>JAJHZJ010000150.1:15987939-16612731 GCA_023548195.1 Bettongia penicillata ogilbyi | reverse complement strand
TCAGGGAAAGATATTTTGTAAAAATTGGCTTCAGAGTTCAAGGAAAGTGACCTGTTTTCTCCTCTACCTCACCCCACCCCTTACAAAATCAGGATCATTGCTTTCACAGTAATTTACCTTCTCAGCCATGTCCGAGACGTCTTCCAGACACAAACCTATGTTTTAGTATTTAAGTTACAGTACATTATTGTTAAATAAGTAAGGAAAACAAGTGAGGAAGGATGAGCCTGGTGGGGCAATTTAGATTTGGACAGAAATTTTTAAAACTTTACGTTCATAGTCAAGACGACCAAATGCCCCCGAGTCTGCGTTTGTTCCCAGGGTGGACAAAGTGGGCCCCCTAAGCTTAATGCCCACAGAGCCGATGCCCTTGGGAAGACAGCTGCTCCAATTCCTTCAGAAAATGTTTTCCAAAGGCAGACTATTCCTAGATAGATAGACAGACAGACAGACAGACAGACAGACAGACAGACAGATAGATAGATAGATAGATAGATAGATAGATAGATAGATAGATAGATAGATAGATAGATAGGCAGACAGCTAATCAGAAAGTGGGGACAAAATCTAGGGACAGATTTTAAGTTATTTATTATTATTATTTTGCTGTTCATCAGATAAGTTCTTGCTTTCAGGTCCAAATAATTTTGCATATCGGACATTCCATTTCCCCCTGCCTCTTCAGTAATAAGAAGTGGGCTCTTGGAATTTATAGTTCATTTTAGACTTCTGGGCATCAATTTCCCAGGCAGCTAGATGGATGCATGTAGATATACATGTATTAAAAAAAAATATGGGAAGAAAATAAAACCAGAGCACATACCCAGCAAAGCAGCAAAGGCAACTCAGAATTTTAAAGTGTCTCAGATTGCAAAAAGGCTCCATAAATGTGGACCCATATTTCCTTCAAAACAGTATGAAGCATTTCTCCAAGCATTTTGTCCACTCCATTTTTATCAATAATGGTTTATAGCAAACTTGTCATTTAAGTGCTAGCCACACAAATGTGTGCCCTGACAAACAGACAAGCGGATCTGAGAGGGAGGAGAGCTCAGGGGCTGGGTTCAGCCCCGTCCTCAGACCTCAAAAATTGTCACAGGAAAAAGTGGCAGAAAAAACATGACATCGCTTCTTTCATAATTAAAAAAAATGTCAGTTTAAGAGCATTCTAAAATGCACTCAGGCCTGAGACTGATGATTCTTTTGTCTTGGGACTGGTGGCTCCCAGCTCCACATTTGAAAAATCAAAATCAAAATTAGAAACTTCTAGTGGGCAAAGGGTCATCTGAACTATGTGACAAAATTCCAGCTTCTCTCTTCATTCTGTATCACATGTGTGTATTTTCTATAGTTCTCTTCATAGTCTACCTATGAGTATAGACATTGTGTCTTCGTTAGATATCACATGTGGATCTGATCTCTTCATTCCATGAACTGTGTGCATATAATGGGCATCGTTTCACTCTACTACACATGCATGTGTATTTGTATAGATATAGACAGATCTTCTCTATCTCTATAGTTTGTACTACCCGGGAGGATTGTCACATAGGTTTATTACATTTCACATGTGTACACAAATATTGTGGACAGTGTCTAGAAGGTCTACATAAGGAGACAGCTTTTCTTATTTTATGCTATGTGCGTCATATAGCTTATTTTAATTTACATTTATGTATATATTTTTCATTATATTGTACTTACGTACATACATATCTTAGTAATCTATTATGTACTACATTGTGTTTATTGTGTGTATCTATATAATATATGTATATAAACACAATACATATTTTTATTCTACAAATGTATGTACATCTTATCTATCCTTTTCACTAAATTCTATGTAAGAGTATGTATGTATATATGTACAAACATAGATATTTTTATTTCTGTCTTCATCATATGCTACATCTGTGTATCTGTCTTATTTTTTAATTATATTATACATATATCTTTCATTTTGTGATCCGTGGATGGCCATCTCTCATGTATTCTGTCATTATCTGTTACATGTATCTTTTTATTACATGCTACTGATATAGATTCTATTTCTATTTTACCATATGCTCTGTGTGAATGGTAGATTATATATTATAGCTAAAAGAAAACATGACTTAGATACCAGCTAACTCTTCATTTTTATTTTTTTTCTAAGCAGTATAAACATACACAAAGAGAATAAGACATTGGTACCCATGTGTGTATCTGTGTGGGCATATGGAATAAATAGATATCAATAAAGATAAAGCTAGAAATGGGTGGATTTGCCTTGTCCAGGGGAGTCTGGAAAGCACATTTTTCCTAGGGTCTGCATGAGCAGAAATATAGGAGTTTCAAGTTGCAGCGGAGCCTTCAAAGAGATCCAGTTATCTGGGGCCGAGCCCCATTTTCCTGATTTTTTCTGGGGTTTGGGGGAAGGCGTGTCACCCACTGCATTTCAGAACTGCCATGTTGCCTTCCCCCAAATTGACAGATTTTCTCTGATGCTCTGTCTCTCAGATTCATTAAAATGGCGTCTCCCAGTAGAAATGGCTATTTCTTTCTCTGATTCCTGGCACTGCTTATAGTCTATAGTCAGTCAATAGTGATTTCAGGTATTTGACTATTTCTAGTGACACAAATCCTGGTGCCCTCTCTGAGGAAAAACAAAAGCTGAGACATTAGATAGTTTGAAAAGACAAATAGTGTCGGTCTTAGAAAAAATCATCAGCAAAATGCGTCTCTTGTTTTTCCAGACAGGGAAGACGGCTTTACTAGGGGAGTGGGGAGTTGCGGTAGAGGAGTGCAATATCTTAGATTTTTTCAAAGGAACTTGTTTCCCTGAAATCTCCCGGTTCAAGCCTGACCCCGTCTTCCTCTGGACTAAAGCCCAATGGGACAGTGCATTGAAAGAGAAACTTTGGGAAGTATAGCCTTCTGCCCGTGGGTCTCACCTCCATGCATCCTGACCCGCGAAATGTTAACACCAGTCGGTTCAGACAGTCAGCACCGTCACCCGAGATACAAGACTTTCCTTCCATGCATCAGGAACACAGGCCCAGAGCTGTGTTGTTTCAGCTGGGAGCCCATTCACTGTATTGGTAATGTCCCTTTGCACAGACCAAGAACTGGCCAGGACAACCCTGGAGTCAGAGACAGGCGAGGTCAATGCTGAATCTGCCTGGGACAGTGGCAGCGGCGGGTGGGTGGACGGAGACCTCCCCAAAGGAAGCGCCCGGGAGAGTTCTTCCAGAGAGCGATTAGTGGAAGCTAAGCAGCTTGGAGGGCAAAGCCTGGGGCAGGGGGAGCAGCAGGGGAACGAACCCCAATGGGACCCAGTTCAGGCATTTAGGAAAATTCCACTTCAGGAACACCGTCCTGGGGAAATAAGTGCGTGTCTATATGCACATCTGCTAACACACACACACACAGACACACTGCAAATACACAGACACACCACACACACACATATACTCACACATACACACCACACACACACATATATACTACACACACACACACACACACACACACACACACACACACACACCCCAACACCACTTTCAGCCTCAACTTTGCTATCCTTCTAGAAAAATAAGGAAATACAAATTCCAAGCCTAGCAGCTGCAGAGGCAGTCCATTTTCTGGGTCACCCTCCCAAATGTTCTGCCCTCACTTTGTGTGCTTGGAAATATATCAGACTCCAAATCTAAATGGTGAGACTTATTCCTTCCCAGGTCAGAAAGCTAGTCCAAAGGTCCTATAGCAATGATTTGGGACTTGGAGATATTTAAGGGTGAAAAAAACCTACTTATCAGAGAGAGGGATGGAGTGTTGATGGAGGAATATTTATATATATACATATATATATATGTATATATATGTATGTATATGTATATAGTAGGCAGACTTACAACTACTTAAAAGGATAGAAAGAACAAAAAATAATTTTCCCTCCAAAAAGAACCAACATTTACAGCAAACTCAGACACACAAAGAAATATTCCATTTCTTTTGGGCAAAACCAAGAATCTGCTGGACTTTTACATAATTCAACTTAGGAAATGTATTGTTTAAGAAACCCCTGCTGAGGCTTTCTTTCCTGTTGCAGAGTCCAGTTCTCAGTAACCACTTCTACCAAACAAGAGCTTGGATTTCTGAGTCACTGACGGGTGCCAGCATTGGGGTCAGCTCTCTTCCATCCACCTCCATCTCCACCAGGGTGTGGCTCTAACAGAGATCAGGTCTGAGTTTCAAACTCATAATGGCTCCTTCCCCAAGTGTCCACTAAGTGATAAAGACAGGGTATGTGCCATGTTGTGGACAGTCCCCAAGCCCCAAGAGGCTTGGACTCCATGAAGTCAGAGTACTCCACAAAGACACAATTAGGGGAAAGACCTCAACTGTCTTTTTGGGTACACAAAGAAAACTGATGGAAGATGTGGCCACCTTCCCACAACCCCAAAATATATCATCATTTAAAAATGCTTACAGGAACACAGAATTCTTTGAAAAAGGCAATAAGGAACACAAATCTATTAATAAACAAGCAGATAGTGACTCCTGGGCACCAGCCACTGGGCCAGGCACTAGGGAGGCAGAGAAAAACATCGATACCCACCCAGCTGTTCTCCAGGGTAGGCATTCCAATGGAGACCACATGTGTACAGCAAAGAATCATTGAAAAGCTATCTCAGGAATGGGCACAAATGGCTCCCAACAAGCCAAATGAGACCTTCCAGGAGTGCTTCTGCCCCTGGAACACTAGAGCTCAGAATCCTAAGAAACTGAAAGATCCTAGAACCAAAGGCCCTTTGGAACAGAGGATGTCCCAACTGGAATCATTCTCTGAGGCCACTGAATTCACTCTTCACTCCAAGGAGATTGAGAACCCCATTACTTCCCAAGTCCTTCAAGCAACCATTGAGAGATTTCAATGAGACTGAGAGACAAAAATGAGCATTGCTCTCTTATTAAGGTGCAAGCCATCATCTCCCCAGAATATGACTACCCACCTCATCATAAGGATCTGTACCTGTGAGCAACACTAGACAGAGCAGGCTTAACTCATGCATAAATGTGCAGGGAGCTCAGAGGTACAAGGGACCACACTTGCCTTTTATAAGTAGGGAAACTGACATGAACCCAAGCAAAGAAGCAGGGATTTGAATCCATCTTCTGACTCAAAACCCATCCATCACTCTCTCCACCCCAGAATGGTGACTTGGTATTTTGAAAATAACAGAACTCAGGACCGAAGTCCCAAAGGTCCCCCATCTCAGGACATGGAGCCCAGTCAATTTCACGGTGTCTAGATGCATCGAGAACACCGAGCTGTCTCAGGGAGACTGTGAAAGGAAACTCTGGCAGATGGGGGAGGGCAAAAGGAAGAGGAAAGGAGGGGAGAGGGATGGTTCATCTGGAGACGATATTTCTCCCCAAGTGCTCCACACCCAAAACCAATTCACAAGTCAGATGACTTCTGATTTCAAAGCATCTGTGCCATGAATCAAAACTGAGCATTCCATGGCCACACACAAACCAACATGATCATGGCCACCACCAATTCCCTTTCAGTCACATTAGGACAGGATCATATAGCTATGTAGCTGGTTCATCAGTATCAAGGTGAAACACAATCCTGCAGATCTCTCTCTCTCTCTCTCTCTCTCCCGTTCTCTCTCTCTCTCCCGTTCTCTCTCTTTCTCCCTCTCTCTCCCTCTCTCTCTTTCTCCTTCTCCCTCTCTCTCCCTCCCTCTTCTCTTTCTCTCCTCCATGCCATGAGTCACCAGATATGTAAGGCAGTGCTTAACTCACAGTGGCTAAGGCAGCTGAAACCTTCCATGGAGAAGGTTTTGACACAGAATGACACAATTCCAGGCTGTCTAAGTACCTACCAGAATATTCTATGTACAGTTCTTGTTAGAGCTACAAGGACACTTAATAGTCAGAACTTGTAAGGGACCTTGGGATAGAGACTCTTGGAGTTAGGAGAGAACTTCCAATATCAAACCTAGAATGGTAGATCTAGAAGGAACTTTAGATCTCAGCCAGTACAGCCCCATGGTTTTCTAGAGGAGGCACCTGAAGTCCAGAAAGGGAAAACAATGGCCCAGGTCACACAGGAAGGTATTGGCAGGCTTGCGCCCTGAGCCTGCAACCCACATTACAAGGCATAACTGGTTTCTTTTGCAAACTCTCAAGTAGCAATATGGCCAAGCTATTCTTATGCCGCATCATAAATGATGACTAATTTTTCCTTTATGAATAGGATTTTATCTTACTGCAGTTAATAAGCATTTTGATTTAATTTTTCCAGGTTATAATCATTGCATGTGCAAGTATAGGGTGGAGGAAAGAGAGATAGAGAGGGAGGGGGAGGGAAAGAGGGAAAAGATAAAGAAGAAGGAAGGGAGAGAAGGGGAGAGGAAGAGGGAGGAAGAGAGAGAAGGAGGGAGAGAGGGGGAAGGAGAGGGAGGGAGAGAGAAAGAAAGAAAGAGAAAAGGGAGGGATGTGGGAGAGTGAAGGGAGGGGGAGGGAGGGAGAGAGAGAGAGGAGAGAGTCCTTTTTCATTTTCTTTGGACTTTTGCATAGACAAAAAGCAGCCCTGCCACAATGACCCCATTGGAATGGGCACAGGCTGCCTGCTGTACACTCAGAATAGAACAGAAGAGGCTCGAGCTGGGTAGAAGGATGGGCCCCAGAATTAGGACAGGTATTGGCCACAGCATCACGCCGTCATAAGGCTCATGTGGTTTTCCAGATGGAATCATATTAACTCCTTTGCTGCCAACCCTTTGAGAAATGCTACCTCTCCATCAGGAAATCCTAGAGCACCAGCGACCTCCCTCACCTCCCCCCCCCCCCCACCCCGTCACTGACATCCTGGGAGCAGCTGCACATCATAGCAGAAAGAGTACTGGCTTTGAAAAACAAAGCATGGGCCTGCAAATCTAGGTTCTGCCACTAACTACTAGTGTGACTCTGGGAAAGTCAGGTTGGTATCTTCTATGGGCCTCAGTTTGCACACTATAAAATGGGAATGGGCAGATCATCTTCAAAGCTCCTTCCAGCTCCCTTTCCATGATCCTGTGCTCTTGGATTTGAGTCCTGTTCTAGAGTTAACAATCTGTAGGTCTTCCAGCAAGCTCTTTCACCCTGTGAGCCTTCAGCTGGGGAAACCGAGGGTAATAAGGAAGGGCTGCATGGATGGAAGCATGTCCTGTCATTGGTAGGTGAATCAGAAGGTCGTACTCTCCCACAGCCTTCAGGGGTCCTTATACAGAATTTTTAACCCTCTGAGTGCTGACTCTGGGCCTTGTTGAAAGAGTAAATGGCCAAAGAGAATCTAAAATCCCAAAATTGTCATAGTCCCCAAAACTGGGGCCCAGAACATCTGGAGAGAGAAGGCTCTGGAGCCTGAAGTAGCATTACCAGAAGGAGTGGGGATGTCAGGAAGACTGAGTGAGCCCTGACAAGGGAGAGGGACTGGATATATGACAGAAATGAAAAAGAAATCCATAGATCCTCTTTGGCTGGGGGGTGAGAAGATCCTCTTCTTTGCTCAGTTCTTTTGTTATGGGGAAAACAGAAGCAGACACAGACTGTAGGCCCAGAAGGGCATATCCTGACACTCCTTCATCTTCAGTAGGGTTGTCCACCAGGGCATCCTCATTTCACAAAGGGGGAAACTGAGGCCCCGAGGAGGGGGCAGGAAGCAGCTGAACCAGGGAGGATCTAGTCAACAATTTAATAAGCACCTACTCTGTGATGGGCACCATGCAAAAGACACCATCCTGTGCCTTTGAATTCTGCTCTTTGCACACCAGTCAGGACAACATTTCCCAAAAGAGGATCCAGTTGGTGAATTCAGACATCCCTGGGTGTTTCCATTTGAATGAAATGCTGCCTCCATTAATCTCACATCACCATCCTTTCAATATGTTCATTATCTGGGGAGAAAACCCAAAGTCTGAAAAGGCCTGATTCTTCTTTTCTTTCCTCCTACTGTCTTCCTTCCTTTCTCTTTCTTTTGTATTTCTTCCTTCCTTCTTTCCATTCTCCCTTTTTCTTGCTTCCTTTTTCTTTCTTTTTTCCTTCCTTCCTTTTTCTTTCTTTCACAGAGAGGAAAGAAGGTTCAAAGACAGTGTAACCATTTCACAGATTCACTAAATAATAGTCTGCAAAGTCTACTATTTTGAAAAATCTCCTCTCTCCTGACAGTGGTTGCCCAACTCCCTGATTGAGTAGTACTTGTGACAGGCACCTCACTACTTAGCAAAGCAGTCTATTCCATTTTCAAAATCTCAAAATGAAATTTCTTCTTTCTTCAAAATCTGCTCTACTCTCCTGAACCATTTTTTCCACTGACCAGATTTCTGAGAGGTAATGCACTGAGAGACCACTTTCAGATGACTAAAGGGGAAAAATGCAATAAATCATTTTTTTCATATGTTTTGTATACTTTTCCTAAATAAACTTTAGGGTCAGAGTGCTGTGGATAATGGCCATCAAACCATTTGGTTGCACTAAATACCTAAAATATTTGGAAAATATTGTTTTAAAATATCATCTTCATTTCCAGTCTTCAGTTAGGTAATGATAGACATGTGATGAGCAAAACATGTACAGGCAGGGCTGAGGGAGAATCCTGGAGAAATAAGATTGGTTTCTTCCTGTTTGGCCCCAAATGTCCATATTTTCTAAATATGCAGCCACCATCTTCTTTTGAAATACTTATCACCTCAATTACATTGAACAACTCGGAGTGATGGGAAGGGTCTGCCACTGAGGCAGAAGTCCTGGGTTCTGTCCCTGAAGGTGCCTCCAAACTGGTCTGTGGCCCAGTGCAAGCCATGTGCCCTTAATGGACCTCAGTTTCCTTTTCTGTGAAATGAAGGAATTGGAAGACCACTTAAAATTTAGCTTATTAGGTGCAATGGGCTGGGCTAGACACTGAGTTGCTGCCTTTGGTAACATGTTTGTAAAGCTAAGTTGTCTATGGTGCCATCTTTTTTGAGACGATATCATTGGACAATTGATCAAAATGGTAAAAGGGACCTAAGAAGGCACTGTTGCCCAATGCATGGAGGGTCAGAAGCCTTGCTCTGCTCCAGACTCCCTGTGTAACATTGAGAATGTGATTAGACCTCTCTGGGTCTCAGTTTCCTCCACTGTATATTAGGGTAGGACTAGATGGCCACCTTACCTGGCAGTAGTAGGTGCTTAATCAGTGAAGCTCTGTGCCGAGCACATAGCCTTTGGCTTCATTCATTTTATACATTCAAAAATCATATTAAGAACCTGACTTTCTACCAGTTAAGAAACAGCAGGGATACAGTGGGTACAGCACCTGCTCTGAAGCCCAGAATACCTGGGTTCAAATCCTACCTGCCTGTGTAACTCTGGGCAAGTCACTTAACTACTCAGGACCCCAGGCAGCAATGTCTAAGTTGCAAGGGAGGTGCTGACCTGCATTGGAGGATGAATTCTCTTCACAGGAAATTCCCCAAGCAATGAAATGTCCTATTCAGTCAGCTTCCCTGTGTCCCAGGCAGTGTGCTAGACTCTGGGGATGCTGACAGACTGCAAACAGCCACAGCACTGGAGGAGCTGATTTTATCTGGAGGAAAAAGGAGCCCAGATATCTGAGCATCCAACCCAGTCACCTTCATGAAATTGGATGCATTAGCGGAGAGGGTGAGATGGGGAAAAGTATCCCGGGGGCAGAGGCTTTGAATGGAGTCACCAAGTAGCTAGGGGATCCAAGTGAGGCCCTTACCTCCCGTCAGTAGTGGTGTACTACACAACACACACACACACACACACACACACACACACACACACACACACACACACACTTCGCTACGGCTGTCTCCCAAGCAGGATGGCAGGTAGCGTCTGGGGGTGACCTAGAGCAGGCGGTTATACATCCCCAGGTCCGGGATGTCTGGGCTCAGGCCTCTGGCCTCCCCGCCTCAGCCGCGACAACTGCTAGCTGCCTGCCCCGGGGCTGCCGCACGTGCCGGAATTAGCCCAGGCTCCTGGGTGAGCCTTTGCCATTGAGGCTGGAACAAAGGGCGCGACCCCAGGGTCAGAGTAGGACAAGGCCGAGACCGCCGGCCCTTTGTTCTGGGCCTCTGTTTACTTTGCCTAAGTAAAGCTCACCCAGCTGGGCACTAAAGAGGATTAAAGAGGTCAGGTCCCTAGGGAGGGAGGGAGGCGGCCCCGGGCGGGGCACGGGGCAGTGGGAAGGAGGGAAGACGCGGCAGGGTCGCGAGCGGCCCCGCACCTCTGGTTCCAAATTCCTCTCTGCTCCAGGCTGCACCCGCCTCCAGTACTCTTCTCTGCTTCCTCTGACCGTCTGCCTCTATCTCTCGGTCGGTGACACTGTGGTGGGGGGGCGGCCTAGGGTCTGGACTCTGGCCTCAGCTCCTTCCAGGTGTGAGACCCAGCCCGTCGGGTGGCAGCGGAGAGGGCTGCGGAGTGGGCTGCGGAGTCCAATGGTCGGTGTAGCCCGCGGTCAAGGTCTCCTTCCAACTCCAAAGCCCGTTGCGGCTGCCTCCGGCCTCTTGGGGCCTCCCTCTGTCCTAGAGGCCCCTGGGGAGGAGAGAGGGGCAGCTACTGCGCCTGGGCTCGGGAGGGAGAAGGGGTGGGGAGGCGGTGCCAGTGAGCCCTTTGGAGGGACGCAGTCTGGAGAAGCCCGTCATGGGACCCGGACCCGGTCCCTGCAACCACAAAAAAAGCCAAACAGTCCGATTCTGTGGAAATACTGTTATCAACGGAGTAGAAAAGCAAGGTCAGAGAAGCCAGGTTAAGATCCCCTGTCCAGAGGGATGCGGGGCTCTCTCCGAGGCGGAGGACGTTTTCCATCTTGGGGCGAGAGGCGGAGGAAGTGAAGAAGAGGAGTGGAAGAGAATATTTGGCGGGAGGGAGCCATTCGAAACTTTCACAGGGTCCTCTCTCTATACCCGGGTCGCCTACGAGTATGACCCCCTTGTTTTTCAGAAGAGGAAACTGAGGCTCAGAGCCTCACAGCTGGTAAGCGACAGAACCGGGATCTCATATTGCATCCCTAGCCTCCAGCAAAGTCTGCTATTTTGAAAAATCTCCTCTCTCCTGACAGTGGTTGCCCAACTCCCTGATTGAATAGTACTTGTGACAGGCACCTCACTACTTAGCAAAGAAGTCTATTCCATTTTCAAAATGTCAAATGAAATTTCTTTCTGCTGCTTCACGTGACCCCAAGTCAAGACAACTCTTGGAAATTCCTGTTTGGACAGTGAAGTCGTCGAAACTTTCATCTCAGCCTAAAGTCCCTCTCGATCAATGAACCAATCCATAAGTATTTATCCAACACCTACTGTGTGCACTGCCCAAGCTGGGTCTACAACGACCTCGTTCTAATCATTAGAAACGGGTACCTTTCCAAGAGCCTGCTCGCCCCTGGACAGACAGTACTGGAAATCTCTGCCCTTCGAAAGAAAGACTTGCATGTTGAGGGTAAGCAGGGGAGTTCTCCAAGGCAAGACTCCTGAAGCTGGACTTGTGGCAGGCAGATGAAACCTGAGGTTTCTCGGAGCGTGTTGTTAAACGATGCCAAAGGAAACACATTCCTTTAAAATTGAGTTATCAATTAAAGAAATTGTAAAAAGCAAACGCACAAGCCCCAGGCTTAAGAACCCTGTGCTATCATGACCCTCCACTGGTTCTCTCTTCTGTGTCCCCTTGTAAATGGGGGGAGAGTTCTGAAAAGGCTTGTGACTAGTTTAAGTGGGGCTAACTCTCAGCTGTAAAGGCCTCGTGGTTGGAGGTGGCTGCTTCCACGTGAGACAATGGGAGGAGTGAGGGAAAGAGTGTTTTCCTGCCTTCAATGCTCACTGACACAGCCCTAAAGCCTACTCATTGCTCTCTCCCACCTAAGCAAGCCCTTCCTCCTGGTCAATCCCACTTCCCCAGAAAACAATCGGAGGATGAGGGAGTGTACTCTTTGGATTCCCTGAATGGACCACCACATGCTTCCCAAGGACCCTCTCAGTCAAGACTGCTGAACATGGGCCCGTTTTGAAAAAGCTTGGGAATGAATTTGGTCTCCCAATGGGCTATAGCCTGGGTTTTCCCAAATCATACAGTTCTGTAACATCTGGGTGCAAAAAGGGTCTCCTGCAGCCTCCTCCAGGAATGAAGACAAGCCTCTGGCCTGTAACTCTGAAAAATATGTTGAATGAAGGAGTTCTTGACCTGCCCACCAGGAGATGGACAGTTTGGAATTTGCTCACAGTAAAAGAAAGCCATGCATGGGTCTAAGTTAAGTGTCTGATAGAAATAATTCAACCTATGAGCTCAGTGCCTTAATTTTCCAGAGTACTCCAGCAGAAAGATGGAGGCTGAGCCCAGACTCACCGGGAGCTGGCAGGACTCTCAACCCACAGCCCCAACACTGGAAGGAGCTTTGAAGTCTGACTCCGTTCCACCAGTGGCCATAATCAACAAAACTTTAGCCCAAGAAGGGGAGGGGGAGAGGTGGCAGGGATTTCCATTTTCTTCTGTTACTGAATAGATAGGAAATATTTGGTTGAGAATCTGAAAGGCCTACAGCCAAGAAGTCATCAATAGTACCCCCACCTCAAAAAAAATAACTAAAAATAAATTACAAATAAATAACAGTGAATGATAAAAATTAAAGATAAGTAGAAAATAAAATTGTAAAATAAATTGCAAATGATAAACAGTGAATGATAAAAATTAAAGATAAAAATAAAATTACAGAAATAAATTGCAAATAATCAATGAGAAAAATCAAAGTAAATATATCATAAAATTCTAAAAACAAATTAGAAACAAGTAGTGTTTTTCTCATCTCAGTTGGCCGAATTCAGTGCAGGAATCCTGTAACCTTGCCACCACTGAAGGTGAGTAGATGTTCACTGGCCTGTCTATTGTCTAGGAAGTCAACCCTTCTATCAGCATTTCACTTCTGTCCTGTTTAGAAAGGGCAAAATTGCTAATTACAGAAGAAGCAGTCCAGTAAGGATTGGTATCTGAGTTCTAAGGCTTATCCTTGTCTTTAAAGCCTACTCTCAGCAAACAATAATCTGTGAATCCCAGGATACACATGTAAGAATAGGTATAAATACGTATGTATATGGTAAATGTCCTTTATAGCATAGAAAGAGATGTACCAGAGATCTGGTGGTTCAGAAACAACTACCAGAACCTGGGTTTTTGCCTAATAAATTGGGAAGGCTGGCAGATGGGGGTGCGTATGTAAATCCTGTCCTGTGACCAAAAGATACTTTCCTTTTCTCTTCCATTCTCCAGTAGTCAATAAAGTCCTTTAAGCCAGGAGCCAGACACCTCACATTTTGGACCTGCTGGCTGAGATCATTCCTAACCAAATTTGCCATTGTTTCTTTGAGGAATAAAAAAAAAAAGCCATGCGTGTGTATGTGATTTTAGGAATTGTCCACTGACAGGAGCATTTAGATAAAGGACAAGAAGAAAGACAATTGTATTCGTACACAACAGCAAAACTGTCAGCCTGTGTGACCTCCACATTTACAAAGCATTTTATTTTCTCTACTTCTTCACAACCTGGGCTCCTTTTCTGGGGATGACCTTCACATCCCACCTCGAGCTGGCCAGAGCTTCTCAAGGGATGGGAGGGCCTCTGGGACCACCAAACAAAGCAACCACTTCATTTCATTGAGGAGAAAAGTGAGGGCCAGGGAGATGAGTGGAACAAGGTGCATCCAAACTAGCATTGGCTAATCTGGCTCTGCTGGCTACAGTCTAGACCCTTCCCCCTGGGCCTCGGTAATCCTGGGGATCAGAGCAGCTCTTCTTTAAGGTTTAAGGTCTTGTTATGAAAGAAGCCTCTATGGTCTGACCAAAGGAGGGGCGGGAGTGGGGAGATGAGGGTGGTCCCCTAATTGCCTTTAAGTTCACTTAAGGTCTTCTGATATTGCTAGCCCTTCATAGCCTGCTTCTCATCTACCCAAATTTCCAAGCTCCTTTTGAAGGAATCCCAGACACTGTCTATGAGTAGCTAAAATGGCCAAGTGATGTCACCTGAGACGTCTCCAGATGGCTGCTATCCCTGGAAGAGTCCCTTCTCACATCTGCCCCCAGAATCCTTGGCTTTCTTCATCAGCTCATACTAGGCCTTTCCCAATCCTCCCCCTCCCCACCCTACTAGGCCCCCTATGCCCAGATTCCTTGGAAAAGATGTTGTATGACTCAAGTGTGTCCATTATTCCCCACTCTCCCAGCAGACTGTCATCTTCCTGAGGGCAGGGATGGTTTCTTTGGTGACTTTAAATCTATGATGCCTGGAGTATAATCAGTGTTTTAGTAAGTGCTTGTTAAATGAGTGAATGAATGAATGAATGAATGATCTGGGCTTTAGTTTCAAATCCTGGAGCTGCCAATTATGAGTTCTCTGCCCTTCCTCTCCCTGGGCCTCAGTTTCCCCTTCTGTGAATGAGGAGGCTGGCTTTCCAGGTAGAATCTTGCACCTGACTACCATGGGTTCTCCGGCCCCCATCCTCTCCAAGGCCATCTCTCTCAGATCAGGTCTCCTTGGGGAAAGATATCTCTCATTCACTTTCCTTCTCCTTTTCCTCAAACACTGAGTCAGCAAATTACCTTTGGCCTTGGCATCAGAGTTTGGAACCTTACAGGGCAAGTCCCAACATGGACTCTGACTTAGCTGAGCCTGACACACCCAGAATCTCCATTGGGGGTAGGGCCCAGCTGGTGTTAAAAGAACCAACTCCTCACGTCTTCCAGAGATTCTCTCACTGGGAGTTTTGAGCTGTCCTTGGCTTATAACCTCTCCTCCCTCCCCCCTCCACCAGGGGAAGGGAGACAAGCATAAATATCTCCATTTTACAGATGAGCAAACTGAAGTTCAGAGAGGATCAGGGATGTTCCCATGTCTAACATGCAGCAGGAGCAGAGATCCCAGGCAGATGTCCTGGCATATCCTTCCTCTGGGTCCCCCTGCCCCTGCCAGTGCCCAGGATACTCTTCAGCATGAGTGCCAATAGAGCAGCCTTGATCTGTCTGTCTTCTGCCTCCTTCTCAGTGCTCCCCAGCACCTCTGAAGCACATCCAAAGCTGAGTCCATTGTTTCTGCCCCCCATATTTCACTACTTTCGCCTTTGGCACTGCCTAGCTGCCCTTGGGGCTCTCACATTTGGAGCCTGGAGGCTGCCTTCTTCCCCTCTCCCAGACCTCTCACAGCAATCAGTTCCTGATTCCTGCTCGTTCCAGATCTGTAGCATTTCTTACCTCTCAGTCCTCCTCTCTAGACCCTCTGCCACCATCTCATTAGCCATCCCTGGGCCATGGTGAAAGCATCCCCAGAGGATTCCCATCTCTGTTCTTCTCCAATTCATCCTTCCATGATGCAAGGTGCAACTTCTCCACAGATCTCTTCATTCCAATTTGCTGCTCCAGAATTTTCAGTGGCTCCCCATAACCTGCTACCTAATGCCACAGGTCTTAAGCCAGGACACTGGCTAGTCTGATGAGCTCATTTACCAGAGGAAGAGATCGAATGTTCAGGGAGATGATGTGACTGGCTGGCTGCATCAGATAGCTGAGGCAAGATTCTCCCCCTGCTGTCACTCCAGCCTGGGACTCTGTCTTCCATATGTGTAGGTTCAGAGTCCTCTATCTAGTGTTCAAAGCCTTCCACCACTGGCAGTCCCGATCCAGATGAGGAAAAGCAAATGAAAGTTTTCCAAAAGCAGATTTCAGCTCAATGTAAGGGTACTGGCGGGGAAGAAGAACCAAACCCTTTCTGACAAGAAAATTCATTCCAAAGTGGAAGGAGCTGCTGCCTTGGGGATGATAAGTTCACCATCCCTGGGGACCTTTGGACAAATGACCACTCCAAGCTGAAGTCTGGGAACCTTGGCACACAGACCTTGGGCTTGTAGGGGACCTCACTTAGAATCCTGCCTGCTACCGTCTGTGTGACTTTTGCTAAGCCACATCTCTTCCTAACTTCACCCTGTTCACCTATAAAATGGGTGGGATGGGTTAGATGCCCTCCCAAGTCCCTCCCTGGATGATATCTAAGAGTCTGTGGTTTGTGGTGTCATGCCCTGCTAACAATGACATGTCCTTGACCAACTGACCTTCTGAAATTACCTTCAAAGAGTCCAAAAGAAAACAGGTCTCTGGAATTCTGTCCCTCAATTTCTAAGTATGGGTTTTGTACAAAGGTCATAGATGTTGTTGAGACACCAAACATGAGCAGGAGGTGCCCCCTCCTCCATCCTCACACCACCCTGACCCTGGTGCTCAACCCCTCCCAGCAAGTCTCACAGAAATCAGATTCAAATAACCAAGCCTGACATGGGAAGTTCCCAATCCTTGGTATTCCAAGGCAGGTCTCTCCACTGGGAGATCTCCCCAGATAATAATTCTGCCCAAGGGAGATGGAGCTCCTCCTGTGTCCTGAGCACCAGGTTGGTTCCTGAGGGTGGTTTGTGTCAAGGACAGTGGGGCCCACGTGCTGTCTTTCTTTTAACTAAATATGCCCAAGTACCCATTAATGAAGGACCTTGGCCTTCCCTGTCTCAGTCCAGCCTGGTCCTATATTAAATTGTACATTGCATGTCAGGGGGCCAAAGTTTTTGGACCTGGCCTTTTTTGCAGCTGGCAAACCCTCTACCTAGTGGTCCCACTCATGCTTTCTGTCACCTTGGGCCTGGGATTACACAGCACAGAGGCCCCCCCCCCCCCCAGAGGATCCTATTGCCCCAGGCAGGGCTCACACTGGGGTCCTGGCTTGGCATGTTATTTCAACGCTGATGGTGACTCCTGTGCTTTGAGACACAAGGCTGGTCTATCTTTCCCAACATGGTCTCTCTCATTCCAAATATGCTGTTCTCCCAGCCTCTCATTCCTTCCTGCAGTAGCTGAGCCCAGTGCTAGGCGAGGCTCGCTCCCAGGGACTGTCAGCTCTGGGCCCTCCCCTTTCCAACATGGCAAAATCATCCTGTTCCAAACATACGAGGGCACAAAATGATCAACATGCCCAACAGGGCCCAAAGACAGCAGAGAGTGTGGTGTTGAGTGCACAAGGGGTTAATGAAAGGCTGGGGAAAGAAAAGGAGAGAGCCCATCCTGAAAGAACAAAAGCCCAAATTGATGGGGATGTTATTGGGAAAATAAATTCGGGGCAGATACGGGGCTGGGCGAGCTGCAAACACAGACCTCACTGTCTCACCGATCGTCTCGGTCTCCCAGGAAGGGGTCAAGAGCCTTGAGTTACAAGCACCCAATCCCCCAGAGAGGCTCTCTCACAGTGGCAGCCTGGGTGTGGGGCTGGTAGCCCTGGGGCACTCAAGGCCTCAGGTAAGCCTGGGACAGCATAGGGAGATCGCTCAGCCCCCATCCCAAGGGGAGATGAGTCTTCACAGCAAGTTCCTAGCACCTCCCCCCAGTGGCTCGCCTGAGGCAGGCAGGACCCTCTGCCACTTTGGATTGTGGGGTTGTTTTCTTTGTCCAAAATGGATGGCAGCAGGGGATGGGGGGGAAGAGAATGTGGGGAAGAGTAAGGAAGGGCTGACCACGAAGAGGGTCTCAAAATAACTCACCTGGCTTCCTTGAACGTCTCCCCCTCCCAATGAAAACTGGCCAAGGGAGGATGGGTGGACAGGGAGGTTTGACAGAGATTGGGGAGGGGGCTGCATGTGAGGGGGTGATGAGGGGCTTCATATGAGGGGAAGGGGGATGCATGTGTGTAATGGGGAGGGGGTTGAATGTGATGGGGAGGGACTACATGTGTGTTATGGGGGGCTGTGTATGAGGGGCTGGGCTTCACAACCTTGATCAGACCCAACCTGGGTGACTAGTTCCATCTCTCAGATGTCAGAACAAGTCCGAGGACCTGCTCATGTGGCCCAGAGAGGCCTCACCTGCACTTACTGCACCCCAAACCTATCCCACTGAGGACCTCCCCCATTCCTCCCAGTGCAATTATTCCAGCAACCTCCCCATTCATTGACGTTGTGCTCTCCCCAAGTATTCCCTGGGCTCCTCTCAGTTCTGAGTAACCAGGGTCTCTCCTCCGAGGCTCTGAATGTCCCTCCCTTTGGTGTCTGAAGACCCCTCCCAGGTGGATCCAAGAATCTTTCCTGCACCTCCAGAGGAGCCCCAGCCTGCCAGGGACTGGTCCAGGCTCAGCGGCGGGATTACAGTCATCGGGTTCAACCATTCAGAGCTCACCTGGGAGAGCATGCCCAGCTTGTGGCATATGCCCAAAGTGTGGTGGTCCAGAGAAGAGGGACCTCAGAGCCTGAAGGAAGGACCAGGAATCTGGGCAGAAGGGAAGGCCTGGGGGATCCTGCTCCCCAGCCTAGCTGCCCTGCTGGCTACACCCACTTATGTAGACAGACGTGTACAGATGTACTTGCATGTGTGTACATAAAAACACACTTGTACAGATAGTGTGTGCAAAATCTGCATGTGTGTGGTATGTATGTAAATAGACATGCATGACATGTGTGCCTAAACCTATGTGTGGTGTGTGTGAATCTGCAGCTACATTTGTGATGCCCTTGCTCTTTCCTCTTCCTCTCCTCTCTCAAGCCCCCAGACTCTCAGTCCTCCATGGACAGGAAGCCCCCAACCAGCAACTGTCAGAAAACATTCTGAATATTTGAATCATTTCAAGAGGTCAGGTTCCTCACACGCACACCTCCCCCCACTCATAAGCACACACACGTGCGCGCACACACACAAAACACACACATGCACACACATACACACGCTCGAGAATGCATGCACACACCTCCCCCTCCCCAGACACACATGTGCAAACACACATCCCTCCCCAGTGGGTTTTGTCTGCCAACCTCTGGGTGCTCTGCAGGGGTCATGGGCAGCTGAGAGGGTTGGGCAAAGGTGCCCTTTGAACTCGGGAGGGAGAGGGAGGAAGTTGGGGGATCACCTTCTGAGGACCCCAACCCCCATCAGGATTTCCTGGCAGGCACCAAACATTGAGTAAAAATTCCACATCATTGTGCGGGCCTCCAAAGAAAGTGAGGTGTGTGCTGGGGGGTGGGGATGGTGTGTGCTGAGCTCAGCAATTTGCTGGCCCCTCTGCCCTAGTGTGCACCTCCCTGGGGGGCAGGGGCTGCTACCCCCTTCCCTAGGATGTGCCTCAGGACCCTGTCCCCACTCTCCCCTGGTTTTCTCCTTCTCCCTTCCATTTTCTCCTTCCCTCTTTTCTTCTTTCCTCTCCCTTTTCAGTTTCCTTTTCTTCTCTTCTTTTTCTCACTCCCTTTTTCAAATCTTCTCCTGTTCTCTCATGCTTAGCCCCTCTTTTCCTTTTTCACTCTCTCTTTATCATTCTTTCTTTTTCTTCCTTTACTAGTCTTCCTCCCTCATGCCTTTTGTCTCATCCCTTCTCTCTTTTTCTCAAGCCCTGAAAACATGTGTTGCCTGTCTTGCCTGATCCCCGGCCCTGGGTGGGGTAAGTGGGGGAGCCCCAAGCCACACCCTCCCTGCTGCCTCTCCCTGCCCCACCTCCTTGCAACACAGCTGGGTGTAGCACACACCCCCACGTTAGGCCGTGGCCTCCAGTTCCCTGTCTCTGCACCCCACCCCCTTGTCTCGATGAGAACCTGGCCTCAGGTCAAGTTGCTGGGGGGTGGGGAGGAGGAGAGGAAGGAGAAGGGATCCTGGGGCAGCCAGGGGTGAAAGGGGGAGGAACAACATGGAGAAGGTAAGCAAGATCCAGGCAGGGGGCATGATGGGGGAAGGGGAGGAAGGGTCTTCTCAGCTTCCTGTCCTCCTGCCCCTAAATGAGGGGAGTTGCCTTGGCCAGAGCTGAAAGCCACTGCTTTGCTCTGCCCTAGGGGCTTTCCTGGGGCCTTGGGACTTTCACATTGTAGGACTGTGGGCAAGTCACTGTGGTTTGGGGGAGGAGGCAGCTCTGGCCAGGCTGATCAACCCCATCCACCAGGTACCCAGCAGGGAGGGGCAGTCTGCTGGGATGCCCAGCTCCAGCTGGCGTTTTCTGGGAGCTCTGGAAAAGTGAGTGTCCGGCTGGGTGGGGACCATCAGAGGACCAGCCCCTCTCCCCAGGCTTAGGATGAACGCATGCCCACTCATTCCAACCAGCTCCTTGGGCTTAGATCCAAAGGTGGACTGATGACAAAGACTGACTTTCCCATTAGCCTCTAAGGGGGCAAAGTATTTTACATGCATTGCTCCCTAACACTCTGGTGAAGTAGGCATATCATCCCCATTTTACAGATGAGAAAGATGAAGCTCAGAAGTGCAGTGACTCCCTATTTTGGAGCTGCCGAGCAGCAGGGGCAGGATGGGAACCCAGGTCACTTCTGATTCCAAACCCAACACTGCATGCAGTCAAAATCTGAGCCATCCTGGGATGGAGGCCTGGCACCTGGATCCCTCTCGTCCTCTAGTGGCCCCTGGAGCCACAGTCGTGAGTTCTGTCCCTTGATCTGCATTCCCACGACCCCCAGAATAAGGCAGATGCAGGTCCAGAGAAGCCAACCTTTCCCCCATTCTTCTCACAGCACCCTCCATTTCTGGATAATCACTCCCCCCATGCCTGGCATCCTCTCCCTCAGACCTTCTGCTGGCTTGGGAGCCTGGGTTCCCCCAGAGCTCTGCTCTCCCCACCTACAGCTGTGTGCCCCACCTTTCTGGAGGTGCAGGTCGACTCTCCAGGGAAGGGAGGCTTCCCAAAGTGGGGGGCAATTCCCAGTTTTCTTGACATCCTGAGTGCCTGGCTCCTACCATGGGAGGGGCCTAATAAAGGTGTGTCCCCTCCTAAAGGTATAAAGATGCACTGTCTCTCTCCCTTAACTCTGTGGCTTTCAAAGTTCCTTCCTCAAAATAACCCTGCAAGATGGGCAGCCATTTTACAGGTGAGAAAACTGAGGCCTAGAGAGAAACAAATGGAGTGTGCTTATCTACATGGCTCAATAGAGGCTTCACTTGACTCTTCCCAGCCTCAGTTTCCTCATCTGTGAAATGGAGACAATCACAGCACTTATCTCACAGAGGGACAGTGAGATGACATCCGTAAGATCCTTCACAACCTTAAAGTGCCAGTTAAATGGTACCTCTCATGGCCCACATTGGATGACAGGCCACGGCACAGAGTCACCCACCTACCCCTTACACAATACACAAGCACAGACACATACTTAGACACATACACATACCTGCACATGCATGCACACACTCATAGACACATACACACACACACACACACACACACACACACACAGCCTGGATGGGGGCCATTTCAGAGATGAGGGGAAGAGAATGGCCCAGGGCTACTGAACTGCAAGTGTGGCCACACCTATCTTCCCCCAAATGAGACATCAACCCCAGAGTGTTCCTGTATTTGGAGCCCTGAGCAAGGGTGCTCAAGCTCATTGACCAGCTGGGCCCTGGGAAACCCTTGGTGATTGCCCTATCCCTGGGGCCTCTGAGCTCCTGAGAAGGTCCTGGCCCCACCTGGGAAGGCTGTGCTCCTGCGACTGACCCTAGATTCCTCCTTGTTGTTAGTGTAGGGCGGTAGGATTTGTACAGTGTTGTACCATCAGCTCTCATTACTAATTATTACTGACCCTATTTTAGAACTGAGGCAAACAGAGGAAAGGCACTGGGAGGGTCCAGGTTAGGAATGAGCAGTTTGACTTGGGCCCAGCGATCTCTTTACCGTGGTCATTACTAGGGCCCACATCTATTAAGCACCTCTTGGGGGTCAGGGCCTCCCATGGAGCTGACAACAGCCTTCAGCCATTGGATACTGATGATGCCGACTCATCTCCTCCATCCCCTGGAGGGAACTGTAAGAAACAGGACAGACTATCGCAGAGGCAGCCAGAGCCTCAGGGTTGGGGCGCAGCAGCCTGGGGATCGCTCTGGGAGAGGTTGCGGGGAGAAATAGGCTTCCACCCTATGATGGTACCTCTGCTTTCTTTGTATCTTTGCTGCTTAGCACAGTACCTGGCACATGGTCCATCTTACTATTGATTATATTATTGAAATTAAATAACCACCTTAAAAACCTCAGTAGTAACCAAGCCCTTCACGGCTGGCTGACTGGTATCCTCAGCTCCCTCCCCAAATTAAAAATCTTTCCAAGGACAGAAGAACTTGGAGCTCCGTGCATCCACTCGCCCTGCCCAGCTTTGCGCCTCGGACGTGGGATGGACGCACTGCCCACCTTGGTCTCTAAGCCACTGACCGACGGATCCAGCTCCCTCCTGTTACAGATGAGGAAACTGAGGCCCTGTCCAAAGTCCGCTTCGGAGCCACCCCAGGGCCCCAGGATCCCCACCCCACGGCAGCTGCCCTCCCGCCTTGGCGGTTTCTCCTCCGTGAACGCCCCGCCCCATTCCTGGGGGGGGTCAGCAATCTGGCTCGGAGGCCCTGGCCAGCCGGTTTCCCTCTGGAGGAGGGTGAGGTCATTCACCAAAAACGTCCTGCAGGACGAACAGATGTTTCGACTCCAGCCACGCTGTCCCCATCTTATCCAGGCGGAGGCGGGACCGAAGGAGCAGGGGGCGCAGGCCGGCCCAAGGAGCCCCTCCCTCCTCGCCTGGGACGCGCGTCCTGCCTGACCAAGACAGCAGGCGCTGACTTACTGACTCTTACTTAGCACACAGTTTTAGCAAACTTGAAGGTAAGAAGTATCTACAGTAAAGACTAAACCCCAAAGCTCAGGACCCCGAGTTCTTGAGATCATCTCACCGAAGCTTCAGGGAACCACCATTGTCCCGGAGTCACAAAGGCCTGAGTTCAAATTCAGCCTCGGATATTTACTGGTGGTGGAATCCTGAAGAAGTCATTTCCCCTCTGTCTGCCTCAGTTTCCTCCAGTGTGAAATGGGGATAATAATGCCTACCTTCCAGGGTGGTTGAAAGCATCCAATGAGATAGTTTTTATAAAGAGTTTAGCAGGATGCTGGGCACACAGTTGGTGGTGTATACATGATTAAAGGCCATTCAGTGCAATCCATTCATTTAACCAAGAAGGAAGTTGAATAGGAGGCCCTCCTTGACCTGCCACCAAACCCCTCCTCCCAGTCACAGAAACCACTTCTCCCTGCCCTGTGAGACCCAGTGCAGACTCACCTGACTTGACCAGCAAACCTATGTAGAAACTGGCAACAAGAGCCAGGTATTCTAACCCATCTCCCTGACTCTACCATCACTACAGAGAACCACAGCATGCCAACTGGGAGGAAACTTAGAATCTAGGGTATCAAACTTTGGGGGGAGGAGAAAAAGAGAGGGTATCTAAAAACAAATGATATCAGAGCTGGAAGGTCCTTAGAACAGGGAATGGCAGAGCTGGGAGGGCCTTAGAAATCATCTGACCCAGTCTTCTTTTCTCACAAAGCAAAGGGCCAATGAGGAGAAATTAATTGCCTGGATTCTACTTTAGATCTTCTCCCTCCAGACCCCAGGCTCTTCCCAGAAGACCACCCCCAAGTTCTCAGGGCAAGCTCTACGCTGTGTGGGGGAGCAGGAGAGAGACAAGGCATCATATAAACAGAAGCTTAGAGCGGGTGAGAAGCCCCATCTGAGGTGCCAACTCCAGCATCCATGTCTTCAGATTCTGGGCAGGTGGGAGCTTTTCCTACAATTCTACTCTCCTTATTAGCCTTATTCGCCCTTGGAATCCTCCAGTGGAGAACATCCCCTTCTACCTTTAATAAGGGCTTAATTAGTGGCCTGAGTAGGAAGTGGGTGTCACTGATTCTGGTGTCAAAGGACCTGGATTCAAATCCTGCTCCAATGCTTAGGACCAGGGTGAACTTAGACAAGTCCCTCTCTGTCTCTGGGCCCTTGTCTATAAAATGAGAGGCCCAGCCTCAGTGACCACGGGGCCCCTACTAGAAGTGGAGTCCCCAGGATTTCAGACTTTGGGAGCCAGTAGAATGGACAGAGCCTTCTCCAGGACCACTGCCCTTCTCCAAGACCACACAAAGCAAAGGCTCCACTGGGTCCTGCATCCCCTGAAGGCCCAGAGGGTAGAAATCAGGCGTCTGACAAGACCCTCCTGCTTCTTGTCCTTGGAAGGGGCCAACATGCACTTCCAGGAATGAACAAGCCCACCATCTCTGCCCCATCTTCCTCCCACATTCCCTGGCTTCCCAATTCCATGACTAGACCTGATCTGGCTTCCCTTCATACCGTTTGCAAAAGTCTTCTGATTGCTAGCTCTGAGGCCTCAGCTGGATGGGGGCAGGCAGAAAGAGGAGTGGATAGGGAGTCTCCCTGGAGGGCAGCTTAGGAGGGGGCAAGGCTCAGTGCCCAGAGGCCTGACTTTAAAGGTGTTGGGCAAGACCCCCAGGGGCCTAGAGCCAGAGGGGAGCTTAGAGACCTATTTAGGGTAAAACTGAGGCCCAGGGCCCCCAGAGAGGCTGGGCTGGGACAGGATCAGAACCCAGGCCCTCTGATTCCAAATTCTGGCTCACCAAACTGAAGCAGAGCCAACAGACCAAACAAAAGGCAACCTCCAGCTATTTCCCCTTTAAGAAAAGCTGGTGGCAGCTGCCCAGTGCTTGGGACCTGAGGGCCCCTTGGCAAAGCAGCCTGCATGCCAGATGAAGGCAGAGGGGCCTTCAGCCGCCAGCTCCCCGGAAGCTGCTTTTTCTTTGTTCATTCTGAGCCCAGACAGGCTGCCCAAGAGCCTAGATTTGGGGCAACCCCAGAAGTGTGACCCTCCACCATGTCTGCTGTGGGGCTGGAGTTGGGGATCTACACTGGCCTTGCTCCTGGGACTCAGAGAGAGGAAAGGAGAAAACAAAAGCTCAGAGAGGGCAGGGGATCTTCCTGAGGTCACACAGAGTGGTTCCCCAGCCTCTGGCTACACAAAAGCACTGTGGGCTGGGGTCAGTTGGGTTAACAGCTGCCAACCGGACTTGGATTCTGGGTCACAAAAACAGCCTCTGTAACCTGAGGAATGGCTGAGAGGGTCCCAAAAGTCTCCTTCATCTCTAAATACTTTTGGTTCTAGAACTCCAAATCTGAGGGGCCTGGCTGGGGGACTTTGTGCAAGATAATTCCCCCTGCAGACCTAGCATAGTAACTCTGTGTGATCAAAGGGCTCCCTTCTCTGGGTTCTCAAGCCCCTCCTGGCTCTGTCATCCCCTGCTCTAAGTCCCCTCAGAGCTCTGACCTTCCCTGTTCTAAGTTCTGACATTTCAGATTCTAAGCTCCCTCCCAGCTCTGACATTTCCTGATCTACCCAACACACCTTTTGCTGCACCTGCTGAGCCACTGAAACCTCTGGAAGGAATTCTTTGCCCTCATCAACAGACACTTAAAAATACAGGGAATCATGAAAGGGAAAGAGGAACTCACCCAGGCTCCCAAACTGCCCCATGTTCTTTTCCCAAGATCCCAGTGTCCAGTCGAATCAGAATCTCCTTTGGCCTCATTTTCCCTCTTTGAAGTCACTGGAGTTGGACTCAGAGACCTCCCCAGGGCACCACTCTCTCATCAGAGCCTGACTCACTGTTGGGCAGCTGGGCCAGGAGCCAGGGCCCATTGAATCTCTCAGTTCTGTAGACGAGGATGCCCGACCAGGTGTGTAAGCAGGAGGCAGAGGCTAGCCTCCATTTGGGGACTGGGCTCTGGGAGGCAAAGGCTAATGACTGGTCTCTGCAGCCCCTTAGCCACAGCCCTGAGCAGATGACTTAAAGGGCCAGGGCTCCACTCTGAGCTTCTGCTCGCTCAGGCGGCCTCAGAACTTTCCAGAGAACCCTCCTCCCAGGGTGGAAAGTTTCCATGCTGATCCAAAGCCAGCCAGGAAGCTTGGACTTGGCAACTGAGAATCACAAAGGCAGTGAGAGTGAGCAAAGGAGGAGGGGAGGACAGGAGAGAGGAGGGGAAAGGAGAGGCCCAGAGAAAGGGGGAGCCCCTGGAGGGATGCCTGGCACTCACCTACACTGAGTCCACACTGAATGTCTGAGCCTGTTCAGAAGGGATTCAACCTTCAACCCAAAGCCTGCTCAGGGCTTAGGGGTTTGGGCTCAGTGGGAAGAGGATGCCATCCCACCTCCTCCAAATCCATTCATTCACCAAATGATTTCCTTCATTCACTGGATAGATAGGAAGAATTTCTACCTAGACTTCCTTCATCCCACTGATAATCACTCATGTTTAATCAATGTTTATTGATGACCCATGAACAAATGACCCATATTCATTTGTTCATCCATTTGCTTCACGATTGCTTAGTTGTACTTCCTACAGGTACTGAACTTTGTTCACTCAACAAAGAGATATCAGCGGATTTACCTAAATTTCTGTGATTTTCCTGCTCATTCATTCACTTGTACCACAAATACTCATTAGTCTACTTAAAATAAAGGCCTGCAGCTGACAATTACTAATGGCTTATGTCTAAAATTCATCATCTAGTTATTCACTGGGCCTTGACTGGGCGATTCTAACTACTTCATTCATTCATTCAGCAATCATGGATGACTGATAGTATGATTCATTCATTCAGTCATAAGCATTAATTATTAATGATTTCATTCCTTCATAAAATATTCATAAATCTTGTTTATTAGTGATTCCTACCTAAATTTCATTCATTTACACATTCAGTTGTTCACTCCCTCAATCAACTCTCATTAATGGATCCTCTCAAGAGGTGGTAGTGTTGAGGGCAGGAGACTGAGAGTCACGCAGACCTGGGTTCAAACCCTGCCTCAGAAACTATCTCCATTTCCTCATCTGTAAGATGTTAAGACTAGACTGGAGAGATGAAGGAGTCTACAAGTTTAGTCCTTCAATCACGGATTCAGTCAACAAACATGGATCAAGTGCTGACTCTATTGGGAGAGCTGTGCTTTGCCTAAGGAAAAGGACAAAAATCATTAACAGAGCCTGGCACTCCGCCTCCAGCCCTAGCACTGTCTCAGAGCTTACAGTGTAAGGAAACTCCCACAGGAATGAATGAAAGACATAGGAAGCACTTGTGTTCTTAGCACTAAGACGACCAATGGAAAGAGAAAAGAATTGTTGCCCTCAGGAGGCTTACACCTGAAGTGAAGGACACTGTGCACCAGAAGCCTGGGAAGTCTGAGGGCTCAGGACTTGGCAGTTCTGGATTGCTTGGGGATGCCTGTGAGCCCCACGGAGTGGTGGGTAAGGTTTAGGGTCAGGCTTAGGGTTGGTCACCAGCAGGAAGAGGGGACAAGGGTCAGAGTACAGAAGGGATTCTGGGCTTCCTCCAGTGGAGGTGACAACACACAGCGGGTGGAGGGAGCCTTGGCCATAATTCTGAGGGTAGGCTCTGGGGCAAGGCAGGCCCACAAGGCACCAGCTTCAGCTCAGGTCTGGATCACTTGGCAGGATAGTGGGGAGGGAGAACTTAGGGCCTGCAGAGAACCTAGGGTCTGCCTAGGCCCTCACAGGGACGTTTCTGTCATTTTTCAGGACAGATTTTTATGGTCATCTTTTTGTTTCTACACAATATTTAGCATCCTCCTCCACCCCTTCCAGAATCATCTCTCATAACAAAAAAACAAAGAGGAAGAGAAAACAGTTTGTAAAACTGAAAACCATGTGAAGAAAAGAGCCCCCCATGAGCCTCCTCCCAGGGAGTATATGTGTGAGCCCCTACAGAGTCTGATGTGGGGTTGAGGCTCCAGAACCCCCTCTCATCTTACTGGGCTTCTCGAGAGTAGAAAAGGGGACTAGGGTGGATGAGATACAAAAGGCCCAGCCATGATTCAGAGGAATGCCTGTTGGGCTCTCTCCAGTGCCCAGGTTCCACAGTCTGGGCATCTGAATGATGCACGTTTGTGTTTTCCTAGTGTAGGTCTGGATATGATGGGAATGGCCTCCCTTGAGCATGGACCCCACTTCTGAGCACAGGAAGGGTACACTGTGTGATCTGAGCAGGGTCCTCCCTGTCTCTGGGCCTCAGTTTCCTCCTCAGCTCCTCCTATCCTACCTGGCCTCCTCTAAGTCCCCACTCCCATCCCACCTTCCCAGGGTGCCTTCATTCTTGTGCTTTTCCTTGTGGATTGTCTCTATCCTTTTTACGTGGGACTTTTCTTCTTCTTGTCTCTCCATTTGACCATGAACTCCTTGAGGCAGGGCCTATCTTTGGTCTTTCTCTGTCCAGTGCTTCGTGCTCTCAAGGTGCTAATTAAGGGCTTATTGACTGATGATAAGATAAGTGTGAGGGAAGTAAAGGAGAGACGTGTAAAGGAAGAGACCCCAACAATTTGAGTGAGGGACTAAGGAGTCTAGAACGGAGAAAGATGCAGCATCCAGAGAGAGGCACCATACCAAAGAATGAAGACCCACCACGCTGGCCAAGATGGGGAGCTTTGGCTTGGAATTTCCAGAGTGGGGTGGGGATAGGAGGGAACAAATTGTGGTCATCCCCAGACTCCAAGCAGCCCTGTCCCCACCCACCCCAAGAAAAAGAATGATGTTGCAAGGCTTGTAGACCTTGAACTTTGGAGTCTACGTGAAGGAGACCTGGGAACAGCCTCCCCAGGCACTTGGTTTCAGCTAGAGGTCAAACCAGGAGGGACTAAGTGGAAAGCAGGCTCTCAGTGTTCCGGGACAGCCAGGATTTGATGTTAGCTGATAACTGAGGGGAGAGAGGCTAATGGGGCATTATCTGATGGCCCAAGTGTTAGCTGGGTGTTGGACTTCACGGTCTGCCATCTTGGAAGATAATGAAGGTCTAGCTCAAAACTGAGGCAATGGAGGTGTTGAGTGTTAACTAATGTAGTCACTACTAATCAGGTTAGTAGATAAGCTGGGTTTTAGATGGCAATTAGGACGCAATTGATAGGCGAGGTTGTTGTCTGATCTCTGAGGCCCTTGCTAAAGCCAGCCTTGCTCAGTTATCAGGAAGATGAAGCGGGCAGGGGACACTGAATTGAAGGAAGGCCAAGGGGTGCTAGCAGGGACCTTTTGTCATGGGGCCTTTATTTCCCATCTGTTAAAAATATTTCCCCCACCCACAGTTTGACTTCATCAAATAAGAACACACACACATTTTCACACACATACATAGTGCTTTGCATATTTTTAAGTGACACACAAATAAATATCCACTGCTGTCATTATTGTTTGCTACAGACACTGATGTTAATTCAGACAGTAACTGGTAACTAAGGCTCCGCTCATTCAGATGCTGAGGGGTATCAGATCTGAATTCAATGTCCCTCCCCAGATCTAAATATTAGAATGTCATGAGGAGGGCAGCTTTAGAGTTAAAAGGGACATTAGCCAGCCTCACTTTAGAAGGGGAAAGCTGAATCCCAGAGAGGGCAACAGCTTGCCCAGCAGAGTCACCCAGACAGCATGTGGCAAAACTGAGAATCAAAACCCTGCTACCTGTCCTTGGGCTACCACAGGGTCTCCTCCTTCCCTGACTCTGAGGACCTGTACTGCAGGTCCTTTGCCTGAGGACTCCAGAACCCCATGACCCAGCCACCCTGAAAGACAAGGTGAGGACTGGGGAGGTGGGAGGTATTGTCAGCCTCAGTGATTGTAGATTCTATGTCTCAGAGTCCCTTTTCCCAGCCCTCAGGCAGCTCTTAGCCTAGTATGTTGTTCAGGACTTTTTACCAGGACACACATAATGCCAGGAAAAATTCACATGCCAAGCTATCCAGGAAACCACCGGGCTTGTCAATATATGCTGACCAAGCCCTCTCAGAAGAACATATGAGCACAGGATGGAAAAGGAGTCATTGAAACACAATCATCACCACAAACCAAGCAGTCAACCCAAGGCAACAGGCCTCAGGGTCAGGGCCCCCAACCCAGGTGCTTTGCCTGTTCCAAAGAGGGTTCCTTGACTCTTTCTCTGGACGGGGCTTGAACACCAGCCTGGTACCCTTACTGGAGCTGCTTATAGCAACTGCTATACTTACCTCTTTCCTGTTTGTGCTAATTCATGGTGTGCCTAATGCCTAATGCCATAAGGAGAACCAGCATGTCCCATTTCATAGTTGAAAAAAACTGAGGTAAACAGAGATTAAGTGACTTGCCTAGGGTCACACAGATACAGTAAGTGTCTGAGTTCAGATTTGAACTCAGGTCTTCCTGACTCCAGCCCCTGTACTCTGTAGCACCATCCAGTGGCCTTGCATGAGTGTAGATACAGGTGTGAATTTTTATTTTAAAACTATTATAGGAAATCTGCAAATTTTGACAGTAACGAATCACAGAACCGATAACAAAGAGCCAGAATCTCACAATTTAGTCATGTCAGCAAGCATTTCTAAGTGCCTACTTTGTACCAGGCACTGTGCTAACCACTAGAGATGCAAAGAGAGACAAAAGAGATCCCCTGCCTTCAAGGATCTCACAAATTAATGGGAGGACAATATGAAGAAAACTGTGTACATACCAGCTCTATACAAGATGCATAGGAAATAGTTAACAAAGTGAAGGCATCACAACTGAGAGGGTTTGGGGAAGGTTCCCAGCTAAAGAAGGGGCTTTAACTGGGACTTAAAGGAAGCCAGGGTTGTCAGAGCAGAGGAGGGAGACATTCCAGACACAGGGACAGACAGAGAAATTGCCTAGAGCTGAGAGGTGGAGTGCCTTGTTCCTCTTGGTGAAATGGGCAAGAGGTAGTGTCACTGTGTAGAGGGGTATGTAGAAGGGAGTGAGTTAAAAGAAGGCTGGAAAGGGAGGAGGGAGCTGAGTTATGGAGGGTTTTGAGTGTCAAAGAGAGTATTTTATATTTACTCTTGGAGGCACAGCAATCACAGGATTTTATTGGGTGGGGATGACATAATCAAACCTATGCTTTAGGAAAATCACTTCAGTGGCTGAATGGAGGATGGACTGGAGTAGGGAGACCCTTGAGTCAGGCAGACACCCCCCCCCCAGCAGCTGTCACCAGTCCAATCCTGACATGATGAGAGTCTGCCCCAAGATGAGGGCAGTGTCCAAGGAGAAAAGGGGGTGCATTAGGGAGATGAGGTGAGATGAAATTGACCAGAGAAGCTGCAGAGGTGAAATCTACAAGAGAAGCTGCAGAGGTGAGATTGACAGGTCTTGGCACCAGCTTGGTTGGGAATAGGGGTTGGAGCATGAGTTGAGAGACAGGGAGAAGTCCAAGATGACTCCTAGGTTTCCAGCCTGGGGATTCAGGATAGCAGTGGCATCCTATAGTAATAGGAAAGGTAGGAGGGAATAGAAGGACTCTTTAGGGGAATAGATAATGAAGTCTATTTTGGTCACATTTAGCTTAACATATGTACAAAATTTTTGGTCCTAGATGTCCACTGTTTTGTAGGAGGGATTACTATAAGTTGGAGTATGACCAGAGGAGAAAGGGGTTAAGCCTGGACCATGAGACACTAAAAACTAGGACAAAATGAAAGAAGAAATTGTAAAATGCTTAGCACAGGGCTGTACCCAGCAGTTGCTTAATAAATACTCCTCGATGGCATGACTAACTTGCTCAAGATCACATGGGTCATGTGTGCCAGAGCTGTGACTGGACTCTGAAGCCTCTGCATTCAAGGAGACAGCTGTACAAGAAGACAGGATGTGAGAGACCATTTAGTCAGCCAATCAGAATGAACATGAAACAATAGGGAGTCCTGGCCTGGGGAATCTGGAGGGAGACCTCTGTTGGAGTTCCAACTCTGCCTTGAATGGGCTGCATGACCTTGGGCAAGTCTTTGACCTTCTCTGGGTCTCAGTTTCTCCTCTGGTAAATGAGGGGGCTGGGCTAGTTATCTCTAAGGTCTCTGCCAGCTAGGAATGCCAGGTTTGATGATCCAGGTTCCTCCACGCCAGGGGCTCCCTCGGCGGGCGGCTGCAGACAAAGCTCCAGGCATGCACTGAATTTCAATCTCTAACCCGGGAGCCGGTGCCAACCTGGCCCTGTGCCATGCATTCAAAAGTCAACGGCTCTGCCCGGCTGCTTCCCACGGAGGCGTTGTGGGGAGACTGGGCCCCGACTCCCCGACAGGCAGATGTCCTGTCCCCAGGCTCGAAGCTCGACTGAGATGCAGACTGCTTGCCTGCCTGCCCCAGAAAGCTTCATTCCCCCCATACAGGAGAGGGTCACCGGACGCATTTGAATGAGGCAGGCTGAAAAGCAGGTCTGCAGCCGTGTAAGGAGAAATCCCAGATGCCGCCAGCCTGCCCGCCCCACTCCCCCAGGCCCTGAGCTTTAACAAGTGGGGCTTTGTGCCCCGGACCCCAGAGACTGGTGATCTCCGGGACACAGCCAAGCGCTACCCCGCCTCACACGCATACACATACACATACACATACACACAAATCAACCCACATCAATATATACATATGTATGTACACAAATACACACTCATATACAAATACACACACATATAGTATATATGCAGCATCTACACATATACGCTCACACATGCACATACACATATAAAAATGTATCACACACATTCATATTCAAATACACACATACGCTCAGAGACACAAAATACACATAGACAAAGCACAGGCACACATATGCATACATACACAGCCACACACTCACACATAACAAAGGTAACACACATAGACGCTCCCATAACACAACTCACGCATACCTCACATGTACACATCTACAGCTCCACCACCTGCTGCTGGAGCATAGGGCGAGGGAGACCAGGGCAGGAGTCTCCCAAGAGGCTCCAGGCTCTCTCAGGTCCATGTCACTTCCTAGGACAGAGCCATGACTCTGCTGTCACTTACAGGTTGTGTGACTCTGGACAAGTCACCTGGCTTCTCCTCAACTTTTGTTGCCCAATTTACCTGCAAGTGCCCAAAGGTCTGATCACCTAGGATCACCCTGAGGGCAGGGTAGGGGCTTGTTCCAAGGAAACACAGCTTGGAGAAGAGTGGGCCGCCTCAGGGAGGCTTTGTAGGCTCCTGACCTAGGAGAGATCTCACAGGCCTGGAGTCCCACTTCCTCATTATACTGGTGAGGAAATTGAGTCTCAAAGGGGGAAGTGATTTGTCCAAGGACGCATAGGATCCACAACGTCAGTCAGGATTTGAATCTAGGCCCTTGGACCTTAGAGCCCATACTCTTTTCACTGTGCCCCAAGCTAAGCTGGGCAGGTGGGATGACCAGTCTGAAGCTGCAAGTGAGTTTGAAGACAATCTGATCCATGACTTCACATTACAGAGGGGGAAGTCGAGATACGGAGAGGCAAAGAAAGGCCAGAGGCTTTGTACTCAACACCAAAGGACAGAGCAGAGGCGATTCTGGTCCAGGTGTAGCCCGTACCAGGTGACTCTGAGGTGCTGAGTCAATAAAATGGGGGTACAAACCCCCAGTTTAATTGTGAGGAGACCCCAGCTCTGTCCCTCGCTCAGTGGCGGACTGGCCTCTCCAGGCCTCAGTTTCTCTCACCAGAAGACGAGGACATTGGGACCACTGAATCTGAAGGTCCCAGGCAGCTCAGACACCCTGGGGGTCTGTGACAGTCAAAAAGGAGTCATTGTGAGGCTGGGTAGGGTGATGGGAAGAGGTGTGACCCAGGCCTGAGACAGAGAAGCTGCCCCCTCTACCCTTCAGAAGCCTCATATGCAGAAACCCAGGCAGTTCCCTGGGGCCCTTCACTGCCAGTGGCTGCCATGCCAACCTCTCATTCTTGGCACTGTGCCTGGTACAGGGTTGGGGGTAGTGCTTGTGCCCATGGGTGCAACGGGGAAGGGGTTGGAGAGGGAAGCGGAGTGGGAAGGATGGGGTGGATGGCCCAACCACCCTGTGGGCTGCTTTCGGGAACCTCTGTAGAGAAGGGGCTGGGCAGTCTTCGCCTGGGCAGAGTCAGCACCTCGTTTGCAAGAAACCAAGGCTCTTTGCCTTTAAGGCTGCACTATTCCATTCTGAGAGGATGGGAAGAAACAGAAAGAAGGCTGTGTTTGCAGCTGAGCAGTTGCCCAGAGGGCCTAGCGGGCATCAGCCACTGCAAAAGAGGAAGGAGCAGGGCCCTCCCCCTGGCACCTCCTCCTCTTTCTTCTGTTGCTGTTGCCTGGCAGCTCCCAGGCCTGGTGGTCATTGAGGGTCCAGCAAAGAGTTAGGACATAGCAGTGGAGGGTTCAAGGGGAAGGGAGGAAAGGGGAGGGAGGGGAAAGAGAGAGGGAGGGAGGAAGAGGGAGAGATACAGAGGGAGACTGAGAGGAGCGAGGGAGAGAAATTGCAGAGCACTGGAGCTGGACCACTGGCCCCCATCCTAACCACAGCTGGGCCTGGGGTGTGTGTTAGAGGGGGTGGGGCAGATGATGACTCAGGCTGCACCTTTTCTGGCAGGCCCCTGGCATCTCTGGAGGAGGATGCACCTCCCAGGCCCTTCCCAACCACCCTGTGGCAGAGTGGTGCCCTCTGGCAGGGCACCTCTCTCCACCCGTTGTAGCGGGAGCCCAAGAAAATGGGACTTGTGGCGGCAGGGAGAGAAGGGGGATACAGTAGCGGGTCCTGGGGGAACAGGACAGCAGGGTGCTAAGGCGAGATAGCCCTGTGTCGGGGCTGGTTATGAATGTTGCCTACTGGCCCACAGGAGCCCCGTCTCTGCCCATCCCAAAGGCCCCACTTCCTAATGAGCTCTCCTGTCCCTGCCCCTCCAGAGCCCCTCCCCCTTCCAGTTCCCTCCAGTCCCCTCAGGATTCAGTCTTCCTGCCCCAGCCTCTAGATGTTGTCTACCCCTTTGCCAGCCTCAATGCCTCAAACCTCAGTCCAAGGCCCAGCCTCCCTATATCAGTCTCCTCCCACTCTCTCCATTTAGTGCAAGTGGTTAGGTGGCTCAGTGGATTGAGTGCCAGGCCTAGACACAGACTCACTTTCCTGAATTCAAATCTGGCCTCAGATACTTCCTAGTTGTGTGGTCCTGGGTAAGTCACTTCCCCCATTTGCCTCAGTTTCCTTATCTATCAAATGAGTTGGACAAGGAAATGGCAAACGAGTAAACTACAGATGGGGTCACAGAAAGTCAGGCATAACTCAAAATGATCTAACAACCTGAGAAGAAGCAAGTCTGGGAGATGGGCCCACTGACTGATAGGTGGGAGTGTCCAGCTCTTCCCCAGAGGCACTGAGGCCTTCCCTGCCCCAGCTTCCTTATTTCTTTCCCCTCTTAAGATACAAATCCAGGTTAGAGGATGTCAAAAATCTTGGCCAGACAGAAATCTAAAAGTTCTCCTTTTGTCATTAAAAAGGAGCTGTCCTAAACCAGCCATTGACATTTAAACCCAATTCTCAATCTAGGATCCCAGGATTCTCTGGGTGTCTGAGGTGGGAGGGCCCTTCAAACAAGGGATGTTAGAACTGGGAGGGACCTGAGAACAGGGGATGGCAGGGTTGGGAGGGGCCTGCAGACAGCTAAGAGGGTGGTCCTGACAACCTAGGTGCTTGTGCCTCCATGTGTCTGACAGGGTGACCACATGTGGGGGAATGGAGTCAGAAGACCTGGGATCTTCCCAGGCATCCTTTAAAATCCCAGCACAAAAGTTACCTCCTCCAGAAAACCTTCCAGAGTCCCCCAGTCATTAAGGACTTTCCCCTTAGAAAGGGGAGGGTCAGGGGGTGCTCTGCCTGATGACATTAGCATTTGCGCAATGGATTACATTCATCTCTGTTGGTGTCTTCTTTTTCTGCTGGTGAAGGGGCAGGAATCCTGCTTTATCTGAAATCTTTTCAAGTCCTCTCCCTACGTTCAGTTCATGCCTAACAAATGTTGGCTGAGTAGATGAATACTGCATTTTCCCAATGCACATAACCCCTGAGCATAGGCCTGGAACTGAACAAGACCTTGGAAGCCACTCAGTCTGTTTCCCTCATTTTACAGAGGGGGAAACTGAGGCCACAAAGATGGTGTGCCCCAGCTCTCCCCAGTAGCAGATGGAAGGTGCAGAGTGGAACCCTGGTCCACACCACGTGGAAGAGACTCTGCTCCCAGGGTAAGCACAAACATCACTGATTCCCATTTATGTAGCATCCAACATCTTATGAACGTTTTTTTCTCACACCCACACCGGGAAGGAGGAAGGTGGTAATCACAGTCTTCTCTGGACAGGGTTTTTTCCTAGAATCCTAATCCGCCATCACTGACATGAGACATGAGATGGTGAAGACCCTCCGGGCTTGGCCTCGCTTCTTCTCCATGAGAAAACACCGCAGGGCTCGGTCACTCCTGTGTCTTCAGAAACCACCTACTGAAAATGCCTTGGTCTACCTTCTACTAGAGTCCCCGGAAGCTCCCTTCAGGGACCAAGCCTATCGGGCAAACTGCTTCTTGTTTAGGGGTAGCTGGATGTGTGCCCTCTCAGCCCCCAGATCCCTCCCTCTGACTGGAGGTTCCTTCCAGTCTTCTCCTACTCCCTCTCAGCTCCCTTTCCTGGGTTGAGGACCCGTTAGAGTGTAAGATTCCTGAGGACAGGGACTGTCTTTATTTCTGCTTGTGTTCGTATTTGTGTTCCTTCCAGAACAAAGGACAAACATGACCTGGGAGTGAGTAGCAGTTTCTCCCCTCCTCCCCCCTTCTCTTCCATCCCCTCCCTCCCCTCTCCTCTCCTCTGGTGTTCTACCCAGGGGAAGATACACTTCCAAAAGTTGCCTTTTTTCCTTTGGTTTTACTGGCTAGATTTATTGCCTTAAACCCAATTCACTCTGGAGCTCATAGACTGGACAACACATCCTCAGGACCTAGTACAGAGTGAATGTAAATACTAAATAGTAATTGTTTCTCTTTTACCCAGGAACCCTGAGGGTCTTCCTCTTCCAGTTTGATTTTTTGGTTATTTTTTTCTTTTATTAAAAGGGGCCATCCTTTGAGTAACTGCTTAAAGAAGCCTGGGCAGCTAGGTGGTTCAGTGGATAGAGCACCAGTGCAGGAGTCAGGAGAGCCTAAATTCAAATCTCACCTCAGATACTTGACACTCACCAACTGTGTGACCTTGGGCAAGTCACTTAACCCCAATTACTTCATCCTGGGTCATCTCTAGTCATCCTGATGAATATCTGGTCACCGAATTCAGATGGCTCTGGAGGAGAAGTGAGGCTGGTGAGCCCTCCCTCACTCAAAAATAAAGTCAAGTGGAAGCCGTATCATTATTTCTCTGATGGCATGGTCTTCTTCATCAATGAAGGACGAACACACACCCACAAAGAAGCCTGTTCATTGAATAGGTATATCTCACCCAAAGTGAGAATCTGGTAAGACCGCAGCCTAAAATGGCCAAGGTCTCCCATTGCATCCTGGGCCACCTCTAGTGATTCCCCAATGGTTCTGGGGAAGAAAGTGAGGCTGGTGACCTTGCACAGCCCTTCCTCACTCAAATCAAAGTCAAGTGCAAGTCACGTCATCACCTTGTTGCTACGATCCTCTTTGAGAATGAAGGATGAACACAAGGATGATTTGTGTTCCCGGTTTAGCACAGTGCCCCCCCAAAAAACACATATCGTAAATGTTTGCTAATTCACTTTTGATGGAAGATTCAAACCCAAATTTCTGGACTGCAAGTTCACCATTGTAGAAATAAAATGTTATGGTCTCAAATTTATAGATAAATGATATTAAATATCAAATAGATAAATGAAATTAGGTAATATGTAATATATTCTGGTAGGTTGTAACTTACTCTCACAGTCTTTAACTAGAAATTCTGCTACTGGGTCAGGATAAAAGAGTGACAGCCGGTATTTAAGATGGGCAAATACAAACATTCTATCCTTTGAGGTAGGTGCTATTATTTTCCTCTTTTAATAAATGAGAAAACGCAGACAGAGGTAAAGTTATCTGTCCAGGGTCAAACAGCTAGTAAGTGTCCGAGGTTCGATTTGAACTCATCCATTTATCACAGCTCTGGACCACTTAGAAGTTGGGTTCTTATGATAGGAGAGGTCTGGTTTGTCCTCTCCTCTGCAGCCAGAATTCCAGATTTGGGGATGTGTGTTGACAGAGAATGAGGAAGTGGGTGGCCCACTGTCTCATTCCCACACTCATTGTCCCATCTCCACTGCTGGTCCTGATGAGTTTTCTCAGCCTGGCCTGGCCTGGACGTGACCTGATTCCACTGGAAGTCAGAGGTAAGGGATGTTGGGAGTTGGGGAAGGTGTAGCTAGGTGGCAGAGAGTAAGGAAGACCTGAGTTCATCTTTAAAAAATAGGTGCTCATTGTCTTGATGAGGTACCATATTATGTGGAGAAATATCCAAGATCATAGAATTAAGAGCTGGAAGGAAGCTCAGAGGGATCTATCCAGTATCCAGTGATCTATCCAGTGATCCAGTATTTCTCAGGCAGGTGGCTCAGTGGATAGAACAATGGGTCTGGAGTCAGGTAGACCTGAGTTCAAATCCAGCCTCAGACACTTATCAGTTGTGTCACTCAGCAAGTCATTTAACCTCAGTCCACTGAAGAAGGAAATGGAAACCACTCCAAGCACCCTTGCCAAGAAAACCCTAAGGACAACTCTGGAGGGCTGTGGTCCATGCGGATTACAAAGAGTTGGACATGACTGAACAACATCCTTTCTCAGAGGAGGACGTAGAAGCTCAGAGAGGGAAAGGGATCTTGTCACTGGCAGAACCAGGATTTAAAGCCAGGTCATTTTCACTAGAAATTCAGCGCCCTTTTCACTGGATCATGCTTCTTGTCAGTGAAAGTAGATGTAGACGAAAATGGAGAAAGGAGGGACAGACTTCTGCCCTATCACTTCCCCAGCCACTTCAGGGGCCAAAGAGAACCCAGGGCTAACCCAGCAGAGGTGAGGGGGGTTGCTTATCTGTCATCCTCTTTCTCCTCTTTCTGATAATCTCCCACCTCCTGTTTCTCTACCTCTTCCTGCATTACTCAGTCACCAGGATCAAGCTCTTCCTACATGCCACCTGCTGGTCTTTCATTTACAGCCTCTGCACCGTTGTCCCACTCCAGTCCTAACCATGTCTCTCTGCTTCCACTGTGCCCTCTGGAATTCCCTTTATAATCTGGCTTCTGACTTCATCACTTACTTCTCCAATGTTACCAGTCACCTCCTCTTCATCCAGTCTGGTCTTTTTCCAGTCCTAAGCCTTCTCAGCCTCTACTACTTTGACACCCTCTGGGTTTCTACCTGTCATTGTCTCCTGGCTCATACCATGCCCTCTGACTGTGGGTGCTCCCCAAAGTTCTGACCTAAGCCATCTCCTCTTTCCACTCTCCTTTTTTTCTTCTGTCCCCTACCCCACCCCATCAGTTATGCATCACCATTTACCTATGGATACTTCCATCTGAATATCCTATAGGCATCTCAAAGTCAATAGATTGGAAACTGAACTAGTTATCTTCCCTCCCAAACCCTTCCTTCTTCCAACCCTTCCTGTTTCAGTCAAAAGCATCATCATCCTTCTGGCATCTCGGGTGTGTAACTTCAGCATTATCCTGAACTCCTCATTCTCCCTTCTCCTACACATCTTATCAGTTGCTGCATTTTGTCTTTGTTACATTCTCATCTTTCATTTTCAACCCCCTGTCTCACAGCCACCACTTTATCCTTACAATAATCTCAGAAGGTTATTTGTGCAGCTATTATCTTAATCTATAGATGGGGAAACGAAGACAGACAGAAGTGATGAGTCCAGAGTCACACAGCTACTAAGTGTCTGAGGCTGGATTTGAACTCACAGTCCCATAGACACAACGATATAAAAGGAAAAACCCATCACTCTAAAAGATTGCAAAATGACAAAGCTTGAACTCACAGAAGAGATGGGGAGCCTCGCCTCTTTTCCCCTTCTGCAGAAAGTGCGGGGTTGGGGAGAAGGTTGTAAATGGTATCAGGTTTGGGGGATGCTATGACTGGGTTTGTTGATGTTTTTCTTTTCTTCCTCTCTTTTTAAAATTTTTTTGTGGGAAGAGATGACTTCTTGGGAGGGAAATGTAGGTGATTCCAAAACCAAAGACATCAGTAAAATCCATTTTAAAAAACAATTAGCCATTCATCCAAATGGAGCAGGGGTGTTTTAGTGAAGAGCAGGCTCCTTATTTTGCCATGTTGTTCTGTCCTGAGCACTCAGCACAATGCCTGGTACTGATCAACACTCAGATGATTGCTTGTTGACTGACTGATGGAATAGGAATCATCCTTTAAAAAACTGATGTGATCACAGAGTGCCCAGTGTAAGGACAGTCCTCTGCCTTCTGTCCTGGGAAGCGCACACAGGGGGCATCCAGTCCTGGGCACCTCCTTTAGGAAAGACATCAATAAACTGGAGCACAACCACCTCCAAGATGAAGGACTGAAGTTTATGCCAAGGGGTAAACTGAGGCTCAAAGGAGTGGACTGACCTACTTAGGGTTGCCCAACCTGTGTCAGCAGCATCAGGTTCATTGACTTGAGCACAGAGCAGAGAAGAAAGTTGTCCTCATTCAACAATCCCCACCAGCTTGTGCTCCCAAGAGTTCTTTCCCACATTCAGGTGGGGCATAAGGCTCAAGGGAAGCCCTAAGTAGCAGTAATCATGGTGGCAGCTGCAGAAGGGAACCCAGGTGGGGACAACTGCCTCTAGGAGACAGAGGAGGAACCCTCCTGGCTGGTGTCTGATGAAACTGAGTCAGGGTCTTAGATCTATAACTGCTTTGGGGTTACCTTAGACAAGTCACTGCCCCTTCCCTTATCGATTTGATGTCTTAAAATGATTTGGTTAAACTATATGATTTCTAAGTACCACTAAGCTCTGCCGTCCCCTGTTTCAAGCCCTCCCCCTCAGCTCTGACCTTCCCTGTTATAAGACCCCTCCCAGCTCTGACATCCCCTGTTCTGAGGCCCCCCCCATTTTATACATGGACAGCTAGGTGGCCCTGTGGATAGAGTGCCAAGCTTGGCCTCAGGAGGACCTGAGTTCACACTTCCTAGCTATATGACCCTGGGCAAGTCTCTTCCCCCTGTTTGCCTCAGTTTCCTCATAGGAAATGGCAAAACACTCCAGTAACTGCCAAGAAAACCCCAGATAGGACCACACAGAGTCTGAAATGATTCAACATTTTTATATATAGGGAGACTGAGGCTGTCCCCCAAACAGCTGTGGTGGCAGCACCCCCACGTACAGCACCATGGGCACACTTGTGTCTGGCACTCTTTACAGGCTATGGCATAACTGCCAATTTGAACAAAATCTCCTGAGAACTCTGCACTTGGTGCCATGCCATTGAACCCTCTCCCTCTGGAGCCAGGATTCTGACCCTGGACAGAGGCCTGACCTCCCATTCTCAGCATTCACTTCCTTTCCATCTCCCCCAGTATTCCCCACCTTCCCCCAACTCCTCTATCCTCTCCTGGAAAGTGGAGTTGACCTTTACCCTCCCTGAGGGGAGCCCCACCCTGCCTGGACACCATCTCAGCCTCCAGGAGGCCCCAAGGATGCAACCTCCTCCAGGAGGCCCTCCCTGATGGCCCATGATCAGCACTCTTACCTCATTAAAATCACTGTGCATTTGTGGCCCTGAGGGCAGGCCCAGCCTCTAATAAAGAGGTTCCTTCTGACCAAAAGGGTCTCGACTTCTAGTCTCAGTACTGCTACTCATTCTCTCCAGGACCTTGAGGGAGGTCCTTCTCCTCAATGGACCTCAGTTTCCCCTTCTGTGGCAGCTTGAAATTCTAGAGTGCTTTACAGTTTGCAAGGGGGGGTGGGGATTGCTTGTTGTTTCAAGTTTTCATTGAACTGAAAAGGGTCTTGGGGATCATCTTGTCCAATCCCATGATTTTACAGATGAGGAAACAGATCCTAAGAGGTTCAAAGGTCACACAACAGATGGAAGTCGGGATCTGAACCTAAGAAACCTGTTTCTCGATTGTCAGGCCCAGCCAGATGTCTCCCTCCAAAGTCTTCATTTTTATACAGCAGGAAATGGAGGTGCAGAAAGGGAGAAAAGCGGGCAGGTAGGTGGTCCACACCACACAGAGTACTGGATCTGAAGTCAGGAAGACCTGAATTCAAATCCAGCCTCACACACTTACTAGCTACCTTGGTCTCCTCATCTGCAAAATGGTAATACTATCAGTACCTCCCTCCCCGGGATCAAACGAGATCGCAACTTTAGGGCCCTCACCTAGGGCCTGGCACGTAGTAAGGGTTCCAAGGATGTTCTCAGTTTCGTATTTTAGTTATTGACTTGTTCCAGATCACACACTGAGTGAGTGAGCTCCGTGGACTAGTCATTTCATAGCAATCTGATCTGAAGTCTAGGTTAGACCAACCGAGGTCTTTAGCACAAGGGGTGTGGGGTTCAAGGACCTAGGTTCCAGCAACAACTCTGCCTTTACTGGCTGTGTGAGGAGGTCCTGGTGGCCTCCTTCTCCGAGTGTGTAAAATTCAGACAAACATAGAGATGTGCCTCCAGCACAAGGTGGGCCCAAACATCTAGCAACATGGTGAATGTGGCCCCTTCCGTTCATGCAAGGATCCAGGGACAGGGTCAAGCCCAAACTAGCTCAGGAGAGCTGATGGGTAAATTGTCAGTGTGAGCCTTGATGCCTCAGAAATCAGCCAGAAATTGGCGCTGATGTATTGTTTGGTTGGTTTCTGGACTTCTGGAAGGGCTGAACAATGGCTGATAATGCAGAGTAGCTGGAAAGTGGGTTGGGGGAGCTCATGCTGCTCAGCCCTGTCCCTCCTCCCACTTAACAGAGGCTTATCAGGAAAGGGCTTATCTCTGGCCATAGCTCAAGAGCCAGGGCTCCTGGACTTTCTTCCTACTGCCCAGTGAGATCATCCCCATTCTAAGAACAGGAAACTGAGTCTCTGAGAGCCGTCAGTGGCATGAGGGCAGATAATTTTTCAGGCAATCAACAATCATCCCAGTGGCAGACACCTTGCTAATCACTCCTGGCCTCACTGAGCAAGCGAACCTGCCCATACACAAGGCTGAATAACCTCCAGGTAAAGACAAGGGAGCCAGCCAGAGACAACACACTGCCTCCCTTCTCTCTCCAAGAGATGGAGACGGCAGGGCCTTGTGGACCCTCTAAATGTGTGAGGGATGGGGGCAGAAGTAAGTGAAAAGATGAAGTGAGTGAGGGATAGAGCAAAGGAATGGATGGTCACTAGTAGTCGTTAGAAAGTGTTTGTTTTCCTGCTCTGACCTCAGTTTTCCCATCTATGAAATGAGATCACTGCACTAGAGGATCTGAGGTTCCTTCTGACCAAAAGGGTCTCGAGTTCTAGTCTCAGTACTGCTACTCATTCTCTCTAGGACCTTGAGGGAGGTCCTTCTCCTCAATGGGCCTCAGTTTCCCCTTCTGTGGCAGCTCAAAATTCTAGAGTGCTTTACAGTTTGCAAGGGGGTGGGTGGGGATTATTTGTTGTTCTTAGATGCCCGTTCCAGCTCTCCAAATCTTCATTTTCGTAGAAGAGACCCCCCCAACAGCCCGGGGGCTGGACCACACCCCCCCAGTCATCCTTCCTCCTTTCCTCCCTTCCTCCCTTCCACCCGCCCCAGCTTTTTAGTCCTTTTTTGTGAAAGCATAATAAAGAGGCAGACGGCCAGCAGACGGCCGGCCAGGATGGTGCGGGTGCCCAGCTCTGCAGCAGAGAGGAGACTGGGCATGTACAGACAGCGCAGCCGCTCTCCTTGGAAACGGCAGCCCCAGCACACAATCACAGCCCCCACTTTGCTCCCCCATTCAGAGTAGCCCCCTGCCTGCCAGTGCCACCCCCAGGACCGGGGCCTGCCAACCTTCCTGGCCCCCTTCTCCCGCCCTTCTCACAGGGCCAGCCCTGGGAACCCAGGAAAGAGATGGAGGAGGGTGTGAACAGGGGGGCCTGCCCCACTCTCTCCATCTCTCTATCTCTCTATCTGTCTCTGTGTCTCTTTCTTCCTGTTTCTCTCTGTCGCTGTCTCTATCTCTCGGTCTGTCTCTGCCTCTGTGTCTGTCTCTCTCTGTCTCTCTCTCTCCCTCTTTCCCCCCATCACCACATTTGCTCAATTATCATGTCTATGTAGATGACTACCAGACTCTCAGAAGCAGACATACCCATGGTCACACAGGCCAGATTTGAAATCATGAAGATGAGTCTTCAACACTCTCCTTTGCAGCCACCTTACATATTTACATGCTTTCCCCCCTAATTGAATGTAAATTCCTTTGGAGCAAAGACTCATTGTCTTTGGCTTCAGGTATGCAGAGAACCTCATAGGTGCTCAGCATATGATGATTATTGGTTGGTTAAGTTCCTTCAGGTAGATCGAAGACCAGACCCCCAACATCTCAGGAGCACAGAACTTCAAATGCCATCTAGTCTAACCCAGATTTGACCAAGAATCCCCTCCAGACCCTGCCAGAGCGGCACCAAGCCTTCAACAAAAAGTTTTGCTCTACCTCCTGAGGTAGGCTGCCCAGCCACTGGGAGACATCTCTAATTATCAGGAAGCTTTTCCTGACATCCAGTCTCTGTGCAGTATCCCCTCCCACACATCATCAGCTCCTAGATCTGACCTCTGGGGCCACAAATACTGAGGATAACCCTTCTTTCAAATACTGGCCCTCTGAATACTGGAGCAGGGCTCCCCTGTCTTTTTGAGCCCTTTCTTCACCAGGCTAAGTCACCCAGTTCCTTCTACTGACCCTTGTGTGGCCTGATCTCCACAGTCCTCCCCCTCTCCTAACAAGTTCTCGTGTTTCTAGTTTCTTCCTAAAATGTGTCATCTAGAATTACACTAACCACTGGCACAATCTTGTCCCAGAAATGTCTTTAAAGTTGAATCCAATCAACTTGCACTGAGCTAGCATGCTGGGGATCCAGAAACAAGCAAATCCCTGCCCTCATGGAGCTTTTGTAGCAGGTTGGGGATGGCCCCTAACAGTCCTCATAAAGGTGAATGAAAAACAGAGACAAAGCAGCTTTAGGGACAGGAAACCTCCACAAGGACAATGAAGCCATCCCGGTCCCATCTCCATCTTAAACTGTCATGAAGCACAGATCATTGATTCTATTTCAAATGACTTCTTTTTCTATTAACCCTGACCCCCCACCCCAAAAAAGAGACAGAGTCAGAGGAAGGGAGAGGGAGAGAAAAGAGAGACAGGGACAGGAGACAGAGAGACAAGGACATAGATGGGAAGAGTGGGGAGAAGGATAGACAGAGAAGGAGGGAGGGAGAAGAAGGAGAGAGACAGAGACAGAGAGGGGAAACAGAGACAGAGAGAGAAGGAAGGGGGAGGGAGTATGGGAGAGAGAGAGCAAGAGAGAGAGAGAGACAGAGAGAGAGACAGAGAGAGAGACAGAGAGAGAGAGACAGACAGACAGACAGACAGAGACAGAGACACAGAGAGAGAGAGAGGGAGAGAGAGAGATTATTGGAATCGGCTTCCCAAGTAAGCAAGATCAAAAAGCCAGTGTGAGCACTAGCTCAGAGCTCAATCAACCCAGTAACACAAATTTTTAAGAAGTCTCACTATTTACTACAAAACTGGAAAATAGTTTGACCCAAAATAAAAAGATGTAGACAAGTGATTTTTAAAAATGACTTGTTGATGATGAATAAAGCAAATTCCTGCGGCACAGTAACAGTGCTTCAGATGCTTAATGATCACTCTCATGCCCTCCCCACCCCACAATTTCTTTCCTTCGGATTAAACACCCCCAGTGCCTTTGCCCCTCCTCTTAAGGCCGAGACTCAAGGCCTTCACTTAGAGGCTGCCATATTACTAAGACAAAGAGTTGGATAGGACTGAAAACTACAAAACTGTATCAATGCCAACGAGATGAGCTGACCACTCTCGACGGGGTGAGAGGAGGGCAGGGGACAGGCAGGGTGGCAATGGCTGTGCTAGTCTTGAACCCTCTGGCACTCACCTTGGCTGACCTGGTTGCTGATTCCTATTCATGCTCACAGTCCTCCTGGTTCTTCTGCAAATGAATTTCTCTCTCCTCCCATCTTGTACTTTGAAGGTTGGGGATGGAGAACCCATGTGTAAGACTTTATGCTAAATGTCACCTCGTTCCTCTGTCAAGATCTTTGTCATCCAGAGTCCGCTGTCCCTCCTAACTTTGGATCATCCACAAATTTGATGAAGCTACCATATCTCCCTTTAGCCAAGTCATTCAGAGAAATAATAGGGATTCTGAGAGCCAGAGAGGAGGTATTGATTGGACGGCCTATGTAAAGACATTGAGGTGGGAGATGGGATCCAGAAAACTAGTCCAATTTGGCTGACAGAAAGGTGTGGAGAGAGCAATGGCAAGGTGGGCTGGAGATGGGCTGTGATCCATATTGAAGGAGAGATTCCTTTAGGTTATACCAGAGAAAACACTTCAGAGAATTCGTTTTCTTTAGAGTTTTTTCAAGTTATCATTTTTAGGAAGGGAGGAAAACATATAATTTGAGAACTGGAGGGGTCTTAGAGACTGTTTTCCGCAAACCCCTTCACTTTACAGAGAGGAAAATTTGAAGCTCAGAGGGAAAAAGGGATTTTCCCAAGGTCACACAGCAAGTTAGTGGCTGAGCTCAGCCCAGACTGAAACCAGAGGAAGCAGGACTTTATTACAGAGTGTACATGCCAGCCTGCAGGTGCCCCCTAAGAAATCCCCTGCCCCTCAAGGGTCTAGTCATCCCAGCAGGCAAACAGGATCCAAGATGCCAGCTGAGCACCCGGTGCAAGGAATGGGTTAAGACAGTTCCTAGGGCATGCTGGGCATTGTGGTCCAGTGGCAGTCCAAGCATGCTGGGAATTGTAGTACTCAGCAGCTGCCAAGGCCTGGCACAACCTTCCTCCCCTCCACTGCTGCTGCTGCTGCTGCTGCTGCTGCTGCTGCTGCTGCTGCTGCTGCTGCTGCTGCTGCTGCTGCTGCTGTCACAGCTGCTGTCTCGGATGCTCCACTGCTCCCCCCAACCCTGTCCTCAGCTCCCGGCCCTGGCCATGCTGGGAAATGGCAGCTAGCCCAGGCCAGCCCAGCCCAGCCCAGCCAGGAAGGCAGGAATTTCCGGGTGTTTTTCAGGAACAGGGGGAGTTGAGGAGGATAGAAGATCAGTGTGGGATCCACTCTGCTCCCCCCCATCCTAGGAGGAGCCACACAATTGCAGGGATAGGAGGGACCTCTCCAACCCCCATGTTTTCCAGAGAATGAATCAGGCCCAGAGAGGCGTGGCACTCTCTCCAAGGTCACACAGCCACAGAGTCACCAGATATCAGAACCAGAAGGAGCCTCAGAAAATGTGGGACCCAGCCCCCTGGTTTCACAGGAGAAGGAAGCCTTCAGTCCTGCAGAGGAATGCCCACGCTGGCCAAGCCAAGCTCTATTTGGTCTCTAAAGCCCACCAAGCCAAGCCAAGATCCCTTTTTCCCTCTGAGCTTCAAATTTTCCTCTCTGTAAAGTGAAGGGGTTTGCGGAAAACAGTCTCTAAGACCCCTCCAGTTCTCAAGCCACTCTCCTCAGTGGGGGGATGTGTCTCCAACAAAGGAGAGCCCAGAGAGGCCCCAAGGCAGGGAGGTGGCCTAGATGGTCTGCCCCCTCCGAAGCCCACTCGGAAGTATCTGGTTTGTTCCGTGCCACTGATCACGCAATGGTGGGCATGTGCAGGGCTGGACCAGGCCTGACCCTTCCTGGCTCAGGCCTCACAGAGAAGCCCAGGCATGGAGGGGGATGGAACAGCAGCCTGGACCACTGGGGCCTGCCCCAATCCGAGCCCTGTCTTGTAGCCTGAATTCCCACAAGTTTTCAACATCTTTCCCTCAGTATCAGCGCATTTGTTGGCTCTGGACCATCCCCCAGATGTGGCCAAAATTGTTTTCCTAAAATACAGAGTGACCATGTCTCTTTCATGCTCAAGAAACTCCATGGTGTCACTAGCACTTCTGGGACCAAGCAAAAGCTCTATTTGGTCTCTAAAGCCCACCACAGCCCTTCCAGCCATAGCATACATTTCCCTTTTCACCTACTGTACAGCACACATGATACTCCATCTCCTACATTCAGGCCTTTGCTTTGGCTGTCTCCCATGCCTGAAATGCCCTCCCTCATCTCCTCTCTGCTTTTTGGAACCCCTAGATTTCTCCCACCTTTTACAAAAAAACTTTTCCATGCTCTTCCCCCCACCAAATTACCATGTCTTTATTTTTGAATAAATTTACATATGTTACATGTTCTCTCACCTGATGAACCATAGACTCCTCATGGAAAGGAACAGATTTAGTTTTATCTTCCCGTCCCATGAACCTACAGGAAGGCCTGGCATACATTGGACATTTAATAAGTGCTTGTTGATTTTTTACTGGTCTAGTAGGGGTAGAAAGATCTGTAGAAATCATTTTATCCATACTCCTTATTTTGTAGGATAGGAAATGAGGCTCAGCCAAGTTTTCTCCAGTTTCAGCCTCTTGAATCCTGCTCCCTCAGAAGAAAGAGGCCTAGAGGGAAGTCACTGGCTTGAAAGTCTATGAGAAGGAGGAAAGAGTAGTGAACCAGGAGGGCAGGGCAGGGTTTCAAGAACTGGGGCACAGCCCTTCCCTGAATGAGCCCCAGTCTCCTCATCTGTAAGGAGAATGGAAGGTTGGGGCAGGGGGACTCATCTTTTTCCAACCCTCCAAGTCTCTGATTTCAGAAATTCCCCAAACCAAAAAGCTCAGTCTCTATAATCACAGGCTTTCTCTCTGAGGCTGCTTCTCATTTTCCTCATTTTAACTCCAACAACTGCTGTATACCAGACACAGAGATGGACAATGGCAGCATCATTGCTCTTCTGGGAGATAATCTCGCTTTGCCATATTACCCAGAAGATCTCACTGAGCTTCTCTGTGAGTCATGGACCTCCGTCTTGTAAATCTCAGTGGAAACAGAACCAGCCCCAGGTACTTGGGTACAGGAGAGGAACCAAAATGCGTCCAAAACTTCAGTTGGGAGTTCAGTTAGAGAAGGCTTATCATCAACCTGAGGAATGGGGTCAGTGGCTTCAGCAGTAGTTGGTGACCGGCTGTTGAGAATACTCTCCTCTGCTGGTTCTTATCTCTGTCAGTACTGAGTACTAGAGGTGGCCATAGGTCTTTGACCCACAAAAAGCCTTCAGGGCATCACAAATGTGCTTTGCATTGTTACTGTCAGCATACAACTGCATCTCATCTGCCTTCTTACTAAGCCAAGAATCCTGCATGTCTTGGAACTTTGCTTGTACTTTATTTTTAAGTTAAAGGCTAAAGACTGATGAACTTCCCTTTTAGTTAAACCCTGTGAAAAAATTTTGTCCATGCTTTTGTGTATTGACTTCAGGATGGGATCCCTGCCTGCTGAGGTAAGCAGGCCAGGGTTGGGTGAAACAGACCATTTTTAGGGCACTTCTCTTAGTTCCTTCCTCATGCCAGGAGGTGAGCAGTGCAGTCCTTAAAAAAGACTGCTCAGTGACAATTGTCAATACAATATGATACTAAGAAATAGAGTGGAGGATCAGTGGAATAGGTTAGGTGCACAATACTTTATAATAAATGACCAGAGCAATCTAGTATATTATAAACCCAAAGACCCCAGCTATAGGGACAAAAAACCTTATTATTTTACAAAAACTAGAAAACAGTATGACAGAAATTAGATGTAGACCAATATCTCACACCATATACCAAGACAATATCAAAATGAGTATTTGATTTAGACATAAAGGATGATACTACAAGCAAATTAGGAGAGCAAAGCATAGCTTACCTGTCAGATCTCTGTAAAAGGGAAAAATTTAGGATCAAACAGGAGACAGAAGACATTACAAAATGTAAAATGAATAATTTAGATTATGTAAAATTAACATTTTGTACAAACAAAACCAATATAACTGACATTAGAAAGAAAACAGTAAACTGGGATAAAATTTTTGCAGCAAGTCTCTCTGATAAAGGTCTCATTTCTCGAATATTTAGAGAACTGAGAGGAATTTATAAGAATACAAGTCATTCCACAATTAACAAATGGTCAAAGGATATGAACAGGCAAATTTCAAATGAAGAAATCAAAACTCTCTATAATCATATAAAAAATGCTTTAAATCACAACTGACTAGAAAAATGCAAATTAAAACAGATCTGAGGCATCACCTCACACCTATCAGATTGGTTCATATGTCAGAAAAGGAAAATTATAAATATTGATAGGGATGTGGGAAAATTGAGACACTGATGCATTGTTGGTGGACTTGTGAACTGATCCAACCATTCTGGAAAGCAATTTGGAACTATGCCCAAAAGACTATAAAATTATGCATACCTTATTATCTAGCAATACCACTACTAGGTATGTATCACAAAGAGATTTTTTAAGGGGAAAAAAACCTTTTTGTACAAAAATATTTACAGCAGTTCTTTTTGTGGTGGCAAAGAACTGGAAATCAAGGAGATACCCACCAGCTGGAGAATGACTGAACAAGTTGTAGTGTATGAGTGTAATGGGATACTACTGGGCTATAAGAAATGACAAGTAGGATGATTTCAGAAAAACCTGGGAAGATTTACATGAACTGATACGAAGTGAAGTGAGTAGAACCAGGAGAACATTCTACACAGTAACAGCAATATTGTATGAGGAAGAACTGGGCATGACTCAGCTATTCTCAGTAATATGTGGTTCAATAATACATATTCTCAACAATATATATTTTCCAACAGTAATCCTAAACAATCCCAAAGGACTCATGATGAAAAATGCTATCCTCCTCCAGAGAAAGAATTGACGTTGTCCGAACAAAGACTGAAGCATATTTCTCTCCCTCCCTTCCTTTTTTTGTCTTGAACAAAATGACTAATATGGAAATGTTTTATGTAATTACACATGTATAATCTTTATCAGATTGCTTACCATCTCCAGGAGGAGAGAGAGGAGGAAGGGAGAGATAGAATTTGGAACTCAAAACAAGAGAAAAAAAACCCAAAGAATGTTAAAAATTATTTTTACATATAATTGGGGAAAATAAAATAAAATATACATATATTAAAAGGCTACTCAGACACCTGGGAGCTGCCAAATCCCACTGTTTTTTCTGTCTGGTGAGAAGATGACCCTAAGGTCCAGGTCACCTGTGTGCGGGGTTGTGACTACAGCTCCCAGCATATCCGCATCTGCTGCTTGGTCACTTGCCCGTCACCACAAGACTTCAAGATGGTAAAATAGTAAAAGAGTAAGATAGTACAATCATAAAATCATAAGGTAGTGGATAAAGGCTCATGCCTTGACCTGTATGTGAAGGGGATTCAAATGAAGCTGAGCTGTGCCAAGACATCGGCCTCACACTCTCATCCAGTGGCAGGACAAAAGTCAGGATGCCAGGCAATGACCGGGATGCAGGGGATGTCTAATCAAGATCTAAGAGCTACACAGTTCCTGCTTCAACCACCTTCATGGCCAGTGGAGCAAACTGTTCTCATGGTCCCATTTCGTTGGTGGAAAATCTTCACATACTTGCAAAACAGAATAGGGCCACTCCCAAGATTTCTTTAGAGAACTTCGGAATGAATTGTGAGGTGTGGGAGACATTGGCCCAGGACCACCCAGCATGGTGTGCCTGCCTCAAAGAAGGCACTGTGCTCTATGAGCAAGACAAAATGGCAGTAACTCAGGAGAATGTGAGACATCTTCACTCCAAATGTTCATATGGACTATTTGTGTTCAGCCTGTGGCTCTTGCTGGTCAGATCAGCGGGTCCTCCGGTCATGAAGGAAAACAACCTGATATATAAATACCAATAAGCCCTGGTCCCTGCTTTCAAAGAGGTCCTGTGATTTTGTCATTCAGTCAGTTTTCAGTTGTGCCCAACCCTCTGTGACCTTATTGGGGGTTTTCTTGGCAGAGATACCACAGTGGTTTGCCATTTCCTTCTCTATCTCATTTTACAGATGAGAAAACTGAAGCAAACAGGATGAAGTGACTTGCCCAGGGTCACACAGCTAATAAGTATCCAAGGTCAGATTTGAATTCAAGTCTTCCTGACTCTAGGCCAGGCACTCTAATCACTGTACCACCTAGCTGCCAAAATCAGAACTGAAACCCAAGTCTCCTGACTCTCATTCCAAAGGTCTTTCCTATACCACAGTGCTCTGGACATCTACCCAGACCAGCAGGGCCCCCTAACAGTAAGAGCTCAGTCTTCCAGAGATTCGTGCTCCAACACAGCTATAGAAAAAACAAGGCTCTGGCAATCACCCCACAAGAGAAGGAGAGTATCTCCATGTGGATTTAGACTTGCCAGATGCCTCTTACACAAATCAAATCCAGAATAAGGAACACTTGGATTCTAAGTACTTCAAAGAGATGTCCAGCCCTGGGGCAGTGATGACTAACAATGGTTGGGAGCCATCTGCTGGTGCATGGCACTTCCTGCTTCAGGGTAAAAGGGCAGACCCCCTGGCTCACCTTGCCCAGATAGTAGCCTCATTACCAGTCCTAGTTATTGGGGAGTCCACATCCCAGGGCCAGCACATGCTCTAAGAAAGAGTCTGGAAGACCAAGCACAGTCCACTTAAGTCAGCCAAGTATTTGAATCAGAGATGGGCATGTAAGTGAACCCCAGGCTTCCTGTGAGTCAAGAAATGCATGATAGGGCATTTAATGCAATTCGGTTCCACCAGCGATTTTGACATTATTGCTCCGTGTTAGGCCCTGGAGATGCTGTGAATAGGGAGGGCTGCATTAGATTTGAGGGCTTGCACTAAAATGCCTCATGCTGTTTTAGGTGAGAGCAAGAGGCTTCCAGGGTGAGAAGAGGGCTCATGGTAATGTGGTTGAATGGCCACACTAGACTCAAAGGTAGACATCACTGGCTCAATATCAACATGGCACCAAGTCTGGTGAAATTAGCAGCCTGGTGAGTCTGGGCTGGGCTGGGGTGTGAGGTGAGGAGCCAGCAGGAGCCAAAGAAGAACTTTGACAACTTCAGCATTTTTCTGGGAGCCAGCCCTAAGCTTTGGCAATCTCCAGGTTGATGTAGCCAACTGCTCATTCAAATCAAGCTCGACATTTCTGAAACCCCAGATCTTCTTATCATATAAACAGCTATCTCTCCTGCATTGTGTGTGGAAAGCTTATTATTTGAACCTAAATGCAGGAATTTACATTTACTTCTGCTAGACTTCATTTGATTAGCTTCCCTCTGATCATTCTAGCTTCTGGAGAGCTCTGTTTGGTTCCTAAGTACCATCTAATGTTTCATGTCTCCCTCTCAGTTTAGTATTGCCTTCAAATTTTTGTCATCCACGTTATTGATTAAAATTCTAAAGAGTACAGACCCCAGGACAGATCCCTAGGGCAATGCACTGTAGACTTTCCTCCAGGTTGATATCAGACCATGAAGTTCAACCAGTTAACCAGGTATGAAACTACCTAAAGCTACAGCATCATCAAGAACACCTAGAATGTAGAACTTAGAACCCAGCAGACAGAAAATGAATACAAACCTTGTGACTATCTGGTCCAGATGTCAGTTAGGAGCTCCTGACCCTGCCTCCCTTCCTCTGCAGCATTTAGGGGTGGCTTTCATTATTGTTTCTTGCACTGATCTAAAATATGCCATGGTGTGCTTCTACCTCCCTTCACCCTCTCTGACACTGATGCTGGGAGCAGGCACAAGTCTGGTCCGTGAGGGAGGTACAGAGACTGATGCCAGGTCCCGTAGCTGAGACAGGCTCTGACTCCTTCCTCTGGGCCTTTGGCAGAGTTGCCATGACTCAGCACTGTGGACTCTGTGGGGCCCCAGGGAGTCACCAAACCAGTCTAGGACTTGCCAGGGCTCGAGGACTCCTACCTGGCTGCCCGATCAAAGCCGGCTGGTTCTGAGGGAGGGATTGCTGCTGTCCCAGGCTCCTGTAGCCCTGAGCTCTGGGGGGAAGGAGGGAACAGGTGAGGGAGCAGCCCCCACAGAAATCTCAAGGTCTCAGATTCCAAAGGGATAACTCAGGATCGTCTTCAGATGAATGTCTTATCCAAGCACCAACGATCCTTTGAGCAACCAAAGGAGGCGTTAGGATAGTGATTGTCCCATCTCAGGAGCCCCCTTGGTCCCATGTCCCAACATGCTGTTCATTGGCCCAGGTGACCTTTCCATTGAATCCAACCACTCTCAAGTACAAAGGGCCCCTGCCACATCCCGGATCAGCCTTCTCTTGAAGACCTCTGATAGCCAAGAACCTACCATCAGGGACTACTTCTTTAGAGGATGGCATTGCCAGAAAGTTCTTCCTAAGAAGGTGCCAAATCATCTTCTGTGAATCCTACCCCTTCCCTCTCCAATGCTCTCTGTTCTGCCCTTAGGGGAACAAGAACAAAGGTAGTTAGTCCTTTTGCCCCAGGAAAACCTCCCAAAGACTTGAAGGCTGTGCTTATGTCCCTCTGGAGTGGTTTCCCCCCACTCCAGACCAACAGAACCTGGCTAACGCCCTTACCCTGTGACAGGGCTTCAAAGACTATTCTAAGACAACTACTGGCTCCCTGAACTTGTCCAGCTCTTCTGGAAGCCAAACATGCCCACTTCTTTTAAGCTATCTTGAAATGTTCCACCTCTAACTTCCCATTTTGCATTTTGGTTTGGCCACTGTGATCACTTACCCACTCTCTCATAGACTTATTTTTCCTTCATGCTCCTAAACCACTGAGACACTCATTAGCCCTTCGGGGTATCTTCTGGAATCTAGACCAGCTGGCATGATAGCTTGGGTCACAGCTACAATCAGAATTGTGTGACATGGATAGTCTCAGTCCATTTAGAGAAGAGGAAATTTGGGCTCAGATGTGGGGAAAGGACTCAGCCAAGCTGGAATGGATCGTGAACAGGAGGATCCTCACTTCAAGTCTGGGCTCTTTGTCACCACAAGGGTAGCAGAAAACAAAGTTGGAGCTGGAAGGGGCTATAGAGGTCATCTGGTCCAATCCCAAACCCAAGAGCCAGGTCTCTTTGGACCCTCCTGCCCCACCTGCTTGATTTCCTGCATTGCCAGGGGCACTCAGTGTGCTTCTTACCTCCCTTCAGGCTACTCTCATTACACGTTCATTGACCACCAACGACAGGGGAGATTGAGGCAGCTTGGCCAAGAATTTCACAACACAGATTTATGGAATCTCGTTCCCTCAAGGCTCCATGGGCCTTTCAAGCAGTCTTTCTTGCTATCTCCATGGAGATAAAAGTAGTAGTTAGGTGGCACAAGTTGTCAATGGTGATGCAAGCCTGGGGTCAAGAAGACCACAGTTCAAATCCAACGCCAGATACTTACTATATTTGTAATCCTGGGCAAGTTGCTTAATCCTGTTTGCCTCAGTTTCTTCATCTGTAAAATCAGTGCTGAGCATACAAAGATGAAAGACTATGAAGTCTTTGCTCAGTCTCTAGGAATTTATAGACTGGTAGGATGTATGTCCATACTGAGGTCCACACTGAGGAATAAGCCTGGGGTAAGGGCAAAGGAGCAAAGGGAAGAGTCAAAGAACAAATTTGGGAGAGGAGAGAGGACATCTCTGGGAGGGTGATCAAAGAAGGCCTGATGGGGGTCACGGAGTCAGAACCGAACCTTGAAGAAAGAAAGGGGCTGTCATATGTATGGGGGAGGGGGACACCACATTGCAAGCCCAGAATGGGGAGAGGGAGGAGGTGAGTCAAAGTCCAGAGACCTGAGCTGCCCTTGGTGAGACATCACCTGTCTCCTGTTCTCCCCTTCCCCCAAAGTAGAATGGTTGGCACCTCAACTCAAAGAGCACCAGCAGGGCAGGGCAGCAGAATTCAAATTCAGAGCCCTGAATCAGAAGTCAGAGAACCTGAGTCCAGTACCAGTTTTGTGGCATTGGGTAATAATAAATCATTTATCTACACCATTTCATTTCCTCACAACAACCCAGGGAGGTAGATGCTATTATTTATCTTCATTTTACAATTGAGGAAACTGAGGCAGAGAAAGGTTAAGTGACTTGTCTGGGATCATACAGTTAATGAGTGGCAGACTGGATTCAAACTCAGGTCTTCTTAACTGCTCATAATGCCTCTGGTTTTGAGAGTCCCTGACCTTGGAAGCTGACCTCTCCCTTCTCCAGTTCTGTGCTGCTTGCTTAGGGCCCTAAATTTTACCTCACTGTCCCACATCTCTGCCCATCCCCTCAGCAGATACTGGCTGCCAGGTCAGGAAAAGTGCTGGGTCAGAAGCCAGGAGATCTGCATTTGAATTTTCCCCTCCCTATACTTGCTGGCTGTGTGACTCTGGGCAGATTCTAGGCTTCTCAGAGCCTTCTGCATGAATGAAGTCTGCTCTGAGCTCTTCCTCCACTGGTGGTAGCTGTGTGAGTCTTGTCTGAGACTCTCCTCAGCCCCTCTGCAGTGGATTCCCCCCTCCCCCACTGACGGGGCTGCTCACCCAAGTTCTTCCCTCTTGCTGCCTCAGAGAGCTCCTGCTCTGCCTGATGTGGAGAGAGTGGTTAGGATCCTTGTCCTGGCCTCTCCCAGGGAGGGCCCTCAAGCTTTGGAGCAGAGGCCGCCACCCTGAAGGTCTCTGGGGAAGGCCACAGATCAGGACCAGGGGTCAGAAGCCATCCAGGAAGGGGAAGCTTGCAGAGATGAGCGTCGGGATTACATCACCCAGCACCTCGTGGAACTCCATCCAAATGAGGTCATTCACTGCTTCTCTCCAGCAGGGCCTGAGTGTGGGGAGATGATGCCCTTCTCTCACTTTGGGAGGGGGGCTGCAAATCCGCACATATGATTCTCCTCCAGGGCCCAGGAGGATTAGCTTTTCTGAGAAAATATGGACTCATTGGGAAGGAAGGGGCCCAGTGGGGAGCTCAGCCTTCAGCCCCTGGCATCCAGGTGGAGACCCTGGGCCCCCTCCCAGCCAGCTCACCGGAGCTCATTCCAATGAGATCATGCGACTCCAGAGGCTAGCCTGGAGGCTGGACTAACTGACTGCCCGACCCCCTCTAGGATGAGGTTTCATGGCTTACTGGTGGGACAGTTGCCTCCAGGCTGAGCCTGATGTACACCAGCTATGGAGGAGCCCGGCACACTCACCCTGAGAAATGCTCCTCAGAGCGGTCAGATGGGGCCTGAGGCTGGGGCTGGCCCAGGGAATTCACAGGGGTAGCTTCCCCTTCAGCTCTACCGCGAGCCTCATTCTTGTTCCTTGTAAAGAAATGTCAGCTCCAAGCCCAACCTAGAAAGGGCCAAGACTTTTGTCTTTGTACCTCAGACAGGTTAGAGGTGTCTAGAACAAAGGATCAGGGCTGGAGGAGACTTAGAACGTAGAATATGAAATATCAACCCCAGGAAGGGCCCTAGAATGTATGAGGTGCAATATCAGAGCCCAGAGAAACTTTAAAATGTTGGAAATTAGGGACACATTAGAATAGAGCTGGGACGGGCCTTAGAACAGGGAATTTCAAAGCTGGGAGGGAGCTTAGAACAGGGAATGTCAGGTCTGGGAGGGACCTTAGAGCAGGGAAATTGTGCTCAGGGATGGGGTTGACTTTATTGACCTTATACATTCTTCTAGCCAAGATTCTGAAATTTTAGAGTGCAGAACATGGGAGCCAGAAGGACTCCTAGATGTGGCATAGCCCAACCCTTTCATTTGACAGAAGAAGACCCAAGGCCTGGAGGGGAAGGGCCTCATCCATGGTCATAAAGTGGGCCCATGACAGATAGGGCTACCAGACTAGCCCTCTGTAACAGAGCAGAGGGTTAGGTATGGGGAGCCCTTTGTGGAATGTGGCCAGTTCATGCCCAGTTTGCTCCCGTCATGATGCCATGAAGCCTTGATGGTCCATCTCCTGCCTCCTTGAGCACCTTGGGGAGTAGGTGCTGCTTTTATCCCTATTTTACAGATGATAAACTGAGGCAAATGGAGGGTAAATGCCTTGCCTGAGATCACACAACTGGTAAACATCTGCAGCCTGATTTGAACCGAGGTCTTCCTGACTCCAAGCCCAACTCTCTATCCACTGAGACGCGATATGGTGGGGTGGAGGTAGGATCAAGGAGGGGGAACTTTTGGAAAGATAGTGAATCAAAAGCAACTTCCAATACATCTTATTTTAAAATAATAATGATTACATAAGGGAACAGAGGCTATGGAGAACTAGCCCCTAGTTCTCCAGCACATGTCAGTTTACAAAGCACGCTCTTCCTGTTAACCCTGTGAAGGAGGAGGTGCAAGTAGGATGACACTCATCTCATAAACAGGGAAACTGAATCTGAGATAAAGGATTGGTCCAGATCACACAAGTAGAAAATTGATGAACTGGGACTGGAAATGAACTCTCTCCCGTCCGGGCTAGGACTATCTATCCATGCTCCCTCCCTCCCCGCAGCATTTTACAATGGCAGATCTCAATCCAGTGGTCAAAGCCCTTGGCACACCTGTCTCCTCCCAACAGAACCCAGTGAGAAGCCTAACTCAGCCATTACTACTAGTAAATAATAATAATAACAGTTGCTGCTGTTGTTGTTTGTCCTTCATTCTTGAAGAAGACCATGGCATCTTGACTTGCAAGTGATTGATTGGATTCGAGAGAGGGAGGGCTATGCAAAGTTACCAGCCTCACTTTCTCCTCCTGAGCCATTTGAGTTCAGTGGCAAAACACAGAGATAGAACCATATGCAGTGAGAGACCTTGGTCTTTTTAAGCTAAGGTCTTTGCCCCTTTGTAGTTTCTCTTAGGCAATACCCATTCAGTGATTTAAGACTAGGTAAGAAATGAGGCAAAAGCTGGAATCAACTGGTTTTACTTCATTCAGTCTATTAATCCTTCCTTTTATGACTTAACTCTATTAAGAAAGATATGGCTATGTTCCTTCTCTCCTACGTAAAACCAGTAAACAACACCCTGACAAAATTCTCTAATTTTAAAGACCTAGGAGTAGTGTATCACTCACTAGCATGACCCCAAACCAGATTTAACATTGCCAGTCACAATACGAAAAATTCTCAGCTTGAAAGCAGAGTCTTCAACATTTAACAAAAATTAGTTACAACTGAGAGGATAACCAGGCACTAATAAAAAGTGCACAATGTCGTATTATGAAAAGAGGGACTGTAACTATCTTTAACAGAGACTCCACTTCAAAGGCTTGTGGCCCACCTCACATTCCTGAACCCTTGAACTGGGCTCAAGTCAGTGAACTGATGTCACTATTCTAGGTTCTAGTAAAGTAAAACCAAGGCTGTGCTTTTTAGATGGGACAATGTTTTTATAGTAGGTGAAAATGCAACAGGGGACAGTTTGAACTTCAGCTCCCATAATAACTTGCCAGATATAATAAGAAGAAATTTAAGCGGCTTGTGCAAGGTTACACAACTAAGTAAGTGACTGAAGCTTGATTTGATCTCAAGTTCTACAGACTCCAGGTCCTCTGCACATTGAGCTGCCTAGCCTGAGGTGGTCCCTGGACCCAGATTATCTCTGGCTCCAGACTGTCCTTCCCTCTGCTGGCAGAGATTTTCCTAAGTCTGACCATGTCATCTCCGCTACTCAGTAAACTCCAGTGGCCTCCAATTATGTCCAGTATCCAATATAAAGTTCTCTGATATTTAAAGCTCATTATAACCTCTACACACACACACACACACACACACACACACACACACACACACACACACACACCTCTCCCCATCCCCTTATAGTGTTTTTTTCTGGTTAGCCACCCCCATACCCAAAATTCTCTGGCTATCAGCAGTTCCCACTTTTACAAGAAGACTCCTCTTTCCAGGCCCCCCAAACACTGATGCCTTCTATCTGTTTGTCCTGCCCAGTTCTTGTTTGCATAGAGTTGCAAACTCAGTACAGAGCCCAGTATACAGTCATTTGCCAGTTGTCGCACCCATTAGACTGGGATCTCCTTGGGGGCAGGGCCCGGCTTTCACCTTTCTTTATATCCCCAGAACTTAGTCTAGCCCCTGGCACACAGAAGGAATAGTTGTTGTTGACAGCTGTGGTCCAGCCTCTTGTCCTCTTTGGGCCTCAGAATTAAATATTTGAGGGAAAAGGGACAGTAACACACCCCGTCGTCCTCATGGTCTGGGGGGAAATTCCTGATCATTGAAGGACTGAGAAACAGCAGCTTTTACTGTTTCTCTTCAGTTCATGAGCTTCTAAGTCCTGCCTCTGTGCCTTAATTTCTTTCTCTGAAATGGGAATGAGAATATTTGCAGGGAATGTATTTTGCAAGTCTTAAAGTACTGGAGAATTGGGGATAAATCACTGAATTTACTTGGAGCTCCCTGGGGGCAGGCTAGAATCCTAGTGAAAGGAAAAAGAGGGTGGGTGTTTGAGTGTGGACAGATGGGCAGGGGGTTCACTACAGACTGTGGGGCCTCCTGAGTGATTCTCCCTGGAGTGCTCCCAGAGGGTCAAGAGAAGCAGAGACCTCCAACTCCCCCCCTCTCCGCCCTCCCCTCTGCCTCTACACAGACAGACCCCCATCTCGGCTATCTCAATTATTCCATTCTGCTGCCCCCTGCTGGTGATCTCTGAGCTCAGCAGTTGGACCTGATCTTGGCCCTCCCAGCAACTCCCGGTACCTTCCCTCATTCCTTCCTTTTCTCAGTTCCTCCCTCTCTCCCTCCCTCTCAACACTAACCTTATATATTCATTTCAGGTACATTGCGGATCTATTTGCCCACAGAAGGTGAGCCTCTGGAGGGCAGGAGCCACTTCATCTATACCTTCCTTAGTTGAAATGCTTAATCAATTCTTACTGAGTGCTTGGTGATGGTCTTAGGGCCAGACAAGTATCCTTAGTTGTCACAGGGAAGGACTGACCTACTGGCTACTATGATAGAGGTCCTGGTGCCCACCCTGGCAGAATCAAGAAGCCTGTGCTGGGGTCTGGAGATTGATTACCTGGATCCCCGGCAAGGCTATATTTCCCTGGAATGATCCAAACAAGGACAAGTCCCCAGTATTGTCTACCTTTTCCCAATAAGGTACAGGGGGAGGCACAGGGAGGGAAATACTAGCATACCTCTCACTACCCCACTCCACTACAGGCAGTGGTGCCTTGGGATGCTACAAAGGGCAGAAGTCTGAAGACCTGGGAGCATGGCCTGGCTCCCATGTGTACCAGAGTGAGGGTGCACCACCCAGTCTTCCCCACAGAATCACAGAAGCAAAAGAAAGCACCCAGCCCAAACCTACCTCAGCAAAAATTCCCTATAGAGTAGCACATCCATTCCCCTTGTCATCCTCCCAGCATGGTTTCCTAACTCCATACCTTTGCTAATACTGGTCCTGATGCCTGGAGCACCAAGCTATCTTCAAACATCTAAAGAGGTGCTATAAGGAAGAGGGATTATCCTTAAGGAGTAAAACTAGTTACAATAGAGAGCATTTACGCACTGTCGACTATGTGCTGGGTTCCATGCTGAGCACCGAGGCCACAAGGAGTATGCATTCCATTCTTCTCTGAAGTGACCAGCCTCCTCTTCCATGCTCAGGTTGATGATCCCTCTTAGCTTTCTCCTCTGGCCCCTGTGCAAATTATACTCTGCCCCACCCCCTTCCCCAGAAGAGGATGTAAGTTCCTCTGTGTACCCTCAGGGCCTGGTACATAGTAGGCACTTCAGAATTTTGAATTCAACAGAATTTTTTTCTTCCTCAGTTCAAAGCCTCAGTTTGACTCTATGAAACATAGTTAGCACCCCCACCACACACACACACACAGTCACACAGTCACACACACTCACGCACACTCACACATACACAGTCACATTCTCACTCACACACACACACACACACACACACACACACACACTCACTCCTGCCTTATCCCCCTGAGCTCTCTGTCCTGAGACTCAGTGAGCCCTAGGCTGGGAGGTCAGAGAGGGGGCTGGGGCCAAGCTTCATGGCTAATGCTCACCACCTGTTCCCCAGTGGTTGCGTGTCCCGTCACCATGGCAGCAGACAGGTAAAGTCTGGCTTCCAGCAGGTCCTCCAGTGTCCCAGGCTGGGAGGCCTCTGCCTGTCCACTGTCTGTGCACTCGGGAGGTCATGAAGGGGAGGGAGCAATGGGGCAGCAGGACAGCCGTGTCCACTCGGGCTGTGAGGCCAAGAACTGTAGTGGATGCATTCCACGGCCCTGCCGCTATTTGTCCTTCATGGGTCTGTCCTGATCCACTTTTGTGAGTGATCAGGAATTCCTCAGATCCACTTCTTTGGTGTTAACCAAAGGCGGCTGGGAACAGCCTGCCTCAGCTCTCCCAGAGTCACAGAATATCCAAGTCTCACGGGATATCAAACGGCATCCAGCCCAGCCCTGGACAAATCTCTCTATATTGGCTCCAACCAATGCTCTTCCAGGTCCTGTAATGGAGAGGCATCCCTAGCCACCCTGGGATGGTTTCTCCAAAACTAAAGAAATCCCCTCCTTTCACATGTGGGATCTAGTTTGGGGTGTGAGTGAGCAGCACTCCCTCCCCCAACAAGCCTCTTTCTCAACTATCCTGAAGGCTTAACTCCTCAGGAAATGTATAATCCTTACAATCTACAAACAGATATATACTTTAGAAAGCCTGTCCAGGGGTCTGACTATTGCCCTCCAGAGCCTGGGGGAGGGGAGGCATCCTGTTCACCAGTTGGGTCATTGTTCTGACTTCTTTAATAATCCTAAGGTCTGAGTGAACCCCTGCGGCCCCAGCTTCTCTTTGAAGATGATGTGATGGCATTTTTAGAGAACCAATTAAAAAGTCAGTTGTTGCAGAATATGCAATAAACCCACATAAATTATCAACATTTCTATATATTTCCAACGAAGCCCAGGAGCAAGAGATAGAAAGAGAAATTCCATTTAAAATACCTGCAGACAATATCAAATACTTAGGAGTCTATTTGATGAGACAAACCCAGGAAAATTATATGAACACAATTACAAAACAATTTTCACACTAATAAAGTCAGATCTGAGCAAAAAATGTTAATTGCTCATGAGTAAATGGAGCCAATATAATAAAATGACAATTCTACTTAAGCTAATTTATTTATTCAGCGCCATACCAATCAAACTACAAAAATTATTTTATAGTCCAGAAAAAAAAATAACAAAATTGATCTGAAAGAACAAAAGGTCAAGAATATCAAGGGAATTAATGAAGGAAGGTGGCCTAGCTGTATTATAAAGTGATAATCATCAGAACAATCTGGTACTGGCTAAAAAGTAGAGTGGAGGATCAATGGAATAGGTTAGGTACACAAGACACAGTAGGCAATGACTATAGTAATCTAGTGTTTGATAAATCCAAAGACCCAAGCTTTGAGGACAAGATTTCAGTATTTGACAAAAACTGCTGAAAAACTGGAAAGCAGGATGACAGAAACTAGGTGTCACACGGTATATCAGGATAAGGTCAAAATGGGTACATGATTTAGGACAGCAAGGGTGATACCATAATCAAATTAGGTGGGCATGAAATAGTTTACCTGTCAGATCTATGGATAAGGGAATAATTTACGTTCAAACAAGAGATATGATATAAAATATTACATTATATATGATATAAAATATTATATTATATATAATACATATTATAGGATATAAAATGGGTAATTTTCATTATATTAAATTTTAAAAGTTTTGTACAAGCAAAACCAATGAGTAAAGATTAGGAAAAAAAATCCAGAAAGGTTAGGGACATGCTAGAGCAAGTTTCTCTGATAAAGGTGTCATTTCTCCACTATAGAAAACTGAGTCAAATTTATAAGAATACATGTCATTTTCCAGTTGATAAATGGCCAAAGGATATGAACAGGAAGTTTTCAGATGAAGAAATCAAAGCTATTGTAGTCATATAAAAAATGTTCCAAATCAGTATTGATGAGAGAAATGCAAAGTAAAACAACTCTGAGGTACCACCTCACATCTATCAGATTTGCTAATATGACAGAAAAGGAAAATGACAAATGTTGGAGGGAATGTGAGAAAACTGGGATGCTAATACATTGTGGGTGGGGTTGTGAAATGATCCAGCCATTCTGGGAAGCAATTTGGAAATATGCCCAAAGGGGTATAATACTTTGCATACCCTTTGATCCAGTAATACCACTACTAGATCTGTGTCCCAAAGAGGAAAAGGACATATTTGTACCAAAATATTTACATAACTCTTTTTGTGGTGGCAAAGCACTGGAAGTTGAGGGGATGCCCATCAATTGGGGAATGGCTGAACAAGCTGTGGTATATGATTGTGATGGAATACTTCTGGGCTAGAACAAATGTCAAGCAGGATAATTTCAGAAAAACCTGGAAAGACTTACACGAATTGATGCAAAGTGAAATGAGCAGAACCAGGAGAACATTGTATACAGCAGCAGCAACATTGTAACAATGATCAATTGTGCATGACTCAGCAATGCAAGGACCTCAAAAAATTCCAAAGGGTGTCAGGCGCCGTTCATGTCCAGAGAAAGAACTGGTGAAGGCTGACTGCAGATTGACTACAAATTTTTACTTTATTTTTCTCATGTTTTTGTCTGTATTTTCTTTCACACCATGAATACTATGAAAATACATTTTGTGTGACCCTACATGAATAACCTTTATCAAATTGCTAGCCTTTTCACTGAGTGGGGAAAGGAGGGAGAAAATATGGAACTCAAAAAAAAATTTTTTTTAAGTTTAAAATTGTTTTTACATGTAATTGGGGGAAAACAAAATGTTAAATAAAAAAGAACTATCAGGAAAATGTGCGTCCATTAGTGAGGGGAATGATACCTGGCTAAAGGATATAGGGAGACCAAGCCCTTAGAGTTATCCCTAGAAAACAAGGGGAGAAATAGCCAGCCTTCCTGTAGGGAGATAACCAGTCAGTATGAATAAGAGTTTGAAAAGTGGGTTCAGAGAAAATGCTACATTTTTAAAAAATAAATGCAAGATCTAACATGGAGGCACTACTTGGCTATGGAGGGGGAAAAGAGCCACATTATTAAAGGAATTTTGAGAGAGAGACACAAAGAAAGGAATAGGAGAGAGGGAGGGAGAGAGAGAGGGAGAGAGAGAGGGGGAGAGAGAGAGAGAGAGAGAGAGAGAGGGAGGGAGGGAGGGAGGGAGGGGGAGAGAGAGAGAGAGAGGGAGAGAGAGAGGGCGAGAGAGAGAGAGAGAGAGAGAGAGAGAGAGGGAGGAAGAGAGAGAGAGGGAGGGAGAGAAAGAGGGCGAGAGAGAGAGAGAGAGAGAGAGAGAGAGAGAGGGAGAGAGAGAGGGAGAGAGAGAGAGAGAGAGAGAGAGAGAGAGAGGGCGAGAGAGAGAGAGAGAGAGAGAGAGAGAGAGAGAGAGAGAGAGAGAGAGAGAGAGAGGGAGGAAGAGAGAGAGAGGGAGGGAGAGAAAGAGAGCTCTAGGGAAACTTCACGTGGCTCAGTGCTATTTGAACTGAGCTTTGAAGTGAGCCAGGGGTTCTAAGGGGTGGAGATGAGGAGGGAGAGCATTCCAGGCAGGGGGCTCTGCCTCACAGAAATGGGAAATGAAACATTGGGTGTCAGGAAGTGCCTGAGTCTGGCCAGACCCTAGAATGAGCAGAGGGGGTGATGGATGGTGAGCTGGAAAGGAAGGCCATACAGGCAAGGCTCCAGGGAAGACCTTGACCAGTAACCACAGAGCTTGTAGTTGATCCTCGAGGTCCGAGTCAGCCAAGGGAGTTAATAAAACGCTGACTATCAATCAGTCAGTAAACACAGCATTTATCAGGCCCCTTCTCTGCGCCCCGAGCAATGCTGTGCTGAGGATAAAAGACTCAAACATGAACTGCTAGCAGCCCTCAAGGAACTGATGGCCCATGAAGCATTCAGAGGAACTTGGGAAACTTTTCCAGACTCAACTCTGAGTGGCGGGTGCCCCTCCTCCACCTTGGGAAGAGGCTGCCATGGCCAGCCACATGGACAACCATGTGTTGATGGTTCCAGGAGAGAATTGGGGCTGGGGTGGGAATGGGAAGTGGGCAGGGAAATTTTTTTGAAAAGAAGAAATAAATCATTTGGTTTTCTTTTTAAAGCAAGAGAATTATGCTTAGAGACCAGCTCTTTCAGCCTGAAACCCAGCACTACGACCTAGCAGGGGCAGACAAATTCCCCTCTTAGTCACCCAGTTTCCTCCTTTCCAAATGGGGTGATGGTGCCCATGCTACAAGTGGCAGCAGGGCCGTGGGGAGGACAGACCCACAGCTAGGATGCTGGGTGGTCCCCAGGGGGTGAAAGCAGGGTGGACACTGAGCCTCTGGGCCCACGTCAGCATTATCGGGCGCCTGGTGTCCCCAGAGTCCGAAGAAAGCAACGTCAGAGTCCCGGAGGCTCCTCTGCTGCCTTCCTAAGATGGGCCGATTCCAAAGCTGGACTTGAGTTTCCGTATCCTTAAAGGACCCAGCCTTCTCCCCTCCCCTGCATCCTCCCTCCACCCCCTTCTTGGCAGGGAATGTGGCGGGAACTGCAAGTTCAGCCAAGATAGACAATATAAGAGGACTGGGGCCCCATGCCAGACTTCGAGAGAGCAGGCCCTGGCCCCCTCCCCCACCGGGACTTACACAGGAAGGCATTACACACACACACACACACACACACACACACACACATGTCCTGAGATGAACTTGTCAGGGTTTTTCTTTTCTTTCCAAAGGCAGAGAGAGACCTGCTGGACTCAGCCTCCAGACAGGCAATGGTTCCATCAAGGCCTGGCACTTAGAGCCCTTGGAAGTTGCCATGTGCAATGAAGCCCTGAGTCAGAGATTCGGGTTCAAGGCCAGGCACTATCTCACATGTGTCAGCCTGGTTACTACTTGGTTCCTCCTCCGTGAAATAACAGAACATCCCGGACTCCCTCCTTCCATCCCTGGGGATACTGGGAGTCAGGGCACGATGAAAAGTGCCTTGCTGGGTCTGGATCCAGACCTAGGCTCATGCAGGGTGAGGCCTGTCTGCGCAGAGAGAAGGATGCCAGCCTACCTGCCTTCTCATCCAGCACAGCCAGCCCTCACACTCGCCTGCAGCAGTTCTTTGGCAAATGCTGGGGCCCAAACCCAATCCTTGGGGTGGGGGGGAAGCAATAGAGTCCTGGGGCTTTAGGTCTTGCCAGTCACACCCAGCCACCAGTCCTGGGGCCCACAAGGCATGTGTCTGCAAGTGCCACCTACTGTGTGCCACACCAGGAATGACAAATCAGGACAGAAGAGGTCCTGCTCTCAAGGGCCTTCCATTCCCCTTCACACACAGATCAATCCAAAGGAAACAAATCTCTCTGCCTGCCTCAGACTCTCCCAGATCTTTTTCATAACTACATCTCCCTCCTGGCTTTGTAAAGCTGATTTGAGACTGGAGGGATATCCCTCCCTTTTATTACAATTATCTGTGGATTCCCTAGTAGCCCCACCCCCAGTCAAGTACAGACTCAGTTCAATTCCACAAACCTTTGGAGCCAAGAGCCTACTATGTGCATGGCTCCTTCTGGTTGAGGAAGGCCCAGGACCTCAGTTTGGAGCTAATCTGGAGCAAGTGCACAGCGACATTTATAGGAAGAAACAACATTTTAACAGCCCACTCCTGGAAGGTCCCTTCCAGCCCTCAGTTCTGTGACCCTAGAGGATGCTCAGATAGGGGAGGGGTGTCTGGGAGCACAAACACACACACAGGTCAGAGGGACTGTGCAGGGCTGCAAGTGAATTTTCTGGAAAGCTGGGGGAAAGACCTTGGAAGCAGCTCCTTCCTTTCTCCCTCTTTTCTTCCCTTCTTCCTTCCTTCATTTCCCCTCCACCCTTCCTTCTTTTCTCCCTCCCTCCTTCCTTCTTTTCTTCCTTCCTTCCTTCCTTTTTTCCTTCCTTCCTTCATCTCCTATTTACCCGGTAGATAGCCTTTTGTGAGTTGGCTCCCCCAGTAGACTGGCAGCTCCTTGAAGACAGGGACTGTCTTTTGCCTTTCTTTGTATCCCAGCACTTAGGAAAGAGCTTGGCACAGAGTAGGTACTTAATAAAGGCCTCTTGATTGACTGAAAGATATAATCCTTGCCCCAACCCTCTCTGACCAAAGGAGGTTGAGGAGGGAGGTGGGAATAAGTCTTTCTTTAAGAGCAAACTGGTATATGAGGTCCTAGGAGGGACAAAAGCCCAACGGAGGCAATGTTTTGCACAGATTAAATATTTGAGCAAAGAGAAGATGCTGAAGGAAGAAAACCTAGACCATTATCCTTTCTTATTCCATAGAACCCAAGGGTAACAGAGTTGGGAGGGCCCTTACAGAGCTGGAAGAGCCTTAGAATAGGGGATGTCAGAGCTGGGAAGGGCCTTATAACCTAGGATGTCAGAGCTGAGAGGGAACCTAGAACAGGGGATGTCAGAGCTGAGAGGGAACCTAGAACAGGGGATGTCAGAGCTGAGAGGGACTTAGACAACAGAACAGAGAACCTCCAAGCTCACAGAACCCTTGGACATTTTCTAGCTCAGAGGTTTCAGTTCAGGCACAGCCCACCCAGCTGTAAGTGGGGCCTGAACCAGATTAAAATGAATTTGGGAAATATTTAGCAAAATAAATAACGTCACAATGGAAGCCAAGGAGTTTTCCTATGTGGTTTTCTCATCAGCAAGCGGTCCACAGAGAGCCTTTGAATGATTCATTGGCCCCCACTTCTCTTGGAGTTTGGTATGACCGAATCCAAGTTGTCATTTTAAAGATGAAGAAGCTGAGGGATGGAGAAGGCTATGACCTTGCCGAGTCATCCAGAGAAGCTGACCCCAGGCCTCCTGGGTGCAGCCCGACTACCGGCCTTACAACCCATATCTTACAAACAAGGATCAGAGCCCTGTTTATCCAGACATCGGCATACTGGAACCATCAGCTCTCCCCAGGGCCCAGGACCAAAATAGCCCATGAGAACATCCTCTCATCCCCACCGGAAGCCTGGATGCTGCGCATGGTGCTGGGTTGGCCCCAGCCCCCTGGGGAAAGACAGCGTCTGATTGGAATCAGGATTTCCCACCCACTCAGGAGTTTGGTTCTGCTTGGTCTCCTCCCACTCCTGCCTGAGTAAGGCTACGTGGCCCCTGGTCCAGCAGGAGCCTGCTCTGCTCCAAGGTCAGAGGGCTGGGGCCCCCACCGCAAGCCATGGGCCTCTTGAGACAAAGTCAGTCTAAAAATGCTACTGCACCTCCTGTGGGATCAGAGCATAGAATGACCGAAAACCACCGGATGTAAGAGAGAAGGAGCCTCCATTGGTTGAGCCAGGGTAAGGGGTCAAGAGCTCAGCCTCTGGGCAGTCTCATCCACATACAGAAATAGAAGTAGATCTGAAGTGACCTCTCTCTTTTCCCTTCTCTAATGCCTCCTCCTCCAGAAAGTCTTCCCTGATCCCCTCAGTCAGCAAGACTGCCCCTCTAATTCACAAAGTCGTTATTATTTCAGACAGTGTTGGTGACTTATCTCCCTCCCAGGTGATGAGCTCAGAGAGAACACACTGGATTTTCTATCTCCCTCAACATCTAGTTCAAGTTTCTGCACATATCAGGCACTTCATAAGCATTTCTTGCATGAATGACAAGAGCCAGTACAACCATATTTGCCAGGGGTACCCCAAATCTGAGCAGGGGAGGGAGAAGGCGCCAGGGATGTGCAGCCACCAGGGAGCACTGTGGGTTTTGGCCCAGGGGCCTGCCTCTCTCAAGACCCCAAGCACAGCTGGCTGTCCCTCATTTTGCTGGGCTTGCTAGAGATTCTGCCACCAGCCTAGAGGACTGTGTGCTCCTACCAATCAGACCTCTCCGCTCAGACCTCCCCTTCCTGTCACTTGTGTGCATCTCATCATTTCACCTCCTTCAAGGTCATCTCCTGAAGAAGTGTTTAATTAGAGGAGTAATAAAACTTAGACTGCATCACTACCAAAGCCTTGTGATGTGTGTCACAGACTCTGACTTGCACTTGGTCCTCATTCCACCCCCCAAAGCTGCAGGGAAGGGGAAAAACCCCAAATTTGATTTTCCATGCTCCACTCTCTGCCTATTAGAGCTCAGCTGGAACCAGGGGAGCCTTGGTGTCTCTCAGGAACACAGCATTGGCAGGGACAAGCAGTAAGGGAGCCAGCATCAGCACACCCTCCCCTGTCTCCATCTCCTCAGCTCCTTGTAGGATCAGGCCAGTTGCTCTTCAGCACTGGAAAAGCCTGACCCACTTCCCCAAAGGGAAATGGAGCCACCAGGGAGTGGGAGCCAGCAGGGATAGCTAGCCAGGCAGAGGCTGTGCATGCCTACCCTTTCTCTCTCAGTGTCCTCTCCTACGTCTCGTGACCTCCATGCCGTTCTCATCATCTCCACAGAATGCTTGGACTCTGAGGAGGCTTATCACAGAGCTGGGAAGCTAGATCCCTGCTACAAATACATGTGTGTAACTGACCCGTGGATATCTGTAAAGTCTGATACAGAGAAAGTGGCAGCTACAATACTGGAGGAGGAAGCTAGAATTTAGGGCTTTGTGTCCTTCACAGACTCTCCTGGAGTGGGGAGGTGAGGCTGGCTCTTGAAGGTTCTGCTAGTGGAGTACAAGGTCTTGTAGGGCCAAAGAGCTGGAAAGGCTTGAGGTCAGAGATGACCCTGTGTCTACTGCCTGGCTCAGGGCAGCAACCAGAGAGGCTCAACTACAGAGGACTATGCATGGGGCAGGGGTCTTCTGCCACAAAGTAAGTCATGATTTCTTGTAAGGCATGAATGGATCGGGACCTGAGGACAGCATGGGAAACACTTGGCAGCACAAAGCATGGAGCACAGAGGTTCCAACTTGTGATCTCTTTAGCCAGCCTTTGTGTATTGTGTATTCTTCTGTGCTTGTGGTCTTGTGGGCAGGTTTTGGGGGCAGTATCTTTGGTTCAGACCAAACAGTGATTCCCCTGATATAAGAAACTCTTGTTGAGAAATCTGCTCTGCCCACACAGACTCTGCCACCTCTGGTCTCCAAGAAGTGCCTCTGCAGGTCCGGAGAGATACAGGGACTTGTCCAGCATCACGCAGTCAGGATGGGTTAATAGCAGCACTTGAACCCAAGTCTTCTTGACTCTAAGGCTAGCTATAATGGCTATGGAATGAAAATCATGTTTTTAAAAAACAGAGAAGTAAAACTAATACTGGGTGTGGGACTCGACAGATAGCATCGCACTTCCCACGAGTTGATTACCTTTGGTGCACTTCTCACTGCTCTGTCAAAAGAACTGGCTCTCTGGGGCGGCTGGGGGAGCGCAAGCGGAGAAGGGAAGAGAGAAAAACAAATCTGTTCAACAATAAAGAGAATGAAGGGTTTGGCCTCAGGATGACTAAGTGGCCTTCTCCTTTCTGTCCAGAGATCGCCTCCACATCACCACCTCCTGGTTTCTCAGGAGACTGCAGCCTTTGTTTTCCCATCTTCAAACAGGTGCCTGAATACCAAGAGTCCAAGATCTGTGCTTTCTTCCCCTGGACAGGAGCTGTTTCCTGGGGCTGACACCACCGGCTTCCTCCACATCTCAGGAGACCATCTGCATAATTTGGTGGGACTATAACAGAGCAATCAATCTATCTCTAGTTGGCTGACCTCTGTCCAATGAGCTGGAGACCCACCAGCTCCATCCTTGAAACCTGTTCAGCCTGCAGAGCTTTTCAGAGCCACTCTTATGTCCGCACCAGCAAAATACAGGGAGCTGTGGTGGGAGTCGTGATAACTGCTCACACTTCAAAAATGCTTCCCGCAAAGCACTTTTATGTTCATCATCGGAGTTGGTGCCGACAGCAGTCTTGTAGAAGAGGTGAGACAGGTCTGTCCCCTCTTTTCTACATGAAGAAACTGAGATCCAGACATTTAGAACCACAGAGTCAGCATTTATAAATGGTGCAGCTTGAACCCTGGGCCATGTCACTTGAAGACTAAATCTCTACCAATGAAAGAATCATGGATGAAGAAGGTATATCAGAAATCACCTAGTTAGATGCCCCATCTGAAATAGGTGTCCTCCTTGTAACATATCTGACACATAGTCACGTGGTCTTTATTTTTTTAGAACCCACTGGGACAGGGAGCTCACTACAGTTCAGAGGCTCATTCTATCAGGAGTAATTCAGATTGTGACCACTTCCTTTCCTCTTCCTCTTTGTGAGATCTGGTCTGCCCACACACTGGCCAGCATCCTCATTTCCCCTTGGACCACCTCATCCTTGGACTCCCCCCCTCACAACTGGCCCTGGTAGCTGTGAACGTGCCCCTGCCCAGCTGTGTCCACACCCTGTCTCCCTGCTCCGGTCCACACCCTCTCCTTCAGACATAGTCTTCCCCCACAGACAGCTATGAGGGTGCTTACTGAATGATTTCTATGATAGTCACAACACTGTGGAGACAAAAATTTCTGGAAGACTTGGGTACTCCAGTCCACTGGATGACCAAGAACAATTCCAAAGGACTCGTGAGGACAAGCTGTTGCCCTCCCCCATATGGAGGGCAGGTGGGGCGTGGCCAGTCCCATGTTGTCTTGACTCCACATGTTTGCAATGGATTGAATTTTTCTTGCTTTCTTAGTAGGGAAGGAGGAGAGGGAAGTGGAAGAAAGAATTCAGACCAGAAAATAAAATAAAATTGAATAATAATTTAAAAAAATAAAAAAGAATGTAAACTCCATGAGGAGAGAAACTGACTTCCTTGAAGTTAGCGGGTGCCAAATTGGCTAGAGATTGAGCCTGGAGTCACGAAGACCTGAGTTCAGTTCCAGCCTCAGACACTGACCAGCTAAGAGACTCTAGACAAGTCATTTAACCTCTGTTTTCTTTGGTTTCCTCATGTGTAAAATAGGGATAATGATAGCACCTAATTGTGCAGACCTAAAGTTTTAGCTAGCTAGGATTTATATAGATGGTAGAAGCAGTAATAGATTGTGGCGGTAATGATGGTGCTTTCAGCAGTAGGAATAGGAGTAGGGGTAGGAATAGGAGTAGTAGTATTTATATCCCTAGAGTTTAGTACAGTGTCTGGCATATGATAAGTATTCGACAAATATCTCTCTCTCTCTCTCTCTCTCTCTCTCTCTCTCTCTCTCTCTCTCTCTCTCTCTCTCTCTCTCTCTCTCCCCCCTCTCTCTCTCTCTCCCTCTCCCCCTCACCCCCCTCTCTTTCATTCTCTTTCTCCCTCCCTCCCTCCCTTCTTTGTCTTCTCTTTCTCTCTCTCTTGCTCTCTCTCTGTCTCTGTCTCTGTCTCTCTGTCTCTCTCTCTCCCCCTGTTTCTATCTATCTCTTCATCTATCTTCCTGCCTATCTATAATTTACCAGCCACCTAATGTCTATTAGACCTTTTCTCTACCCATAGTATGTTAAGCTCTCATTCCCAGCTTGGTACCGTTAACAAATTTGGTGAGCAGGCTTGAAGTCCCTTAATCCAAGTCATTGATGGAAAGGGCTAAACAGCCCAGATCCACTCCCAGACACCAGGCTGGAGGTATGGGGGAGGCTCCTTTTGAGCCCCAGGTGACATGAAGCCATCAGTTCCTGACCACACTTTCAAGTTCATCACCCAACCAGTTCCAACTGGGTTTCACTGCAACTTCTCATTTTCTTCATCTGCAAAGTGAAGGGGATGGGAGCTGGTCTCTGTGGCCTCTCCTAGCTTTAGAGTGAAGATCCTGGGATCCTCTGAGACTACATTGTGTTATTTTGTCCACAACAACAGACTTGACCAAACACTTTGCTGTAGTCTCCATTAACTCCACTGACAGACTTCCCCTGACTTACCAATCAAAGAACCCCTGTCAGTCAAGGCAATATGGTAGCTCTGGCATTATCTGTTCTTGTGTAAGCCAGTTGAACCACTGCTTCTCTTCACAAGCAATGTGGACCCATACATTTCAAAAGACTTTCTAAACATTGGCCAAGAATTCAAGTCAACTTCACTGATGTAGAGTTTATATACTCTGATCTTTCCTTTTTTGAAAATTGGGAGGCCAGCCCTTCTCTGGTCCTGGGATACTTCTCGACTCTCCTCGATCTTTTAAAGGGAAAGCTCACAAGAAAAGGCTTCCCACCCCAGGCAAATTGTAGGCATGGCAAAATAAAAGCCCAAGCTGTGAGGAAGCTAGCAGCCAGATCCTCAGCTGGACAGTCATTATGTACAGAGTATCCATGGCTGGGCTCTTTGTGCCAGGGATGCTATCCCTCCTGTACTCCATATCCCATCAGCCTTAAAGGAATTAGATTGTGAAAGGTGATAGAGTGAGGGAGCAACCCCTTCAGATGCTGGTGTTCAGAAAACCTACCTGTTTCCTGGTGACTCTAGGCTCACCCAGCAGGTAAACTTCACCCAATGAGAGCTGTCTGCCTGCCTCTCTCCTGTCTGTCTGTCTCTTTTTCTCCCTTCCTCCCTCCCCCCTCAACCTTTCTTTGCTCATCTGTTCCTCTATTTACCCTAATTCTGTTTGTCTGCCTGTTTCTTTCTATGTGTCTGTCTCAGCCTCAACCTGTTTCTTTTTCTATAATAATAAAAGTAGTTCACATTCACATAGTGTGGTAAGGTTTGCAAAGCACTTTACAGATAGTATCTCATCTGGGTGTCACAAAAGCCAAAGGGAGGGGCTGTTGTATACCTCTCTTACAGATGAGGAAACCAAGACAGAGAGGTGTGCCAATGAGGGAGGGAGGCAGGATTCCCACTCAAGTCTTCCTGACTCCACCTGCTACCTGTCAGCCTCCTTCAGCTTGCCTCTCTGCTCCTTTCCCTCTCTGTCTTTCTATCTGCTTGATCTGTCTCTGTCTAATTCAGTTTTTCTTTTCTATTTGCCCTCTGTCTCAGTCTTTCTGCAGATCTCTGGCAATCTCTGTGTCTGTATTTATTTGGGTCATTTTCTGTGTTTATCTGTCTGTCTCTGACTGCCTGTGTCTCTTCCTGTCTGTGCCTCTCACTTACTACACAGGTTTCTATTTACTTCTCCGTCTCTCTCTGCCTCTGTCTCTCTGCCTCTCTCTCTCTCTCTGTCTCTTGCTGTTTCTGCCTCTGTAATTGTCTCTATCTCTGCCTCTTTCTGTCTCTGTGTGCCTTTTCTCTGTGTCTGTGTACCACTTCCCCCTGTCCCTGTCCGTTTCTGTCAATACACTCAGCTATTAACCAGAGTTGCCAGCACTCATTTGAATCTTCTTATCTTAGTCATATTGAACGCACTAATGACTTGAATGTGCAGCAGACCTAGAGTCATGTAGAAAACATGTCAGTTGAGATAAGATCCCCCATCTCTCCATGCTACTGCCTTGAGACTCAGAGGACAACCCACAGGGGCATTGCTGCTTATGACCAAATTCTAGCTGCAGTTTAAAGCAAGGGAAAGCAATGAGAAATTGTATTAACTATATTTTAATTTACACTTCTCTTCCCGAAACCTTTTTTGCAGCCTAAGCTGGCATTATCAAACAGAAGTGTTTCTGCTCTGTCTGGTCTGTTGGAGAGGAGATTTATGCTCAGGTCTGGGGTGAAGTCGGTGTCCTTTAAACATTCTTTCAGCTTAGGCCATGACAGAAGGCCTTCATTATGGCCTTGCAGAGCAGAAGTGAAAAGGGACACCCAGTGAGCAGCCTTGCCAGAGAGCAAAGGCCTCTATCTTATCTGCCTGATGTAACTGAGGATAGGCAGGTTGGACCAGGGGAACAGGTCTGACTTGGGAGTCAGAACCATGTGGCTCATTTCCTTCATTGGGACTCAGTTTCCTCATCAGTGAAATGGGGGCATAAGGACCAAGGTGGGCAAATGAGCTACTAGAACACCATAAACTCAAACCCCAAGCCTACCCATGTGGCAGAGATTATCCTTCGTTTGCTTTGTAAACCTCCAGCGTAGGGATCACCTACTGCCCATCCCTCATTTTACCATGGAGGAGAGTCGACTGCAGAGAAGGGATGGGACGTAGCCAAGGTGCTTCCAGGCTAGCAAGGAGCAGAGGCTGGGAAGGAAGGACTAAGTCCCATCTTCTCCAGTATGTCCAGGTCTCTCATTCACTTTGCTCACAACTTCTCTGACAAGTAGGGGCAGCTGGGTGGTGCAATGGATAGAGAACCCACCCTGGATTCAGGAGCTAAGTTCAAATTCAGCCTCAGACACTTACTTGTGGTGTGACCTTGGGCATCACTTTCCTCATCTATAAAATGAACTGGAGAAGGAAATGGCAAACCACTCCAGTATCTCTGCAAGGAAACCCCAATTAGGGGCATGGAGAGTCAGACATGATTGAACAATAGCGACTTCAGCTGCTGCCCCCATTTCACTGATGAGGACACTGAGCCCTTGCCAGACCCATGCCTGGATAGGAGAAAGATTTGTTTGCCAGTCTGGCCCCTAAGGAGGTCATAAGTGGGGACAGCTCCTGGTCAGAGAGGCCCATGACCTCCCTAGCCCCTCAGTTCCAGTCACGTCAGCTCCAGAATGGAGGCTTCAACAGAACTGCATCAAATCCTAATGCCAGCATCACACAAAAATGTTCTGATCTCCTTTCTCCCTTCAGACAGCCTCAGTGTCTTTCCCAGACTCTTCAGCTGGCCAGTGAATGGGCAGAAGATTAAGCCCTTTTCTGAGCTAATTCCTTGACCTTGTGCAAGATGAGTGTGCTGACCCCAAACTACACTTTCTTGACACCTGGGGCTCCCGTGGGAGACTCCACTTAAAAACCAAGGACTGGAAGTAAAGAGTCCTGGATTCAAGCCCCAATTCTGTGATTCATAAGATTGATCATGCCCATAGAAGGAAGATGACCAAGTGAAAAGAGACCTGAATGTGGAGTAAGGGATCTGGGTTCAAGTCCTCTCACGGGTACTTCAAGTCCCTTCATTTCCCTAGATTGGGTTCCTCATGTGTAAAATGAGGGAACTGGACCAGATGGCCACTTCTAACTCTTCTCTTGTCTGACCCTGTGGATTAACTCAGAGCAAAGAAACTGGTAGAACACATGAAGTGACCTGTCCAAAGTCCCACAGCCCAGGTGTGGACAACTTTCTGATCTTTGCCCAGGCTCAACCAGCTCCATGGGGCTTGCTGGCCTGGATCTGTGGATTCAGGATCACAGTTCCTTCCCTCCCCCAGGACCTGGAGTAGAGCCCTGGAGGTGAACACCTGACCCTTGTGGATTTGGTTGAGCATTTGAGCCTCTGTGAGCTTTGCTTTCCTCAAATGGGGCAACATGTATCCAGTATCATGATCTTCCTAAAGTTCAGGCTGTCCAGATCAGACCCCTGCTCACAGCCTGTGATGCTTAGGCCCAAATGCAAACATCTGCCTGGACTGGAAAGCCCTGCACAGTATGCCTTCTGTCATCTTACCAAGGTTATTATAAGGTCATCTTATGTCTAGCCTGGCTGGCCATCTCCCACCTCCAGGCCTTTGCCTGTTAAGCTCTCCCTCCTCACCTCTTCCTCTTATCCAGCTTCTGAGGAGTATCCCCTCCACAAGACCCCTCCCAATCACCCCCACTGGCCAGCACTTTCTCCCCCATTACTGGCATTTTCTCGCATGTCCCTTTTGTTCCCCTTAATATGATGTGAACTCTCTGTGGGAAGAGACTTCTACACACCCCAAGTATGTGGCACGGTGCCTGGCGCAAAGTAGGCTCTTAGTAAATGCATGATGGATGAAGGGGAACACCTTGGAGATCTTTGGGTACCAGAGAGACGGGAGTGAACGTTAGTGGCATTGGCAGTATCATCAGCGTTCTAGACCAAGGAGGTATTGGAGGCTTAGAACTCCAAGGGAACTCCCACTCCCCTGCAGCCTGTGCGAGGGTCTCAGACCCCGGGGCACAAGCCCATAGCTCCCTGGGCCTGGAGTCTCAGCTGGGCTCCAGGCTTACCCAAATCAAGTTCTGCACATTAGAAGATCACAGGACATTAGCAGCCACAAGCAGTCTGGCTCCTCTCACTTTCTCTGGATTATTGCGGTCGGTCAAATTCCCATTGGCCGCTCAGGCCTGACTTGGGGATGCAGGAGACTCCATCGTGTGAGAACACAGAATGTCAAGAGGGGGCTGGAGCCAATTCCACGCCGCCCCCTCCTTTCTCCTCTCCCTCACCATGGGCTTCCAATCAATGTTGATTAATTATAATAGCGCAGGTTCGCAGAGCCCTTTACACATGTATTCTCCTTCGGACCTTCTGCAGTCTAGGCAACGACTACTGGGATTAAGGGCTCCGTTCTTCAGATGAGGAAACTGAGGCTGGAAGAGCTAAGGCCTCCATTTGGGGACTCCCTGCCTTGGGGCTGCCGGTCCTGCCCCCAGGGCTGATGGGGGCCTCCAAGCTTTTGGTTTGTAAGTGTATTCCCAGGATTTAGCATACAATAAGCACTTAAAAAATGCTTGTTAGATACCAGGCAGGCTTAGCCCCAGGAAGCTGAGATTGGCCTAGGGTGGACATTAACCACTGCCTTTCCTCTGGCCCTGGGCCTCATATAGAGCACTCGGGTAACTAGGCATATCTAAGGGATGCTCTGGGTGCCATCTTCACCAACTAGAAATGTCTTCCTGGAGAAGAAGAATCAGGCACTTGCATCCACAGTGGCTGGGACTGGTTCCTGCCCTGTAGTTTACATTCAGGGAGGGGTAGGAGAGCACCTTATACACAGGTAGGTACAGACAAATGGCATCCTAGGTAAGTACAGTCATTTCAGGGGAAAGAGCCCACCATGCTGACCCTAACTTGCTACCTGGGGGAGATGCCCCTAGGGCCAAGCCTTGGAGGGAGTGAGGGACTTGCTGAGGAGGGGGGAACGTTCCAGGCTTGGGCTGGGGGACTGATGCAAAGGCTTGGAGGTGGGAGAGACATTTTCTATGTAGGGAAGGCCTGTGAAATCATCCAGGAGAGGGAAATCAGAGCCAGATTGTATGAAAGTACCTATCTCACAGGATTGCAAGGACCAAATAGGGTTGGGGTGGGAAGGGGGTTTGTGTGAGCTGTTATGGAGGTAGCGGGGACAAGACTTGGCCACAGCCAAGATGGGACCCTGGCTGACTGAGGGTGCTGATGGACCTCAGCGAATGGAAGGAGTTAGGGGGAGACCTGGGCTTCCAGGGAAAGATCATAGGTTCCAGTAGGAGAGGCCTCTGGGGCAGCAGAGACCATAGAAGGCATTGAGTGGAGCTAGGGCCCGGAGAATCAAGGTGACCTTGCTGTGGCCACACTATAGGTGGGTAGTTGGATGAGCCCTGGTGACCTGTATCCAAAAGCAGCCCCATTTCTGTTCCAACTTCCTATCTCTTTATAGGAGAGCACTGTCTTGAGGGGTAGTGAGCCTCCTGTCCCTGAAAGTTTCCAAAGAGATAAAAAGCAGCAGAATCAGAATCCAAATCTGCCCCCTCTTTCTACTAGATCATGGTGGGCTGGCATCCAAATACTGAGAAAAGCTTAATAGAAGTATAGAAACACAAGTTGGTAAAGTGATTAAAACTCCCTGCTGTAGGCAGAGCCACACCAAAGTCCATGGCTTTCCTGAGTGGCCCAGCCCTGGTGGCTGTCTCTGGGCCCTGAGCCAGGCTGGGCATCTGGGAAGTCCCACCTGTTCCAGAGCCATGTTCAAAGCCTTCCTGAATTCCAAGGAGCTGATACCCTACCCCCTTCCCAGGTTCCCTGGGCAGAGGTTTCCAGTGCCAGGGCTCCTCCCCAGCAGAGGCTGACCCACCAGAGGTATCGCAGGGGGATACCAGAAGAAGAAGGTCAGGATCTGTGGGGAGGAAAGACCCCAAAATACCAAATTTTATTTTAAAAACTTCAGGAAGGTATCAGATCTCCAGTACCCTCAGTCTTCTTGGGGGCTGAACTCAGCCAGCCAGGCTTTAGGGCTAGGAGGTGGCAGGGGGGGCGGGAACAGGAGGGCTGAGGGCAGCTCAGGATCAAGTCAAGAAGATCTGGGTGTGGACCTCAGTTCTAGCATACTCTCAGCCTTAGTTTCCCCACATGTAAATTGAGGTCAGACCCAGTTTAGCTCTAGATTCGATAAGCCCTTTCCAGGACTCAGTTTCCTCATGTGCCAAATGGAGTTTGAACCCTTAACCTGCCTCTTTCTCAAAGTTGGAGTGAGGGCCTGAGGGCTCATGAGAGGAACAGAGGCCTGGGCAGGGAGAGGAAGGAAAGAAAAGCAGGAAAGGGGTGTGAGACAGAATCTGGGGGTGCTGGAACCTGAACTGCCCCCTGGAGGAAAGGCAGAAGGGAGGAGAGATTTTACTTTAAAGATCAGCAAGGGCTGGGAGGGACCTGAGAACAGGGAATGGCAGAGTGGTAGGGCCTTAAAAGATAATCAGAATTAATCTAAACTCTGCCTTCCTCAAGGCTTTATATAAAGCCACACCAGAGCCTCAACCCTCTTTCCTCTACCTTACGCTGTGACCCATAGGTCTTCTAATCACTAAGAAAAGGCATATAACAGAGTACTTTTGTAATCCTCCAAGTGATCTATGGGTCAACTATTCATGTGGTGACCTGCTCCCTACTTGCCCTGTTCCCCATTTTCAATAAAAGGAGGCTGAGGCCAAAGGAGACCCTGGGACTCACCCAAGCTGAGAAAACCTAACTCAGAGCCCAGCCCAGCCCTACCCAGAGCCCAGAGCCTGGAGCCCAGGGCCTGTCCTACCCACCCCCCAGGCTTCCATCAGCATTCTCTGCTCCTGGAGCAACCAGCTTGGGGAGGGGAGAGCCAGGCCCAGGGGTTCCCACGGTTTCCGAGCCTCACACAAACGGCCTTTCTTTGCCCCCCGGCTGCACAGATGGTCTCAGGCGGGCTGGGGCAGAGTTCAGTGCATCTGGGGCCCCCCTCCCCACCTAATGCTGGCAGCCAGACAAAGGGGGGCCCGGCAGCCCCCAGACGAGGCCTGTCTCGCCTGGCAGCCTGGGCTCAGCATTCTCTCAGAGCCAGGAAAATCGTGCCAGGAGTCAGCAAACAGGTGGGTGAGGGAGAGGCCCCCTTCCCTCCCCCCTGATCACCCCAGGGCCAGCTGCCTCCCCATGCCCCCCCAGCCCTGGTTCCTAAATCCAACCTTAGACACAGGGAGGGTGGAGGGGACCCTGCCAGGCCCCATCTGGGCCAATCTCCTGGCACGGAGGATGCCCACCCCCCACCTAGCCACCCCCAGACCCAAGAGACCCAGGTCATCAAGGTCAGAAGCCCCATCCTCACACCAACAGTGCCCAGGGCTTCTCTGAATGAGTGGTGAGGAGGCAGAAGGGTTCTAGGGAAAGAGCCCAGGAGGTGGAGTCACAGGTCCCGAGTTCAAATCCTGACTCCACAGTACTAGTTGTGTGACCTTGAATTGGTCTTCTTGAATTGAAGCTTCTCTTCAGGCCTTGGTTTCCTTCCCTGTAGAATGAAGGGTTTGAACCACATGACCATGGATACCCTACCAACCCTTAATCTGTTGATGATCCTGCAGGACTTGGGGAACCTGGCTTCCAGCCCATGACCCCCATCATGTTCCCTCCCCTCCATGGGCCTCAGTGGCCTGGCAGATGCCTTTGAAGGCCCACATGACCTCAGCACAGCTGCTAGCCCCTGTAGGCCTCAGTTTCCCCCTCTGTAGAATGGGGTGATGCTTACCTTACAGGCTTGTGGGGAGTCCTGGGAAAGCTGGCAACCACACTGATTGCTGGTCATTGCCTTTTCACTGTGAGGACTCATCAGACTGGCAGAGCAGCAGCACCCATGGGCCTCTTGGTGGTCGGGGAGGTGGGGTGGGTAGAGGATGCGCCAGGGCAGTGAGACTTCGGGGCTTTGCCCTCTGTGGAGCCCTTCTGGTCTCACTGTCCCAGGATGGCCCCAGGTTCAGGGGCCTTGCTCTCAGACCATTGTTGGGGTCAGGGCTGGTCTTTTCTGGGCCCTGGGCCAGAGGCATGAATGCCTGAGATGCTGCCTACACGTTCTCTTGGGACATTGGCACTTCTCCAGACAAATAGTGCCTGCTCAGACAGCACCAAAGGAAATGCAGGTGCCTCATTGGGTTACAGTCACCCAGTCAGCAAACCTTTCTGGAGCACCTGTGCTAACCATTAGACTTACAAGGAAAGGCAAAGACAGGTCAGCTCTCCAGGATCCCCTAGCTGAGGGAACCTCAGAGTCCTCTATCCCATGCCCCTTCCTTTACAGAGAAAGAAACTGAGTCACACAAGCTAATGCAGAAGAGCTGAGATCTGAACACAGGTCTGGCTCTCTCCCCACCTCCCTGGGAGGGAAGTCTCTGAGAGAAGTACAAACTGCACCTGCACACCTCAGGAAGATCTCCCTCACAATGGAAGCATCCTCAGAGAAGAATCAATGCCTCGAGGGGGAGTGATTTCTCTATCAGGCTCCCTATCAGGGCTGCCATCAAGGACTTATCAGGATCCCACTCCATTCTGGTGACTGAGCTGTGACTAAACTGAGGAAGGGCCCTAGCCTTTCTGACTTGCATTGGCTTAATCAGGAAGGCCGAGGTCACCCACTGATGTTGGGCCATCATCCCTGGTCCTGACACTGCACTTCAATGACTGGAGGAGAGAGCAAGGCTGAGACTGCACAGTTCTGTCTCCCTCACTGTCCGATTCACTCGCACGGGGTGCTGGCCTTGTTCTTGGAGAGCAAGGGATAAACAGCAACTTCCCAGCATGTAGTCAACACTTGAAGAAATGCTTTCTCTCTTTGGGTAGGGTCAGGATTTCTCAGCCCATTTGTCAGAAAAGCAAACTGAGGCCCCAGGCCACCAGGGCTGTGTCCATGCAGGCACATTCAGTAAGCCTCTCAAAGCCCTCTCTCAGCCCCCAATGGGCCTGAGGTTGGAGTGGGGGAAGGCTACAAGGGCATTCCTGAGGAAGGGATTGTTGAGACCAAAGGTTCAGGGCCTTGGTCAGATTTGTGCTTCTATCCATAGAGAGAACTCTCAGTCAGGAACTTCCCTTTACCAATAACCATATTCCTGTTCTGCAGTTTATGGTCTGGGAGAGTTGCCATGGCCACCGGTTCCAAAGCCTGGGTCTCTACTGAAGACAGAGCCCAGCCTTGACCCAAAGTTCACCTCCTCCAGGAAGCCTTGTCTGACTCCTTCATACCCACAGAGCCCACGCAGAGTCGGTAAAGATCTCACCCAGTCCCTTGCTTCCCCTTATGTAATGCCTTTGACCGGAAAACCTGTGCCTTCCTGTAATAAAGTCAGTAATGGTGGGTCCCAAGGCCACCTGGCACTTCCTAGCTGTACAGACAGACAGGTGTGCCTTGTGCCTCAGGTTTCTCATCCATGAATGGGGATAATAATACTTATCACCCCAGCTCACAAGGGGCATCTCCAAGTTCCCGTGAGAAGTGCTTTGTGATCTCTAAACTTGTGATAAAGGCAGTTGCATGGTGCAGTCTGGCATCAGGATGAGTTCACATCCTGCCTCAGACACTCACTAAGGGTGTGTTGAATGAATGTGGAACCTTGGGCAAGTCACCAAACCTCGGTATGCCTCAGTTTCCTCAACTCTAAAATGGGGATAACAGCCTCCACCTCCTTGGACTGTTGTGAGATCCTCTCTGCACAGTTCTTAGCATAGAGTCTGGTGTACAGTAGGTGTTTAATACTTGCTAACCCTACCCACTCCCAGTGAAATCTGTGCTGATTTCAGACACTCACTATTTGTCGAATGAATGTAGGGAAACTTGCAGGAGAAATCGGGAGGACTCCCCCACTCCAAACGCACTTTTCCACCTGAGGGAGACAGACAAGAGTCAGGCCCCCCAGTCTAACACCAAGGGAACTAGAGTGGATGCCCTGCAAGCAGGATGAGCCATAGCCCGTCTTCAGCAGCTGCCAATAGGAGGGGAGCTCCTCCTGGTGGAGAGTCTGGGCATGGCAGCGAAAGCATACAGACCTTCAGACTGAGCAAAGAGGGTCACCTCCAAGGCCATGCCGGCTAGTCCTCAGCCTCTTGGGCAGTGAAGGGAGCCAAGAGACCTGGGCACTGGCATGTAACCCCTGTGTGCCCTTAGATGGCATGCCTGCCTTGGCATCAAGTCTCACTCTCTTTTTCTCATCTCTACCCTCTTCTCGGAATTAAGAGGATCCAGGGATGGGTACTGGACCTGAGACAATGTTGACATGAAGGGCTCCCTCTCCTGAGGCAGGTGGGCACCTTCTCTAAGATTAATAGTAGCCTGGGGGACTGGTCTAGGGCCACTCACCCAGGATGAGTCAAAGGGATTGAAGCTTTGTGTGCCTGGCTTTGAGGATACCTCTCTAGACATCTCTCTACCCACAGCAGGCTGATCCTTGTCAAATGAAAATGTGGGGAGGGTGCCTTGTAATTATGGGATGCACCTTACATCCGTGTCAGACATCCATGTGATGGCAAACAAAATGAAAAGGCTTATAATGACACAGAACAGAGGATGTCAGTTATTAGGGACCTCAGAATATAAGATATCAGAGCTATGAGGGGTCTGGAACATGGGATGTCAGAGCTAGGAGGGGTCTCAGAACAGAGGATGTCAGAACTGGGAGCAACATGGAAGGTCAGGGCTGGGGATGTAAGTACAAAGAATGGAATCCCCCTCCTTACAAAAAGCTCTGATTATAATGTAATGGAGAAGACAGCAGGTGTGTCCAGAAAGCTCCCTAACATATGTATGAAGTGCATAAATGTAAAGTAGTTCATTCTAAGGCAGCACCCACACAGTTCCTGCAGAAGGCTGAGCTGACGACTCTCTGAGGTAGAGGGGAGGAGAACGCTCCAAGCTTGGTGGAAGATTGGTGCAAAGGCTCAGAGGCAAGGGATGGAGATTTGTATGACCAGTCCAGAAAGGACCGATTTGGCCAGAGACAGCATTGGTTAATAGGTAAAGTGGGGTCAGGTGAAGGACGAGAGGATCAGCTGACAGAGGGGGATGGTTAGCCAGGAGAAGACTCAGCAGAAGGGCAGGGCCACTGTATTCAAATAACCCAAGAGCCATCCAAGGGAGGGAAACTGAATTTGATCTATTTGATCCCCGAGGGAAGAGTAACTGAACAGCAGAAGCAAGTTATACAAGAGGAGATGTGAGCTCAATGTAAAGAAAGCTTCTCCATCATTTGGAACTTTCCAGAATATGGAATAGAGGTAGTGAGTTCCCCATCATCAAATGTGTTCTACCAGAAGCTAGATGCTCACCCCTCAGAAATGCTACAGGAGGGATTTCCCAGTACAGTGAGAGGTTGAACTAGTGGTTAAGTGAGGGATGATGGAGGCAGGTGTGCTATAATATAGAGAACTTGAGATTTGGAGGAGAAAGTAATTTAGAGATCATCGAATATGACTCCTTCCTCCAAATGAGAAATCAGTCCTCTGGGGTGATGGCTATTCTCTTTGCAGAACTAGGGAGTGGGCTAAAAGACCACTGAGGACTTCACCAGCTCTAGAGTGAATGACCTACAGAGGTAACCTTTAAAAAGCCTGGGAGCTGAAGGACGAACATGTCCTTGGTCCAGTTCCACCCCTTCTCTCCACCCCCATCACCATCTTGGTTTCCTCCTGTGTGAGATGAAGGAGTTGGGCAAGATGGTGGCCCATGTCCCTTCCAACTCTAAATCTATGACTCTCTTCTAGCTGGTGTGCTCTGGGCTGCCTCTCCTAGAATGAGATGTTCCCCACTGTCCCTTTAGTTCTAAGGGTACCCTGAAGGGTTGGACTCCTCTTCTCTAATGCTGTTAGGTAGAGACTCCTTTTCCATTGTGTTTCCCATCTCAGTTCCAGTAACTAGCATAACAGTCCCATGTAACATTACTCAATTTTTATAAAGTCATGGTTGCATTGGTGATAGAGGAAGAACAAAAGCACAAATATTCCTCCCTACCCACATACTCACCCACCCCAGGAGCACACTCTACTCTCATACCACTTCAGGCTCTGGGGAGGGTGCTTAAACTTAGTTCATTTTCTATGCAGCATTGGTCCAACAAAGGTCAAGTCCAAATTTAGCAATACTATCAGACAAGTCTTTGTCTTGTTACTCAACGCAGTGTCCCAAAGATCACCCCTTGTTTCCCAGGGAATTAATGCTGGTTTGGTTGAAACAAAAAGGGACCTGGGCTCCTGAAAATGCAGGCTTCAGATGGTTTCCACAGTCTCAGTCTCAGGACCTTTCAAATCTTCAAATCTTCCAATACAATAAAATAATAAGAAGAAGGCAGAGGAGGAGAAGGAGGAGAAGGAGAAGGAGAAGGAGAAGGAGGAGGAAGAGAAGCAGAAGAAGAAGGAGGAGGAGGAGCAGAAGAAGAAGAAGGAGGAGGAGAAAGAGAAGAAGAAGAAGAAGATGAAAGGAAGAGGGAAGAAAGAAGGAGGAGGAGAGGGGCTGAAGTTCAGCAGGTGCCTGACCCATTTGAAAGTCTCAGGAAGAAGAGAACAAAGGCTTTTGTATGGCACCAACTACACTAGAAAAGGAATCAAAGTCAGAGCCTAGAAGGAAGGCCTTGACTGATGGCATACTTGGGAGAGCATCCCCAGCTCTCATCTCCAGGCATGGCTGCTGCATATCATCTCCACTCTCCCAACAGGAAGTTCTTTCATCTCTTCCATGAGGGGAGGTGCTCTGCACATTTGGGTCCTCTTCTTTGATGACTCTAAATATCAGGGACAGAACCAACGACAGACACCAACTACAGGCCTCTGTCCCCTGTAGCAGAATGATTGATCTTCCATTAGAAATGGCTGGGACAGGGTGCAGCCAAGATGGTGTAGTAAAAGAATGCACCTCTAGAAGCTCTTCTCCCACAGTGCATAAAATATCTGTAAAAAAAAGACTCTAAACAAATTCTAGAGCTGCAGAAGCCACAAAACCACAGTGTGAAAGAGATTTCCAGCCCAAGGTAGCCTGAAAGACCAACAGAAAAGATCTGTCGCACCAGGCACAGAGCAGAGTGCAGCCCACCATGGAAAGTACAGGACTGGATCAGGCTTCAAGGCGTCACTAGCAGCAGCTGTGGGTCCCAGATTCCTCAAGTCATAAACACCAAAGACAGCTTCAAAGGTCAGTGAGAAAGTTCTTTCACTTGGGTGAGAAGGGAATGCAGCAGTCTAGCCCCAGCCCCAGATGACTGCAGCTTCAACTGTTGGAGCCCTGGCTTAAAGACCCTGGGGGAATTGAGCAGCTGATCTGATTGTCAGCCCTGAGTGGTGGCCCTGGAGTGAAGAGGAGCCCTGGCTGGTGAAGCTGACTGAGGCTTTGGAGAGGGAATTCTACTCACAGAAAAGAGTGCTTGTAGTTGCTCCCAGACCAGAGTGTAGGAGTAAACTCCTCTCCCTTGATTGTGCCACCTTGGAGGAAATGAAAACTTACAAGTCCCCAGAGTATACCCTCCTCTTGACAAAGAATTCAAAAGTAAAGACTGGCTGGGGAAATGCCCAAAAAGGGAAAAAGAATAAGATAATAGAAGGTTACTTTCTTGGTGAGAAAGTATTTTCTTCCATCCCTTCGGATGAGGAAGAACAACGCATACCATCAGAGGAAGATCTAAAAGTCAAGGCTTCTGCATCCAAAACCTCCAAAATAAATATACAATGGTCTCAGGACATGGAAGAGTTCAAAAAGGATTTTAAAAATCAAGTAAGAGGGGAGGAGCCAAGATGGCAGAGTAGAAAGACTCACTGTATGCTAGCTCCAAACCCACAGCCCATAAATTTCCTGTAAAAAGAACTCCCCACAAATTCTGGAGCAGTGGGACCCACGCAACAATGGAGCAGAGGAGATTTCTGTTCCAGAGAGCCTGGAAAGCCGTCCCCAGGGGTCCATCACGCCTTGGACAGCGGAGCCCACCCCTGCGCTGCCCTGGCCACGTGGCCCCAGAGGAGCAGATCTGAGCAGGCTTCATGGACGGAACCTCCAGCGGCCAGGAAGGTCCCTTCACCCACAGACGCTACAGGTCAGTGAGAGAGACACCTGGGCTAGGTGAGAGGGGAGCGGGGTGTCTCCATTACTCGGGGTGTCTCCGTTACTCAGGCCGCCTCGGGAGGCAACAGCAGAGGCAGTTGCGGCCAGGGGCTCCCAGAGCAGACAGGGGCTCAGGGCCATTACTGAAGGTCTCAGCATAAAGCCCCTGAGGGAACTGAGCCTGGGAGGCGGCCCTGCCCCCACCTGAGAACCTGAACTTAAGCCCACATTGAATAGCAGCCAGGCCACCACTGAAAGCCCTGAGGCTGGGGAACAGCATTTGAATCTCAGACCCCAAGCACTAGCTGGGCAGATCTAGGTGGGGGTGGAGAGGAATCTCAGAAGTCAAGTAACTGGCTGGGAAAATGCCCAGAAAAGGGAAGAAAAATAAGACCATAGAAAGCTACTTTCTTGGGGAACAGATGTTTCTTCTTCCTTTCATTTCTGATGAGGAAGTACAATGCTTGCCATCAGGGAAAGATGTGGAGGTCAGGGCCTCTCTATCCCAGACATCCGAGGTGGATGGGATGTCTGGTGGTCTCAGGCCATGGAAGAGTTCAAAAAGGATTTTGAAAGTCAAATTAGACAGGTGGAGGAAAAACTGGGAAGAGAAATGAGAGAGATGCAAGAAAAGCATGAAAAACAGGTCAATACCTTGCTAAAGGAGACCCAAAAAAAATGCCGAAGAAAATAACACTGTGAAAAATAGGCTCACTCAATTGGCAAAAGAGATTCAACGAGCCAATGAGGAGAAGAATGCTTTCAAAAGCAGAATTAGCCAAATGGAAAAAGAGGTTCAAAAGCTCACTGAAGAAAATAGTTCTCTCAAAATTAGAATGGAACAGATGGAGGCTAATGACTTTCTGAGAAATCAAGAAATCACAAAACAAAACCAAAAGAATGAAAAAATGGAAGAGAATGTGAAATATCTCATTGGAAAAACAACTGACCTGGAAAATAGGTGCAGGAGAGACAATTTAAAAATTATGGGACTACCTGAAAGCCATGATCAAAAAAAGAGCCTAGACATCATCTTTCATGAAATTATCAAGGGAAACTGCCCTGAGATTCTAGAACCAGAGGGCAAAATAAATATTGAAGGAATTCATTGATCACTGCCTGAAAGAGATCCAAAAAGAGACACTCCTAGGAACATTGTGGCCAAATTCCAGAATTCCCAGGTCAAGGAGAAAATATTGCAAGAAGTTAGAAAGAAACAATTCCAGTATTGTGGAAATACAATCAGGATAACACAAGATCTAGCAGCTTCTACATTAAGGGATTGAAGGGTATGTAATAGGATATTCCAGAAGTCAAAGGAACTAGGACTAAAACCAAGAATCACCTACCCAGCAAAACTGAGTAGAATACTTCAGGGGAAAATATGGTATTTCAATGAAACAGAGGACTTTCAAGCATTCTTGATGAAAAGACCAGAGCTGAAAAGAAAATTTGATTTTCAAACACAAGAATGAGAAGAAGCATGAAAAAGTAAACAGCAAAGAGAAGTCATAAGGGACTTACCAAAGGTGAACTGTTTACACTCCTACATGGAAAGACAATATTTGTAATTCTTAAAACTTTCCAATATCTGGGTAGTTGGTGGGACCACACACAGACGTACACATGCACACGCACACGCACATGTACATGCGTGTGTGCACACACATACAGAGACAGAGAGCACAGAGTGAACTGAATAGGATGGGACCATATCTTAAAAGATATTTAGGTAAACGGTGAGAGAGAAATGTAGTGGGAGGAAAGAGGGTGAAATGGAATGGGGTAAATTATCTCTCATTCAAGAGGCAAGCAGGAGACTTTTTAGTGGAGGGAAAAAGGAGAGTTGAGAAAAAAACATGAAGCTTACCCTCATCACATTCAACTAAAGGAAGAAATAAAATGCATACTCATTTTGGTATGAAAACATATCTTACAATACAGGAAAGTGGGGGAGAAGGAGATAAGCAGGGTGGGGGGGATGATGGAAGGGAGGGCAAGGGGATGAGGGGGCAATTTGAAGTCAACACTTGGGGAGGAACAGGATCAAAAGAGAGAATAGAAGCAATGGGGAGCAGGATAGGATGGAGGGAAATATAGTTAGTCTTACACAACACAACTGTTATGGAAGTCATTTGGAAAACTACACAGATATGGCCTATATTGCATTGCCTGCCTTCTCAAAGGGAATGAGTAGGAAGGGAGGGATGGAGAGAATTTGGAACTCAAAGTTTTAGGAACAACTGTTTAGCATTGTTGTTGCTACTAGGAAACAATGGGGAATAGAAAGTCATCTGGCCCTACAGGACAAAAGAGAAGATGGGGACAAGGGAAGGGAGGGATGATAGAAGAGAGGGCAGATTGGCAACAGGGAAAATTAGAATGCTCAGTGTATTGGGGTTGGGGGAGGGGATAAATGGGAAGAAAATTTGGAACCCAAAATTTTGTGAAAATGAATGTAAAAAGTTAAATAAATAAATATTAAAAAAATTTAAAAAATCAAGTAAGAGAGGTGACAGAAAAGTTGGGAAGAAAAATGAGGGTGATTCAAGAAAATCATGAAAAGCGAGTCAACAGCTTGCTAAAGGAAACCCAAAAAATGCTGAAGAAATTAACACCTTTAAAAATAGACTAACTCAAATGGCAAAAGAGACTCAAAAAGCCAATGAGGAGAATAATGCTTTAAAAAGCAGAATTGGCCAAATGGAAATGGAGGTTCAAAAGCTCACTGAAGAAAATATTTCTTTAAAAATTAGAATGGAGCAGATAGAAGCTAATGACTTCATGAGAAATGAAGAAATTACAAAACAAAACCAAAAGAATGAAAAAATAGAAGACAACATGAAATATCTCATTGGAAAAATAACTGACCTGGAAAATAGATCTAGCAGAGACAATTTAAAAATTATGGGACTACCTGAAAGCCATGATCAAAAAAAAGAGCCTAGACATCATCTTTCATGAAATTATCAAGGAAAATTGCTCTGATATTCTGGAACCAGAGGGTAATATAAATATTGAAAGAATCCACCTATCACTTCCTGAAGGAAATCCAAAAAGAAAAATTCCTAAGAATATTGGAGCCAAATTCCAGAGTTCTCAGATCAAGGAAAAAATATTGCAAGCAACCAGAAAGAAACAATTTGAGTATTGTAGAAATACAATCAAGATAACACAGGATCTGGCAGGGATGGAAGGAGTTGGAATATAATATTCCAGAAGTCAAAGGAACTAGGATTAAAACCAAGAATCACCTATCCAGCAAAACTGAGTATAATACTTCAAGGGAAAAAATGGTCATTCAATAAAATAGAGGACTTTCAAGCATGCTTGATAAGAAGACCAGAGCTGAATAGAAAATTTAACTTTCAAACATAAGAATTAAGATAAGTATGAACAGGTAAACAGGAAAGAGAAATAATAAGGGACTTACTAAAGTTGAACTGTTTACATTCCTACATGAAAAGATAATATTTGTTACTCTTGGAACTTTTCTCAGTATTTAGGTAGTTGGAGGGATTACACACACACACACACACACACATACACACACACACACACATAGACAGAGAGCACAGAATGAGTTGAATACGAAGGGATGATATCTAAAAAATCAAATTAAGGGATGAGAAAGGAATATATTGGGAGGAGAAAGGGAGAAATGGAATGAAGCAAATTATCTCATAAAAAAGGCAAGAAAAAGCTTTTTCAATGGAGGGGAAAAAGGGAGGGAGGAGAGAGGGAAAAAGTGAAGCTTACTCCCATCACATAAGGAGGGAATAATATGCACACTCAATTTGGTATGAAAATCTATTTTACACTACAGAAAAGTATGGGATAAGGGGATAAGTGGGGTGTGGGGAAGATGATAGAAAGGAGGACAAATGAGAGGAGGAGTGTAATTAGTAGTAAACACTTGGAGAGGACAAGGTCAAAAGACAGAATAGAATAAATGGGGAGGGCAGGATAGGATGGAGAGAAATAAAGTTAGTATTTCGCAACATGACTATTATGGAAATCTTTTGCAAAGCTGAACATATCTAGCCTATATTGAATTGCTTGCCTTCTCAGTGGTGAATGGGTGGGGAGGGACAAATGTAGAGAAGTTGGAACTCAAAGTTTTAGGAACTAATGTTGAGAATTGTTTTTGCATGTAACTGGGAAATAAGAAATACAGGTAATGGGGTATAGAAATCTATCTTTCCCTACAAGAAAAGAGAGAAGATGGGGATAAGGGAAGGGAAGGGTATGATAGAAGGGAGGGTTGACTGGGGGAAGGGATAATCAGAATTCATGGTGTTTTGAGGTGGAGGAAGGAAGAGATGGGGAGAAAATTTGAAACTCAAAATCTTGTGGAAATGAATGTTGAATACTAAAAATAAATAAATAAATTTTTTAAAAAAGAAATGGCTGGGACAGGGATCCCAGGGCTCCAATATCTGATCACAAGCTATTTATGTGGTGCACTTCCTCCACCACAATCCTATGAGCCATGAGCTCAGAGAGTGGAAGGAACTTGACAGAGCTCCAACAGTCAGTTTTGGTCCTGAGATTTGAAATCAGAACTCTTGGCTGTTAGAATGAATCCTAATTCCATTTCTAATCCTAATTCCAGGTGCTTCATGGGTTCCAGTCCTAATTTTACTCTTGGCCAGCCCTTCATCTGCAAAATAATGGAGTGGGGCTAGACAGCCACCCTCTGGGGACTGTGAGCCTGTGAGCCATTTAGTCTTGGAGAAACTGGACAGCAGAGCTCATGATACAGATTTCTGAGATGACCACAAGGGGGCACGAGGAGCTGCTGCCTCACAGGTCCTGGAATTGAGCAGGATGGTTGAGTGTTGAGTCAGGGCCAGGCAAGGAATTGGGTAGAAATGACCTGACCTCATTCCCTAGATGTGCAGGAGGTGAAATGCCTCCTGCTGCCCTCTCCCTGACCAACCCCACAGATCCACAATAGCCCAGAGCCCTCTTTGCCCACAGACATTGCATTTCACATCTCCCCCTGTCCAGCCAGAAGGCAAAAGTACTGGCCCCCTGGCTCTGATCCCAGGTGTGCTATCAACTGAGTGTCCCTGGGTACTATTCTCATCTCAGCCTGAGTTTTCTGTTCCCTAGAAGGTGGTTGGACTAGAGTCAGAGCTTCTTGACCCAGGGTTTGTGAACGTTTTTAAACATTTTATGGGTAGATTAAGTTAGAATCCATTTCCTATGTAATTCTTAGTATTTTCTTTTATGCATTGAAAAATGTTATTCTGAGAAAGGGCCCATAAGCTTTCCCAGCCAGCATGCCAAAAGGAATCCACGACATGAGAAAAAACTAGATGGTTTCCTTTCCAGTGGAGAATCCTTTAACCTTATAACTAGGACCTCACTATACAAAGCATAGGGGTGAGACCACAGATCAGACAGCCTTCAGAGCTATCAGGGGCCTCAAGAGGTCAGCTAATCCCTATCACCCATCTTACAGAGGAGGAAACTGAGGCCCAGAAAGGGACTTGCCCTGAGCCACACAAGTAGTAACCAACATCAGAATTTTTATAGAAGAGAGCCTTCTTGGAGTGTGTGATGAGAGACAGGATGGTGGAATGGGGAGAGAACTGGACTTGGAGTCAGGAAGACCTGGGTTCAGACCCTGCCTGCACTGTACAAGCTGTGTGCCTCCACTCCATCTGTAAAATGAGACTGCTTGTTGGCTCTACGAAAACCAGCCCAAGTTCAAGGCACTGTGTGGACCAGCACCAGCTCAGAAGCCCCGCTTTGGAACCCTGCTTTAACTGGGTCAACCAGAGGGAACATGGGTCCAAAAAACTACTGATCAGAACCTCAAAGATTCCAGAAAGACTCCTCCAAATGGGCCCCCGCGGAGCACGCTCTGGCCCTGGTTAGCTCAGCCATAGAGTGCAGCAGGAACACGAACAGCTGACTTGGACGGAGGGCGCAACTCAAGACTGGAACTCTAGAGGGCGACCGCGGGTCGCTTTGGGACTATGGGGGCGGGAGCATTCTCACGGAGCTGCTGTTCTCTGTTGCCATCTGCAGGAGACGAGCTGCAAAGTGGCTTCTTCACGGCTGCTCTCTCTGCTGCCACCATCTGGTCAGTGTGCCATGAGCAGCCAATTTGCGGGGAAGGTGGGGAGGGGGTAGCAGTTCTTCAGTGCGTGTGTCCGGAAAACGTTAGCTCCTTTTTATGATGCAGACCCCAGGCCAGCTAGCTAGTTTAAAAGGACTTTTGTAGTCTGCCTCTCTTACTCCTTTCTCCCCGCGGCTCAGTCTAGGATTGCTTCTGAGTGAGGGCTGGAAGTTTCCTTCAGCCCGGGGCAGACTCCCAGGAATGAAAGGTTGGAAGCCTGGGTCCCAACAAACAGGGCTAGGGAGTCTATGACAAAACTAGCCCTGGGTGGGACTGCGATATAGTCAGCCCTTTCCAGTCCCATCAGCTTGGGAACTCAATGGACAAGGGCCACCTGGAGTGGTCACCCTTTTCAAAGAGGTGATGAGGGGGGAGACTGGACAGCACAGGGCTCAGTCAGAAGACCACCTTGTGACCAAGGGCAAATCACTTTACCTCTCTAGTAAAATAAGACAGATGCATAAGATGACCTCTAACATCCCTTCTTCCTCTGATAGATACCTTCTGCTCTGTACTCTCTATAAACAACGTTGTCTGTGATAGTTATCTAGGCTTGACTTTTATTCCCCTAATAGACAATAAATTCCATAAAGGTGAGAAACATATCTTATCAAAAGTTTCTTCCCAATGCTCCATGTAGGACCCTGCACACAGCTGGTGCTTAATTAATGCTGGGTTTGGTTTTGTTTTCTTTTTAAATTTATACAGTCACTTTTCTTTTGTAGAGAAATACTAGAAACCACAACCCTGAGGTCTGGAGGGTATAGAGAAAAGGGACAATGAATTCTGTCAAATCGAACCAGTACTGATTGAACCCCTCTGTGCAAGGCTTTGCCCATGGTCCTAGGATGACCAAAGATCATCCTTGACCCCCAGGAACGAATGGCCTCATTTGGTCGGGGAAGAGAGACTGACACACAAGCGTCTATAGTGTAATACCCAGGAATGTGTAATTGGGCAAAGGGGAGCCAGAAACGTTTGAGAAGAGAGATCATCTTTTCAGTGCCAGGCCAAGGCCTTCAGTGATGGATAGGACCTCTAAGAGGTGGGAAAGAGGTCACTTGGATTCAGGTCTAGCAGGTCTCTGATCACAGGAGCCAAACAGGTTCAATAACCGGGAAGGTAGCAAAGCCTAAGGCCTGGGATAGGATTCAGGGATCCAAGAAGGCTTAGAAAGTAGTGAAGGGTGAAAGTCCAGGGGCCCCAGGCAACATTCCCACTGACTAGTCCAAGGAGGAGAGAGTGTTAGCAAAGCTAAAGCGATTCAGTCTTTCCTGGGGCCTCAGGCTGTTCCTTCCCCAGAGCTCGAAGCACCTCCTCCTCCGCTAGGGGAGAGGCATCAACACCTTTCACCTGAACTACTTTGCTACCTCCTCATTTGTCTCCTAACTCATCTCTCCCCTCCCGAAACCTCCTTCCTGCAACCACCAAAACCATCTTCCCAAGATACAGGTCTGACCACAAAAATGTTTGTGGGCTTCTTATAGTGCTGAAGATCAGATATAAATCTTGCATATACAGTCCTTCATAGCCTCGCCCTGGGCTCCCTGTCTTTGCACATCACTGGAACGTTCACTACTCTGCACTCCAAAGTCCCCAAGTTCAGTTTCTTTCTGCCTCCTCTGTGCTTTTGCCTAGGTAGGCTGTCGCTATGGCATGCATGGCCCTGCTCACTTATGCCTCTTAGAATCCGCACCTTTCTTCGAAGCTCAGTCCAGAAGCCTTTCCTGGATTTCTCGCTGTGGGTGGAGGTGGGAGTGGGGCTTAATTTTTGGTGTCCTTGACTCCTGGGGTAGTTTGATGAAACTATGGACCCCTTCTCTGAGTCATGCTTCTAAATAAATGCAGAAAAGGCTAAAGTTCAGTCAAAGGTGAATAAATATCAAGCTGCCATTTTCATCCAAAATACATTTGCAGCTCTCAAAGATGTCTCCACATGGGTGTCCATGGACTCACGTGAAGAACCCTGTTCTGGGGGGATAATCTCTCTCTCTCTCTCTCTCTCTCTCTCTCTCTCTCTCTCTCTCTCTCTCTCTCTCTCTCTCTCTCTCTCTCTCTCCCTCTCTCCATTATCTTGTAATTATTGGTGTGAATGATGTTATTGAGTTCCTGCCTGGAAAGGATTCCTGGAGAGGACTTTTTTGGACTAGACTTTCCCATGTTTTGCATGACTACACACATACAATTTATATCGGATTGCTTGCCTTCTGAATGGGGGTGGGGAGGGAGGAAGGGAAAGAATTTGGAACTCCAAGTCTTAAAAATATACACTAAAATTGTTTTTACATGTAACTGAGGAAAAATAAAATAAAAAAGTATTTTAAAGGAAATGACATTCCTTACAATGCTTTTGGACAAGGAGAGATGCGTCCATTAGAAAAGATTTTAAAGGAAAGGGCCCTGGATGTGGGACTTGCGCACACAATGGAGAGAAAACATCTTGAAAAAAGCACCAGGGATGCTAGGAGTGACTGCAGAGACAGGAAGGCGGAATGGCTGCAGTATCCGCACCAGGGAACCGTTCAGATGTGGTGATGAGTGCAAGAGCATGACCTCCGGTCCCAGAATTGTCTAGTTTCCTTGCTCATGTCCCATGTCTAGTTCCAAACAGCCGGCTGTATGCCCTGTTTCCTCAGGGCATGCTGAGAAGCCAGTGGCTGGAGTGGCAGAGATGCAAGAGGCTTAGCACCCACCACCCTGATGGACCCAGGAGAGCCATTTACAGGCACTGACCTCTTTTGACCAATCAAGGCAGGAGTGAAACAGATGGGTCCCTTCCCTTCCCACTGCATGAGGGAGAAAGCGAGCTTGCTTTGGAATCCACTGATGCTCCCAGGACACCCATGGAAGGAAGGTGCTGGGAATCTGGCTCTTGTTGCTTTATTTATTACCGTGTGTTTTCTTTTTTTATGTAATTTCCCCCCTGTAATTAATACTGACTGGTTTGGGGAAAAGGGTTCTGAAGAGTGGTAAGAAATGGGGGCTTAGAACAATAACTGGAATAGCTTGGAACTCAGACATCTTAAAGAACCCAAGAATAATTGGAGGCTCCCACAAAGCAAGGGCTGATTCAGGACACAGGCTCCAGAAGAACAGGGAATGGTAGTAAGAGTCAACATACTTCCTATGTGCCAGGGACTTTACAGCCTCTATCTCACTTGATCCTCAACAACCCTGGGAAGTAAGTGCTGCTATTATCCCCATTCTACAGATGAGGAAACTGAGGCAAACAAGTTAAGTGCTTTGCCCAGGGTCATATAGCTAATAAATATCTGAAGCTGCATTTGAACTCAGGTCTTCCTGACTCCTAACCCACATTCTGTTCACTACAATACCCAGCTGATTGTTCCTGGGGCTTGGTGCTACCCTTATCTCTTTCCCCCAACCCCGGAGTTAAAAGTTTACAATCTAAGTAAACTGTAACATCTGTTAAAGTACATCATAAATATTCATAAATTAGTATATAACATAGTCAAAGTTAGTTATCCCAAAGTCACAGCGATAGAATAGACTATCCACGTTAGCAGTGTAAGTGGTAAGCAGATGAGCATGCAAGCAACAGGATGTAACCCAGGTGGAGTATAGGTCTGGGAAGTGTAAGCCCATCATAAGCAACTCACATCGGGCTTGTCTGTAGTACCCAGGCAGACAAGTCATAGTAGCAAATAGTAAGCCAAGCCCATAGTTGACAGAAATATCAAACACCATCTACTGTGGCTATATGTTATATGAACTTCCTCAGCATTGCCCTTCCAGGTTCTTAAAACCTGATTTTGCCCATTTCTACTATAATTCTCTCAATAGGATATCAGATCTGGGGAGGACATGGAACATCAGCTCTGTGGAACATCAGCTCTGGGAGACACCTTAGAACAGGGAGGGATGTTAGAAGATTGTATGTCAAGGTTGGGACAGATGTTGAACAAAGAACGCCAGACCTGGAAAGGGCCTTAGGATCCAGGATATAGAATGACAGGACAAGAAACAGAAAAAGAGGGATGTCAGAGCTAGAACAGACTTCAGAACATAAGATGTCAGAGCTGGAAGGAGTCTTGGGACCCTGAATCATAGAAAAGGCAGTGTGGGACAATGGAAAGCAATATTGCCTCTGATGTAACTGTGAACACATAAACCTTGCTGAGCCCTAGACTCTTGTTTGTAGGAAGCGGGAGATCATCCACCCAACCAAGGGATAGTCTGCAACATAAAAGGAGCTTTGCTTTGGAGAGGAGGTTGAATGGCTCCTTTGCCTATGAAAGGGGCAGGAAGTGAACCAAGGGATGTCAGACAAAAAGACTTACTCTGATTGCCCCAAGGCTTCTCCTCCCATTCATTTAAGTACATAAACAGGAGGCTTCCAAATGCAGAAACAAACCCTGATGGGTCAGTTAGGAAAGCTGTTACGAAGAAACATTTCAGTCCCCAAGGATGCTCTCAACCTTGGAGCCTCAAAGGTGCTCTTGAAGACTGCATAGGGAGAGGGGGAATTTCTACCTCTTTGCCTCTGCCCCCAACAACAATGTCCCTGCTGCACCAGATGAACATGGGGATGCCAGACATGTTTGCACACAGCCTGGGAAGGCAAGGTCAGCATTGCCAGAACCCATACTTTCTAGGTTGAGGAGAATTCATGGAGAAACAGCTTCCCACCCAGATCTGAGAAGCTGCCAATTGGGAGCCAGCAGACTTGAGCCAAGCCTCCAAGGGAACAGACTAAGGAAGCTTTTCACTGGTCTTAGGGTAAGAATTCCAATTTTTCCTGAAAGAACGCAGTAGTATTAACCAAAGATTCAAGCTTGTGTGGAATTAGGGGGAAGGGGAAAGTTTAAAAGGGGCCACCCACTGAGTACTGTACATAAAATGAGAGGACAGCTGGGTGATGTAGTGGGTAGATTCTAGGCTGAAATCAGGAAGACTCATTTTCTGAGTTCAAAGCTGGCCTCAGATCAGCCGGATGACCCTGGGCAAGTCATTTAACTCTGCTTAGCTCAGTTTTCTCACCTATAAAATGGTCTGGGAGAAGGAAATGGCAAACCACTCCAGAATCTTTGCCAGAAAAAAATGGGGTCATGGAGAGTTGGACATTACTGAACAAAACATAAAATGGGGGAAATAATGTCGTGAATGCCAGAGTTATAGTACAAAATCTTATTTGTCAATTCTAGGAAGGTGCGCTAGGAGTTGTTGTTATTGGTGATAACGTAAGAACTGGGAAAGACCTTAAAGACAGCTGAGTCTAATAGCTTTATTTTACAGATGAGGAATCAGAGACTTCGAGGGCAGAAATGACTTGCCCAAGGTGATGCAGCTAGCCAAGATGAGGCCCCGATCTCTCACCCCCTTGTACATGAAGATGATAGCCAGTTGTGAAGGGCCTGGACAAATGCCCACATCCTTGAAGGGTCCCTGGGGCGCTTGAAGCACATTTAGTGACCTAACCCTAACCCTAAATGCCTCGATTCTAATCCTAACCCTGCAGTGTTGACTGAAAGTTTACTGGAAGAAGAAATTGTCATTCCTTGTGGGCATTAGTCCTGTGCTATTACCTCAAGAGAATGCCTTCTTCCCTTCTTCCTTTCTTATGTAATGGAGGCATATCTGGCTATATTTCCCAGAAGACAGAGCCTCAGTGAGGGTATCAAAGGATTTAAAAAATAAACTTCCATTTTTGCAAAACTGTTTCAGCTCCCAGTAATTTAATCAAGTCAGCAGACAAACAGCTACATACAACAAGATGCTCTGGTATTAAGGGGCCTGGGAAAGGCTTCTTGTAGAAGGTGGGACTTTAGATGGATCCTGAAGGAAGCTGGTGAAGCGGAGGAATGAGGAAGGAAAAGGTACTAGGAATAGTGAAGAGTCGGTGAGGATTCCAGGAAGCAGAGGACAAAGAGGAGTCCAGGGCCTCTGGATTACAGAGGGGAATGGAGAGCAGGGTTTAAGAAGACTAGAAAGGAGGAGGGGATCAGAGGATGAAGGGTTTGATCCTGAAGGTAATGAAACCATTGGAGGTCATTCAATAAGAGGGTGGGAGGCACGGTCAGAATGGCTTGTCAGCTGACGGGAGGATCAACCAGAGTGGGGAAACTCACCCCAACAGCTATTGCAATAACCCAGGTGTGAGGTGATGAGGCCTGCACCAGAGTCAGGGCAGGTCAGAAGAGATAAGGGGGCATGTTGGAGAGATGTCACAAAGGTAGATTGATTAAAGGACTTGAGAACAGATTGGATCTGGGGGACAGAGAGAGTGGAGTCACATTTGATGCCTTAGTGTAAGTCTGGGTCACTGAGACAACACCAACTGGTCACTTAACAGGGATAGGGGAGAAAAGAGAAATGGGGAGAGAGGGGAGTGCTTGGGAGGAAAGATGATGAGTTAAATTTCGGAAATATGGAGTTTGAGGTGCCTATGAAACATCCAGTTTGAGATCCTAGGAAACGGTTGAAGATGCATGATGACATTCAGAGAGAAGGAAGGGCTGGTAAATAGGCTTAAGAGTCATAGGCACAGAAATATCACTGGAGCCAGGAGGTCAAAAAGACTGCCAGGGAAATGGTGTAGAGAGAGGGACCAAGGAGGGAGAAGGAAACATGTGGAGGCCCCCATTGCAGACAGCCAGGTCTGGGGGCTTCCCCGCAAAAGGACATGGAGAGGTGGAATGATAAGGAGCAGGGTCTTAGAGAGGGAAAATGTGCTGGAGGAGACAGCTGGGATGGGGTCCCTTGTGCACATCAAAGTGTTTGCCTTGGCAAGAACATGGCAGCTGCCAAGAGGGGAGACGAGCCAATTCATAGGGTTGTAAGACCATTGATTTAGAACTTGTTCCAGGTCATAGAGTCTACAACCCCACTTTTCAGAAGAGGAAACTGAGGTTCAGAAAGGTTAAGTCACTTACCCAGGGCCACACTGCCATAGGATTGTCACCCACCTCCACATCCCACACTATTCCTAACCTCTCTTTGCCTCTTTCTGAGGCAAAGCAATGAGACCCCAGCAGACACAGCCTTTTATAAAGAACACCTGCACAGAATGAGGGCTGTGCTAGGTCTTCCCATTCCTGAGGGGAAGAAAGGGACCTTCCCCCACTTGGAGATGGGCTCCTCAGAGAACCTGTCCATCTGGGCTCTGAGAGGAACAGAGGAGAAAGTTGGGCTGGGTCAGGAGCAACCTCGGAAGTGGGAGACCTCCAGGAGGTTTTGCTTGGGGGCGAGTCTGTTCTGATTACCTTTATATTCTCCTATTTCAAGGTTAATAAAGGAGGAGAATGATCATTAAATGTTAATAAAGGAGAGGCTAAATATGGATGATTTTTGCAAGTTAATAAGAAACTGGGGTGGGGGAAATGGCATGATTCAGATGAGATAAATTAGAGCACTTGAATAAGCCAGCCCAATTTCCAGTGAACAAGATCCACACAGGTCTTGAGGCAAGTGTAAGGTTATCCTTCTGAGTGCTCTCTCTCTCTCTCTCTCTCTCTCTCTCTCTCTCTCTCTCTCTCTCTTTCTTCTTAGATATTTCCTGAGGGCCTCCTGTGTGCCTAAGAAGGTGTTATGGGGGATACAAGAGGGGGTGGCTCAGCCCTTAAAGAACAGACCATCCATTCAGCTGGAGCAAGATAACCCCCTAATCGGAGATAGTTCTCAGTCTAAGCTCAGCCCGCACTCCATGATAGTGTGGGCATGCAGAGAGGACACCTTGGCAGGCCTTCCACTCTCAGGTCAATGGGTTTGCTGCAGCTTCTCCTTAGAGAGTAGCCAAGGCAGAAACATGACTACTGGCCCACAAACTTGTCCCTCCTGACCACACAAGCCTCCCCTGCCCAGTCATCCTCTAGGCTCCCTTCCTAAAGCCTAGTAACTCCATCGAAGGCCCCAGCTCCAGCCAGGAACTGCTGCTGGAGGTTACCCCAACACACAGATTACAGATTACAGCCAAATTGAGCCCACTACCATCAACTCTTCCCCCCATATAGATCCACTCTGATTTCCCAGCCTGGGTCCTGGGGCCATGACACATAAGCCTTGCACCCCAGTCACCTCCAGGCCTTGGTATTACATAAGACAGACAAGAAGACAAGGCCCGTCTCACTGGGTTCATGAGTCTCTAGCTGGGCCTCTGAGCAGGGTATCCCCACCTAGGGCTGGTCCAGACCTGTCTGAGCAAGCTTGGTGAACAGCTGCCCCACCTGAGGCTGATGAGCAGAAGCACCCAGAGCCAGAAGAGGCCTGGGAACAGCCCCAGCCTGTGGAGGCAGGGCAGGGAGGTGGAGGGACCTGGAAGCAGGCTAGGTTGGGAAAGGGGTGGGTCCAAGGAAATGGGATAGGGGCAGAGGGGAAAGGGACATCTAGTTTTCTGGCCTCACTCTCTGGTCAGGCTTTGTCTTAGATCAGTCATCTTTCTCTGATCTGCAGTTTTCTCATCTGAACACACAGGCTTGCACAAGATGAGAGCCTTCTGGCTGTGGGCACCGGAGGTCTGGGGCATCCTGGTCAGGACCGGGCCTTGGCCATGTACCCCATGCCATATTTCCTCAATCAGTGGACAACTGCCTTTGAGTGACCAGGACCAAATCATTGTCCTCAGTGGGCTGAAGGTACAGCGGACCTCCTAATTCTTGGGATACACTGAGTTTCCTACGTTTGACAAGGAGGGTCCTCAGAAATCTGCCATATTCACATGTGGCTTGAGGGCCAAGGAGTAATATTACCTTGGAGACTGGTTTGGACTCTGTGCTTGTTACACTGGGAACCAGATGGTTCAACCCTTGGGAACATGCCTCTGTTGAGATAGGGAGAAGCCAAAGCTGAAATAATCACTGGGCAGGAGGGACCAGAGGAGAGAGAGGAGAGGGGAAGAGGGAGAGAGAGAAGGTGGAAGGAGAGAGGGAGAGAAGAGAGAGACAAGAAGAGAAAGAAAGAGAGAGAAAGAGAAGGGGACAGAAGGAAGGACAGAGAGAAAGGAGGGTGAAAAGAGATAGGAGAGAGAGAACAAAGGGGAAAGAAGAAGGGGAGAGTAGAGACAGAGAGAGGAGGAGGAAGAGAGAGAAAAGAGAGAGGAAAGGGAGAGAGAGACAGAGACACAAAGAGAAACAGAGAAGAAAGCAGAGGAGGTGCGGAAAGGTGAGGCAGCTTTGGGACTGCTTGCTGCAGAGGCATTTCCTTGCTACGATCCTGTTTTTCTTAATTCATCCACTTTACCTTTTGATTACCATAAAGGTCATTTTAAAGAGCCACGAAGTGTCAGAGCTGGGAGGGCCTTCTGGACCACCGAGTCTGGCCCCATCATTCTACAGACAACGTAGGGCAGTGCGCAGGGCTACAACTCAAGAATCGAGAGACCTGGAAGACCATGTTCCAGCTCTGACAATAGCTCAGGCACCTTGGACAAGTCTCCTCCCTCTCTGCACATCATTAGTCTCTTCTGAGAATGACTGTATTAACCTCTACCCAGCCTCTTCTCTGAGCTGAGGCAGTGAGCAGATGGGAGAATGGGGCAGGACTGGTTGGTTATGAGTGTTTTATGAACTGCAAATTGCCTGAACTCCCATATTACAGATAGGAAAATGCCCACTGACTCCCAGGAAAGGGCTTCAGCATCTTCCCAGAATCTCATCGCCTTCTCCCCTTGTCTTTCCCAATGCCTCCTCCCTGGTATCACTACCTACAATATCCTGAGTGTGGCCAACCCAGTCTTGAGGAGAAGCTTCTTGTGGTCATCCCCAGGGACCAGGAATAAAGAGACACCTAGGATCAGCATAGGAGGCAGACCAGCAGGCTGGCAGCCCCACGAGGTGGCTCAGCTGCCCAAAGCCATGGGGCAGCCAGGTCTCAAGACATCACATCAGGTTCAGGCAGCCAGTGACGCAGCCAGCTCTGACCCCTATTCTACTGGGCAACCGATCAGAAGTGGCTGGTGACAGCTTATGTCTATTTGCCTCTCCATGTCATAATGGAAACAGTGCAGCAGTGATGGAATAGGGCTGAGTCTGCTGTTCACAGGGTCAGCTGGACTCCAGCTATCAGTAAGGGACTTCACACCATTCTTTCCATCCTCTTCCTTCTCATTAGCCTGTTCCCTTCTGAACTTATTCCACTCTCTATGGTACAGTGGAAAGAAATCTACAGCTAGAATCAGACAACCTGGGCTCAATCACTCAGAGCTCACGTGACCTTAGGAAAATCCCTTCACCTCTCTGGGACTCAGTTTCCTCATCTGTATAATGAAAGAGCTGACCAGTTGCTGGTCAGACTAAATCTACCTTTACCAATCAACTACAGACTTTAGACTAAATGTGTAAAGACCAGAGTCATTTTGAAGTCTTTGGAAGTCATTGGATAAAGAGAAATAATGACCAGAAAGAGTACTTGGATAGGCCATGTCCTTTGGGGCTCATCTAAAGCCTGTGGGTCAGTGTGGAAGTCAGCTCTCCAGCTTGGCCCCTGAGAAAGAAAGCCTTGACCTTGGCCTCAGTCTTGGTGTTTTCCTTGTCTGATCTGGGGCCCACTCTCCTTACCCAACCTGGAACAGAAAAGGACCTTTAGGGGCTTGGAGGAGAACTCAAGCACTTTGGATTGCCCATAAGTGTCTGAGTCCTCAAAATGTACCCAGAACAGCTGAACAATGGATGCCTGGCAGCAGAGGGCTGGAGCCTGAGGACACTGTGAGGAGCCCAACAGACTTGTTCCACCACACCTAAAGGGGAATCTCATGCGGATCCCCATGGAGGGGAGAAAAATGCTGCTAGCAACCAGGAACTGAAAGTTATCCCTCTCTAAGAGGGAGGCACTCAGGGATCAAGAGGATCCCCCTAAGTGCTTGGGCCTGCATTCATAGTCCCCTTGGAAACTCTGGCAGTCTCTCTTTATATGTCCCCCACCTCCCCCTGGGAGCAGAGTCTGACCTCACTGAACCACAAAAGCAATTCTTCTGTTCAATTTAGTAGCACAAAGATTGTTAAGCACATTCCCCCTCAGATTATAGGGGTAGCCCTAAAGGGCTTGGCTCCCTTTCTTCAAGATTCCATATTTAATGGGGGGAGAGTGGACCCCAGATCATTGTGTAAAGTTGTGGGTGGGTTGAAATGTTGTGTATAAACTGTTTTTATTAAACCACCTTAGTTTTTACTCCTGATGATTTGTAGCAACTAACAATCCCTGGAAGGAAATGAGGGAGTGAGGGTTGTAGCATAGAAAGACTCCCCACCCTGCTCTGGTCTATGTCCACAGCCTGAGGGGAATCTAGAAGCTGTCAGTGTAGGGGCTTAGGGATCTTACTGAACCCAGAAGAATTGGTCGTGTGGCTCAGTCTGGTCACTCTGCTCCCAGAGAGAGGATGCCCAGAGTGCCCAAGGAGGCCCTGGGTGCAGCCTCAGGCACCCAAGGGATGTTCCTGAACCCTTCAAGGCTACTTCACAGGGCTCCAGATTCCCAGCAATGTCTGACACATGGTAAATGCTTGGCAAGTGCTTGTGATTGATTGACTGGATACCTCAAGAGATCATTTTTACCAAAACTGGAGTTTTGCCCAGGTCCAAACCCCGCTCAGCACCACCTCCACCATCACCTCCTGTATTCATCTCATACAATGAAAGCTTGAGGTTATAGAAGGCTCTGAGGTCCACAAAGTGGCCAAAAGGGAGCAGGAAGGAATCTTGTGGATCTGTGGATCTTTGGACTCCACATTTAGAGCTCTTTGCACTGCCCCCACAAATAGCCCCTGCCCTCAGGAAACTCACACTCTGATGGGGGAACCACCACATAAAACAGAGGTTCCCAAACCCATTTGGCCTACTGCCCCCTTTTGAAAACATCGACTTTTTTTAGTCCTTTAACTTTTTTAAAAATTGCCTCATTTCAAAAAAATATAAAATTTGTATATTTTAAAATGACACATCTTAAATTTAATAATTTATTGCATATTTATGTGTTTTTTCCTATAATGAAATTTTGATTCATGTAACCATATAGTATCATGTTGTAACTGCACATATTCTTGCCAATGCATGCTGAACTTCCCAACAACATGTGACATGCTGTCCTGCCAACACTTGCTTGTTAAGACCTGTAGCCAGACTTGACCACTGATGGGTTATAACTTGCATTTTGTGTATTTATTCAGAAAACAATGCAATCACTATGACTTCAACTCTATTGCACAACAAATTAAACATGTATCAATGGTTTTTCAAAATTTTCTTCTCTTCTTTCCTTATGCTTCCACTGCCCCATTATTTTTATTTACTGCTGCTCATGTTCCAGCAAGGGGGAGGGGAAAGGGTAATTGCCCTCTTTGGGAACCTGTGAAGGAAGTCAAGTCTCAGGAAGGGTAGAAAGGTCTCCAAATTCTGAGGGTGCAGCCTAAGGTCAGACAAGAGTGCAAAGTGGTCTGGGGCAACTGGAGGGCCTGGGGGAACCTTAGGGAGCAGCAGCAGGGCAGATTTGTTTCCCTAGAGGAATAGAGGGTAATTCCTTTCTCACCTGAGCAGACCTAATGGCACCTGGGCTGCCCAGGGCTGGACAGGAGAGGGGAATAATGTCCTGACAGTGGCAGGTCCCAGCTGCCTGATCTGGACTATCCACCACTTCCCTGCTCTAATAGATGCAGTGGCTCCCCACTGCCTTCAGCACAGGGTCCAAACTCCTCTGTGTGAAGTTCAAGGCAGTTTCTCACTCTCCTTTTATTTTCTAGCCATTGTGGGCATCCCTCCCACTAGACTGCATTATAAACTTGATCAAGACAAGGGCTGCCTGCTGTTTCCCATTGTAGTTTCTGAAGAGCCTAGGTCTGTGCTTCATACAGTAGGCATTTAACTCTTGTTTACATGACCTGAATAGTGACTTAGAAGGCAGGACACAGAGTAGCTGGTGGCACTGCCCCAGATGGGTTGGCTCTTGGCTGGAACCTTGACTGGGCTCTGCCAGGAGCCAGGGCAGGGCGGGGTTTGTGATTCCACATGAACATTCTCCCTCCTGCACGAACCAGTGGAGGAGAGACCCAAAGAATCTCCAGAGAGGTCAGGAGGAGGCACCAAGGGAGCAGGTCAATCAACCAGAGACAGAAAGTGACTCCAGAGTTGGAGGTAGACTCTGTCTACCTGGATGGCCTCTAGGTCCATGATTTCCTCTGGCTCCACTAACTCTCCAGGTAAGCACCATGTGCTTTATACAAGAAGTACTGACTTTGAATACAAAGGACCCAGGTTTGGCTCCTGGCTGCCACAGGCTAGCTGTAGGACCTTGGACAGGTGGTCTGACCCCTCCAAGGGTCAGTGTCCTCTCTAAAATGGAGGGGTTAGGCCTAGCCAACCTTCAAGAACCATTCCAAGCCAGAATCTATGGTCCTATTATTGGAGAAGTGGGAAGAGGCAGAATTCAGGACTGCCAGGGCACAGATGACAGGCTGAGTTTAGACAAGGAACAGAGATATAATTCTTGCCAGTCAAGGCACATGTGAGTCTAGGGTCTGGCCACATGCCATATGTCCCCAACCTCCTGACTCCCCCAGGACCAAGTCAGCTGGTGAGGTCTGCTTGCCATTGCTGGGCCTGGAGCCCCTGAGGAGCCTTGAGTCAGCAGATCCTCTCCCTCCAATCAGAACTGCCCCTGCTTTCAGTCATCACCAGGGAAGTCACTGGGGAGCACACAGTGTTTGTGACACAGAGGCAAAAAGATGGGCAGGGCAAATCTGGCCTTCTGGACCTGGCCTCCAGATCCAAGAAGGAAGGGCTCCTACAAGAGTTGAAGCTTCTCACTGAACATCTAGCTCCTGACATCATCTTCCTAAAGCCCAGGTCTGATCACATCCCTCTCCTGCTCAGGAATCTCTAGTGGCTCAATCTATCAACCCCACAGGTTAGAATTGAAGGCCCTTCCCCATCTGGCCCCCACCTACATCTCCAAGTGGATTATACATTCCACTTCTTTGCATTCTGGGTAGTCCAAACAGACTGAATGTCTCCTCTAATTCAATCTGCCATTCTCCATTTTAAACGTTTTGTTTTTTCTAGTTATATGTAAAAACAATTTTTAACATTTATTTGGTTTTTTTTTAATTTTTGAGTTCTAAATTCTCTAAATTCCCTCCGCAACTCTCTCCTTGAGAAGACGCTTAATTTGATAAAAGCTATTATATATGCATTGTCAGACAAAACATACTTCCATGTCAGTCATGTTGTGAGGGACAATACGAACAAAAACAACATGAAAAACAAAGATTTTTTTAAAAAGCATGCTTCAATCTGCTTTCAAAACTGTCAGTTCCTTCTCTGGAGGTGAATAGCATATTTCATCATAAGTCTTTGGAATTGTCTTGCATTGTTGTATTGCTGAAAATAGCTGAGTCATTCACAGTTGATCATTGCACAGTATCACTGTTACTAGGTACACCATTCTCCTGGTTCTGCTCACCTCACTGTGCATCAGTTCATATAACTCTATCCAGGTTATTCTTTTCTTTTTCTTTTTTGCATAAGATAGCAGTTGTTATCATTACATATAGTACATTATTTTCCCCAATTACATGTTAAAACATGTTTTAACTTCCATGGTGGTGACTGAAAGTAGGGGCAGTGCCAATTGGAGTCAGGTAAAATGTGTAAATCTTTTTTTAAAGTTTTGAGTTCCAAATTCTATCCTTCCCTCCTTTCTCCCTTGCAACATCAAGATGGTAATCAATCTGATATAGTTTATGCATGTGCAGTCATGTAAAACATTTCCATGTTAGTCATTTTGTACAAAAAGATTCAAATTTTACAAAAGAATGAAAGAAAATGAAAAATAGCATGCTTCAGTCTGTATTCAGATAGTGTCAGTTCTTTCTGTGGAGGCAGATAGGGTGCTTCATCATTAACCCTTTGGGATTGTCTTGGATCATTTTATTACTGAGAATAGTTAAGTCATTCACCATTCTTCATCATATAATATTGGTGTTACTGTATACAATGTTCTCCTGGTTCTGCTCACTTCAGTTTACATCAGCTCATGTAAGACTTTCAGGTTTTTCTGAAATCATCTTGCTTGTCATTTCTTATAGTACAATAATATTCCATCACAATCATATACCACAGCTTGTTTAGTCATTCCTCAATTAATGAGCATTCTCTCAATTTTCAGTTCTTAGCCACCACAAAATGAGCTGCTATAATATTTTTGTACAAATAGGTCTTTTTCTCTTTTTTATGTCTTTGGGATATATAAACCTAGCGGTGGCATTGCTGGCTCAGAGGTATTCAAAGTTTTGTAACTTTTTGGGCAGAGTTCCAAATGGCTTTCCAGAATGGTTGCGCCAGTTCACAACTCCACCAACAATGCATTAGTGTTCCAATTTTCCCACATCATCTCCAACGTTTATCATTTTATTGTTTTGTCATGCTAGTCAATCTGACAGATGTGATGTGATACTTCAGAGTTATTTTAATCTGCATTTCTCTAAGTAAAAGTGATTTAGAGAATTTTTCATATGACTATAGATAGTTTTGATTTCTTCATCTGAAAACTGTTTTTATCTTTTGGTTACTTATCGGTCGGAAAATGACTTGTATTCTTATAAATTTGACTCAGTTCTCTATATGGTTGAGAAATGAGGCCTTTGTCAGAGAAACTTGCTGTAGCATTTTCCCCAGCTTTCTGTTTTCCTTCTAATCTTGGCTGCATTGGTTTTGTTTGTGCAAAACCTTTGAAATTTCATTTAAACAAAATTATCCATTTTATATCATACAATGCTCTCTATCTTTTGTCTGGTCATAAATTCTCCCTTTTTCCATAGATCTAATAGACAAAGTATTCCTTGCTCCCCTAATTTGCTTATGGTATCACCCTTAATGCATAAATTGTGTACCTATTTTGACCTTATCCTGGTATACAATGTGACATCTAGTTTCTGCCAGTTTTACAGCAGTTTTTGTCAAATCATGAGATCTTGTGCCCAAAACTTGGGTCTTCGGATTTACCAAGCACTAGATTACTGTAGTCATTACCTACTGTGTCTTGTGTACCCAGCCTATTCCACTGATCCTCCTCTCTTTTTCTTAGCCAGCACCAAGTAGTTTTAATGATTACTGCTTTGGAGTACAGTTTAAAATCTGGAATAGCTAGGTTTTACTATCAATTTCCAAATGTCTTTCTTACCAGGTCATTGCAAGTTCCCCTCTGTTGTTCTTAAGCCTTCCTTATTCATGACCCTTTCAGTCCTAAACTTTATACAAAGCCTCCATGGAAACTAGAGAAACCTTTCCTCCTTGTACCATACAAACAAGTTTTGCCTTCAAGCCAATGTGTGTTTATTAGTCCTTATCAGGTGTGTCCTTCCCCCAATCACTGGGCTCTGAGTCTCCTGCTCACATCAATACTTCTCATGGAGGCTCAGCATGGGAAGAGCACCTATTCTCATCCCAGTTGTTCCCCCGGGGCCGGATCATTCCAATTACCCAAGGTTGCTTCCTGAAACATCTAGAACAAGACAAGGAGTTCTCCTGGCCATTCCTGGTGCTGGGAAGAGGGAGAGAGCAGAGATGCCACCACTGAGTATGTACTCCAAGGCAGTCAAAGGTGGAAGGGAAGGTCCCATATGTGCTTCACTATTCATGGAAGCCCTTTCTGTAATAGCAAAGAATGGGAAGCCAACAGGGTGCCCACCATCTGGGAAGTGTTGAAACAAAAGGTGATATATTCATAGAATGGAATAGTATTACTCCATAAAAAAAAGATGAATGTGAGAAAATACCATAAGACTTGTATGAACTGATCTAGAAGGAAGTAAGCAGAACAATGAGATCATTGCAACAATATAAATGAAGAGACTAAGACAAAGCTGAAGACTTTGTAAGCATAATGGCTTAATATCCTCTAGAAAACAGATGGGGAGAAGGACCTACTGACTTTTGTTAGGAAGGAGAGAGCAAAGAGAGGAATGTTGCATGCATACCCAGTCAGCGAGCTTTTTCTCTTTTATAAGGGAAGGCTGACTGTGGGGGCTGGGAAGTATGGTGAGGATATATCTGGAAATTATTGAGACTGCCAAACAAAAGGCTGCAAACTTTCAGAGGAAAAACAAGGAGTCTGTAGATCCTGGATCTTTCAGGTCTTTTGAAAAGGACTTCTGATTGAAACATAAACCAAGAGACAGAGCACTTAAAAGTTAATTGGTGACCAAGGAGGAGGGAGAGTGAGACAGGAAAAGGGTGGAGAGAGCAAAGACAACCCAATACTCATAGCGTCCATGTCCAAAGTCTCTTGAGACTTACAAAGCACTCCCTCTCTGCCCCTCATGAACCAGATAGAATCAATGGCTCTTACTTTGTTTGGGTCATCAAAGTCTGTGATTAATCAGAATCACAAAAGTTGAAGGTTGAAAGGGACCTAACTAGCATCTGGCCCAACCCATACATAAAATAATCTCCACTACAGCCTTTCAGGGAGAAGTCAAAGAACCAGTCAAAGAATGTGCACCCAAAGTCCTCTGGTAACAGCAGCCTATGTCTCATACACAGAAAAGAAAGTTGGAAAGGTTTAAGGAGGAAAAAAATGATGGTGTCCAGTGCCATGCGACATACCACATGTGTGCACAATCCCATTTGTCCATGTAATCCCACATGCATCAGTATATCTCTTATGCATGGTGTGGGAGGTTAAAATAGAAGGCCTCCTACTCACTCAGAAACTCTTATTTAATGCACACATTTCATTGAGATGTTTCACATCTGTGTGACAAAAAGACAGCTTGATGGAGCTGGTGGGACAGGGGCAGTGGTCTGTCCCATCAAGTATTCAGGTGAATCTTAGTTTGAAAATGGTTGGGAAATCTTGAGCCCAAGAGAACCCGTGAAGGATACAGGGATTAGATGTGCCTTGAGAACACAATTTTTAACAGGCACTGCAGAGATGTGTTTTACTTGGTTGGCTTTGTGATTTTTAAGTCTGCTTCTTCTCTGCAGGATCCCTGCTGGCCTGGCTCTCAGCAGGAACTCTAAGCTGACCTTCAAGGGCAGCCAGGGTTGTCTGGGGTCCCAAGTAATTCAGCTTACTGTCCAAAACAGATTCCCAGAGTTGTGTGAAGATTGATGGCACGAGCTCTGCCACAGGCATCCATGTTATGGTGGCTCCTGTCTGTGAACATTCTGGAAACAAAGTCTGGCACTAGCCTTGGAACTCACCATCAAATGCTCAGTGAATGGTGATGGTGCCCAGCCTACCCATTCCTTCACTTCCTGGAAGAGGTAGGAGCCATGGGTGAGGAATGTTGCATACAGCAGCAAGGTTTTTCTGTCTTCTGGAACTTTTTCTTCCTCTTTCTAAGAAAAATCTTTATTCTCAGGGCATGAGGAGGAATCTTAGGAAATGGAACTGATATAACAAAATAGATAGATGACCATTTGAGTATGCTGGGAGGGGAGGAGGCAAACATGGAGGAGAATTGGCTCTCAGCGAGGAAGACCTCTTGGAGGAGGTGACTGAGCCTTGGACAGAGCTTTGGATTCCAAAAGGTGGTAATGAATGGAGAACATCCCAGGCACTGGGAACAGCCTGTGCACAGATGGGATCCTCTTGCCCCAGCCATCAAGCCACCTGTCTTCCCAAAGCACCCTCACCAATCCAATGGCCTCAAATAGTCTTCTGACCTCTTAGCCCCTTCCCCAAGAAAGGCTTGATTTTAATGGGGGTGGAGAGGGAAGGGAGGGGACAAAAGAGGGGAAGAATCTGTTTCTGGTGTGTTGTTTCCAGAATCTCCCAGTTTCTTCATGCTTTATCTGTCTCTTAGCTTTCAAGTATACTCCTAAAGTTCAGTCTCACCTTCACCTTCACTGAAGTATTCTCTCCCCATCAGATTTCTGAGGGGTTGAAGAGACATTACCAGAGTTTAGTTAAGGCCTCTTCAGATCCCCAAGTCTTGCCCCTGCCCCAGTCTCTATACGGTCTCTCCAGACAAAAGAGCTTGCTGAGAAGAACCCTGGTGCAATCATCTCATGCGCACCCAAAGGCCCCATTGCATAAGTGTACCTTCTTGGCAAAGTCATTGCCTTAATGATGAGGAAGCAGGTGACTGGCACAGCAGCACTGCCTCAGGCTGCCTTGGAAATCCAGATCGGGGCTGCTTACAGCCAAAGGTAGCTGATGGGATGGATTATGCCTGGACACTGGGGTTTGGAAATCTGGTGCAGCTAGGAGCAGGTCAAGAAGGTACCCCTTCAGTGCAAGATGAATGGAAAGCTACAACTTGAGCTTCTGGGCAGCAGATGGCATGCACAATGAGCCAATGGATGATTTCATGTCATCCAGACCATGAGAGATGATGGGCCCACTGTCCTACGAATGAATGGATGGATGGATAGATGGATGAACAAACGATCCATCTAAGGATCCCAGCCACTGATGAGCTAGCTCTATGCTATTTAATGTTTCTGTGCCCCCTTAGTTTCCTCATCGATATGATAGAGATAATGGCACTTCCCTCCCTCCCAAGGTTGCTGGGGAAATCAAATGAGACAATATTTATGAAGTGCTTTGGAAGTCGTAAGGTGCTCCACAAATGCCTGCTATAGCATTCAGATCAATAAAAAGATGCAACTTTTTCCTGCACTGCCTTGTCCAAGGGCTGCTAGGGCTGCAATGCATAGAGCACCAGGCCTTGAGTCAAGGAGGACCTGAGACACTTACCAGCTCTGTAACCCTGAGTAAGTCACATAAGCCTATTTGCCTCAGTTTCCTCATCTGTAAAGTGAGCTGGAGAAGGAAATGGCCAACTACTGCGGTGTCTTTGCCAAGAAAACCCCCAATGGGGTCATGGAGAGTGGGACAGGACTGAAACAACCTGGTCCAAAGGAATAGAAGAGTCGGCTGCTGCTGTTGTCCTTGTAATGAACACTTTTTGCTCAGAAATGGGGCAAGGACTCCTTTCTTTGGAACCCTTCACAAATTTCTAAAGAATAATAAATCTCTGACTCCAAGGAGTCAAGGCAGGCTCAGGACCAAGAAAGCGTCTACACTGATTGATCTGAGTTGGGGGGAAAAGGAGCAGCTTCTGTTAAAGGTCTCAATGGCCCCCAAGTTCAAAGACAGGCAATAATGCCCCAGGGTGGTCAACGCTACAAATGCTTTTTGTTCCTGGGTAGTAGAGTCTCTGGACCCACAAGCAAGGGAGAAGCTGAGGGGAAACTGGTGGGAGAAGGGGGATGCTTTAGCAACCATGGTAAAGTGGAGCCCACTTTCCCTGGGGACTCAGGTGGTCAGAGGGAGAGTGTGCCTGGTCCAGTGGGACATTTTCATCTTCTAGATCCTGCTAGATCTTCTCAGTAAATATTCCTTTGGAAGAGTTCATTAATATTCATTGGTTTAATGGAATCTCAGAGGTGGGAGAGGCATCAGCAGAGTGAATGTTGTTTAATTCTCTCAACTCTGTAAGACAGGTGCTATTTAATATCCCCATTTTATAGATGAGAAAACTAGGTGGGGGAAGGGAATAAGCAGTTATAAAGCACCTACTACATGCCAAGCTCTCTAAATATTATCTCATCTGATCTTTACAATAACCTTGAGAAATAGGTGCTGTTATCTCCATTTGAAAATTGGAGAGGCAAAGAGAAGTCAGGTGAGCTGCCCAGGGTCATTCAGCTAGTAAGTATCTGAGACTGGATTGGAATTCAGGCCTTGTGCTCTATCTACTTCACTATCTAGCTGACCTGGAGATTATAGCAGAGGATCTTAGAGCCTGAGCAAATGCCCAAAGGTCAGCTGGCTAAGATGGAAGAGAACAGCATGTCTCCACTTTGGGATATGGGAAGGATGGAGGCAGGGAGCCCAAGCGGGGGGCTAGCCCAGTGCATAAGCTTGTTGTTCAGGAGCCTAATCAATGCTGAATAAATGAATTAGGTTTTTACAATGATGCAGGGGAGATGATGAAGGTTTTCATGAGGGTTGTGGCAAAGAGAAAGGAGTGAAGAAGTGGGATGAGTATGACTGAAATCCCAGTGAGGGCCAGGACTATGTTTTGGTTACACTTTGCTGGAGCTGGAAGCAACACGAGAGACTTTGATATCTCTATAGGAATGAGAGAGTAAAGATGCTTTTCCTGGGAACAAAGGGTTAGTAAAGCCACCTATTGAGAGCTGTGGACACCTGTGTGGATGGGAAGCTACAGATGAGCAGCTGCAAATTTCAAGAGTAGCAAAAGGGAAAGTCAATGAGCACATTTAGCCGCCAGAAGGATTTTCTGAGAGCTGGGGGCGGGAAGGGCAGTGACAAAGACCACTTGCTGGGAACTGTAGATGCTAGGAGCTGAAGAGCTGTATTTGTAGTAGGCTCTTAGAGCTGAGGAACTGTAAGAAACGGTCTAGCTGCTGTTTAAGCCAGTAAAGGCATTATTTTCCATTGAGCTTTGTGAATTGTGTGCTTGCAAGGGAAGTTAGTGACAACTAGGTGGCATCATGTAGCAGAAGTCCCCAACTGTGCAGATGTTGGCCACTGTCCAAGAGAAATGCTCCATCGTATTCTGTCCTTGTGAGTGAGAGAGCTGTGGGCCAGCTGAGAGTATCATTTGGGAAATTGTTGGCCGATCAGACTCAAAAAGCAGTCATCAATGGTGTGATGCCCACTGGGAAGGAGGTTCAAGGGAAGTGTCCTGGGGCTCTATCCTTGGTCCTGTCCTACTTGACACTACTTTGCATGGTCTTGGAATGAAGAACAGAAGGCCCACTGCGTCTCAGATAACACTGAACGCAGCAGAGCCAAGAAGACCATGCCCAGCCAGAACCTTGCTCCAAATCCTATAAAGATCAAATTTCATAAGAATAAATGTAAAATCTTTCCTTGGGCTCAAAAAGTTGATGGTAGAAACACCAGAGGAGGACAAAGTAGTCAGAGATCAACAACTTTCTCCTTTGAGGTAGGAGGCCCCAGTTGTGGGTCTTGCTCAGCCCTTGTCCCATTAGGGGACCTCAGGGAAGTTGCTTGGACTCTCTGGGCCTGGTTTCTTAACTGTCATGTGATGGGTTTAGACTAGACCTGACCCAACAAGCCTCTATCACGTGTAAGGGCCAGTGCTGGGCTCTGGGGTTAGAAAGACTCATTGAAGACCAACCCCTACTGTTGAGAAGCTTGCACAGTATTCTCCTGGTGATCTCTATGGTCTGTTTCCTCACTGTCCTTTGATTCTTCGTGTGGTAAGGGCAGCTAGGGGCGCTATAGTGAACAGAGCACCAGGCCTGGAGTCAGACAGACCTAAGTTCAAATCCAGCCTCAGACATTTACTAGCTGTGTGACCCTGGACAAGTCAATAACATTATTTGCCTCAGTTTCCTCATCTGTAAAATGAACTGGAGAAAGAAATGACAAACTACTCCAGTATCTTTGTCAAATGGGGTCACAGAGAGTCACATATGACTGAAAAACAACTGAACAAGTGGTAATAGAGTACTCTCCACCCTTCTCTCCCACATAGGGTGGGTTAATTTTTTTTCCTCCAAGTCCCTGATACTGGCTCAGAGTCAGTTGGCTCAGGGACTAAGACTCAAATACAGAAAGGTCCAGAGGCCCTCTCTCTGGCTGCTGCCTGGAGACCCAGCAGGCTAGCCCATGCAGGCTCAGGAGGGCTGCACTCCAATCAATTCGATATCCTGGTAAAGTACAGATTCTTCTCTCTCCCATTAGGGCCTGGAGCAGCCTTTTTCTGCCAACTGCTTGACCGCCCAGGTCTACATAGTTCATGTCATTCCAATCTTGAACCGGAGGTCCCAGCCTGGCCTTGTCAGCCCTGGCCAACCTAGCCTCTGAAAACTGAAAAATGAACAAGTTTGGGTCTGGCTGATTTTTCTGAAAGGAACCACAATGTCTAGGGTGGGAAGACAGAGAATTTCCCAGCCCTTCAAAGGCCTAGAATTTGCCAGGCCACAACCTCCTGGGAAGAGTTATCAGGCTGGATTCACTGGTTACCTCCATTTCCTCCTTTTCCCCTCTCCCTCCTCCCCTTCCTCCACTCCCCTATTCCAGTAGAATGGTGGACTCTGCCCCAGCTAGGAGCCACCCTGGCCTCTAATTAGGGAAACCTCAAAGAAACCGGCCTCCAAGGTCACTGCCAGGGCCCAGCCAGGGAGGAAGACAAGATTTGGCCCTCCTTTAGGGTGACAAGCAACTGTCTGGCCTTCTTGGGTTTGCTCAGCCTTCTTCAGGGCTTAGCACAGTGCCCTGCAAATGACTGACCAGTGCTGAATAAATGTATAATCGTGTATCATCATTTGTTCTCTCCTCCAGATCTGAACAGGCACAGATCCTTGCACATGCTGAAGGTGAATGAATGAATGACCCCTGATGCTGCCCCTGCAGCTCTCAGGCCCCCCTTTTTTGAGGGGAAGATGAGGCAATCATGGTTAAGTGACTTGATCGAGGTCACACAGCTAGTAAGTCTAAGGCTGAACTTGAACTCATATCTTCCTGTCTCCAGGGTCAGTGCTCTCTTAGGCCCTTTCTGTCACATGGTGTTATCTCTCCAGTCTATTTTATTTTCTATCAAAAGAAAAGGATTACTGGGAGATTCTCAGGTACTGAAAATGATGCCTCAGTCACTGAAATTACCCAGTTCTGCAAAGAGCCCAGTGAGGGCCTCTTCTCCTTCCCAGACTTTGGGGAGGACCTTACACAGTTAGGCTGCAGATAGACCAGACAGGGTTCAGGCTTTACTCCTATCTGGGTGGCAGGAAAGTCACTCTTCTCTTGAGTTCAGTTTCCCCTGAAATTCTGCTCACAATGGAGACAAGAGAGTTTGGACACTCATACTGGACAGACTGATCTCATGGACTGGTGTGGGATAAAAGAGGGGAAAGATCACAGCTCCCCACACCCAGCTTGGATCTTGACAAAACTCCTTGTGAGGTGGACACTCGAAGTACCCATTTTGGGGATAAGGAAACTGAGGATTTGCCCAAGGACAGATAGTTGACAAAGGAGCTCAGGACTTAAACCTAATTCTTCCCATGCCAGACCCACTGATCTTCCTGGCATCCCACACCCCTCCCAAACAAACACTTTCTAAGGGGCAAAGGGCAGTATGAGATAACAGAGATCAATTCTTGCTAAGAAGCTAAGGATGGATTTTTCCCCCTTTCCTGCAGCCAGCCTTCTGCTGCCAGAGGATCCTAGTCTTAGGAGAGATCACTGGAGACTTTTCCCCCTAAATAAATAATAGTGAATGACAACTTCCCAGAAACATTGGAGGCATCTGAGGAGTTTGAGGAAAGGCCTTAAGGTAGGATGATAAAACAAGATTTGATTCACTTCCTGCCTGACAGCATGGCACAGACCCGCCCAGGTCACTTCTCTAACTCTAAGGAGAGGATGGTCTCAGAGGCACCATCCAAGCCCAAACCCCAGACAATGTCCAGCTACTGGAAGCAACTTCTGGAGAAGAGAGTGACTGCTCAGTCAGTCCTGGGAGGTGAGATGCAAAGTAAGGGGCCTTAAAGGTGTCTAGTGTCTTCCTCCCTTTGACTCGGTTCATCAGCAGTCTATCGTATGTCATTTTTAAAGCCCTTAAGTTTGTATAATCCCACAAGATTCTCACAACAACCCTGGGAAGGAAGGAAAGGCAGGGACTTATTAACCTCAGGAGCAGCAAAATATCTCTGCATCTCAGAGAACTGTTTCTCTCTCCTTCTTTCTGTCTCTTTCCCTTTCTGTCTCCCTCATTCTTTTCCTCTCCCTTCCTGTCTCCTTGTTTCTCTGTCTCTGTCTCCTTTTTTCCTCCCTCTCTCTTTTCCTCTCCCTCTCTGTCTCTGTCTGTGTCTTGTAAAAGGGTTCACAAAGTCTTCAGCTTTAAGCTGGCAGAGACCTTAGAGCTCTTCAAATCCAGCACCTTCACTTTATAGATGAAAAACTCAAGGCCTAAAGAGAAGTGATCTGCCCAAGATCTTAGTACTGATAAACTGAGTTTGACTGGCTCTGGACTTGGCATTGTAAGTTCCTTGAGGGCTGGGGAAGTTTGAACTTTTCTTTGGATCCTTAGATCCTTAATAAATGCTTGCCAATGGATCATATGCTCATAGCTCTAGAACTAGAAGAGACCCTGGAGGTCACTGAATCCAATCTTCTCCATTTTTACATAAGGTAAGAAAGGTCCCGAGCAGGATCACACTGTTAGTATTGGAAGGGAGATTTGAAACCAGGTCTTCTGGATAGTCCCCCCTTTCAAGTATAGTTAGTAAATGTCTGAGTTCTGAGGCAGGACTTGAATCCAGGTTTCCCATACTCTTATTGGGGGATTATGTGTGAGCTCATTGGTGTAAGTTCTGTGCCCCCCACACACTGGTAATGGTCACTCCAATCTTTGCCTTCTCCTTCTGTGTGTATCTTGTCTATGTCCTTCCAGGGCTGACTCCATATGCTGAAAGGCTTCATCTATGTCCTTGAATATTTCGTATGCAGGAGGTGGATGAGTTTCTTGGTCTCCATGACAAGAATTTGTGATGAGTCTTTGTTTGGGACTTGGACAATGTCTCCCTCCTAAGGGTAGGACAAGCTTATTGGACTCAGTCCCAGCTCAGCAGAAATCAAGTGGACTTTTCCTCTATGCCCTTTTTACCTCCCAGAAGGCAGAGAGAATACCTGTGTCCTGGGGAGGAAGGGTGTTGGAGCTGCCATTGGTGCAGAGACACAAGACTTGGCCAGAGAAGAGTTCCTGGTCACGAGTACTTGGACCCATTCCTGAAAAGGCACACATGTCTTTAAACCCATAGAAAGGGAACCAACTATGTGCCAGGCACTGTGCACAAATGCCATCTCAAGTGATCCTCACAACCTCCCTGGGAGGAAATGCTACTTTAATCTCCATTTTCACAGCTGGAGAAGCAGAGGCAGACAGAGGTGAAATGACTTGCCCTGGGTCCCACAGCTAGTAAGTATTTGAACTCGGGTCTTCTTGACTCCAGGCCCAGCACTCTATCTGCTATGCCACCTAGCTGACCCAAGTATTATATAAATGTTAATTACTATTGTTATTTAGCCATGTATTAGTCAAATGCTCCTGGCAGAGACCAGACTAAGGGCAGTAACAGCTTTGCTTTTATGTACATTTTCCCACTACCTCTTGACAAAAGACAAACCTATGGGGTACAGAGTGCAAGAATTATTGTCTCCATTTTACAAATGAGGAAACTGAGGTTCATCTGCACATGTAAAGGGCAAGGTAGACAATGCCAGACAAAAGTGACTTTAGTGGACAGCAAAGCCTTGGAGATTGGGCTGGATTAATAACTCATACTCTGAAGAACCTGGGGCAGGCGGAGGAAAGTGACAGTCTCCCTGCCTGCTGCCAATGATCACAGCGGGAATACTTGGACTCAGCTCTAGGAGTCCTATTTTAAGAAAGATTTGTATAAACTGGAGCACATCCAGAAGAGGTTAGGGTTAGAGTTAGAATCAGGGCTATGACCAGAGGCTTGGAACTCATTTCACAGAGAACAGACTGAAGCGACTGGCTATTTGGCCTAGCAAAGGGCAGGCTTAGGAAGACCCAGTTCAAATCCCAGCTCTGCTACTCACCTGGGTGACCTTTATGTTTCTTGCCCTTTCTTTGCCTCAGTTTCCTTACCTGAAAAATGACGGCATTGGACTAGGTGACCTCCAAGGTCCATATCTGGGGCTCCTGTGATTGTTGTCAAGTACTTGTCATCTTAAGGGAGAGAGACTAGACTTGCCCTGCTTGGCTCGCAGCACAGAGCCAGCAGTGGGAGTGACAGAGAGACAGATGCCAATTCAATGATATACAAACCTCTTAACCATGAGAGCTGTCTGAAAATGAAAGGGTCTGCCTTGGCAGACAGTGAGCTCCCAGGGACCATTGGGCTTCAAAGGGACCCTGGATCTCACCTGCCTGGGGTGTGGCAGATGTGCCACACATGGGTGAGATGCCCACTTTGGGCCCCTCAGCCTTGAGATTCTGGCAGAGCCAGGGTTTGAACCCAAGTTCTTTCCTCCACCTCTGCCCCAAGTTTGAGTCCATTCTTCCCTTTAGGGAGGAATGACGAATGACTGAGGGAGCAGAAGATGACAAGGCCATTGGATAGCAATTGGCAGTTAGGATTTGAGCCACATCCTCTGATGCTAATTCTTGGCATTGCCCCATGGAGCCTCCAAGCAGCTTGGTGGAGAAGGCTGGCTAGATTTTTGCTGGGAAGCCCCTGGAATGTCCAAATACAACACACCAATCATTTTTAAAAGAACATGTGGAAATGTGTGCTGGATGGGTACATTCTCCTGATGGAAAGGACAGTTAGGAGACAGCATCACTCTGGCTCTCGGCCCTATTTCAGGCCGTCAGCACAAGAAAGTCAAACACATCTTTGTGCACTGACAACGGCGATAGAGCATCTTGGGACAAGCCCTTTTCATTCTCTTGGGAGGGGAACAGCATGCTGACAAATGAGCTCCCTGCACTTCCTGCCTTGTTGGGCCATGGTCCTGAAGCTGCACAACTCTCATGTTAATGAGCAGTGAAGACCTTCCCTTGAACTCAGCAGTCATGTGAAGGGGCTCCAACTCAGGTCAGCTGACCTCTGCACCAGTGAGCTTCCCCTCTTAAATCACCCTCTCCCACTCTTTCAAGTGTCTTCAACAAACCCACCAATATCTTCTTTTCTTAAAGAAATTTTAATTGATGCTCTTTTGCTTCGAATCAGTATCATTTCCCAAGAATCCTCCCATCCTGTCCCAACAGAACCTTGCCTCAAACAAAGAAGAACTTAGTGCCACAAATCCTATCACCTCACCAGCCATGGATGGACCATTCTGCACCCATAGCCTACCACCTCCCTGTCAAGAGGCTGGAAACGTTCTTCCCATCACTATTCTGAAATGAGCTTTTTCAGAAAAGTCTCTTTCATTTTCTTTTACCAAGGCACTCACAGTCTGCCTGGTGGGGAAGAGAAGACAAAAATCAAAGCTTTGTGCTGTAAAAATCATCACTCCCTCCCCCAGGCCACTGCTGGGACAATCCTTCCTTTGTTCTGCTGAAGTCTATTACAGAGGACAACCCTGCAATTTCCCAGGCCTGTAAGACAATGTAGAAAAACCCAGCGGACCAAGCAGCTGGTCTAGGCAAGGTGGGCATTGTAGATCCAGCCTCCCCTGAACAATGGGAGAACGGAAGGGTCCTTCTCTCACCCAGCACCTTCAAGGTCCACATGGCAGCCTTTCATCTCCCAGGATTCTTGTCACACAGGGGCACTGTGGTCTCCCAAAGGTAAAGGAGGTTCTTGTGGAGATACCCTCCCTCCTACATTTTTGGCTAGGAGATGGGGGCACTGTGGAAAGAATGAGATGCAAACTGGGTCCCCAATCCTGGATCTGCCACTGACTCACTATTTGATCTAGGAAAATTCACTTTAACTTCTCTGGACCTCAGTTTCTCTACCAGTAAAATGGAGGAAGCATGAATGTGACAATGAAAATGGCACTGGCTCTAGAACCAGGAGACCCTTGGCTTTGAATTCTTGTCTCTGACTTGTCTTGTCTCTGAAGGTTACTAGCACTCTGGGGCCATGAAACTAAGTCTGCACTCTTTCCCTGGAGAGAGAGCTCCCAAGGGGGATGTAAGTTCTGAGGGAAGGTCTACTTCTTGGAAGGGTCCAAATAAACACTTCTGGTCAGGCTTTTATCTCAGATCAGAAGGGTAAGAAGGATTAGCCCAATGGATGGAGTGGGGCAAGGTGTGGAGTCAGCAAGACTTAGCTTGGTGAACCACTTAACCTTGGAGGCTCTAGCTACTGACTCAGACTCCTGGGAAGTCCTCAGTGGCTGGAGGGCCGTCCTTACACTTACCCCTTCTTATATTTGGGTTCATGTATTCAAATCTGTAGCCATTTCACAGAATCAATCAAAATACTTAGACCACAAGCAGGGCACTGGGACAGACACTGGCGATTCCAAGTCAAAAGTGAACCAATCCCTGCCCTCTAGGAGCTTACTTATAGTGGAGGAAACAATATACCCCTGTAGAAGTAAATGCAGAATATGTAAAAAAAAAAAAAAATCCAAGCTAGTTGGGGGTGGGGCAGGGATAGGAAGGGATTCAGGGAAGGATGAGAGGAAAATGTGTGTTTGGGCTGAGCCTTGAAGAAAACCAGGCATTCTAAGGGATAGAGGTGAGGAAGGAGGGTATTCCAAGTATCAGGGACAGTCAATGCAAAGACTGGGAGGAAGGAGATGAAGTTTTGGGAGTGAGGAAGGAACAGCAAGAATCAAGCACTTATACTTACCATATCTCACCAAATAAACATTTGACATTGAAAGTTCTTCACAATCTGGCTTCAGTGGACCTTTCCAAGCTTATTATACATTACTCACCTTCATACATATTAGTCACATTAATCTGCTTGCTGGGCTTTGTACATGATATTTCATCTTCAACCTCCACACCTTTGCATAGGTAGTCTCCCATGCCTGGAATCCTCTCCTTCCTCATCTCAGACTCATAGCTTCCTTCAAGGTCCAGCCTTTAACAGGATGCATAGATCAGGATAGCCTGACTTCCCATACTGTTGCTGCCATCCCCCTGGAAATTCCTTTGGATCCATTTTGTATTTATTTCTATGTTGAAATGCATGTAGTAAATTGTCACCCTACTCCAATTAGAATGTAGACTTCTGCAGATCTGGGGCCATTGTATAGTTTTATGTTTGTAGCCACCAAAAGAATGGATCATTATTGCCTCCTTTTATATTCCCCGTGCCTGGCACATGATAGGTGCCTAATAAAGGTTTGCGGACTAACAATAGTGATGACAATAACAGATGACATCTAGCTAACTCTGAAGTTTGCAAAGCACTTTACACAGTTTGTCTTACAAGGTTTGGCACTTAGTAGGTGTTTATTAAATGCTTATTGAATGAATAAATGAATTGAACAATATAGTAGGATTGCTGTTGATCAATATCAATAAAGAAACATTTATTAAGCACCTACTATATGCCAGGCATTCTGCTAAGACCTAGGGATACAAAAAGAGGCAAAAGATAGTTCCTCTCCCCAGGGAACGTATCATCTAATGTGGGTGGGGTGACAACAGTAAACCACAGGATTAATAGAAGGCAGTGGAATTAAAAGAAAGGGGGCTTCTGATAGAAGGTGATATTTTAGTTGGGACTTAAAGGAAGCGGAGGAGGGAGAGTGTGCCTGGCATGGGGGACACCGCCAGAGGAAACTCCAGATTTGAGAGATGAGGGTCTTGCTTGTGGAATAGCTAAGAGGCCAGTGTCACTGGATGAAGGAGCACATATTGGGGAGGAAAGTGCGAGAAGACTGGAAGGGAAGGAGATCAGTTATGAAGGGCTTTGAATGCCAAACTGGAGGCAGTAGGGAGCCACTGAAGGCTATTGAGGAGAGGGGATATGACCGAAGCTCTGCTTTAGGCGAAGCACCCCTATGGCTGAATGGAGGGCGCCCAGAAAGCCACTGCTCCTCCAGTAATAAATGCGTTTCAATTCAATCTTTGACGGGCTCCACCGAAGCATCTACTAGTGTCAGGCGCGGCGCTGTTCTCCGGAGATACGGAGACCAAACAGAAACTATCCCAGTCCTCAAGGAGAAAGTAACACATCCACAACTAAGCAAATACTGGGCATTCTGAGACAGGAGAGGAGGAAAGTTACTGAGAAAGAAGAGATGTTGGGAGGCGCTATTGAGTAGAGCCTTGAAAGAACACACTTTGTAACTATTCTGTGGAGATATTTACATGTCCTCATTGTTTCTGGGACCTCTCCTCCCGTCGGATGTTAGCTGTTTGAGGGCAGGGGAGGTTTGACTTTGTGCTTTGGGTCCTGGAGCCTAAGGAAGCATCTGGCATTTCAGACATTGTTTAAAGACAAAGACTAGAAGAAACAGAAAAAAGGAAAGGACCCTTTCTGGCCATAGAAGCCAGCCTGTTTCTTACGCAAAAAGGCAGCAGATCAAATGTAACCTGTCAGAAATTCCACTATCTGGAACAGAGGTAGGAAAGAGAATTATGTGGAACGAGCCTAGAAAGAAAGGTTAGAAGCGGCCTCGGGAAGGCATTGAGTGCCAAGGTAGACATTTGTATCCCATCCTAGAGTCAATAGAGCACTCCTGGAGGGTTTGCAGCGCAGGGAGCTGTACTCAGACCATGCCTTGGGACTAGTCTGGCTTGTTTTGGCAACGCTGGAGAGGATGGCTTGGAGGGGGGACAAGTTGGGAGCAGTGGGACCAGTTTGGAGGTAACGAAATAAGGTGGTGAGGGGTGGAACTAGGGTGGTGGCCAAGTGAGTGGAGAGGAGATGGATGTAAGATGTGTTGGCAACAGGATCCAAGAACTGATGGGATATTGGGGGTGATGGAGAAGAAAGAGCCATAGTTATGAAATCAATAAATATTACGTTTATTCCTGTGAAGGGTGTGATAACATACTACTCAGAGGCTTCACTTACAATCCTTGTGATTCTGAGTCACAGACTGCCTTGGCACTCCCCCCGCCCCAGACAACCATGTCAGTCAGCCCCATCCCTTAAGCACCTCTGGGTCACCCCTCTGAAGCTTTCCACTGTGTGCTCTGGAAGTCCTGTTTTATTGTGGTGGTTGAGGGGTGGGAGGGGGTTGTATAAATTTTCAGACTATTCAATTTATTGATTCATTTTAATTATTTTTTATCTTTTTCCCCTTAAAATATTATTTATGTCTGTCTCTTTGAAAGGAGAATGTAAGGGATGTGGGAGAAATTTAGGCAATATAAAACCAAAAAAACCAATACTATTTATTTAAAATTTTATATGTACAGAAAGGAATGAAAGGAATTTCAGAAAGAATTACATATAAGGATAGCTTTGAAAATAATATATTGAACTTATTATATACATTTTATTTTTTATCTATTTAGTATTTTATTTTCCCCAGTTATATGTAAAAATCATTTTAACTTTCATTTTTAAAACTTTGAGTTCGAAATTCTCTCTCTTCCTTCCTCCCCACCCTCCCATTGAGAAGGCAAGCAATTCAATATAGGTTATACATGTGTAGTCATGCAAAACATTTCCATATTAGTCCTGCTGCAAAAGAAAACATAGTGGCTGTCCTTTATTTTCAAAGAGGACCAAAATGACATCACTACGTGAGAGTCAAGTTACAGTGCATCTGATTGTGGCTGCTGAGACCAATATGAGCTTGGAATGCTCTATTCCAGGTCAGGCACAAATAATCCAGAAGAACATTTAGGGTGGATTCTCTCAATTTGTGCATCTTAATTTCTTTTGAGCTACTCCAATTCTGCTTTGCTTTTAAAGCACAGCACCTTCTGATGTGGCCACGCCATGCTGAGTGGTCCTGTGCCACACAATCAATTCCAAAGTTCTTCAGAGAGACCTTGAGACCTTGTGTCTCTTCTTCTGGCTACCATGTGCATGCTTGCCCTCTGTGAGTTCTCCATAAAATATTTTTGGCAAGTGTATGTTTTGCATGAAAATGACATGGCCAGCCCATAGGAGTTGTGATCTCAGTAATAGTTTGAATGCTTTAGATGTGGGGAAGAGAGAAAGAATTATGGAATTCAATCACAGAATGTAGCAGATCACTTTCTTTTGTGTTACATTTTTGTTTGTTATTTGATTTCTCCCATTCATTTTAATTCTTATACATAACATGACTATGGTGAAAATGTATTTAAAAGGAATGTCTGTGTAGAACCTATGTAAAATTGTATGTTGTCCCGAGGAAGGAGGAGGGAAATGGGAGGGAGGGAAGGGAAAAAAAAATCTAAGTTATGTGGTAGTGATTGTAGAACATTGAAAATAAATTAAAAAATAATAAAATGTCAAAAAGATTTGTTGAATTAATTGAAATTATTCATGTATACATTTTTATATGCCCCATGAGGGAAGGGACTAGATTTTACTTATTCTTTTATGACAATTTGTACTTAGCATAGGACCCGGTCCATAGTAGGTATTCCTCCAGTGTTTGTTGAATGATTTAATACATTCTAAATTAATAATATTTTAAAAAATGATGTGGGGAAGGATGGTGATGCTCTCAGCAGAAACTGTTAAGTGTGCAGGAGGGGCAGGTCTAAGGGCCAGACAGAGTGGGACTCTGAGCTAAGGGCTCAAGGGACAAGGGAAAGCATAAAGCAGTCCCTGACCTCGAGAAGGGCATTCTAATGGGGGAGACAACATGCAAACCACTAGACAAAGATAAGACTTAGACCATCCTTTTGGGTGAGCTTTGGATGTGGAGATATCCAGGTGAATCTATCCCCTTGGCAGATAGCAATTCTAGGCTAAGGCTCAAGAGAGCAATCCACACAATTTGTGGAGATTGGGGTGTGTTTATGGCTTCATAAAGGTGATCACTGAATTCATGAAAATAGATGAAATCACCTAGGGAGGGAACAGAAGAAAGGAAGGGAGGTGGTCCAGGTAAGTCTCTGCTACTTATTAGGTATGTGACCTTGGGCAAGTAATTTCCCTTCTCTGGGTCTGCTTCTCCATCTATAAAAATGGACTAGATGATCTTTAAGGTCCCTTCCATCCCTAAGAGACCTTGACCCTTCTTGAAGCCTCTGGGCTTTCAATGGGTCCCCCTGCCCCAGCATCTTCTCACTCTTCAGACCAAAGCTCAAGCCAATCAAGTCACTCGTTCCTTTGCTGTCCTAGGGAAATTGTCCCTGCTGCCTCCAGGCATTTCTAGGGCTGCTCTCCCTTCCCATCTACTCTAGCCTGATTATTCCTTCCAGGGGGACTTCCTCCCAGCTGCTCAAGCCTAGCAGAGTTTCTGTGGTGATTTTTGGGTGCCTACCATTTCCCTGAGTTAAGAAGGGGCCAGGCCACCCTATGTCTGACCTTCCTGAGGATGGGTGGGAAAAGTGGGGTGTAAAGGAATTATTCTCTTGTCTCCCTCCCACTTCTAGCCTGGATGCTGGGATATTGCTGAGTCATCTGAAGCAATAGAGGGGTTGGGGGAAGGGGAGGGCTTCAGGCAAATATAGCCCCCAGGTAAATGCTCACCTACTAGGGGGATCAAAGGTGAAGACCTGGAATAAGATTATCTTCACCATTAGGGTGAAGTGAACTCCGAGGGCTGAATGATGACTTTTTACCAAAGTAGAGGTTTGAAGTCTGCCTCCATGCAAGCTCTCCCCTCCGCCCTTTCCTCTCCGCTGAATCTGGAACTAAGAGAGGCCAGGTAAAACCCACAGATTTGGAGTCATCTGCCCAGAGAGGGCAATGATGTCATGGGTGTAAAGGAGATTGACAAGTGAGAGTTTAGGGGAAGAAAAGAGAGCAAAGGGTGGAACTTCTACTAAAGAAGAGATGAGAGCCAGTTGAGTCAATCAACAGAGCAACTTTGAGAGAAATAGGGGAGCAGGACAAGGAGCCTTTGGTGACCCAAGTACAGGAGACAAGTACTGAGTAGGCAGAGTGACCAAAGGAACCAACAGAAAGGTCAAGACCAAGGACTGAAAAACTGAGCTATCTGGGATCTAAGAGAGAATGGTCTGGGGAAAGTGGAGGGGCAGGAGCTAGACTGCAAGAGCTGAGGAGAGATGGGGCATGAACAGGAGCAACAGTAGGCATCAGCTGCTGTTCAAGTCCAGGAGAAATGGGAGGAGACAGTTATGAGACAGGAGAGGGGAGGCAGGCACATACACAGAAAGACTTTTGAAGGATTAGATATTTCAGAAGTAAATGTAACTTAGACTAAGAAGGGGAGGAAGAGGGAAGACTGACACACACTGAGGTTTTGAACCAGGCCTAGGGGCCCAATGATGGTGCTGACCCAAAGGAGGAAAGAAAGGGGAAGGCTGTTCCCTTTCCAGGAAGTATAAGATTCCTATATGGCCTGAAATGACCCAGAGAGGAGCAGTTCCAGACTCCCCAGTCCTGGTTCCTGGTTCCATACCAAGAGGTCTCGCTACCCTCTCTGACCCTGAGGAAAAGCAGGGACAATTGGGGAAGAAGAATGTACCAAAAAGAGGGTGCCTTTCTCCAGGTCTTCAGATCGCCTGCCACAACTGAGACCTTTACCAGTCACCTGAATCTACCTGTGTCCTGAGTTCCTATGGAAGGGGAGAGAGTTGATTTTTAGCCCCTTTGTACTGGGTGGGGCAGGACATGACAAAGACACTATGAAAGGGGAGCAAGAAGAGAGAGGGAAAGAAGGAGAAACAGAGACAGAGAAGAGAGCTCCCTTCTACTGTTTAACAGTTTTCAGGTGTCAGTACTACAGAGACTGAGCTGATTGACCCAGGTATTCAGCCTCCTGGAGGCAATCGAAAGAAGCTTCTGAGTGTGTATTGTCCATGGGGACGGGTAGGCATATGTCCAGGGGCCAGCCTGTCAGTCATGAAGGCCCAAGAAGTTTTGCCCATTTCCACTGGCCATCTTCAAAGCCCCTGGTCTCAAGAGAGGGAAATGCAGGATTCATTACACTCTCTTCTCTCTTACTTAACCTTGAGACTGTGGAAAAAGTTCTCACTCATACTCATATGTTTATGTGTCATACACACACACACACACACAAACACACTGACTGGAATATTTTCCCCCAGTATCTTAGCCTGTGAGCATCTATAAAAGCAGCCCCCTTCATATAGGGGCAAACCTTGTGTATTCTTTTAAAACCTCTGAAATGGGTGAAATGAGAAGTCTTCAATGAAGCTGGGAATAAGGTACTGATGGGAATGACGAGGGAGTACAAGGTTCATTCTTGGAGGACCTAGGTTCCAATCCCCTTTCTCCATCCCAATCCCTTCCCCAACTTGGGGCCCAGTCCCATCATGTCTCCATTGAGGGGGCCTGTCCAGACGACCTTGGAGGCCATTCTTGTCTGCAGCTTAAGCTCCTATGAGCCTAACTCAAGTCAGTGATGGAGCTGTCCATCCACATTAGAGCTGGCAAGGGCTCAAGAGGCCTCTGAGGCAAAAGTGCCTGCCCAAGGTCACCCAAACTGGGCCTTCAGCTGATCAGGCTGATGTTTTCCCCACCCTCTCCCCACTCTGCTCCATTTTTTATTCCTAGAAGGCTAGTCAATCAGCCAACCAATTAACATGTATTAAACACCTACTGTATGCCAGGCACTCTTCTAGGTGCTGGGGATACAAGAAGAGGCAAAAGACAGTCCTTCTCAATGAGTTTACAATCTAATGATTACAATCTCATCTTCCCTACTGCATACCAGCATGCCCACGTCTCTCCCATCCCCACTAACTGTCATGCATAGACACCCCTCAGACTCCCTCCTGGGCCTCTGCTCTTCTCCCTTGGACCACTTCACTAGGTGATCCCATCACCCAAGGGCATCCTGACCTTTACATGAGCAAAGACACGGAGGCTGGAAAGTCCAAAGCTAAACCAGTTTGTTTGGATCAAGTTTCTGTGGGGCGTCTCTGGAAATCAGGCAAGAAGGGGAGCTTGGGGATGACTATGGTGTAGAGCCATCAGTGGACGATGAAGAAAATGAGACCTTTTCTTCCTGTAACCCATGAGGAGCTACTGATAGTCCAAGAGCTGGGCAGTGATGTCATAGGGACAGGAGCTGGGTGATTTAATTGGAATCGCCAACACAGGTCTTCACCTTCTTTGTGGGAGGAATTCTTTTTTTTTCCCCACTTAATACATATAAACATAGCTTTTTAACATTCACTTACATAAGATTCTGAGTTCCAAATTTTGTCCCTCCCCCTTCCCCAAGATGGCTGATACAAGCTATACATGTACAATAATATTAAACATATTTCCACATCAGTCATATTGTGAAAGAAGAATCAGAACAAAAGGAAAATCCATGAGAAAAAAATTTTTCAAAAGTGAAAATAGTATGCTTCAATGTTACAACAGAAATTCTTAACCCGGGGGACCGGAAATAATTTTTAATGTTTTGATAAATGAATTTCAATATTCATTGGTTTCCTTCACAATCTTGTGTATTTCATTTTATTATGCATTTAAAAACATGATTCTGAGGAGGGTCCATGGGCTTCACCAGGCTGCCCAAGAGGCCCAGGACACAGGAAAGTTTAAGAACCTCTGCCTTAGAGGGTGCCCAGAACACTGAGGGGTTAAATGACTGGCCTATGGTCACATGGCTGGTTGGAGTGTGAGGTAGCATCTTGTCATTTGGGGGGAGTGGGTTGGACACATGATGATTTTATCTGTGTGGGGAACTCCCACCAGGGAAAATAAATGCTAGTTCTAAATTCCACTCAGTGGTTTAACTATTTTTAGCTTACAGTCTTCAGAGTGTCTGGGGCAAATCGACTTCAGTGACTCACTTCAGTCATCCAGGCTGCCTGTGACTGAGGCCATGCTTGAACTCAGGACTTTCTCTCTGGGAGGTCAGCCCTCTTCCCACCAAGGCCTTCCAGTGTCTTTTGGAATACTCCCAGCTCCGACTGCTTGACCCATTTTAGTAGTCTCAGCAGAGCATTTCAAAGATTGTTACAAAACTGGAAGCATCACTTGAGGGGCCTTGGTGACCTAGGGAGCTAACATGGTCTGGAGTTTCCCATGGGAGACATTCCATCACCTTGGAAGGTGGGTCCTGGGAAGGAGCTGGAAGCATGATGTCCCAGCCCTGAGCCCTCCCTCTGCAAAGGCTGTCCTGGGTACTGAGCGAGCCTAGCTGTACCAGCCAGAGTCCACCTTTCCTGCTTGAGTCTGTAAGGGAGCATTGATAGAATTATTGTTGCTTTTTCTCTGGCTCTGGCGACAGTGGGCAGGAATGTCTTCTGAAGGGAGCAAAGCCTGGTAGGAGGAGGAGGCTTAATAAAGTTACTCGGACTCCTGGGGGGAAGGGGAGAGAAGAAACAGAGGAGGAAGAGGATGGACCACATGAGACAGCAGTAAGTCAGCCATCATTTCTGGGATGCCAGGGCTGCTTAAGCTTATTCTGTTGGGAATGAAGATGCATAAGGAGAGATCCTTACCATCAAGACCCTTTACATGATGGTGGGTGGGACTTCTGCCAAGTCTAGCATCCTCCCCTGCTCATTTTCTTACCCAGTCATGAAGACAGATGGGGTTCTGGGAGCAACATACCATATGACCTTATCTTTGAAAGGATATATGAGGGGCAGCTAGGTGGTACAGTGGATAGAGCTACAGGTCCTGAGGTAATCAAGAGTTCCTGAGTTCAAATTCAACCTCCAACTGTGTGATCTTGGGCAAGTCACTTAACCCCAATTGGAAGAAGACTGTTTAGGCTAAGAACTGTATAAAATCAAGTTATTGTTTAAAATTATTTTTCTTGAAAGATTCTACGTATATTTCCGTAGCAATTGGAACAAGCATTCGGTCCAGTCCAAAGGAGTGGTTAGGATACGGAGGGCTGAGCCCCAGCTCTGGCATGTCCCTCAAGCTCCTGGTTCACATTCAACCTTGGAGACTCACCCTCTCAGGGACCTTGGGAGGGTCCTAAATCCTCTTTCCCCCAAGTTCACAGATGATGTCTGTGCTCCTTCCAGCTTTGGCTCTAGAACCTAGGATCAAATATTCATTAGGCCCCTACTATATGCCCAGCACCATGTTAAGCTCCATGCTTTACATGGATGTGGGTTAGGATCCAGGGACTACCCCACTATACACACACATACACACACACACTCATACTCACACACACTTACAAAGTTACACACGCACATACATTTTCCTGAGAGAAAACTGTACTTGAATGAATAAGTAAATCAGAACTATTGATGGAGTCCTTTGGGGAATTGTGTCCAGCTGTGACCAACTTGAAGTCTGAGGCTTTAGCTCCACCTGAATCTTTCCAGAGAGTCAACTGAAATCTGCCCTTGTTATGGGTATTGGCACTTTCTCAAGTGCTACCTCCCTGTTATTGCCTTTCAATCAACCAATGAAACACAAGCATTTTTTACAAATACCAAATAGAGTGAGTAGTTTTATTAAGTGCCAAGAGTTCAGGAGAGGACATGGGAGAAGGGCAAGTGTCAAGTCTCCCCCATCCATGTACTTTGGATCAAACAGTCTGATGGTCTTTCCTCATGAAAGATAGAGACCACTATCAATTAATCAAATAAGCATTTAGTAAGCACCTACTAAGTCAGGCTGGATTTGAACCCAGCTTCAGATGGTACGTGGCTGTGTGGCAATGAGAATGGTAATAGGGTCACAGATCAGGTCTGTGAAGCACTTTGCACACCTTGGTGAAAATGTGGCATATACACATATATATGTGGGGAGGGGTACATACAAATCTATGGATATGTGGAAAGATATGTACCTATGTACATGTATCTGTGGACATATGTGTAGGTATGGATGTATAGATTGTATATGTGTAGCTTTATGTATGTATGCGACATATGTAGATTTATATGTACATGTATGTGGATGTGGATGGTTATATGGAACATATATACAGTCTGTGTTGGTTAACAGATGTGTGTACACACCCATATCCATGTAAAGCAGACCCTTCCCTGCTAAGAGCTTGAGAGGCCTTCCCAGGGTAAATGAATTGTTTCTCCTTGGTGGACTGTCAGTTCCTGAGATCAAGGACCATTTCCTCTCTGTCTTTGGGTCCCCAGGACTGAGAACAGACCCGGGCATACAGCAGGTACTTTGGGAATGCTTGTTGATGGCCAGAATGAAAGTGTGTAGGCTGGAGAGGTGAGTGGAAAAGAGATGCCTACAAACAAATATGAGTCAGGGACCAGAGAGATGTGAACCAGGTTGTCCAGGGCCCCAGAATTGGGGGAGAGAGATCAAAGATTTCAAGTAGATGAGATGAAGAAAGGCTGTTTCTGAGGTCCATGGAGGTCTGAAGGAGGCACTAAATAGGCCTGTGAAGACAGTAAACAAATGAGGCCTTGCCCTGAAGCCCTCCTTATAGGGAGTGGTTGATGGCAATGTTGAGATAGTGTGGGTAGGGAGGTGTGTGCCATCCTCATTCATGTGAGTACATACATACACACACACACACACACACACACACACACACACACACACACATTTCTTCTCAGCCCCTCTATAGCCAACTTCCTCTCCTCCTTTCAGGAACCCAGATGAAGGCTCCCAGGAAGCAGCAGGCCTTTCTTCCCTCCTCTCCCCTCCCCTTTCCTCCTCCCCTCGTAATGCAATGTTTATTTTTAAGTCAACATCTCCCCACAGATGTTGGAACTTGCAGCGGACTAGGAAATTATAGGTGAGGGCCTGATTCTGATCTTTGACAAAGCTCAATCACTGGGTGTAGGCGGGCTGGGTCAGGAGCACAGCGGGGTCCCACCCACACTCTGCCCTGGCAGAAGAGCTGCCTCTGGGCAGCCTGCCTGGCTGGGAGAAACTCCGTTCCACTCGTGGGAACAGACCCAGCCCCTAAGCAGAGCCCTGGCAAGACTCCCTCCCCAGCTCATAGGGTTGGGGAGACAGAGGAGAGTTCCCTGGGTCAGGGTCACATAGCCAGATCGTCAGAGATAGTCCTTGAACCCAAGTCCTGCAGACGTGGAGCCTGAGTGTAACCCTAACACATGGGCACAAGGATCAGAGTTCTCAGGCCTGCCAAAGTGTGGTTCTAATTGTGCTCCCTGCTCCATAGCCTCTCAAACTATCCACTTCATTCATCATTTCTTCTGGCACAATTATATTCCATTATATTAATATGCTATCATTTGTTTAGCCATTCAGAATTTCAGTTCAATTCAACATTTATTGAGCATTCCTGGGAGGAGGAAGAGTATGGCCTCAGGCTTAGGGAAGACAGTGCTCAGTCTTAGGAAGTTAATGGTCTAGAGCAGAGAGAAGAGATCCCCCATACACACACCCCAGCTCTAATATTTACGATGAAGAGCCAAGTACATAGGTGAGTAGGAAAAGAGGACTGCTTCTGGAGAGTCTGGCAGCCCTGGGGGAGCGCTTTGAATGGTCTTCTCCCTTCATTTCACTCCCAGCCAGGAGGTCCTCCCTCCCTCGCCCTTCTTCCTTCCTTCCTAATCTCTCCCACAGCCCATGTGCAAGACCCAGAGGTTGTATTGGTACTGACAAGTATGTATGTTGGGGGAAAAGTGGTGATATTTTCCACCTTGGCACCGCCTTCACCTTCCCAGCATATCGTTCTCCCCTCTCGTCCCCTAAGAGCCAGCCCCTACATCAAGGAATTAAAAAGAGAGGCAGCTCAGCAACACACATCACACAAAGTAGATAACATACACTGTGTTCCACACCCATTGTCCCCCACTGCTGCAAAGATGGTAGAGAGGTGCCCTTCCTTGTCTCTTCTTCTGACACTCTCCATCATTACTTTTACACCTTTCCATTTGGTTTGGTTTGGTTTGGTTTGGCTCTTTGCATCTATTTTGCTGTAATCACTGGGTGTCATTTTCCTGGTTCTGCTTGCTTCACTTCACATCAGTTCATATAAGTCTTTCCACACTTCTCTATTCCCCAGACTCCTCATTTTGGAAAGCCCCTTCCTAGCCCCCTCCACCACCTGCCTCCATCTCCTATATTGACCTCTTAACTGTCAGAGATGAAGAGCCTAAGCCACCCCAGCAGCCTTCCCTCTGGGCCCTGAGTCCTAGCACTGTCATTTGACCCATTTATGGAAACTTGGGGCCTCTGGGCTTTACACAGCAGAGCTGTTGTAACATAAATCTGCAGTCGACACAGTCACCACAGTTGTGTAATGTTCTCAACCTTTGTTGAGCACGTGTGTAGGAGCAAAAAGTACAGTATGGTGGGAGTGAGCCATGGTTGAAGCTTGGCCAGGACCGATAAGGGAATAAGGACTCACCAAAAGAGGCCAGTGTAGAGTTAACTGACTCACCAAGGGGTCAACATGAGGTGAGAAGAGAGGGGGAGAGACTGGGTCACTGCAGGGGAGACAGCCTGTGAGAAAACTAAGATTGAAAGTCATGGTGTCTACAAATGTACAGACCAATAAAGACACGGTAGTTTGGAAGGCAGCTGAGGTGAGGAGGGGTGGGGTGGTGGTGTTGGAGTCTGCAGCCTAACCTAGAAGGACCAGGGATTCAGAAAGGTGGAGGTTAAGTGAAAGGATGTGCCAGGCATGAGGGACAGCCAGTGCCAAGGTCAAAGGATATGGGCAAGGAAGATAAAGGAGGGCATCTAGCTGCCTTCTCTGAGTGCAGGTCTCCAGGCTTGGATGACCCCCTATCCGAGTGGACTGAAGGAAGTTGTTCAGGTAAGGATTCCTGAGCTTCAGACAATGATCTCAGAAAGCTCCTGGGGACAGGATGATGTGTGGGACACTGCCATGGCCAAGCTATAGACTCATAGCGGGAAGGGGGCGCTAATTTAAAACAAATGAAGGTGACTTTTTGCTCTCTGTGAGGAGAGTAGGAGAGGGCCACTGGAGGAGGATGCTGTACTCACAGAGATCCAGTAGACAAGGTGATTGGGCCAGACTGACCACCTTCACTTGGCTATAATATTAGTAGATTTGTCCTCTCCTGGGTCCTAGCCTGTCACAAGGTAGCCCAGGGACAGACTTTAATCGGCTTGCTCAGGCACAGAGGCTCATTATCAAGAGATGAATTGGAGGGGCAGGCTCAGCCACCCAGGAGTGAGGGTTCCTAAGGGAAAGAAGCCCCTATACTGACAAGATCATGGTCCGTGGAAAATGGGGCAGAGAGCTGCCATTAAGGGGCCACATTGGCATTTTTTCAAGACTCCTGATCAATTCTTTCATAATATCCTTGCGAATGAGATGTTCACTTAGATGGTGGAGAGGTGGATTTGGGATTGGTTAAATTACTTGAGTCAAAGAATAGAGTGGCAAATATTCAACATAGCAAGGAGCTAATCACGTTAGTGGAGATGATGGAATTCCAGCTGAGCTATTTAAATCCCTAAAAGATGATGCAGTTAACTGTTAAAGTGCTGTACTCAAGATGCCAGAAAATTTGGAAAACTCAACAGTGGCCACTGGATTGTGTCCCAATCCTAGAGAAGGGCAATGCTGAAGAATTTCCTAATTGCCAAAGAATTGTGCTCATTTCATATGCCAGCAAGGTTATACTTAAGATTCTGCAAGGTAGGCTGCAGTACAATTCCCAGAAAACCAGGCTGGTTTTCAAAGAGCAGAGGAACTAGAGACCAAATTTTCAACATTCTCTGGATCATGGAGAAGGCAATGGATTTCCAGAAAAACATCTACTTCTGCTTCATTAAGCTTAAAGTTTTTGTATGGGTCACAACAAAATGTGGCAATTCCTTAAAAAGATGGGAGTACCATGAAATCTTACTTATCTCCTAAGGAACCTGTATTTGGGCCAACAAGCAACCATTAGGACAGAATTTGGAACAATTGACTGGTTTAAGATTGGGAAAGGAGTGTAGCAATGCTGCCTGTGTATTGTGATCTTACTTATTTAACTTCCAAACAGAGTACATCATGCAAAATGACAAGCTGGATGAATGAAAAGCTGTAAGGTTTCTGGGAGAAATATGAACAATCTCAGATATGCAGATGATATTACTCTGATGGCAGAAAGTGAAGAGGATTTAAGAAGCCTCTTGAAGAGGGAGAAAGAGGAGTGTAAAAGCTGACTTAAAGCTTAACATTAAAAAAAAAACATAATCTCGGCAAATGGTCCCATCACTTCCTGACAAACAGAGGAAGAAAAAATGGAAGTAGTGTAAGATTTCATATTCTTGGGCTCAGAGATCACTGCTGGTGGTGACTGTAGCCATGAAATTAAATAATGTTTGATCCTTGGAAGGAAAGCTATGGCAAATCTGGACAACAGACTAAAAACAGAGACATCACCTTGCCAACTATGTCCATATAGTCAAAACTATGGTTTTTCCAGTTGCAACATATGGCTGTGAGAGCTGGACTATAAGGAGAGCTGAGTGATAAAGAATTTTTGAATTGTGGTGCTGGGGAAGACTTTTTGGGGAGTCTCTTGAACAGTAAGAAGGTCAAATTAGCCAATACTTGAAGAAACTAATTTAGTCTATTCTTTGGAGGGACAAATACTGAAGATGAAACAACTACTTTGACCACATAATAAGAAGATAGGACTCATTGGAAGAGACTCTTTTATGGGGAAAGGTTGCTGACAAAAGGAGGAGAGAGCAGAGAATGAGATGGATAGATGGTGTCATGGCAGTGATGAACATGAGCTTGGACAGACTTCAGGAGATAGTAGAGAATAGAAGGGTCTGGTGTGTGATGGTCAATGGGGTCACAGGAGCTCACAACAGCAACTAGTGCAGTGTCCCAAGTATTGTCCTTGGCCTATTTTTCTCCCTTTTAATTTAATATTTGTATCAATTTCATATTCAAAACTAAAATGCCACAGTCACTGACCTCAAGAAGCCTCCAGCAGAGATGGAGAGCTATCCAATCTGTAGGAGCCACAGAGCAAGGAAAGAAAGCTAATACATTGGACCCAAAAGACCCAAGTATATCTCTAGGCAAAGACCTCACATTTTTATAGCCTGTTATGGTTTCCAAAACATTTTCCTCAAAGCTACCCTATGAGGGAGTACAAGTCTTATTATCTCCATTTGGCAGATGAAACGGACCCTAGGAGATTAAGTAATCTGCCTATGGTCACAAAACTAGAGAAGTGGAATGAGAACCAGGTCTCCCCACTTTAAGTCACAGCTCTAGAATCAGGTTCAAAAGATCAATGACTGGGAGAAAAGCCTGAACAAGATTTCACAGGAAAAAGACCTGAGGTCTTAATGGACAGCAAATGAATTACTAATCAGTGGTGTCACACAGCAGTTGAAAACGTGAATACTATCCCAGGTGGCATTGACAAACGAACACAGTGTCCAAGATTCAGCATCCTCTGCTCTGCTCAGCCTACATCTGGAGCTTTGTGCTTAGGTCTGGACAGCACAGTATGGGAAGAAGACAATAACGCAATTTTTAAAAATGCAATTATTGCCTTCTTGGGGAAGGGGTAGGGAGGGAGGGAGAAAAAATTAGAACTCAAAATCTTATAAAAGTGAATGCTGAAAACTATCCTTACACATAACTGTAAAAAATAAAATACTGTTAAGTGGAAAAAAATGCAATTAGCATCCCTCCCACTGCCCCACCATCCCTACCCCACCCCACCCCACCCTACCCACTCCACCCCTTACCCACTTATTGCTTGGTGACTCAGCTGAGAGGAGGTGCATTGGCCAAAGAAACCTGGGCTTTTCGGGTCAAAGAAGACAAAAGGGGACTGAAGAACACAATAGCCACCCCACAAGATTTGCAGGGCTATTATCTGGACGGTGGCTGATGGCACACTGAATACTGCACCACGTTCTGAATTCAAATCCAGCCTCTGAAACATATTGGCTGTGTGACCCTAGGCAAGTCACTTCATTTCTCTCTGCCTGAGTTCTCTTAGCTATAAAAAGGGAATAATAAGAGCTGCTACTTCCAGGGTTGTTGTAAAGATCCAAAGAGGTTATTTGTAAAGTGCTTGGCAAACCTGTTCTGAAGGATTCTGCTTGGCTCCAGAGAACAGAACTGGGAGCAATGAAGGGAGTCAGATACCGGCCTCTTGTGAAAGGCAGCTTTCTGTTCAATGCAAGGAAAACCTTCTCTAAGGGCCCTGGCATCTCCAGATCCATGATGGGATGGGCTGCCTTTTCAGAGGTAGTGAATTCCCCATCCCCGTAAGTGTTCAGCAGGGGGCCTCTTGTTGAGGATGTGCTGAGAGGAGGATTTCAGTTTGAGTCCAGAGTGGATTAGATGCGCTGGGAGGTCCTTCCCATACTAAGGCTCTGCAAGGCTGCAGGTCAGTCTTAAAGAGCAGGCTTTCACCTTACTCACATATATTCTCCTATTGGGTTACACCTGAATCAGGCAAGAATGAATGGTGGGAGGGAGGCAGAGTTTGAACTTGTGACCATGAAGGGAACTCCCCAGGAGAAAAGGCTCTGTCCCAATGCAGGTGTCTGCTAAGAGGCTGCACCTGTTAGCCTAGAGAGGAGCCTGAGAGAGCTGTGCCCAGGGTTAGGGCAAAGGCAGGGCTTGAAACAGGTCTTCTTGCTGTGAAGTCAGCTTATCTCTGCTGCACTCCATGGCCTCTCAGCAACAGGCTAATACTTTCTAGAAACATTAGGTCAATCACTCGTATCCTACACTTTCAGGTTATACAGTAGATTACATTGTAGCTCCTAGAAGGCAGGGTCTGTCTTTTGACCGACTCCTTTTGTACACCTTAGCCTGCCATGTGGTAGGTAATTAATTGATTGATATATTGATAATTCAAATGAAAGAACAACTCATTTTTGTTATTTCATCCCAGTTTACAAAGCACTTTCCTCACAACAACCTATAAAACTCAACAAGCAATTTTTAGAAATTGATTTTTTTATGTGTAGTTTTCAACATTCACTTTTACAAGATTTTGAGTTCTAAATTTCCCCCCTCCCTTCCCTTCCCCCTCCTCAAGATGGCATGCACTCTGATACAGGCTATGTATGTAAAATCATATTAAACACATTAGTCACGTCAATGAGCAATTGTTAAGCACCTACTATGTTCCCAGCTCTGGACTAGGGACCAGAAATACAAAGCAAAAATCCCAGACAGTCTGCAGTGAGTTTACACTCTTCTTTCACTATTCTAGTGCATAAGTGAATGGATCAAATGACTTTCCTCAGCCCATCCCCGTGGGTCCCTGCTGCCTCTGGGGTCAGATACCAAGTTCCTGTTTTCCATTTTGAAGCTCTACACAACCTGGCCCCAAATTATTTTTACATTACCCCTCATCCCCCAGTCATCTGTAAACCAGCCAATGCATTTCTGGCACTCAAAGTCACTCCATCTCCCATCTCCAAACCTTTGCACTAGTCCTCTTTCCAGCCTAAGATGCACTGTCTCCTTACCTACCACTCTCTTTAAAGATGCAGCTCCAGGACCACCTTCAGCAGGCATCCTTCCCTGACTCCCTGAAGGCCTTCTGACCCTCCCACTGTAGCTGGCCTCCCTCCCTCCCTCCCAGCTTGCTGGCCCCGAACTTCCCATATACTGGGGTCTATTCAAGGTTATATACTGAAGAACTGCCTAGATTTATGTAGGTACTTGGGATCTTCCCCATTTCACTCTTTCCTTCCTTATCTAGGTTCTCCCAGAGCGATCTCCAGTTGTCCTCATTTATGTCTTGCACCTGGGCCCAGATAGCTCGGGAGGAGAAGGTGAAACTGGTGACTGTACAGTACTGCCTCATGCCTCACTTAAATCCAACTCGCTTGCAAGTCATGGCATCACCTTCCTGATGTCATGGTCCTCTTCCAGAACATAGGACAAAGACCTTAGTACTCCCAGCTCCTTGCCCAGAGCCAAGCACACAGCAGGACCTTAAGGTGTCTGAGTGTCTGCAGATTGATAGCTACAGTACCATTGATTTGCTATGGGACCTTGAGCGAAATTCTCTGGGCCTCAGTTTCCCCACCAGTAAAATGGCAATCGTTTCTGGGCCTGGCTTCCTACCCCCAGGGTTGCTGGGGGGAGGACAGCTAAGGGGATAAAAGCTAAGCTCTTCCTCTTCCAGAGGGAAGTGAGCTAGAGACAGGTCAAAGTTTAGAGGCACTGAGGCACTACAGTCTCCCTTACAAAAGCCACAACCTGACCCTTCTTTCCTTCAGAGGCTTTGCTCCTGCTCCCACTGCCCAGCAGGACCTTGATCCCTCATCCCCTCAACTCCCCATCCCCAACTGAGGGGTCTGACTGGCAGCTCTTAAGTGTTTTCACTTAAGGGCCCTTGTGATTACAAATCCAAGGAAAAGAGGAAGAAGACAGGAGAAGGAAGAGAAAAGGAGGGGAAAGGAGGGGGAGGAGGAGGGAAGGCAGGGGAAGGAGAAGTTGCAGCTTCTTCCCCAAGGAATGCCACACATTGATCGCCACTAGCACCCTGTACTGACAGGCTTCTGACTTCCTGGGTGAGAGCCGGCCGGCAGCCCACAGGCAGCGCCGGCCCTCAGCTCTTCCCTAACTTGAGTTTTAATCATCTGGGACTGGGAACAGGATGCTCCCAGGGCTGAAGGCCACGAGGCCCCAGGGCAGGCAGGGCGGGCTCCGTGGATTGGTGTCTACCCGCTCCCCACCCCTGCGTGCGATCCCTGGCACTTGCTTGGCTGCAATGCCCTTCTGTCTTCTTGGCTGTCTCCCCTGCTGCCCTTCACCCCCCTTTCCCCCGCCGGTGTAGCCTGCGCCTTCTGGGCACCCTGTCAGCCTTGTCCCACCCCCTTCCACTCGCGTCCCTTTTTCTCACACTTCCCGGGCCCTCCCCCTCCTTGTACCCAACCACCGATGCCAGTCGAGTACTCGGCAAACCATCGCCTGGTCGGTCAACCTGGCAGGACCTTGAACACAGACAGTTTAAGCCTCACGGAGCTCACTTCCCAGGTGAGGAAACGAGACTCAGAGGCAGGAGATGCTGGCAGACCGAAGCTAGTCTCGTGGAAAGAACTCTGGGTCCGCGCCCGACTTCAAGTCCAGGCGCGGCCACTTAATACTAGCAGTATGTGACCTTGGGCATGCAATTTCTCCTCTCTGGGCCTCAGTTTCCTCACTTGTAAAATGGGGCTCCCAAGCAGACATGTACAAGCACCCATCCCGGGCTATTTGGGAGGAAAGCCCTCGGTAACCAAAGTCTTTGTAAATGTGAGCGGTTCTTAATGACTCGAGCTCAAGGTCACTCAGCTGGACTGCTGCCGAGAAAGCCTCAGGTCCCGGGTCTCGGAAATCCCTCGGCTCCCCCTGCCCCGAGGCCTATTCACACTCCAATTCGGACCTCCTTGGCCCTCATTTTAGAGACTGCCATGTTCAGACTGGGCTGGGACCTTAGAGGCGACCTTAGAGAGACCTCCACCCGCCCTGGTGCCAATCTGCTGCTTTAAACCTGCAGGGAGTCAGACTGTGACGATGGGAGGGAGGGGCCCAGTTCCAGTGAGGGGGAGGGGGGACAGGAGAGGGTAAGCGGATCCTCTCCCTCCCTCTGATCCAGCACTGTCTCTCCTCCCGGGGTCGGAAGCCAGCGAGCCAGTTTCAGGTACAAATCACAGAACTGAGGCACAGCATAGGCGAGTGAGAGGCAGGGCCAACTGAAGTGGGGGGGAGGGGACAGTACATAGCCCGCTCCCCCTCCTCCCAAGGACACTCCCCCCAGAACCCTTCTCAGGGCCCCCCCCCCGCCTCTCCCCCAGTCAGGGTCCTCGTGATCCGCCCTCAGGCTCCACAGTCTAGGTCCCAACCCACCTCTCGGCCCCTCCAAAAGCCAGCCCCTGCACCACAGCCAATCCTAAAGCCAGATTCAGGGAGGTGTGTCTCCCCTTCCCTCCCCTCTCCATGCAGCCCACAGGAGGCCAGCAGGAGGAAAAAGGGAGAACGACAGGGAGGGGAAGAATGGGAGACGATGAGAGAGGGGACGGAAGGATAAGAGGGGAGGAGGAAAGAGAGGAGAGAAAGAACGAGGTATGAATGGGAAGGACTGAGGAGAGAGAAGGGCTGGGGACGAAGAAAGGGCTGGGAGCCTGGGCGGAAGGCGTGGGGCTGAGGTAGGGGTAGAAAAGGAGAGAATCGGTCGGTAGAGTGAGGGTGGGCTTGGGGAAGAGCTAGGGACCGAGCGGAGGCTTTTCTCGGGAGCAGAGGGAGTTCCGGGGAGTAATGTCCTTCCTCAATGCAGAGAAACCCCTTTTGTACCTAGGCATAGTAGAGAAGTGACCCGCCCAGGGGCCCGCAGCCCCCAGTTTATGTAGGTGTCCGAAGCAGGCCCAGCATCTCCAGCCTCTGAAGGGAGCCCTCATTCCCAGCGCCAACTTCCCGAAAGATGGAAATCCCCACCCCCACGCCGGGCACTCCTCTGGGCCTCCGTTTCCTCCCCTGTAACCGGAAGAATTGGACTAATTTCAGCCTCTAAGGTCCCTTCCAGCTCCAAGTCTATGACTCCATCCTCGGACTGCTTGCAAAGTGCATCCCACTGACTGTGGGGCAGGGACGGGATCCCTACATCAGGGACAATCACCCCTCTTGACAGATGAAGAAACTGAGGGAGAGCGGGGAAACGACTTTTCCAGGGTCACCCTGGTAGGACGCAGTTGAGACCGAACGCGCGGGGCGGAGTCTGATCGTTCCCCCCCCACACACACACACACACAGACACACAGAGACACACACACACACAGACACACAGACACACAGAGACACACACACACAGACACACAGACACACACACACACACACACACACACGTACACACACACACCCCTGACAACTCTGGACCCCGGGCAACAGGTGTCTGCGGGAGACGATTGGGGTGGCAGTGGGGGCGGGGCGCCGGGCGCATGCTCCGCTGTGGGGAGAGGCCCAAAGCTGTCTAGGCCTCCCCGCGCGCGGCCCCTAGTGCGGGTGTCCCACTGTCAGCACGCCCCGCCCCCCGCCTCCGGCCCCGCCCCCCTGCCCGGCCCGGAGCCGGAGCCTGAGCCTAAGCCGGAGCCTGAGCCCTGGCCGCGAGCAGGCAGTGGTGTCGGCGGAGGCACTTGGGACTGGGCACACGGGGGCACTGGACTCCTGGCGCGGGAGAGGGCACCGATGGGCACCTCTTCTCTCCGGGGCTCGGTTCGGCTCCGCTCGGAGGGCGTCCGCCCGGTAAGAGCGCGCGGACACTAGGGGCACACGCGGGGCCAGTGCCCAGGGGACAGGGGCACACTCGTGGCCGGTGCCCCAGAAACGAGGGGAGCGTGAAGGCCGCTTCCCAACCCCATCCCCAGGTGGCCAAGCCTCACTCTTCGGGCGCCAGGGCTCCCAGGGAGAGGAGGCCTCTGGGGCCCGGGCACGAGATTTGGCCCAGAACTTGGCAATTGTGGTCCTTACCGGGAAGTCTCCCGGCCTGGGGAGAACCGGAGACCTTGCCGCCTGAGGCAGGCAGCGCCAGGCCCCCGTTAGGCGGGCCCCTTCCGGCTGGGGTAGGGGGTCCCCGCCTGGTTCTAAGAGCTTTGGGGTGCTGCTGCTCTGGACCCACCAGGCCAGCGCAGGTAGGGCCGCAGTACCCCGAGGCCACCTCCAGGAGGCAGGATGAAACTGAGGAAACGCCCGGAAAGTGCCATTGGGGCCAGCATAGAGTGAGCCCCCCGACCGCCCATGGGGCTGTAGTTCCAGCTTGTTGAAAACCAATGGACGGCCCAGCTCCTAGAAGGAAAACTTGGGTAGTCAAGAAAGCTCTAGACTGAGGGGAGCGCCCGGCGGGGCGGGGCTTCGCTTCGGGCTTGGCACCCTCTCTGCTGGGCCCAGCTGGGGTTCCAGGGCACGCGGGTCAAGAAGGGAAGGTCTTTCGCTCCCGTCCCGGCACTGATGGAGCTGTGGCTGCTGCTGCTCCGTCCGTCTCTCCTGCTTCTTCCGAGGTCCGAGGCCCAGGATGGCCCCCAGAGCTGGCTGGGTTCTCGGCTCCGCCTTCCTGGTGCTGCTGGGGGGGGTCTCACGGCTGGGTGCCAGCTTCCGGCGCGGGGGGGCAGCTTCTCCCACTTTTCCCCCAGCTCCATTGTCTTGCAGACTTATCTGTTGCCAAGTTTGCCCCATTCACCAGGTCCTGGTCAGAAGTGTTTCTGAGCCCTCCCACCCCCACCCCTGCATCTCGGTCCCCGGGGGAGGCTGCCCGCTACTGCGGTGTCGGAGGAGCTGACCTCAGGACCCATCCCCGCCCCCGCCCCGCCCCCGCCTTATTCTGGGGCTTCCGTTGCTTTTTAACTGGGCCTTCTTTCCCGGCGTGGGGAGAGGGACGGAGGGAGGAAGCGGGACCCGGGGTCTCCTGGACTCTGGGTGACTGTACCAAGTGTGAGCTGAGCCGAAAGAGACTCAGCGAGCAGAGCTGATCTTGGCTTTGCCATCTTGGAGACAGGTGCGGAGTCTAGGGAGCTAGCTGCCTTGTGGCCAGGGCAACTGGAAATTCATTGAAGAAGATGGAGGCTGGATGGCTCCCTGGGGAGCCCCTTGTGCACCACGGCCTGCCCACTGAGCCTGGCCGGGGCTAAGGTGCCTGTCCTCTCCCAAGGTGCTGCTGAGTTTGAGGGGAGAGTCCAGAGAACATCTCGTAATCCCGTCCTCCTCCTCTTCCTGCCAAGGCTTCAGTTAGGAGCTCTCTCTCCCCGCTCCGAGGGAGTCCTCAGTGGCAGAAGCCACCCAGAGCCCAAACGGTGCCCAGACAGGTAAAGAGAGGGAATGCTTGCTCTGCGCCGTCTAAGCCCGGGGCTGTGCCCTCTCGGAGTACTGCGGTGGTCTAGGGGGCAGTGGGGGCTAGCCTGAAGGCTTTGGGGAGCTTGAAGGTTTTGTTGGACTTTTTGAGCCTTTGGGGTAACATTGTTGCTGGGGGTCATTATTCTGTGATAGTTTCCAGTGTTTGTAAACTCAGAGTCACTGGCATTTCTCTGTGAAACAAAGTTCTGGATTTGTCTTTCCTGTAAAAGGTTGCTTTGAACGCCTTTGGCAGCACCTGGCCTGGTAGCCAGAGAGAAAAGCTGGCCTTCAGATAAAGATGAGTAAGGACTGGCATTTATTAAAGGCTTACCTGGTGCCAGACTCTGGGGCTACAGAGAAAGGCAGAAACACCCTCTCTACCCAAATGGAAGGAAGGCCCCCAGGAGAGGCACAAGCAGTAAAAAGGATGGGGACAGTTCCAGACAGTTTTGGGTCCCAGAAGATTTTGTTCCTAAGTGAAATGAGAGAAAAGAGGTTTTCCTCCCCTTGGTCCCCAAATGTAGAATAACAGTTAAGAAAAGGCATTTCTTCAGACTGCGAGAAGGAGCTTTATGAGCCTTGAGATACAAAGTATGGGCAAAAGCCTCCTATTAGAAAAGTTGTTGCTGAAGGCAGTATAAAAATGGCTCAAGGTTAAATTCTCCCAGTTTTACAATCCTTCCCCCAAAATGAACAAAACTAAATAAGGCCCTTGGCTTTCTAGTCCTAAACCTTTTCTTGGGTGATAAAACATCTTGATCAGAGAAGATTGGGCTGGGGATTTTGCCTTACCCTTTGCTGTGTCCATGGTATTTAAAAGGGAGAGAAAGCCCAGCCTGCTGGATTAAGCACCTTGGGAGTAGCCCTGGAAGCCTTCTCTTCCTAGGTGCCACCTGCAACTGAGAGAGAGGTTGCCCAGAAAAGCAGAGATAACCTCCCTCCTCCCCCATCTCCTAGCCTACCTATGAGGTCAGTGCCCAGGGCCAAAGGTTTTGGGGGCTGCCTCCTGTAGTGCCCTGTTAGTGATGGGGGAGTGGAAAGAGCTCTGGCCTTGGTGCACTGGTGTCAGTTAGCTATGTGACCCTGGGCTGGTCACTTGACTTCTGGGAAATGAAGATTCAGTTTGCACTCCCAGGGCCTTCGGAAAGAAAGCCCTTTGGGAGTCTGAGTTCATTAGAGAGGCTATTCCTCTTAAGAAATGTTTCCTTCAAATCATACATATCACAGCAACTGAGACTGTAGAATCAGAGGTGCTAATGAGAGGCTTGTCTAATAATCTTCATTTGGCGCTAGCCTATGTTGGTTATTTAGTCAGCAAACTGTAATCAGCTACCAGTTTGATGCATCAATATTCCAAAGTTTTCATTTATGACTCCAGAATCAGCCTACCTACCAGGAAGGGGCTACCTACCTCACCCACTGGTGGTCCCTGGACTCCTCATTCCATCTTGCTTCCAGTTCTTTGGTGTTGAATTGATATTCTGAAGAGAATCTTTTTAAAAAAACTTATTTTCTAGGAAATAAACAGAATATTGCTAGGTGTTGGGGTGGGGAGGATTTACAAAGTATTGTGCAACCAACCCTTCTTCTGGGGCTTATTCCTACCCTTCGGTGCTTCCCCTCTTTTTCTTTACATACACATACCACCACCCCAGCCAAGTTCATCTCAGGAAGGAGTGTCCTATGCAATGACATGCACACACCTCATACATGGACATACCATCATATTCTCCAAGTTTGACCAATACACCTTGGGTAGGAGTAGCTGCTTCAGGTTTCTCTTGGACTCAGCAGACAGGACTGGGCCAGGCGGGGCTGGACACAGACCAACCACCAGAGCAATTGATGCTCCAGGTCCCAGTTCAGAATTCAAACCCAAGCTCTGTCACTTCCTCTTCCATCCTCTTTCCACATCTGAGTCTTTGATTCAGAAACTGCCTCTGTGGCTGGATGCCTTTTTCCTGTCCTGTCTAGAGTCATTTTCGGGACCAGCAGACACTCACTCCTGAAAGTGGCCCTGCAGGTTCCTGAAACTGAACACAATGCCAAGCTACTACTGTTAATATGCAAAGCTGTGGGAGCTCACAAACAGAATATAAATCAGGAAAGTGAAGATCCCTCTTCTGACCTACTTGCTTCCACTTAGAATTTAGAGGTCACGGATAATCCTTGGGACAAGTGTCACTGCAAACAACCAGTCTTGGCAAAGCAAACCTTGCCTGACCTCTGATCTGAGACTTCAAGGACAAAAGGTCTCTATGGAAAGGTTGGGGAAATGGAACAGAATGTTTGTTTGGCTTTGAATTCTTAACGTGAGGTTAAGTACTAGCTCGGGGGACACAATTTGTAACCGAAGCAGCCTGGACTTACAAGATAATCACGTTTCAGTGACAAGTTGCCAAGATACAGTAGAAGGGAACTGGTTATTTAAAGAGAGCAGTCTGTGAGTGCGTGCTTTTCTGAACCATGTGAGTGGGGGTCATCAGGCTGACCAATGGCCGCAGTGCTCAAAGAAGCTTTCCCTAAAGGGTAGTGGGTACAGACAGAGGCCACTGATGGCAAGGACATTCCCTCCCTCTCTTCATCCGCTTCCATAAGGAAATGCTTCTGGGGACATAGGGCCAGAGATATTGAATGCCTTCATGATTTTTTCTTTAAAACCTCTTTTCAGGCAACTTTCTATTAGACTGCTAAAATATGAACTATTTAAATCTATGTTAATAATATATAAGAATGTAAACTATTGCCCATTGCTGCCTGCCTGGGGGTTGGCTGATAAATTCCGGGTTTAGAACTGTGTTGAGTCTGCCTCCTCTCTGAGTTCATCTTATCTTGGCTACTGGCCTCCTTAACTCTGTCGAATCATCTTGCCTCTCAGCTCTGTCCTTGCCTACAATGCCTGTAATTTCCTGCCCTGAGAATACTGGTGCTGTAGTGAAGTTATGCAGGCTTTTGTTGGGAAAAGGCAGACTTTGAGATGAACAGAGATTCTGTGAGCGAGACCATGGGGCAAGGCTGAGCTTGGCTCTGCTGCCCCCAGAGGACATTAGATATGGCAGAAGGTTCCTGTGAAGGCCTCAGTTTCCTCATTGGTTTCAATCAGCACCTTCAGCTGGGTGCTTTCTTCCTTCTAGAGGAGTACTCCTACTGAGGGAGATTCCTGCCTCTTTGGGGCTGAGATAGTTTCATGAGAATTTCAGTTGGGCGGTGCCCTTCCAACTGGGGATGGACATCCACAGAGCTTGCTTGCTGCCTCCCACTGGCCTAGGTCCCAAGAACCCAGAACCACTTCAAACTAGGGCCAGAGGCCCTGCTATCTGGACCCTCCCCAGGCCAAGAGGTCTGATTTTGATCAGTGCTCTTCTGTAACCTTGCCACAGGAGGTCTACCAACATGGTAGAATCTTCTTTAATGTCTGCTGGCATGCCAAGAGTTACAGTGGAGCTGTCTGGCTGGCCAACCTACTGCCCCTGAGTCCATGTGGACATCTCTCTGAGAGCATTCCAGGTGCCCTTCTATTTCATGTTTAACCTCTTTCCATGGTCCTCTGGGGGACCCTGTTGCAGTCTCTCAGGGCCAGCAGAAGTCTGGGATACTGTGTTGCAAAGGAAAACGCCTATGGGGAGAATGATTTTAAGGCTATTTTCTTCCAGTTTGTCTTTGTTAAGTCTGAGATAAAGCTCCTTGCTAGTATATAGGGCAATGGAGAAGGTGCTGCCCACAGCCTTGGACACAGCATTTGTATGATGTGATTTGGACTAGAATGGCCCAATTGTCTTTGGTCAGAAAGAAAAGCAACCAGGGCACTTGGCTTAATGTCTCTCAGGGGGAAAAAACTGTGCTTCCCTTGTGCTGACCTGACTGTAAGAAACCCAAAGTGTGAGAAAGGAAGAAAAAAATATTATATTTCAAGAGGGCTTGTTTCTCAAACTAATCTTGTCTCCAGAAAGAAAAATGAAGATTATTGTTTCTTAGATCCAGAAGAGAGAACAAGGATCTCAGTGGACATAGCACTGAACTTGGAGTCAGGAAACCCTAGGTTTGAGTTCTGCCTTCAAGTCTTCAGAGCTGTGTGATCCTGAACAAGACTCTACTTCTCTGGCTGTCAGTTTCTTCAACTCTAAAATGGACTTAATGACCCCAGAGATGCCCTGAGATCTTCTCAGATCCCCTGAGATCCCTCCATCTCTGGGTCTATGAATCTGGTTCAGTTCCATGGTTCCTCTTTCTAAAGGGCTGAAAAGTCCTCCCTGGTCAGGAGGCAGAGTAGACAGGGAATCATTGCATTTAGTGATGGAGGCCACAGGCAGCAGAATATTTAACTGACACAGTGACAGACAGAAAAAAAAAAACAAGTGGAGCGAGGTTGAAGAATCTGCGTAATCGTCCCTGTGCAGCACAGTCATCCTGAGGGTCTAGGGGAAGAGAGAACACACACTCCACTCCCCACCTCTTAGAGGCTACCCTGCTCTTTACCTTGAGTACAGTCAGTAGTATGTTTGTTATTCAACCACCAAGCATAGATTAAAGCACCTACTGTGCCACTCAGTGCTCCTACTAAGGCTGCTGCTGCTCCTTACTACCACTACTACTGCTGCTACTACTTAATGCTACTGCTGCTACTATTACTTACTACTACTGCTACAAGTAAGCAGAGAACCAGGATGCCAACCAACATTCTCTCACTCCAAATCTAGCGAGGTCTCCATGGCACCACGCCCCTTTTCTCATTGTGTCTTTCTAAGAGGAGGCTGGACAGCTGAACTCGTCCACAGAGCTGAAAGGGACCTCCTAGTTTATCCCCCAGATCTTACAGATAGAGAAACTGGTTGAGGACAGTGAAACCCCTTGCTTATAACTTGTGCTCTGGGATTGGAGAAGGGGGATTAAGGAGAAGAGACAAAACCATAGAATTTTCTTGAGTCTTCTCAGACTACTCTTGCAAAGTTGGATGTTTGTATCTTGGTCACAAGTCTAAACAAAGGGTGAATATTTAACCACCTTCAAGGACAGCCAACGATCTTTGACCACTAATGGAGCATGAAATTAGGACACAAACAGGAATTCTAAATCAAAATTTTCATGTCATCAGTGTGGCAATAGTGAATTTTAGGTTTAAAGCTTTATCAAAAGGATTTGGATTCTTAAGAAAACAAAAGTTGGAGCTCCAGCCTGGGATGTTGGACTGGTTATATTGGTTCCAAACTGGGATTTGGACTGAATACTGGAATATGGGGAAGGGAAGGAGCCCTGGGCTAGGCCTGGTTCTAGTCCCTGACTCAAGCTTGCTACATGATCTTGAGCAAATTCCTTCCCCTTTCTAAGCCTCAGTATCCTTATCTGTAAAATGAAGAGGTTAGACTAAGCTGTCTTCCAGTTCAAAAGATTCTGAATCTCCAAGAATAACTATGTTTATCTGAGAGAAACTAGTTGGCCAGCATCATCAACAGAAGGTACATTTTCTTCTCTATTCTGACTCAGACTGACTTCTAGAAGTTTTCTTTCAAAGGTTAGTGATCTAGGTCAATGGGGGAAATAAGAATCTTTCCAGGTGTTGTGACTCCCCTCCTCCATCCCTTGTGTTCTGCACCAGAGTGTTCTGGAGACATAGAACTCAAGTTAAACTCCTCAGCCATTTAGCCAAGAGGAGATGAAATTCTTCTTCACTTAATGGCATATGCAAGAAGGCTGCCAAGGCTGCCTGTTAGACTCTACTTTGTTATTCCAGGACTATAAGGAAAAGCAGGCCACCCACACCTCCCCCCCCCAAAGTCCCTCTTCAGCTCCTTTTCAGGGGACCCTATGGATAGGGAAGCTGGATGATCTGCTCTGGCTCTGCCTACATGGCAAATGACTGGAGCCAAGGCAATCCTTTTACGAAAACCCCCTTTCTAGGGTAATAGCGACACACAGTGGGCATATGAAAGGTTTCCTGATGAGCGTGGGGGGGCATTTCCCAGCCCTTTGTTGAATGCAGACTCCATCTGAGGGACTTAACTTCCCTAGGAGAAGCTTTTTCATTGACTCTCTTTTCTGGGAGTAGATGAGGGAATTAAATGATTTTAGTCACCTTGGTGAAAGGTAGTGACACGTCTGACAAAGCGTCAGAGGTTGTAAGTCATCTTTTTCCCCCTGGTCACAAGCTAATCCTCAGGAAATCACTGGCCTCCTTGGCTAGTTTCTGTCTGTGAAAGCAGGAGTCTGGGATGGAGGCCGAGCTGGAGGAGGCCTCCAGCTCAAATGTTCAAGGCCTTGGTTGTAGCATGGAGCTGAATCCTGACTAAAGATTAAGGCTTGAATTTCCCCTAAGTTGAAGGGAAGAAAGGACTGGATCTCTACTGGTGAGAGGACTCATTATGGAATCAGACCACAGAAAGCTTTCTGAGGAGATCGACAATTCATTTTTATCCTGTAGTCTCAGTACTTCTCACAATACTTTGTGAAGGATAAATGGTGGTGGTTGTGAGATCTTGGGGAAAATCCCTTAACCTCTCTGGTTCTGTTTCCTTATCTGTAAAAGGAGCTTGAGGGACTAGCTTGCCAAGGCTTCTTACAATCAAATCAACCAAAGAGCATTTATTATTCTCCCAACCCCTCATTAGGAAAAAAGAAACCTTTGTAACAAATAGACACAGTCAAGTCAAACAAATTCCCACATTGGCCACATGTCTTACTGAGTACTCTGGCCTCATCTGAATCTCTCTCAGGAGGGTGGCTGCCTCTTCAGAGTGCCTCCGACACTGTGGTTGGTCAGGGAACTGACCAGCGTTCCCTCAAAGGAACTTGTCTTTACAGAATTGTGGTGGTTATTGGATCCTGCCTGGTTCTGCACACTTCACTTTGCATCACTTCATACAAATCTTCCCAGGCTTATCTAAAACCATCTCTTTCTTCACTCCTTGTGTTACAATCATATTTCTTGATATTCAAATGCCATAATTTGCCTTGACATACCCCAACTCATGGATGGCCCATTAGCTCCTAGTTTTTTACCACTAAAAAAGCTGCTATAAAAATGTCTGTAGATATGGGTCCTTTTCCTCTTTCTTTGAAATGAGGATATTATCCTCATTGTTATAATCCAGTCCTGGAGAGTCCCTTATTTTGAGGTATCAATTTTAGCAGTTTTTCTGCAGATGAAGGCTGGTTGGTTTTGACTTTACTGTTTCTCGCCCTTTTTTTTTGCAGTATGGTTAATACAGAAGTATATTTGTGTGAGTTCACATGTATAACAAGTATCATATTCATTGCCTGTCTTCTCAAAGGGTGAGAGACAGGCTGAAAAATGGGGACAACTTGGAATTCAAAATTAAAAAGAAAAAGAGAGATGTTACTCAACAGGAGGAGCAGTTTTACTCATTGATATGACTTCATAATCAATTAGTGTAGAAAAATCACCCTTTTTTATTTATTTAACTTTTTACATTCATTTTCACAAAATTTTGGGTTCCAAATTTTCTCCCCTTTTATCCCCTCCCCCCACCCCAATACCCCAAGCAATCTAGTTTTCCCTATCTCCAATCTGCCCTCTCTTCTGTCATCCCTCCCTTCTCTTGTCTCCATCTTCTCTTTTCTCCTGTAGGGCCAGATGACTTTCTATTCCTCATTAACTGTATGTCTTCTTTCCTAGTAGCAACAGCAATACTAGACAGTTGTTCCTAAAACTTTGAGTTCCAAATTCTCCCCATCCCTCCCTCCCCACCCATTCCCTTTGGGAAGGCAGGCAATTCAATATAGGCCATATCTGTGTAATTTTGCAAATGACTTCGATAATAGTCGTGTTGTGTAAGACTAACTGAATTACCCTCCATCCTACCCTGCCCCTCATTGTTTCTCTTCTGTCTTTTGATCCTGTCCCTCCCCAAGTGTTGACTTCAAATTGCTCCCTCCTCCCTTTGCCCTCCCCTCCATCATCCCCCCTCCCCTTGCTTATCTCCTTCTCCCCGACTTTCCTATACTGTAAGATAGGTTTTCATACCAAAATGAGTGTGCATTTTATTCCTTCCTTTAGTCACATGTGATGAGGGTAAACTAATTGTTTTGTTGTTGTTGTTGTTTTTCTCAGCTCTCCTCTTTTTCCCTCCACTAAAAGGTCTCCTACTTGCCTCTTAAATGACATATAATTACCCCATTCTATTTCACCCTCTTCCCTCCCACTACATTTCTCTCTCACCATTTACCTTAATTTCTTTTAAGCTATGGTCCCATCCTATTCAATTCACTCTGTGCTCTCTGTCTCTCTGTGTGTGTGCGTGTGTGTATGTGGGTGTGCGTGCATGCGTGTACATGTGTGTGTATGGACCCACCAACTACCCAGATACTGAAAAGTTTTAAGAGTTACAAATATTGTCTTCCCATGTAGAAATGTAAACAGTTCACTTCTGGTAAGTCCCTTAAGACTTCTCTTTGCGGTTTACTTTTTCATGCTTCTTCTCATTCTTGTGTTTGGAAGTCAAATTTTCTTTTCAGCTCTGGTCTTTTCATCAAGAATGATTGAAAGTCCTCTGTTTCATTGAAAGACCATATTTTCCCCTGAAGTATTATACTCAGTTTAGCTGGGTAGGTGATTCTTGGTTTGAGTCCTAGTTCCTTTGACTTCTGGAATATCCTATTCCACGCCCTTCGATCTCTTAATGTAGAAGCTGCTAGATCTTGAGTTATCCTGATTGTATTTCCACAGTACTGAAATTGTTTCTTTCTAGCTGCTTGCAAGATTTTCTCCTTGAGCTGGGAGTTCTGGAATTTGGCCACAATGTTCCTAGGAGTTTCTCTTTTTGGATCTCTTTCAGGTGGTGATCGATGGATTCTTTCAATACTTATTTTGCCCTCTGGTTCTAGAATGTCAGGGCAGTTTTCCTTGATAATTTCATGGAAGATAATGTCTAGGCTCTTTTTTTGATCATGACTTTCAGGTAGTCCCATAATTTTTAAATTGTCTCTCCTGGATCTATTTTCCAGGTCAGTTGTTTTTCCCATGAGATATTTCACATTCTCTTCCATTTTTTCATTCTTTTGGTTTTGTTTGGTGATTTCTTGGTTTCTCGTAAAGTCATTAGACTCCATCTGTTCCATTCTAATTTTGAGAGAACTATTAAATTCAGTGTGCTTTTGAACCTCTTTTTCCATTTGGCTAATTCTGCTTTTGAAAGCATTTTTCTCCTCATTGGCTTTTTGAACCTCTTTTGCCAATTGAGTGAGCCTAGTCTTCAAGGTGTTATTTTCTTCAGCATTTTTTTGGGTCTCCTTAACCAAGGTATTGACCCGTTTTTCATACTTTTCTTGCATCTCTCTCATTTCTCTTCCCAGTTTTTCCTCCACCTGTCTAACTTGCTTTTCAAAATCCTTTTTGAGCTCTTCCAAGGCTTGAGCCCACCTGACATCTCCCTGGGGTGTCTGGGGTACCGAGGCCCCACCCTCCACGTCTTTCCCCGATGGCAAGAATACGTCCTCGTCATCAGATCCGAATGTCGGGATCATTTGCATTTGTTGGAAAAAACTCTCTATAGTCTTATTTTTCTTCCCTTTTCTAGGCATTTTCCCAGCCAGTTACTTGACTTCTGAGATTCCTGTCCACCCCCGCCTAGATCCGCCCAGCTAGTGCTTGGGGTCTGAGGTTCAAATGGGCTTTCCGCAGCAAGCTTTAGTTCTGGTGCTGGGGTGGGGGCAGGGCCACCTCCCAGGCTCGGCCTCCTCAGGGGCTTTATGCAGAGACTTTCAGGAATGGAGCGGGTGGGGGGGGCCCGCCTCTCAGGCTCAGCTCCCTCAGGGGCTTTATGCAGAGGCCTTCAGTAATAGAGCGGGGTGAGGCAGGGCCGTCTCCCAGGCTCAGCTCCCTCAGGTTGTTTCTGCAGAGACCTTCCATAATGAAGATCCTGCCTGCTGCTGGGGGAGTCCTGGGCTGCTGCTGCCTCCGCTGCCGCCCACGCCTCTGCCCCTGCCGCTTCCTGCCCCCGTCTCTGCCCCTCCGCTTCCTCCTGGGGGGGCCCGAGTCACGGAGACACTCCGCTCCCCCTCTCGTCCAGCCTAGCCTTCTCTCTCACTGACCTGTAGCTTCTGTGGGCAGAGGGACTTTCCCGGCCGCCGGAGCTTCCGTCCCTGAAGCCTGCTCGGGTCAGCTTCTCTGGGGCCGCGGCCAGGGCAGCGCTGGGGGTGGGGTCTGCTTTCCGGGGGCGACGGACCCTGGGGACGGGTCTCCAGGGCTTTCTGGCACGGAAATCTCTTCCACTCTGGTTCTCATTTAAGTCAAATTCTAAAAAAATCACCCTTGTAAAAATCTCGATCTAGAGTACTTCTGCCCTGTGACACTTTAGCTCCCTCCTTCCTGGCCTTCTTATCTTATGTAGAATCCTTTCATTCTTGTTACTGGTTTTTTGAATGAATGAATAAATAAGGAGACCAAAATAACAACAGTAGAACAATAACAATAATAGCTGGCATTTATTAAATTCGTTATGTCTTTGTACCAAGTATCAAGGGACTGGAGAGATTGTCTGCTTCAGTCTTCTTATTTTATAAAGGAGGAAACTGAGACCCAGAGAGGAGAGGAAGTTGCCCAAGGTCACACAGAGGCAGTAAGTGGAAGAGGCAGAATTTGAACCCATATTCTCTGATTCCACATTGATGAAAATACTCCTCAGCACAGAGGCACCCACCGGAGACCTTCCAGGGTGGTGCTGATGGTTCGATGACCACACTGTAGGTCATTCTGAATAAATCTGTTGTTCAGGCTTCATTTCCCCATCTCGTTCACAACAATATAATGGTGGACTTGCTCAAGGTGCCCTGTGAAATACTGGTGTGCTGTGACATTTTCAGGTCTGGCAGCATTGTGTCTGTCAAAATTTAAACTGGTTAGGTTCATTCGCATAAGTCAGGCATGAGTTGTGCTCCACACACCCATGCAGGGTCCCAGTGGCCATTTCTTCCCTTGAAGAACATCAGAAACCTTGAAGGTCACTTCCTCTCTCTCCCCCTTCTTTCTTTTTCCCTCTTTCTCCTCCCCTCTTTCTCCCTCTCCTCCTTTCCCTCTCCATTTCTTTCTTTCTCTGTCTGTCTCTCTCTGTCCTCTGTCTCTGTCTGTCTCTCTCTATCTCTCCCCCCTCCCTCTCATGCTCTCTCTCCCTCCCTCTCTCTGTCCCTCTCTCCTTTCCCCTCTCTTCCTTCTTTCTTTCTGCCTCTTTTTCTCTAGTCTATTTGAGTAGTGCTGGTTTAGTGCCTGCAGAGCTCATTGGCCAGAGCTGGCAGCGCCCACCTCTTTGGCTCCCGTTTACCCACACCAGCTTTTGCTGGTTCTCCAAGGTGCTGGGCTCAAGCCCTAACAATGTTCTTCCAGTTCTTTGGGAGCACTTTGGCCATGGTTCTAGGTAATGAAACGGAGTAAAGGAAAAACAATAATCACTTAAACCATGGACCAAAAAGACTGAACACATTTAATGTTGTCAGGGAGCACTTGCCCACCTTCTCTCCTTCAGTGTCTTGAGGAGGAGAGATGGCAGAACAGTGAATGACTCCTGGACCTTCCCCTTGCCCCTCAGCCTCTGACAGGAGCATCCAAGGATGGTGCATCATTGCCCTCCATTGCATCCTCAAGCCTTGAAAGCCCCGGAAGTGTCCTGACCTAGTCTGAGGTGCCTGGCTAGCTGGTCTGAGGGTGCAAAGTCTGGGCTAGTGAAGGATCTTTGGGTTCCTGGAGCCACAGCCAATGCATCTGCATAGGGACTGGCCTGGCACCCAAGGTATCCAACACTTGAGCCAACTGACCCAGACCTGGCAGCCCCAGAGAAAGCCTACCCTCCCCAAGCCACCTGTGGCTACAGCCAGCTGAAGCTATTTAAAAAATGCTCATTTTGGTCTATTTTGCATGAATCCATTCTACAGTTAACTCCACTATGAGTGCTCAAGCTGCCTGCCTAAAGAAGGGCAAAATGGGAAACTGAAGGACTGAGTTAGCCACCCTCTGACTACTGAATAGCTCCTTATGTTGGCAACTGATTTCTAGGTGAGTGTTTCCATAAAAGGCTAGAACTCTGTTGAGGGACATTAGGAAGAGTTATTGGGCCGATGGTTTTCATCTTCCCCTAGAAACGATGTGATAAATGGTGTTTAGGCCAAAGGAGTTGGTTACTCTCACCATGAAGCCAACATCTTGCCCCTCCTCCCCGCTTCAGGTAGGGTACGTGCTTGGGAAAGGACCTGGAATCCCATATTCCTGTAGGGATTGTGTGCTCCTGACTGAAGACCTACCATCCAGCTGGCCAGGTAGAGACTTTGCCACATGCTCCCCAACCAGTTAGAAATGTTCAGAGAGTTAGCAATAATACCAGCTAACATTTATGTAGCGCATACATGGTCCTGGGCCTGTACAAAACCCTTGACAATTATTATCTCATATGATTCTCCCAGCAGTTTTAGGAGGTAAGTGATGTTATCATCCTCATTGTCCAGAGGAGGAAACTGAGGCTAAGTCTTTGGGCTTTGGGTAAAGATGGTCACAGCAGTAGCTATTTACAACTCTGTTCTCTGCTTTAGCATCAGGGCTCCTTGGGCCAGTTATTCATCTTCTTTTGGTGATTCTTGCCCTTTTTTCTCTAAAATTAAAAAAAATTGGAAGAGAAAGGAATCCCATTAGATAACAGAATTGCAAAATTTCTGTAGGTAGGTTTTGACAGGCATCTTTGGAGAAACTGAGGCCACTTGGTGCCTTCTTGGTACACTGAAGCCAGGGGATTGTCTTGGTGCTTTTTGAAGTGTTCTGTCTTGTATCACATTTACACAAGCAATCCGGTCTCTCACTTAGTACCTGTGTTACTGTGGGTAAGTCTCTTCCCATCTATGGACCTCAGTTTCCTTCCCTGTAAAATGAGGGGGGTTGGATTCAATGGCCTCTAAGGTACTAGGTTCTTGCCAGCTCTGACTTTGGGATCCCCCGACCTTGTGCCCAGAAGAAGACAAGTCAGGGCTCCCGTTGAAATGCAATCTGTACTTGTATGTTGGTACCAAATTTGGGGAGCCTGATGTCCCCCAATTTCAGTGTTTCCATTGAATCCATGGCTCATTCATTCTGCCTTGTTGTGGTCCACTGAGAATGTCACTCCATATTTCTTTTTCCTTTTTACCAGCCCTTCAGGGTTTAAGTAAGAAGTGTGACAACTTGAATGGTGATTAAAAAACCAATTAGACATGCATCTAAATGAGCATTTTATTTCAAAGTAGCCATTTTCCCTTAAAACATGCTGAAACTCCATTTTTGAACTGTCCTCCAAGCCAGATTAGAAATCCATTCTTGTTAGTTTCTGAAATCACCAAGTGCTCCCATTGCCCTACATGGCTCCCTTCTCTGATATCTGAGCTGGTATACAAGAACTAATCTCTGTTCAAGGCTGCTGCTCTAGATCCATGAGACTCTAGAGAAAGGGGTTCTGTGAGCCTGATCAGGACTTGGAGTCCAAGAGAAACTTGATGGGAAAGACAATAGGAAACAGGATGACCATTCATCAGTGAGTTTATGTCCTGTTCTAAGAACTCTGGATGAATAAGGAACTACTTGTCCCTCATGTTTGTACTGAAAAATAGGGGAAAACCCATTGTATTGTCTAGGAATTTCAAGAGAAAACAATTGAATTAAAGAGAAATAGTATTTTATTTAACTTGAATAACTTTAATTTTTTTTTTACAGCAAAGTGGTGGCTGTAAACTTTTGTAAAAATTCTGAAGGGGCCTCTTTGGCACTATGAAGGGTTTTAGACTAGACATTAATAACATTGGTTTCTTCTGATAACCAGGACTAGGGATTTTTGCTCTTTGCCTTACAGATGGCATTAAAATGGACTTTTCTGAATTAAATGAGCAAGAATCAGAATAAAGGAGGAAGAAAAGGTTGGAAGAGAGTGGCAGTCTAATTAGCTCAGTTACAAGTATGGGAAAAGAAACAACAGGCCATTTAGATAAACTCCCTGAGGAGACAAAGGGAGGTGATGGGGAAGACACTCGCAACTTCAGTAGGCACAGGGCAGGGACTTTGAGGAATGACAAGTGATGTCAGCCCTGCTCGAGTACAATGAGAGTCTCTTCCCCATAATTACTTGTAAACCTTTTGTTCTGGAAAAATGTACATCTAAAGCTGGGGCTCTTCCGGAAGTGCCCCGATCTGCTAGCACTACCTCCTTGCTGTGGTTTCTAGAACCCTGATGCTCCTGTGGGCCATCATTAGGGAATCTCCTCCTGAACGATTTTGCCTAGCCCGCACCTCATTATTGATTGTTCAGAGTCGGATGCTGTGGTGTTCGTTCTCCTTTCACTGGCCAGCAGGCGAATGAGGACTGGGTCAATCAGTTCTTCATGCTGACCACGAAGTGGTTTCATTGGCCAAGTTCTGCTTGGTTCCTGGGGAGAAGGAAGAGAAGGGGAGGGGCCCGGGAAATGGGTGAAGAAGGACAAAGAAAAACAGTTTGCAACTGGCCATGCTCATTTGAAAGCTGGCTCTAAGTCGGGGATTCCTAACTCAGCAAATACCTGTATTCCTTCCGTGGTGTGAGATCTTGCAATCAGACTGCTACTCTTTCTTAGGACTATGGAATCTGGGAGGGCTGTGGACTGTTTTATAGATGAGCAAAGTCTGTTATTAAAGGCATTGAGTTGAGAGTTGCCAAAGGCAGAAGAGGAATCGACTGAAAAGAAAAGACAGGTCAGCCGAACAGCTCTCCCCCAGGGAAGCACTGAGCTGGCCAGGAGTGTTTCAGGGGCTTTGAAGGATCTTCTCTCAGGTTTCTCATGTTTAAAGAGGATGACAGTGGGCCTCTCTGATCACTTAGCTTGAGTCTTTGTTAATGCTGCCCTGTCTTCAAGGATTCAGCTACCTGCCTTTCATTTTCCTACTTCATTTTCTACTAGCTCCTTGACAATGACAGCAGATATTCCACTCTCTGCCACTGCTAAAAGATGCTACTTATTTCTCTTCTAAGATTTAGGGGGCAAAGATTTGTGTGATCTGACTGGACCTGTTGGCCCCTTGAGTCTCATTTTCATGATTCTGTTATTTTACAAATATTTGCTATTGAGGAATTATTTCCAAATGTGTAAGCCCCGAGCATATTCCCATTTCAATTACAATGCCTAGGACAGGGCCTGGCCCATAGGTCCTTAGTAAGTATTTGGGGAATGAGCATACAACACTGCCCTTCCTTAGTTCCCTTCCCTGACTTTGGCATCACTGAGGCCTCTCATGGATCTCTGAGTAGTATGGACTTCAGACTTCCCTTCCCTTGCTTGTTTTTAGCTTTCAACGTGGCACAGTGATTCAGGTGAGGTGCCACAGGTGCAGAGGACAATAGGACTCTCCCCTCCCTGCTCCTAGAAGTTGTGCAACCCCAGGTTCCATCAGCCTCTGTCAAGCGTGTGGTCCACTAAAACTCTCACATATTTTCCAGACAAGTAGGTATTGAAACCAGGCCTCCTCCATCCAGCACTTTTGAAGTTGATTTTTTGAACACAAGGATGATCCTTTACATTTTTCCTTACTGAATTTCATCTTATTTGATTGAGTCCAGGGACTGAGCCTAAGAAGAGGAGGCATCAATTAGGACAGAGTCCTAACCTTGCATCAGGAAGATCTGAGTTAACATCCACCTTCAGACCCAGTAGTATAACCGTAGGCAGGTCACTCAACTTCTGTCTACCTTAGTTTCCTCATCTATAAAAATGAAGATCATAACAGAACTTCCTTTGCAGGGTTATTGTGAGGGTAAAAGAAGTTGGTAAGTGTTTTATAAACCTAGGTGGCCCAGTAGATAGACCACTGGACCTGAAGTTAGGAAGATCTTAGTTCACATCCAGCCTCAGACACTTACTGGCGAGTTACTTAATTTCTGTTTGCCTTAACTCACTGGAAAAGGGAATGGCAAACTAGAAACTAAGCGACAACCTTAAATACTATAAAAATGCCAACTTAAGAGATCTTCTTCCAGCCCTCTTGGATCCTGACAGTCATTCACTGTGTTAGCTTTCCCTTTCATCTTCCATCAGTAAATTAGATGTGTCTTTTTCTAAGTCACTGATAACACTGTGCCCAGCCCAGACCCTGGGGGCCCTGCACCGTCACCCTCCTGCCATGTTGACTTGGCCTTGGAAATCATCCAGCCCAACCCTCTAATTTCGCAAATGAGAAGACTGAGATGTGGAGAAGAAAAATGGCTGCTCAGGAAGAGTCAGGGAATGGATGGCAAGGCTGGGGTTTGCCCAGATGTCCTCTGTCCCCAAGCTCAAGACTCCCTCCATTGTGCCATGCTTGGGGAGACCATTGCATGGTTTGAAATCTCTTCTCTCACCAAAGGCTCCCAAACCATTCTGTTAGCCAACTAGCCTAGACCTTGGCCACCTTCAGAGCAGGGAAAGGACTAGGGATCCCTGCTCTCCTTCCCTCTGACATCTGCAGTCCCAGACTAGGGAATCCTTTCTGCCTGTTGGCTTGGGGCCAGCCTCAGGGGAAGGCTCCTGTGGCCCTGGAGCCAAGCCCAAAAGAGCCTGAGTCTTACTCAGGAACCGTCCTCATTTGTCCAGTTGGCAAAGATTGCTATTGAATGTCATTTTCCACTTAGTAAATATCTACTAGGTATGTGCAAGGCATTGGGCTGGGCCCTATTGCCCTATGCCCTCAAGGGGCTTCCATTCTCTTGGGGGGGGTCTGCAGCCTGAGCCTAGTCATGTGAGGAGGAGGGAGGGAGATGACACAACCCCTACCCCTTGAGTTCTGAGCTGCCCTTTTTCCATGAAATCATGTATTGGGAGCAGCTGCAGCATCAAGATTTTAAAATGAATAGTCTCTATGCTGGCGCATTAGGTCATTTTGATGTGAATCACAGAAGTCACTAGGTTACAGTCATGTTGTACAAGAGGTTCCAGAAAGTGCAGAGTTTTAAGCCAAAGAAACTTCCAGCATGTGCCATGTGCTTCTGAACAATAACATGCTATTCCCAATCTCAATTACAGATTATTTTCCATAGCTTTCTAACATTGATCCTCCCAAGGGGATGGAGGCACAGGTTTTCTGAAAACATAGGGTTATAGCCTTAGAGTTGAGAGAACCCTTGGAGGGCTAAATCATTGTTTATTTTCCTCATTTTACAAATAAAGAAAGTGAAGTCTAGAGAGACTCACCCCATGTCACAGGGTCTGTCAGGATTCAAACCTAGGTGTTCCTTGAAGGCCTGAAGCTCTATATACTACATTTCTCAACCTCCCATATAGTCCATTTCAAAGTTATTGTTTGACAGATGTGGAAACTAAGATCCAGACAGTTCCCAGGACCACAGATTTAGCCTTGGAAGGGACTTGGGAAGCCCTCAAGTGCAACCCCCCATGTTGTACTTGTCTCTGCCTCAGCTTTAATCACATGGGCATAATACATGGGTATAACATTATTAACTAGCCTAGAAAGCTTTTTGATGAACAGCCTATAACATTACTATAGATGATGGGATGCACAAATACTTAATAATTAACCTTCAAGTCAGGTTTCCTTCATGGTCTCTGAGGCCCCATGCTACATTGCTCTCAATATGCTTTGAGTTTTTAAACTTCCAATGGGAGCTGAGTGGACAGTCAGACTATGTCATTCTGGGGCCACTGCCCTGTTGAACCTGCCCTTTGGCCACTCTCTGTTTGGCTCTGGTCAAGGGGAAACTGATTCAAAGTTTGTCTGCTTGAGTAAAATATTATGCCAATGACTCTGTGCAAATGTTCAAGGAGGAAAGGTTGAAAAACAAAAAAGGGAAGAAACCCTTTTTGAATTCCTACAATAATGGAACCTTCATGAAGCTTCACAAAAGAGGGTCAGTGGCCAGAAGGGACTGACTCTCCTTACCTTCAGTCTTCTGTTGACTTGATTGGCTGTAGAGTAGGTTTGAGATAAAGGCAAAGGAGAATGTTCTTTTGTTCATTAGTTATAGCTCACATGGTCCATCTGTCTAGCAGCCCAGGCCCTATTCCATAACTGCACATGGAATGTTTGGGAATGTCCAAACTAGAGGAGGCTCCATCACTTAAGCCTGAATATTTCATTTGCTGCTGTGTGGCATCATTTGAACAAATCTTTCCCGTGTTCATACAGCTTTCCTACATAGTTCGTTTACTTACTGAACTCTACTCCTTTCCAGTCCTTCTGGTTTATTTCTTATTCTGTCTTCTCTGCCTCTCCATTCTAACAAGCTTAAGTGTTCCAGAAAAACATGAGCATTAGCACAGTGTAGTGGGAAGGGTCCTAGATTTGGTAAAGGGGACCTAGGCTCAGACCCAGGGCTTTCACCACCCCTATCTCATAAACTTAGTTTAGGATAACAGACATTTCTTAAACACTTGCTTCAGTAATGGCCTATCCTAGGTGCCAGGGATATAAGGAAAACCAGACTTTTCTGTCGTCAAGGAAAGAGTTATTTATTTTCTTGTAGAATATAGGTAAGATGTGTGTTGAGATATAGAATATCACAAACCTCACGTTTTAAAACATTTGTAAGGAATTTCTCCAGTGATTCTTTTAGAAGTGTTTTTGCTCTACGTGTATCTATCTGTGCTTATCTTGTTATGTCCTTATTCGATGCAGACATAATATATGTATATAATAATCCTCTTCAAGTCATTACATGCCTTTCTGTTAATTACATTTTCCCACTTTATTGATTCTACAGTTATGTGAACGGTTAAAGCCTGAGTAGGTAGTGTTTCATTGTTTCTTCTGAATCTGCCACAGGGTCGTCAGACAAAGGGGACGTGATTCGTCCTTTAAGACTTGATTTTTTACTTTGGAAATGGGGAGACCTTGGGAGTCAGGGACCATGCCTTCTTGAGCTCATGATGGGCAAGGAGGGAAATGTCACATATAGACTGTTAGAAGAGCAGACTTCAGAGTCCAGATATGGACCATGTAGCAGCCTGTCTCCTGAGATGCCTAAAAGGGAAGGCAGCCCAAGAGCAAGCAAAGATCTGAGAATGAAATTCTGGAAATGTGCTTGGGTTCCTTGAGGGCAAGGAGTCCTCAGCCCCTAACACAATGCTGAGGCCCTAGGACAAAGTAAGCTTTTCCATTAGCTGATTTGTTCTAATCAGGAAGAAAAGGAGGGGGTGAGTGCTGAAAAGACCTATGTATAGGGAGCTCGCTGACATACAAATCTGAAATGTACCAGTATAAGAAATGAAAGCAAAAGCAGGTAACTGGGGATGGATAAAAAAGGAACAACAGCCACAAAAAGAATAGCATGAGCAGGGCTAAAGCCCAGGATGCAGGGCGCATGGGGAAAATGTTACAGATGGGGGGAAAGGCCCTTTTCCCTCCAAGTTACGTTAGATACAACAGCATGAGAACCGTTTTTAGGATGGCTTGAAAGCGTAGGGAAGTGAGAGATGGTAGAGACCCCCCTTCCTCCATGAGGTCAAGGCAGCAGCCCTGAGTTAAAAGAGCTCAGGTGCTGCAGGGCATCTCTGTGGGACTATAGAAGTACCACTGCATTAGGGGGACTAAGTGCCCCAGTGGTCTAGAAGAGAAGGTGAACACCTTGACCCACTGACATCAATTCCTGGTCAGATTCTACACCTGAATGTTCCTGTGTTTGTCCTTCCTTCTCGAAGAGGACAATGACATCAAGATGATGTCATGGCTTGCACTTGATTTTGATTTGAGTGAGGGAGTAGGACTGTGCAAGGTCACCAACCTCACTTTCTTCTCCTGGGCCATCTGGGTCCAGTGGCCTGATATTCATCAAGACAACTGCACACAGTCCAGGATGCAATGGAGGACCTCAGCCATTTTAGGCTAAGTTATTTTCAGATTCTCACTTTGAGTGAGATACACCCATTCAGTGAATAAGCCTCTTTAAGTAGTTATTCAAAGTGTGGCCTCTTTTAATAAAAGGAAAAAAAATAACCAAAAAATCAAAGTGGGAGGGGAAGACCCTTAGGGTTCTTAGGTAAAAGAGAATCAGTTACTATTTTGTATTTACATTCACTCCGAGCTAGGTGGGTGGGGACTTTTTGTCCTGTCTATGAGCCCCAGAGTGAATTGTCCATAAGGCTTGTTGTTTGAGCAAGAAATGTAACCAGTAAACTTAAAGGAGAAACACCTGAATGACTGAGGGACCAGAGGAGTCCCTAACAGAGAGAGTCACTAACACTTTAGAAATTGCTAATTGCTGCAGACAAACCAGAATGAATTCATTCGGTAACAAGTTAGACCAGATTCGTTTGGAGAAGCATAGGAGAAGAGGGGCCATCAGCACAGCAGATTAGGATTTTCACAGGACATTTGCCCAAGGCTGGCATGGCCTCTTTGTGGATGAGGCTGACTGATCAAGACACATTGCGCTATATCTGGGGATTCAGATGTTGCAGTTTCCAGCCTCCAAAAAAGAGAAGTGTTAAGGAATAAGCCTGGACACATTTCCCTATTCGCCATATCTGTACTGGATGGAATCCTTCAATAGATGTCAACAAAACAATCCAGATCATTTTATCCTGATGAATTACCTTTGAGAGTCGTGTGTCATGTTGACTTATATAACCGGCAAGGTCATTGCCCCATTGACCCCTTCTCTGTAATCTCCACCTAGTAAAAGTTTCAACTTTACCCCCTTTTTGCGTTCTGTACAGACAGAAGCCAAGCTTTGAGGCAGCCTCAGTCCAGCTGACACCTGCCTCCATCTCACTGACAACAGACAAGGCAGCTTTCAAAATTGCCCATTTTTCTTATTTGAGTTTTCTGACATGAAGGTGAATTAAGGTAAGATTGTGTTTCAAATGATGCCTAAATAAAGAGAGCAGACTTAGGGGTCTGAGGACCAGCTACCTTGAGAATGAAGGGAATGAATACATCCATCACTTCTGTGAACCCTGGAGGGGCTATGTCTGTGTGTTCCTTGGTAGAAGAAGGGAGCATTTGGTTTCTGTTTTAAATGCTAGTTACACAGGTACAGAAATGCTTTCTACTTGCAGCCACACCCATGGACTGTGCCTCAGCCAGGTGTATTTCTCTGTTTGCAGATTCCCGGTAAAGTTGCTCAGGACTGTTGATGAAATAATTAAATATTTCCATTGTGTGCTCGAGGCACTAGCTTGGTTTTTATTTCTTTGGAGAAAATGTTTGTTTTCATTTCTGTTTCCCCATAGGCTAGCCCAGGGCATTGGACTCACTCAGAGATGACTTGTAGCCAGTGGCCAACGCTGAGGTTGGCAGCCTGGAATGGATTTGGAAATCCAACTTCTCCCCTCAGGTCCAAACGGGAGTTCTATATTTGTAGTACTTGTAGTAGCTTCGTTACCAAGTTAATCGTTACGTGGGAGAATTGAAGTTAGCTAGACTCCTCCAGGCAGACATTCTAAGGTGGAACAATTCATGTTTGTCTGGGGGCAAGCAGGAAGGCAGAGAGGAGAGTTCCATTTGAACTGACCCTGGAAAGATGGGTAGTATCTTTCAATAGGTAGGGGTAGAGGTAGGGTGGGCTAGAAGATGGTGCTGATTGGAGCATGGCTCTCCAATCCCTGGGGGTGTCCAAGTAAATTCTGGGTCACCCTGTGCTGGGAATGTTGAAGAAAGGACTTCAGGCACGGTTTGGAGAAGAGTCTCCCCTTCTCTGGAAGAGAAGAGCATGGAGAGCATTAGCTCCCACTCTCATTGCGTATAGTAGTGTGGGTGTTAACCGGACTTTCAAGAGGAGAAGCTTGCCCAGACTCATGTGACCGGGTCCCCTGCCTTGGAACCCAGAACAGCTTTTAGTCTAGGCCAGTGTTTCTCACTGATTTGAGTGGAAGGGGCTAAGACCCCTGGGGAGGTGGCAGCTTCTCATTTTAAGGCTCTGAAGATATTTAGTGTAAGGAAGTTGGAATCTGAAGTCTTAATGCTACTGTTTCAGCTCATTTTCTCCTCTTCGTGGGTTGTTGAGTCTCTACTTTGTATAAACAAATGCTTCCAGCAAAGAATATGATTCCTTGGTTACCTCCTGTGGTGGTTAATTTCCTGAAGGTGATGAACCTGTTAAGCGCATTTAGCTGAGTACGGGAGGGAGAGTTCAGATAAGGCACCAGCACAAATCATTACAAGAATAGGCTGAAGAAGGCAGGGTACAATACAAAGTCTAATGGAGATGGCAGGGGTGGGGAGTCCTCGCCAATGGTTCCAGGAAGGCTGTATGGAGGAAGTGGTAAGAGGTGGTTTAGAATTAAGGAGAGCAGGAGTGAGAGAAAAAATGTGCAAGAAGGCGTTTTATGTAAGGAGAGAGTATGAGCAAAGAAAAGATGTGGAGGTTAAAAAAAAAATGGTATGTGTGTATGGGGGGCAGAGGAAGGAGTCCAGTGTAGGTCTGGCCAGGTATGAAAGGGAGTCTTGTAAGACAACTGAAAAGGTAAAATGGGGCCAGATTTTGGAGGTCCCTGAATGGCCAAGATAAGGAGTGTTGACTTTATTTAGAAGAAATATGGAGTCCTCAGTGCGTTCTGACTGTGACTAGATCTACCCATAAGGCAGATTAATCCAACCCTAGGCTTAAGGATAGACTGGAGAGGAAGTGGGGTCAGAAGCAGGAGGGGGAAGGACCATGTGGAGGTATTTACTAACAAACTAATGCTTCTTTCTGCATCACATCCTAGTTTCGAAACCCTAGAGAATGAATCATTTGGTGATGCCTTTGACAGAAAGGAAAAGAGAACAAGTCTGGTTTGGGAAATGGGACTGGCCTGCTGTGGGGGGTAGAGGGGCATCCTGACCCAGAAATCTTCTAGGTAGTGAGAGATGGAAGTCTTCAGTTCAAAGACAGGGTGGGCCTACCTCTGGGAGACTTCTGCAGAAGACCATTGAAGCTAAGGCAATGAACAGGATTAACAAGAGAATTTTAATAGGCTGCAGCAGAACCTGGGGGAGCCCCTACCTTACAAGAGAAAGTGAGGACCCAGGGAAGAGGAAGAAAGAGAGCAACAAGCAGGTGTGGGGGATATCTCTGGAACCAAAAGAGACTGGAGTGTTCAGGGTGGGGCTGGAGGCGGGGTGGAGTCACCTGCTGTCCAGTCATGGAGATAGCCCAGAGAGGAGGAGGAGGAGGGAACCCAGGGAAAGAGCACTTGGGTTTGGTCACTCGGAAATCATCGGTGACTTTTGAGAATGGTTTTGTAAATTGGACAGGAATGAAAGCAGATTTTAAGGGTCTAAGGAGAGGGTGGAGATGTGAGGAAGTTGGCATGCCAGGTGAAGATGATTGGGCCACAGAGAGAAGAGAATTGGAGGAACTGATGGTTAGAATCCAGGGACAAGGGACAGCTTTTTAAAAATTAGGACCACGTGACCAAAGTTACAAGTAGGAAGCTCCCCTCATAGAGGGCAGAGCTGACTGCTGGAACAAAGTCCTGGAAGGAGAGAAAGAGAATGGAGTCCAGGTCACAGTGATCTGGATTACTCTTAGTGAGGAGAGGAGTGTGGGACACCCCAGCTTGGGGAACAGGCAAGAAAGAATGTGTTTGACTGCCCAGTTTAGGAGAGATACTAAGGAAGTAGGTAACCCATTAGCCTCAGTGATTGCAGTAAAATGGTCCATGGTAGCAGACCGGGTAGTGAGGGGTAGGGGGTTGAGCCTGAAGAGATGAACAGTTCCGCAGAATTCCTGCAGAGGGCTCAGTTGGGTCAAGGTCCTTGTTCTTCTACTTTCCACCCTGCCAGATATAAGGGCCTTTGAGAGCAGAGTCCCCAACTCATGGGTCAGGGTCCTGTGACTAGGACCCAAGCTTCACTGAGTCACAGATACTGACAGCTGAATGGCTCTGCATGAGCTTGTATGTGTGTGAGAACAGGATGATCTGTGAGGGGGCAGCTTCTGGCTCCCTAAGGAAATATAAAAGGTGTCATAGTCATAGGATGGTGCTTTGGGGATGTAGAGGCAGCCTCCTAACAAAAATCAGGGGCAGAGCCTGTGGTCTCCCAGATGTCTTACTAGCATCAGTGCTGCAAGCAAAAAGGGTCTTCCCTCCCAATTCTTCTGCTCCCCAGGCAGCCATCAGAGACAACCTGGCTGAGGAGTCTGAAGACCAGGCTTTCCCCTCAGAGCACTGTCATTCGCTAGTGACGAACCTCTCTGCTCTCCAAGTGTCCTCATATGTGCTATATGCACTGGGACTGGCCCTGGGATTTCTGAGCAGAGTCAAATGGCACAAACTGAACTGTGCACCATAGGAAGAAGGATGAGGCCACCTCGCTGGGTTTTAATTTACATGGCACATGCTACAAACATCATTACGCTTAAAGCTCACTGAAGTCCTGGGAGCTGGGATTCCTATCCCTTGAATAATAATTATAACAATAGCATTTATCAGGCCCTTTACAAAGAATATCTCTTTTGATACAACAACCTGGGAGGTAAGTACTATTGAGATTTACATGAAAGCAGAGAGGCTAAGGCACTTGTCCAGGGTCTTGCAGCTAGTAAGGGTTTGAAGATGGATTTGAACTCAGGTCTTCCTGAATCCAGTCCCAGCCCACTGAGCACTGTAGCACCCCTTAACTTCCTCAAGAGTGGGGGAGCTGACTGGTGTCAAGCCACTGAGAGGTAGCAGTGTAGTCCCTAGATTCTGCAGGGTTCACAGCCTTTGCCCTCTTTCCATATCTCCCGGGGATGGCCTGGCCTCCTACCTCATGGAACCCATGCCAGGTTTGATGACCAAGCAGCTTCCAGGCATATCTCACTCATCTTCTTATCCAAGTCAACTGCTTGTTATCTACTATAGCTGAAGTTGGAAAAAGACAGCGAAATGGTTTGTTTGGAAGCCAATGTCTCCCTGACCAAAGTACAAGACATTATCTCCTGACTTAACTTTGTGGTTTGGATTTATTTACCTCCCTTTCCTAAGTTTAAAATAAACCTTTAAAAAGTCAGATTAGTCTTTAAACATAAACTAAGGGGGGAAAAGGACAGTTTTCAAAAACAGATCGTAACTTCTTAGAAACAGTGAGCTGGAAACTGACCCCAATGTCCTCTTGGCCCAGTCTTGATGATACATTTCCTCCTTAGTCAGGTCAACTTGAACGCCTGTGGTTTAAAAGAAAGGTAGTTCTCCCAGAGTTCCACAATCTCAGAGAGCCTACTTGCTGGCTCCTAGCGACAAAGTTCTTTCAGCAGTGGGAAGGAGGACTGAGTGGGATGGGGACTGGGACACAGCCTGTCTATTGTATTTCATGGCCCTTGGTCCCAGGCAGGTGCTTTTTAATCAGGCTGAAATTTGTGACTGGTTTCTGGAAGTTGGAGGTGGCCAACTGTTTAACCTCTTCCTTGCCTCAATGGTTGCTTTCGAGGAATACTTCATGGTCACATCTTGTGGTCAGAATATCTTGTCCCAGGCTGAAGTGCTGGGGTTGAGGGAGGGAGGGCAAAACCTTCCCTAGGCTGAGCTTTAGCAGCATAGAATAGACATATTCAGCATGTCCCTTCCTGTCCTCCTTCAATGTGGGCAAAAGTCCCAATTTGCAGCCCTTTCCATACAGTGCATGCACAGGTAAAGAGTTTGTGGTTCTTTGTGACTGAAGCAGCTGTCAGGATCTGTAACTGGGATGGAGATTTCATTAGCACCTTCCTTTGTACACCACCTTCCTCTTAACAATCTTCTGATGTAGGAATTACAAGTATAACTTCATTTGACAGATGAGGAAACTGAGGCTCAGAGTGGGGAAAGTGATCCATCCAGTTACACAGCAAAGTAATAGAGGAGTCCAGCTACAAACCCAAGTCTTTCGGTTCTAAGCCCAAGTTCTAAGTGTTTCCATGAATTACATGGTGCTGACTTGTCTTTGCCTTTTCAATGGGAAATGAAAAATCGCCTGTGGAATATCATTCTGTCTAAACCTTGCTAAATGTCTTTCAGCAGCTCAGTTCTCAGATGATTATGAAATCTAACAGGGGAATTTAGAAGCTAGAAGTTACAAGGAGAGAGTACATTTAATATATGATAATTTCTTAACCTAATTAACTTGACAAATTAAACATTTTCTTAATAATACAAAAATCATTTAAATAGTGCCTCCTATGTGCCAGGGAATCATGTTAAATGCTTTACGAATATCTCATTCAATCTGCATCACAACTGTTGAGATAGGATCTATTATCCTCATTTTTTGCAATTGAGGAAACTGAGGCAGGCAGAGATTAAGTGACTTGCTCAGGATCTCACAGCTAGTAAGTTTCTGAGGTCAAATTTAATGATAAATGATTGGAGATCACAGATCCCCAGACTTGGAGAGCTGAAAGGGCGCTCAGCAGCCAATTCATGTTCCCTAAAGACCCTGCACCACCTCATAGCCAACAAGGACCTGTCCAGCTGCAGCCCATTCTGATGCTGGACAGCTCCCACTTGGTGCTCCTGGCAAGACTCCTTGGCCACACACCGGCCCAGGATCCCTGATGTCTGACACAAGTATCACACCTGCCCCCTTCCCATCCTTGAGTCTTCTCTCAGCTAAATAGCCTTAGTTCCTTTGTCAGATCCTCCTAGGGCATGAATCCCCCACACCTCATGGTCTCTAGCTTATCAATGTTATTTGTTTAATGTGGTTCCCATAGGAGACCCTCCCTCCCCACTCCTGGCAGCTCTGCCTCTCTTACTGAAGTCCAAGGCCATGCGACCTTTGGGACCAGCACATCATGCTGCTGACTCATGCTGAGCTCGCAGCTCACTCAAAGCTCCAGGTAGTTTTCAGACAGACTGTCTTCCCTACCTTATACTTGGGCTGTTGGCTTTCTGTTCTGAATCCACATATGACACTTCATATGAATCTCTACTGAATTTCTTCTGATTCGATCCAGCCCAGTGCTCCAGCCTGATTTTTTAGGAATCTGATTTTATCATCCCCTGTATTAGCCATTCTCCCAGCTGTGGGGCTGCGAATCTGCTGAGCATGCTGTTTCTGACTTTGTCCTGTCACTGCTAAAAATAAAGCTAAACAGTGAGGCCAAGGCTTGATCCCTGAGGCACTCCACTGGAGACCTCTTGCCAAGCTGACAAGGAATGGTTAATTAATTATCCAGTCACTCAACTGGTTCAAAATCTATTTCATTGTAGTCCATACCTCTCCATCTTTTTTCACAAGAATGAGGCTGGAGTCCTTCACCAGAGGCCTTGTCAAATGTAGAACAAGCAAACCCACAGCATTCTTGAGATCCTATGAGCTTCGTAACCACATCAGAAAAAAGGTTTGCCTGGCAGGGTCCCAACCTAGTGAAGCCAGGCCAGCCTGGTAATCCCCACTGTCCTTTCCAGACACTCATGCCATGAGTCATTTGTAATCTGTTCTAGAATTTTCCCAAGTCAAACTCCCTGGCTTGGAGCTGTCCAACTCTGTTCTGCATCTTCTTTGAAAGTTTGATGTCTGCCTTTGTCCAGGCCTGTGCCAGCCCACAAATCTTCTGCAGCCTTTCAGAATTGCAGGTAGTCAAATGTCTGATCTCCTGCCCTAGCTTCTAGCATCTGGACACTTGTTAAAAGCTGAGGTGGAGGGGGAGTTCTCTCAGGCATTGATTGAGCCCTTCAGATCCCACCCACTCCCATTTCTCCTCTTCAGTAGAAAGGTTTCCCTTTGTACCTTGAATTTTCTTTTCAAGATTCTGACCATTTGTGGGCTGACTTCACTACACCAAAGGCTCCTGCCCCTCCTTGTGTCAGGTAGGTGAAGCCTATGGACCCTTCTCTGAATCGTATTTAAATGCACAAAATAAAATACCTGGGATCACAAGCAAACCAATTATATTTTTTAAAAAGATGCCATTTTTTTTCCATCTTCCCCATTTGCACCCCCTCCAGATTAAGAACCCTAATCCTTAGAATTTCAGGGCATGAGATCCAGTCTGTCCTTGCTCTGAACCTTTTTCAAATCTGCTTTACTCAGACCTATGCTGCATGACAGACTATACCCAGCTTTCCTCTGTCATGGAATATCCTTACCCCTTAGGGCTCCCCAAATTTCTGATTGTGGAAGCCAGGAAGAGCCAGAGTACAGAGAGCATTGGGCCTGGAGTCAGGAAGATCTGAGTTCTCATCCAGGCACTAGCTGTGGGACTCTGGGCAAGTCACTTAACCTTTACCTGCCTCGTTTTTCTCACCTGTAAAATCAGACTAATAGCAGTACCTACCTCCCAGGGTTGTTGTGAGCATCAAATAAGATAATATTTGTAAATCCTTCAGCCCAGTGCCTGGCACGTAGTAAGAACTGTAGAAATATGATCATGACTGCAATAGTTTTCTTATCAGCAGTGATTTTATAAAGATGATTTTCCCTTCCTCCCTCCAGGTTAAAGACCTTTAAAGGGACTGGCTTCACCTTGCCATGATGGTAGACACTGAGAGCCAGATCTGCCCCCTCTCTCCACTCGATGATGAGGATCTGGAAAGCCCACTCTCTGAAGAGTTTCTCCAAGAGATGGGCAGCATCCAAGAAATCTCTCCCTCCCTTGGTGAAGATAGCTCCGGGGCCTTTGGTTTCGCAGAGTATCATTGCTTGGGAAGCGGTCCAGGATCTGATGGGTCTGTCATTACAGGTCAGTGATTTATTTGCTGTCAGGTTTGTTTAGACTTTTGTTCCCAGACAAAACCATTCACTGGGCAAGAAGTGTATCAATGAATAAATACTCATTGAGTACCTACTGTGTTCCAGGAAGGAATGAACACTTATTGAGTACCTACTGTGTTCCAGGAAGGAATGAACACTTATTGAATACCTACAGTGTTCCAGGTGAATTTGGGGTTAGGTTTAAGTGCTCAGCTCTGGGGACGCAAAAAGAGGCAAAAGACAATCCTTACCCTCAGGGAGCTTATACTCTAATGGAGGAGAGGATCTATAAAGCAAGTTGTGTACAAGATAAAAGGGAAATAACTAAGAGAGTGAAGATACTGGCATTAGAAGGGACTGGGGAAGACCTCCTGTAGACGGCTGGATTTTAGCTGGGGCTTAAAGGGAAGATGGGAGGTGGAACTGAGGAGGGAGCCATTCCAAACACAGGGGAGGACCAGAGAAAATGTCCAGAACTAAAAGCCAGAGATTCTTATGGATGGAGCAGTCAGGAGACTGGGAGGACCTATCTGGGGAGTCTAGTGCACCAAGATGAGAGAGGGAGGCAGGTTATGAAGGACCTTGAATTCAGGGCAGAGCATTTTATACTTGATACTAGAAGCCAGAGGGAGTCACCAGACATGTGTGGACCTTCACATTAGGAAAATCACTTCAGTGACTGAATGGAGGATGGCCTGGGGTGGGGAGAGCCTTAAGGCAGGCAGACTCTGACCCCCAGCAGCTACTGTCATAGGCCAGGTGGAAGGTGATGAGGGTCTGTACTAGAGGGGTGGAGGAGGGGGCATATTTGAGAGATGGTACAGAGGTGAAATTGACAGACCTTGGCACCATTTTGGACCTGGGGAAGGATGTAAGAGAAAGTGAGGAGTCCTAGGATGATTGCTAGGTTGTGAGTCTGGGAAGCTGGAGGGTAGGAGGGGAAGGTAAGGGGGGAGGGTTTAGGGGCAAAGATCACAAGTTCAGTTTTGGACATATTGAATTTAAGATGTCTACTGGATGTCCAAGTCGAGATGCCTGAACAGCAGATTGGAGGTCAACAGAAAGTTTGGGGCAGAAAACAGTAGTTTTGAGAATTGGCAGCATAAAGATGGTAATTGTCAATGGGAGCTGATGAGATCACCCAGTGAAATAGTACAGAGGGAGAAGAGCAGAGGGCCCAGGTAGACCCCTGGGGACACCTCGGGTTAGAAGGTATGATCTGGAGGAGGATTCAGCCAAGGAGGTAGAGAAGAAGGAAGAGAACTAGGGGGTCCCCAAAACCTATAAGATTAGAAACAGAACAAATAAATCTCACCACCCACTTCATATCTGAAGTAAACTGTGCATTAATTCTGCAGGTGAAGAACCTGTTCACCTGTTCAGCCTACCACACAAACCAGCGGAGACCACTATGGTTAAAAGAAGCAGCTGACAGAGCATGCCAAAGCAGTGGGCGCCCCCAGATGGCAGACCAGCCAGCTGGCCATAGGACATCCCGCTGTGTGCCAGTCATGTCAATCAGGCTCTCCCTCCCAGTTTCGCTTGCTGAGGGGTGACCTGTCAGACAAGTTTCAAAGAGAAGGGCCCCTTTAAAAAGCTATTTTTCTAGTCATAATTAGATTTCTGTTTCCTATCTAATCTGATCCTTTGTTAGACTGTTTTCTCAAAATGATGCAATTTACCAATGGAGAAGGGCCTTGTCTAAAGCATATTTACTTTTTATAAAAGGTTAAGCCTTGGAAGCCTAGTGAGTGAAGGTGGATTGTTCCAAGCAAACAATGTTTCATGTTTTCCTCATGACCACAATATTCTGAGGCTTCCTTCTGGAAGCAGGCAGACTGGAGAAAGAGTTTCTCTGATCAGATAAATTACTGCAGTAATTGATGAAAAGGAGGGATGACTTCATGTTCTAAGAGTCAACTGCACGTGGCCTAAAACGAAGAGGAGGGTCCCCAGGAAGTCTGGCAGATTTGTCCTGTGCCATTCATGCAATGAATTAGCTATCAGAGGCAGAGGACACCAGAGCAGCCTCGAGCCCCAGAAGGGTGGCAGAAATGGGAGCACAGCCTCAGGTGGGGGCCCTGGGGGCTAGGAGAGAAGGGAGAGGGCTCCAAGTCAGAGACCTGTGATAACCTGCCTCAGTACAAGGAGTCAGCATGCAGGGAGGGAGTTTTTTGTCTTAACCCAAAGGGCCACAGATTGCAGGGACTTTGAATGGAACCCTTGGCTGAGGACAGGTAATAATGGTCTTCCACTGAGACCCGAGAGAACACCCCAGCCCTGCCTAGAGGCATCGAGGAAAGGAGGGATCTCCTGCACCTCCTTCATGGAAGTCCTGCAAGTGGGACACAGGAATCAGCTGTCTGGGCTCCCTTCTGCTGCTCAGGGCTGTCCTTATGAGGGTCAGAGGGGTTTCTCCTGTGCCCCAGAGCAGGATTGCTCTACTCCTGACCATGGGAAGCAGGGGAGGAAGGGACTCCTGGCATACCCTCCTCCTCCAGCCACAGCTTTCCTTACTGGGCTTGTGGGTTGTTCCCCACCCCCCATTGGATTACAAGCTTCTTGAGGCCAGGTGCCATCTTTCTTTTCACCACTTGCATCCCCAGGACTTAGCACAGTACCTTTGTGGGCACTTGATAAATATTTATTGGCTTAGTTTCCTCCCTCATTAAACCCACCTGGGCACCTACTGCCCAGGGTACAGAGGGAGGCAATTCCCGACCCCTCCCTAGGGCCAGAGTGCTCTGTGTACAGAATGGTTCAAGAGGAGAGCTCAGCCACTTACCAGCTTTCTTATGTTTTTTGTTGGCACTCTAAGCGTCCTGATTTTTTTAGATGTTTCTCGCACAGACAGCCTTTGGGGAGTGGAATGCCATGGTCTCCAGTATTGACCAGACTCTTCCCTTTCCCTCAGACACCCTTTCCCCAGCATCCAGTCCTTCTTCTGTGAATTATGCTCCAGCTGCGGGTGGTGCTGATGATTCTTCCACATTAAACATCGAGTGCAGAATTTGTGGGGACAAAGCCTCTGGCTACCATTATGGTGTGCATGCCTGTGAAGGCTGTAAGGTGAGTGTGGCAATGGCCAGGCCACAAACCCAGAAAACGTGGCAAATGGTGATGTTGGGTGAAGCTTGTGAGTGTCTCCTTGGGTGGCCTGGGGCAAGTCCGGGCCTCGGTCTCCTCAGCTCCAGAGGAAGGGATGGTTCAAAGGCCTTCTAGGACTGGATATGCCTTTGTTCCATCCACCTAAAAAGGAAAGAACATTCCACAGCCTCCTCTCCTCTCTGCGTTATCAGAAATTCGTCTTCTGTGGGCGTCTCCACAGGCCTCTCCTTTCCTTTGATGAAGCGTAACTAATGGTCAAAGGGAGTGCCCTAGGAAGAGGGGTGTCAGACCGTTCAAATCTCTGACCTGCTCACTATTCATGCATGGTCTTAGAGAACCATTCCCAAAGGGAAGCCTGGAGGGCACCTCCTGCCACAGAGTACGAATCTTGGGCCCTAAAACAACCCACTCTCCTGGGCCCCTCCCAGCTCTGGCTGAGCCATGGACATTCAGCTGCAGCCCAGGGACCAACCTTACCAAATACAAAGAGGTCACAAGGGGTATAATGGGGTCTGGACACAGCAAGTCATGGAATGGGTCCAGGGTCTGCGATCTGCACAGGTGGAGGGTTGGGATCAGCACTGAGACCTTTGCAGGCCCAGCATATGGCCAGGGTGTGAGCTGTGTGGGACCAAATTCACTAGACTAGAAAGTGTTTGAGTGACTGCCTCCTCTGGCTATCTATGGTCATTTTCATGGAAGAACAACAAATGCCTCTTGCATCGAATGTCTCCCAGGCATTTGCCCTGGGTCTCAGTTCTGGGGCTGAGGAGAGAGAGGCTCCAGGCTGCTTAAAATTTCTCTCCAGGCATGGCCTTGAGGCTTACGAGTTGTGCACTCACCCTGAAAAAGTGAGAGCTGGGAGACCCTTCAACGCTGATCAGAACTTTTTTAACAGGATATTTACTTTCCCCTTAAACTGAAGAGGGGGCTCCCTACCCAGGCCCACTCCCAATAAAGTCTCTGGTGCCCCAGGCCATCTCCACACCACAATGAGGCACCAGTGTCAGGTTTCTGGACATTTGAGACTGTCCCTGTCTGTTCCAAAGGCAGCTGGGCCAGCCACCCAGAAAGGCAGCCGTGTGTGGCCCACACCCTCGCTCCCTCAGTTGTGGAGAGTTATGAATTGTTCTCTTCTATTGGGACCCACCCTAAAGAAATCTCAGCTTCTTGAGGGGAGCTGGGGGGCTTCTGAGGTGACCAAAAAGGACAGAACGGTTCAGTGGTTTGAGTTTCAAGGCATAATTCCTAGCTGTTACTTAGCCTCATGGTAATCTGTCACAGGGGTTTTTCCGGAGGACCATTCGCCTTAAGCTGGCCTATGACAAGTGTGACCGCAGCTGTAAAATTCAAAAAAAGAATCGTAACAAGTGTCAATATTGCCGTTTCCAGAAGTGCCTTTCAGTTGGAATGTCACACAATGGTAGGTAAGGTCACCCTTCCTCTCTCTGGCCCTCCGGCCCTCTCTCCTTCCCTCCCCCCTCTTGCCCTCTCTCCTTCCTCCCTTCCCTCCCTCCTTCCCTCCCCCCTCTTGCCCTCTCTCCTTCCTTCCCTTTCTCCTTCCTGGGTTTTGTTTGTTTTTTGAGAATCCTGCTGGGTGGTCCCTCTTGATATTCTGCTGCTTAACCACCATAACATGCTTTTCATTCAAAAAGTCCTGAGGATGGGGGGATGGGGAGTTGAGCTCTCATCGGAGAAAGAAAAAGGGATGGTTTTGTCCCTGAGGAAGAGGATAACAGCCTCCCAAGCCTCTGAATTTCTGAATTTGCTTCCAAGCCTGAAAGATGGGCTCTGCTTGAATCCAGCCCAGGTGCTTCCATGGTCATGGTGGTGGGGGAGGGGAGCTGTGGCATTGGAAGACCACCAGAGTTTCCCCAAGATGGACAGGGCCTCCATGAGCAGCCTGAGTTAGTTCATGGGGTGCAGGGGCAAGGGGTAAGGTCTTTGACTCCTCCAGGCTCAGCCCTGGTGCAGAGGCAAGAAGAGGCAATATAGGTGAAGTCACTTTGAGTGCCCAAGGGGTGAGAAACCAAACCCAGTGACAAACTGGCCCTCATTGCATGTGTTTTCCACATTCTAGAACAGATTAGAAGAGACTACAAGGTTGGGACTTTATTCCTCAGTTCTTTCCAGATACACCTCTAAGTCCTGCCTTAGGGCAGGCTCCCTCTCCTGGGGTGGGTGCTGGAGCATCCCCAGCTCAGGCTTCCAAAGTACAGGCTTCATCCCTGACACCCAAATGGGTTCCTTGTCTATCCGTGGGTACAGAGACCAAAAACCCAGGAAATAAGCTCCCCACCAGGGACCAGAAACCAGCAGCCTCATGGACCACCTAATCTAAGTCCCCACCTAGTGCCAGACAAGCAGCAAATATTTAAATAAAGAGCATTTATGATCTTTAGCCCCCCAACTCCCACTTACTAATTCATCTTTAAAGTCTAGCATCTACACATTCCATTTCTACCCAGTGATGTATTTGTCATGTGAGTAGCACTGCGTACACGGTGCAAAGTAGGCCTTAATAAATGCTCGTTCTCTTCTCCCTTCCCTACACAGTGAAATTCCGACTTTTGTGTTCACCTTGACCTTGTCATTAGAATGCAGGAAATGACCTTTATCTCACTTGTCCATTTTTTGAATAGCTTCACTCCTATCCTAAATGAGGACCTTCAGCCACAAATCATTCTCCTTTTAGGCACGAGAATCTTGCTTGTGACATGATTTTAATTTCTGTCCATATTTCTCCACCATCTTTCCCTCCAGCCATCCGTTTTGGGAGAATGCCGAGGTCTGAAAAAGCAAAATTAAAGGCAGAGATTCTTACATGTGAACATGATCTAGAAGATTCAGAAGTCGCAGATCTCAAGTCTCTTGCCAAGCGCATCTATGAAGCCTACTTGAAAAATTTTAACATGAATAAGATCAAGGCCAGAATCATCCTGGCTGGGAAAGCCAGCAACAACCCAGTAGGTGTCTTTGTTTCCATTTTACTGTAGGGGACAACAGCAAGGGGGTCAGTGTAGAACTCAGAGAACTTGGTGTGATCAGCTCTTTCCCAGATCATTCCCTAAAAGAAGAAACTGAGGCTCTGGATAGTGGGGGAGGAGAAGAGAAGAGGGACCTGCCCAAGGGCAGGTAGTCAGCACTGGAACATAAGTCTTCTGACATTTGTTGGTGCCTTGATCTTGATGATTTCCCAACTCATTTCTCCTATTCTTTCCACGGATGTTGTTGTGATCCTCGTTTATGTTGTTTTCCTGGCTTGACTCCCTTCACTCTGCATCAGTTCACAGAAGACTTCCCAGGCTTCTCTGTACTCCCCACATGCATCATTTCTCGTTGTTCAGTCATTCAGCCTTGTCCAACTCTACTTGACCCCAGGGCTTTTGTCCAGATGGTTTTCTTGGCAAAGATATTGGAGTGGTTTGGCATTTTCTTCTCTAGTGTGCTCCCACTGTACTGATGAGGAACTGAGGCAAATAAGGGTTAAATGAATTGCCTGGGTCACACAGTTCCTAAGGGTCTAACCTCTCAAGATCAAACCTCCCAATTCCAAACTCTATCTCGTAGATATCTCATAGCATCCCATAGCTGTCCTATCATTTCTTATAGCTCAACAATATTCCATTATGTTCATGGAGCACATTTTGTTTAGTCATTCCCCAATCATGCACATCTACTTTCTTTCTAGTTTTTTTTGCTACATGTGCTGCAGTGAGTGTTTTGGGGTCTACGGGACTCTTTCTTTGACCTCCTTAAGGTATTTAAATGACTGTGGGATCTCTGCACTGAGTCACTTTATCTTTTTTTTTTAATTGATTTGTTTTTGGTTTTCTACAATGGCTTCCATAAATCTTAGATTTTCTCCCCCTTCTTCCCGCCTCTTTCCCCAAGATGGCATGCAATCTTATATGAGTTCTACACATATATTCTTATTAATACATTTTCACCTTAGTCATGTTGCATTGAAGAATTAATATGAATGGGAGAAACTATGAGAAAAACCAAAACAAAGCATAAGAGAAAATGGTCTACTTCATTCTGTGATCCAGTTCCTTAGTTCTTTTTCTGAATGTGGAAGGCTTTTTACCTCAAGAGTCCATTGGGAAATTTTTATGTCCTTGCATTGCTGTAAAAGGCTCAGAGCTGCTATAAATATTTTTGCATATGTGTGAGACCCTTTCCCATTTTTATGATCTCTTTGGAATACAGTCCTAGAAACAGTATTGCTGGGTCAAAGGGTATGCACATTTATATAGCCCTTTGGACATAGTTCCAAATTGCTCTACAGAATGGTTGGATCAGCTCATAGCTCCACCAACAATGAATTAGTGTTCCAACTCTCCCATATCTTCTCCAACATTTATCATCTTCCTATTTTGCCACGTTAGCCAATCTGATAGGTGTGATGTGGTACCTCAGAGTTGTTTTGATTAGCATCTCTCTAATCAATAGTGATTTAGAGCATTTTTTCATATGACTATAGATAGCTTTAATTTCTTCCTCTGAAAACTCCCTGTTCGTATGCTTTGATCATTTATCAGTTGGGGCATGACTTGTATTTTTGTACATTTGACTCAGTTCTCTATATATTTTAGAAATGTGGCCTTTATCACAGATGCTAGTTGCAAAAATTCTTTCCCAGTTTTCTGCTTCCCTCCTAATCTTGGTTGTGTTGGATTTGTTTGTGCAAAAAGTTTTCAATTTCATGTAACCAAAATTATCCATTTTGCACTTCATAATGTTTTCTGTCTCTTGTTTGGTCAAAAATTTCTCCATTCTCCATAAATCTGACAAAAACACTATTCCTTGCACCCCCTAATTTGTTTATAGCATCAATCTTTATACCAAGATCATGTATCCATTTGGACTTTATTCTTGTGTATAGTGTCAGGCATTGGTCTATGCCCAGTTTCTACCTCACTGTTATCCAGTTTCCCCCGCAATTTTTGTCAAACAGTGAGTTCTTATCCCAGAAAGAGTCACTTTCTTAACATCGCTCAATGTCAGTATACAGAATGTTTGGGCCAATTCACAACTCCACCAATAATGTACTAGTGTACTGAGTCTCCCACAGTCTATCCACCATTGATTATTTCCTTTTTGTCATCTTTGCTGATTTCCTGGGAGGGAAGTAAACCTTCGAATGGTTTTGATTTGCTTTTCTCGTGTTGCTCATGAATGCTTTGGCATAATCTTTCACGGTCTTGTTCATCATTTGTAATTCTCTTGAGAAATGTTTGTTCCTCTCCCACGACCACTTCCCAGTTGGGGAAAGAGCAACTTTTGTCTATTTGCCATCGGACAACCATTGTCCCTAAAGCACAGAAGACAAATCAGTGGTTTAATGGGAGTAGCAGCATTTCTTAGTATCTCAAGTTTACAACTGTTCAACTAAAGGTTGCTTGATGTCAATTCCTGTTTTCTCTCTGTGTTTAGCACACTATAGTGGAGAAAGTGATAAATTAGGAGTCAGAGAGACCTGGGTTCAAATCCCGCCTCAGACACTCGCTTATTATCTCCCAGACTCAGTTTCCTCTTCCATAAATAGGTGGCTCTGAAGGGTTCCTGTCCATAAAGCGCTTAACAAACCATGGTGCAACAGACACGTCCGATGGTTATGGACGGAAACGGAAAAAAGAAAGCGCAGTATATCATTGGGAATTTTTTTTAAAAAATGTTTTAATTCTTATCCTGGAAACGTCTTCATTCCTGCCTCCTATGCCTTATTGCAGCCCCAGCTCTCCCCCTCACTTCTCAACCTCCCACCTCCCACCCATACACCATGATCTGGAGGAGGTGTACTGGGGCAGAGGGCTGTGTGTGTGTCAGCAGGCAGGCTTTGGGGAAGGACGTCTCATCCCCCAAACACACCTGGAACCACCCACGCACCTTCCGTGCTTGAATTAATCACCAAGTGCCTTCCCAAAGTAGCCAGTCCGGTCCTCGAGCATCTTCTTTTCCCTTTCCGAACGTGGTCAGACAAGTTTCCTCTTGCTAATGAGTAGTTTGAAGCTGTTCTTATTCTGAGTTATAAAAAGAGATTTTTCATATTTCACAAGCTGCTTTCTTTCATGAACACACCAAGCCTCCTTTTACAGAGCTTTTCATTCTGCGGGATATTCCCCATCAAAGGGAAACAGGTCATTTTGAAGTTCAAACAAGCCCTTTTTATTAATTTGGTAAAACTGTGCCCTGGTAGAACAGCCCAAGAATGTTCCAGTAGTTCAAGGGTGCTGGCAATAGCAGTGGAAGCAGGTCATGCCCCCTTTGGGGAGGGGCAAAGAGAGCAGAAAAGGCTGGTGACTTTCCAATGCTTGCTTTTAAGTTGTTTGTAAAGAACATTTGAGAAGAGGAATGTGGGGTTTTGCATCCAAAAAGGTAACTGATCCCTTTGGGGACCTGGGCTCAGCCCTATGGGCTTGACTCTTGCAGCTCTCCTGCTGGAGACTGGTTTTGCCAAGGACGTCAGATGAGGCAAGGTCAGGTTCCTCTGAGGACACACACAGACATACACATATGCACAGATAGTCAGAGAAGAATCTGTTTTATATTTAGATTCTGCTAGGAGGGCTGGATATGGGGCATTCAGGGAGAGCCAGCTCTCTGGTGGGAAGGATTGCCAAGTCCTTTGTGGGACTGTTCATCCACCTTTGGGGTCTACCTGGTCCCCAACTCTCACCTGTGGCTCCAGGGAGTCCTATAGCATGTGTAGTGACCACAGCCTGCTAAATGGTCTTGGTAACCAGGCCAAACCAGGTGGAGCTTACCAACAGACCTCAAACTCTTTGGTGATTTAGGGGTTATCTACCCCAAGCACATGAAGATATCCCCCAGTGGAATGGGCAGAAGAGAACAACTTGTTCCAACAACCATGAAAATGGCTGAAGCAGGCACTGTGCTTAGAGTTTGGTCAGACATTGAAGACACCAAGATCTTCCCCACCCTCAACACTCACCCTGACTCTTGTTTTGCCACTGAACTTTGATGGCTCAGAGAGACAGAGCAAGGCTGACAGCTCTGGGTGACTCGGCCTCAGATCCAATTCCACAGGTCACAACATGACCCCATGATGTCCATGTCCTCTTTGAAAACAAAGGACAACAAATCAGTATAACCCCAGTGGTGTGTGGCCTACTCCAAGGATGGAGGCAGGGAAGATTTGTCCCCACTGGGGCTCAGCGTCTGCTCAGTGAATCACATTCAGCAGACACATGAACTTTCCCTGGTGAGCCTGGCCCTCTGCTTTTCCCCTGGTACCCTCCCTAGACTGAGCACTGCCCCCTTGGCCAGTCCACTGGCCTGTGCTGGGATACCTCCCCCCTCCATTCACCAAGGAAGATAGCATCTTCTGCCTGATGAAGGCCCTGCTGCTGCTGCCTTGGGCATGTGGGCAGCCTTGGGCATCTGGAGAGAGGGTTTTTCTTTGGATTCTCACCAGTGGCTTCAGAGTATCATCCTCAAGGATGACCCTTGCTCTTCTTCCAAGGCCATGGAGTACAAGAGAGAGGAGAGGGTAGGTAAGCTCTAGTTCAGATGAGAGGAGCCTGAAAAAATGGGACTGGCATCCTGAAAAGTCTAGTATATGGTTCACTTCAAATGCAGACATTCACTAGGGTCTGGCCTGTCCCTGATCCAGGCTCAGTCCTGGGGGACTATGAAGAAGAAAGAGGAGAGGCTGCCCCGTCCTTGGTCAAACAGGAGAGTCAAGGCCCACTGTTTCCCATCTCCACACCTTTGTGCTGGCTCTCCCCTTACCTGGCATGTCCTTCTCTGAACCTATTCCCCTCTCTTAGAATGTCTGTAGCTTCATCACTTGAGGCCTTTCTTGATTCCCATCCTTTCCCACACACCCCAGCATCACCTTATCTTCACTTTATCTACGTATGTGTGTCATATATACATGTATTGTCATACATGCCTCTATGTCATACACGCCTATGTGTCATACATACATCTTTGTGTCTCTTTATGTGTGTATGGGCTGTTTCCCTCTAGAATACATGCTCCCTGAGGACTGGGACTGTTTCATTTTTATCCTTGTATTCCTAGCACCCAGTCCAGTGCCTGGCACATTGTAGATGTTTAATAAATGTTGATTGATGAACTGATAGAATGTAACAATCTCATAACCAGAATACCAAGGACTGTGAGAACAGAGGAGGATGAGGGCACTCCAGTTAGGGAGGAGAGGAAATTGGGAGAGCTCTAGGAGGGAGGCAGCATCAGCCCTGGGCCTTGAAGGCTTGGTGATGGAGGAAAAGGATAAAGATGTCAGTGAGAGGCAGGAAGAAGAAGGGAGGCCAGTGAAAAGTCCAGGGAGGGGCAGCTACCCCTCTGCATAGCCAACCTCCCTCATGCAAACTTCAGTGCAAAAATAATCTCATTTATTAGGAACAAAAGTGGCAAGAATTGCTATAATTATTGACTTAAGTACCAGTTGTTATGGAACCTCAACCAATGATAATAGCTCTCATTTATATCATGTTTAACATGTGCGGAGTTTTTTGACAAATATTCTCTCATTTGATGTGGGATGTGGGATGCTCACTTTCCACAAGAGGAAACTGAGGCTGGAAAAACAAAGTGACTAGCCCAGGGTCACCCAGCTGGTCAGATTTGTCATGAAGATACTGCAAAGAAGAACTATATTCATCGTCTGGGATAAGAGACCGTAAAAAATCCTGTAAAAATCTCAAATACTGCTTCTTTCCTCTTCTCCCATCCCCCCCTTGGATTTGATGGTTAGCATCCCTTTGCCCCAGGAGACACTTCCAAGCAAAGCCAAAGCCAAACAACCCCCTGAAAGGACCCTTGAAAACAGGTGCCACTTAAAAGGAACTCCAAGGGTGGGGCTACTCTCCACACATGCCTCTCTGTGCCCCCTAGGCCACATAGGGAAAGATGCTGCTTCCCATCCCCTAGAGCTTTCTGTGGTAGCCAGGCCAATGGAGAGAAGATGCCCAGCTGGTCCAACCCAGGAAGAGCAGGGAAGAAGCAAGGCCTGGATAATTGACAAGCAGCATCCCTGGGAAAAGAGGGAGCTGTCAATAGACTCCTCGGACAAAATCTTAAGAGCACAAGCTGGAGAAACTTTGGAAAGTTTCTAGGCCAAGCCTCCTTTCTCAGAGAAAAAAATAAAGACTCCTAGCAGTAAGGAGGTGAAGGAGCTTTCTCCAGGTCCCTGGGAGAGGGAGGCTATGGCAGAAGCAGCATAAGAACCCAGGGCACCTGAACTCAGCACTGGCCTTTTTACTCTACCACCTTGCCCTGCAGAAGAGATCAACAACCCTGCAAGAGAACAGTGGAACACATTGGAGTTTTGCACGAAATAAAGCAAAAAGAGAAAACCTGAGAAGTCTCCCAGTCTGGTCCCACTGCCTACCCATGGCGGGCTATCTGCCTGCCACACCTAGCTGCCTTTGCCCAGGATGTAGGAAAGAAGGCAAGCCCTTTCCACCAATTACCCAAGGAGAAGCTTTTTCTCCTTACTCTCCAGGGCCCTAGAGATTAGCTTTCTTCCCAGCAGCCAACCTTTGGAGCTCTACTTTTGAGACTGAGCCCTCAGGAGGAGTGGCAGTGGGATTCATGTGTCCCTTTAACCTCGTAAAAGGGGAGTCTGGATGAGCTCCGAACTCAGCCAAACGACCACTTACCAGTGATCTTGTGGCCTTTCTGTGCAGCGACTTCACTCACTCGGCAGATTTTCTTCTATGATGACCTAGGGATAGATGGTATTGACCTTGATGCGTGATACTCACTGGTCTGACCAGCATCCCCAGTTTTTTTACATCTGGATATTTAGGACACAAGCCTGGGGCTTTTCTTGTCTCCATCCAAGTTGCTGATAAAAGGTGATGTAGGACCCTGGCTAGGGAGTCAGAGGAAGTGGGTTCGAAATCTGCCTTTGTCCCTTACTGCTGCCTCTGTGACTTGCTGGGGCTCATCACCTTATCTGTAATCACAAATCATCTCCTTGATTTCTGTTTTCGATGACAAGGGCAGAGCCAAGGGGCACTCCTCTAGAGACCTCCTCCAAAGTCGGCATTGAATTCATAATAGCTACTTTTTGGGTCCAGTCAGCCAACCGTGTCTCACACTACCCAGCTGTATTACTGACATTTCTCTCCATTCTTTTCACAAAAATGAAAAGAGATTTTGTTCCCTGCTTCACCAAAATCAAGGTGAATATTTGGGACAGTCTCATGAGCTACCTGGACTACTGAAGAAAGGGGTCGGAGCTGAACCTTGATTCTGGGCCCCAGGGAACTCCCAGGTGAGGGGAGTCCATTCCCCAAACTCAGGTTATCACCTTCAAGGGGGGCTCAGAGCAGACTTCCCAGGGTCACACAGTAGCCAAGGTGTCAGAGGCAGAACTTGTCACCCAGGTAAAAAAGCAGCAAGTTTAGTACAACCTGGCCTGTTGGTGATGAGCCCTAGCCAGAACTTCACAGAAGACAAAATACAGGAAACGGGTCCATAGTACCAGGTGTCTAAAGTCCTTTGGATTAGAAGGTAGATTATGAGAGCAAAAGAGAGATTCACACAAGGCTTTCCAGGAAAGTATGGACTGGAGAGCCAGGAAGAGCTAGAGAGCCAGGAAATCAAATCCAGGAAGTCCACCAGGAAGAGGCCCCAGCTGGAGTGAGCTAAGGACTATGAGAGGCCACATGCAGAGGAAGCACCTCCCAGTCAAGAGTGCAGAGAGGGGCAGGGGGCAGGGGGTCTTTGCTATGAAGCAGCCCCTGGGGAAGTCATCTACCCATCTCTGGTACACTTCAGTCCTCCTGCTTTCCTGAAAAGTCCTGGTTTAACACTTGCCCATCTCCAAGTCTGCTTCACCCGCCCTGCTGTCCAATTTTCTCAGAGGTCTGATGCTGGCTCAGCATCACATCCACTAATGATTTGGCCTGGTGCCTTCTACAAAGAGCTGTCAGGAACAGGGTGGCCTCATACCAATTTGAAGTCGGGTAGACAGACATTTGAACTCTCCCACTGACATGTTAGCTATGGGACCACTGGCACAACTGAGCCTCAGTTTCCTCATCTGTAAAGCAGGGAATCACAGTTGTGGTACCTACCTCACCAAGTTGTTACATGGCTCCCATGAGAGAAAAGATCCAAAGTTCTTGCAATAAATTACCTACCGACCTACTCCTCGTGCCTGTGAAACAAGGAAACATAAGGAGAGAGGAGATCGAGCATAGAGACTACGTTAAAGAGAAGTTGCCTATGGAGGAGTCAAGTTCCTCTTTTGTGAAAGATTTTGTGCTGATCATACTGAATTATGGGAAACCTCAGGGCCTCCAAGAAGAGATCCAGACTCACTCAGATATCACCCAATAGTCCACACAGGAAAAATTCAGTAGTGAAAACTGTCTAGTATCCAGATGAGGACACTAGAGGACACTTACTGGGTGTGTGTCATGGAGCCTTGGGCAGTCAGTCTGCAAAAGCATATGGATGGATGCCACAGAAAAACGTTTTTAAAGTGTGAAGTAAAATGCATTAGGCTCACACAGGAAACCGATTATACTGAAATGCAGTTAGCAAGATATTTTTATTTAAATATTTTATTTTATCCAATTACATATAAAAACAATTTGTAGCAGCTATCTTTAAAAATTTTGAGTTCCAAATTCTCTCCCTCCCCCACTCATTAAGAAGGCAAGCAATTTGATGTTTTACATGTGCAGTCATGTAAAACATTTACATTAGTCATGCTGTGAAAGAAAGATGAAGGAAGGAAGGAAGGAAGGAAGGAAGGAAGGAAGGAAGGAAGGAAGGAAGGAAGGAAGGAAGGAAGGAAGGAAGGAAGGAAGGAAGGAAGGAAGGAAGGAAGGAAGGAAGGAAGGAAGGAAGGAAGGAAGGAAGGAAGGAAGTTTAAAATAGTGTGCTTCGATCTGCATTCAGATTCCATCAGTTCTTTTTCTGGAGATGGAGAATATTTTTCATCATAAGTCCTTCAGAATTGTCTTGGATCATTGTATTGCTGAGAACAGCTAAGACATTTACAATTGGCCATCCCAGTGTTTCCGTTACTGTACACAATGTTTTCCTGATTCTGCTCAATTCACTTTGCAACAGCTCATGTAAGTCTTTCCATGGTTCCTCTGAAACCATCTTGCTTGTCATTCCCTAACAGGCCAATAGTATTCCTTCATAGTCATATACTACAACCTGTTTAACCATTCCCCAGTTGATGGACATCCCCTCAATTTCCAATTCTTTGCCACTGCAAAGAGAGCTGCTATAAATATTTTTGTATATGTGGGTCCTTTTCCTTCTGTTTTAATGTCTTCGGGATACACACCTAATAGTACTATTGCTAGATCAGAGGGGTAGTTCCAAATCGCTTTCCAGAATGGTTGCATCATTTCACAACTCCACCAACACTGCATCAGTGTCCCAATTTTCCCATATCCCCTCCAACATTTGTCATTTTGCTTTTCTGTCGTATTAGGCAATCTAATGAATGTGAGATGATCTCTCAGAGTTGTTTTAATTTGCATTTCTCTAATCAATGATTTAGAGCACTTTTTTTATATGGCTATAGATAGCTTTGATTTCTTCATCTGAAAACTGACTGTTCATATCCTTTAAATTTGACTCCATTCTCTGTATGTTTGAGAAGTGAGGCCTTTATGAGAGAAACTTACTATAAAATGCTTTCACACTTATCACAGTTTTCACAGTTATGTATTTCCCTCCATCGTATTTTTCCCTTTATTCTCTCTCCTCTCTCTCTCTCTCTCTCTCTCTCTCTCTCTCTCTCTCTCTCTCTCTCTCTCTCTCTCTCTCTCTCTCTCTCTCTCTCCTTTTGCCTTGCCCCTCCTCAAAATTGTTTTGCTTCTGACCTCCCCCAATCTGCCTCCCAACGTCTCTTATGCTGTATCCCCTTCCCCTCCTACTTTGCTGTAGGGGTACGATAGATTTCTATACCCAACCGAGTGTGCATGTTATTCTGTCTTTGAGCCAATTCTGATGAGAGTAATGTTCAGGCATTGAACCCCCCCCCCCACTCCTACCCCACCATCTTCCCTCCACTGAACAAGCTCTTTTGTAGCTCTTCCCTTCCCCCTTCTCTCAGTGCATCCTTCTTTCTGACCCCTTAATTTTATTTTTTGTGGATATCATCCCATCACAGCCAATTCATATCTATGCCTTCTGTCTATGCATATTCTTTTTAACTGCCATAATAATGATTACCCTCCTTAAGAGTTACAAGTATCACCTTCGCCTGTAGGAAAGCAAACAGTTTAACCTTATTAAGTCAATTATGATCTCTCTTTCTTGTTTACTTTTTTATGCTTCTCTAAAATCTTGAATTTGAAAGTCAGATTTTCTATTCAGCTCTGTTTTTTTACACCAGAAATTTTGAAAATCCTCTATTTCAATTGAATGTCCTTTTTCCCCCCTGAAGCATTATACTCAGTTTTGCTGGGTCAATGATTACTGGTTGTAATCCTAGCTTCTTCAGAATATTACATTCCAAACCCTCTGATCCCATGTAGATGGTGCTAAATCTTGGGTTATCCTGAATGTCACTCCATAATATTTGAATTGTTTCTTTCCGGCTGCTTGCAATATTTTCTCCTTGATCTGGGAGCTCTGGAATCTGGCTATAATATTCCTGGCAATTTTCATTTTAGGGTCTTTTTCAGGAAGTGATTGGTGGGTTCTTCCAATTTTTATTTTATCCTTTGGTTAAAATTGGGGCAGTTTTCCTTCATAATTTCTTGGAAAAGGATATCATCCTTTTTTTTTAAATCATGGCTTTCAGGTAGTCTAGTAATTCTTAAATTATATCCCTTTGATCTATTTTCCAGGTCAGTTGTTTTTCCAATGAGATATTTCACATTTTCTTCAATTTTTTTTCATTCTTTTGGTTTTGTTTTATTGTTTCTTGGTGTCTCATGCAGTCCAATTTGCCCAATACTAATTTTTAAGGAATTTATTTTCTTCAAAGAGTTTTTGTACCGCCCTTTCTATTTGGCCAATTCTGCTTTTTAAGGAGTTCTTTCTTTGGTGATTGTTTGTAATTCTTTCTCCATTTGGCATATTCTGCATTTTAAGGAGCTCTCTTTAGTGCATTTTTGTACTTTTTTTTTTGCCATTTGGCCCATTCTGTTTTTTTAAGGTGTTTTTTCTTCAAGTGTGTGTGTGCATGGCGGGGGTGGGGGGGCAGATGAATGGGTGTGCCTCTTTCATTACTCTCTTTTCATGATTTTCTTGCACCACAATCATTTTCCTCTACCTCTCTTTTCCTCTCTCATTTATTTTTGAAATTCTTTATGGACTCTTTCAGAAATTCTCTTTGAGTCTGAGATCAATTCACTTTTTCTTTGAAGCTTTGGGTATAACTTTTATGACTTTGTTGTCTTCTTTTGAGTTTGTGTTCTGTCTTATCACCATAGTAACTTCCTATGATCAGATTCTTTTTTGTTATTTGCTCATTTTTTTCCAGCCTATGTATTGACTTTTAACTTTATGTTGAAGTTGGACTTTGCTCCTTTAGGCTTTCTGTGTGGCAGTTTTCAGAGATAGTTTTGGAGATCTTTAAGTTTTTGGTTCTTCCAAAATGGTATAATCTGAGGAGAGGCATAGTCACTGATCTCCTGGCCTGTGAATGACCGTAAGCACTCTCTTCTGCCCAAGGTTCCTGCTCTCCTAGAGCCACATGCTCCGGGGTGCTAGTGCTCTTCCTCATTCTGGGACTGTAACCAGGAATCACATGTGGACGATGCACCAGAGCCCTGCACCCAGTTCTGGTGAAAGATCCCCAGCTGTCCACCTCCCTTCCTGTCTGTGGGCTGAGAGCTCCACGGTTGCTGCTACTGATTCAGTCACCCCCCAGGCTTACTGCCGGCTTGTTGGGGCTCTGACCCCACTGACACAGATTTTTCTTGCCAACCTTTTAAGTTGTCTTGGCTTTCTAAATTGTTTCACTGTGTCCCTTTGTTGGTTCTACCACTCCAGAATGCATTTTCAGGTCTTATTTTAAAGTTGTTTGGAAGGGAATTTGGCAGAGCTCAGGTGAGTCCCTGCCATTACTCTGCCCTCCCAAAATAGTTTTTAAAATGATCCCAGAGCCCAGGTTAAGAACACCCATGTTAGACAGAAAGCCTATAGGGCTTTTGCTTGAGTGTATATATTTGTGGCAGCAATACAAAAGAGGAGCCTTGGACTCTGGAAGAAAAGAGTAGTCTGGATCACCTTCAGGAAGTTGAAAGGCTTCCCCTAAACTTTCCCTCAAAATGAAGGCCCACTTTTAAATACCAATAGCCTAAGGGGAGTGGGGGGGCTATCTCTGAAGAATAAAAAATGAAAATCACACAAAAGGGAAACTGGTGAGTGTGGGCAGGCTGTTAATACATAGTAGACCTAGAAGAACTAGGGCAAAGGACACCAAAGGGATGAGAAGACAACCTGAAGATTCTGTTGATACGCAGATGATTTGGGGACACAGCATAGCACATGATTTGGGGAAGGTCCCCAGCATGTTGGGTGAGCCCTCTGTGGCTAACTAATGGGAACACTTGGATTAGAGATCCACAGAACAGGCAGATAAGGGAGCTACAGAGTGCAGTGGATAGAATGCTGGAGGGAATTCAAATCCTGCCTCAGATACCAGCTGTGTGACCCTGCCAAGCCACTTTACCTCTGCCTCTGTTTCCTTATCTGTAAAATGGGAATAATAGCACCTACCTCTAGGGTTGTTGTGCGAATCACATAAGATATTTGTAAACCACTTTGCAAAGTCACATAATACAAAGATCTACCTGGATGCATCTTCATGGCATGGGGGTGATCTTGGGTTCTGATAGTCTCTGTGAAAGGAAGTTTTGGCTCTGGGTAGATCCCACTGAGAAAGGCTCTAAGCCCTTGGTGCTTCCCTCCAGTCCACTGAATCATCTGTATGGGCTTTGTTTTTTCTCTCCTCAGTACTGGGGGAGGAGACCCTTAAGTGCCCCCCCCACTGTATCCAGCCATTTCCTCCCAGCTGGGGTTCAGTCAACACGTCACAACTAACTGTGTCAGTGCCTGGACAAACCTCTTAAAAAACAGTTGTCTTGGTGTCTTCTTCCATAGCCTTTTGTCATACATGACATGGAAACCCTGTGCATGGCGGAAAAGACACTAGTGGCCAAGCTGGTGGCCAATGGGATCCAGAACAAGGAGGCAGAGGTCCGGATATTCCACTGCTGCCAATGTACCTCGGTAGAGACTGTCACAGAGCTGACGGAGTTTGCGAAATCAATCCCTGGCTTTGCCAATCTAGACCTGAACGATCAGGTGACTTTGCTAAAGTATGGGGTCTATGAAGCCATATTTGCAATGTTGTCGTCAGTAATGAACAAAGATGGGATGTTAGTGGCCTATGGAAATGGTTTCATAACCCGCGAATTCCTGAAAAGCTTGAGAAAACCGTTCTGTGACATCATGGAACCTAAATTTGATTTTGCAATGAAATTCAATGCCTTGGAACTGGATGACAGCGACATTTCCCTTTTTGTGGCTGCTATAATTTGCTGTGGAGGTGAGTAGTTTTAAAAGTTAGTCTGTGATGAGCTTAAAATCTTGGGGATGGTACAATGGAAAATATACTATTTTATTTTTTTAAAAAACCTGCCTTGGGAAATTGAAAAAAATAACACTTAATAACCACCAACAGACATTTCAATAAGTACAATTAAAAAGATCATATATAAACTGAATTGTTCACAAGGCTTTTGGGGGTTTTTAAGAGCATATTAACCAAAAAACAATTTTTTTAAGGCTGTTTGCCTCTGATCTCTTCTCCTGGGTATGTTTTGTCACTGTTTAGTTTTGTTTAGTCTGTGCAAACAGGGCTAGGTGATTTGCTAGTAAATGTCTGAGGCCAGATCTGAACTCAGGGAGATGTCTTCCTGAAGCACCTCCCAGCAGCCCCCAACAACAAAGGCCTGCGTTTTAGCCTGGCTTTATTCTACAGAACTATAAAGTCTTTCTGTTCTTGCTTTCACATGAATTGTGATGTCTACTGCACAATGATATTCCTATCTTGCTGTGTCACATTGTATTGAGCCATTGCAAACCATACCTCCCTCGACTGCCCTGGAAGCTCCTTGAGGGCAGGCCCTGTCTTTGCTTTGCATGGGACTGAGCCATTCTTTCTTCCCCCATTCATGCATAAGTGCACCCCCTAGTCCTTTCCCATAGTTTTGCTATCATGAATAAAGTGCTATGGTATAACAGATGCAGACAGGTATAACATCCTTGGGTAGGGGTGGGGAATGGAGAGTCCTGGTAATGGAATCATTGGATCAAAAGGAATGATCTATGGGTTAATTTGCTTCTCCCAACCTTACCAGCTCATAACATACCTGTTTGTTGCTCATGGCCCAGCTGACTTGAGCGGCTCTGTCTTTCCCAGGGTAGTGGGTACAATTCAGTTTGGTGTTTGACTTGCATTTTCCTGGTCAGAGCAGTCATTCAGATGGTCCCTAAGGATTTTTCTTGGAGAACACATAAGCCCATGCTCTTGTCATCGTTCCTTGCAGAGTGAGGCTCTCATCATTCGAACAGAATGGTTTGGGGCAAAGCTGTTTCTCTCCTTAGATGTGCTTTCTGCTGCTAACAACAGTTAAAAACTGATGTACTTTCATGGTGTACTCTTCAACGGGAGACGATAATTCTGCAGGAGATAAATGTGGGCCTCCCTGCCCGGCAGGGAAGTTGGCTATCCTTCACCAAATGTTTGGCTCGCTCATACACCTTAAAATAGAGCCACTGCAGAGGGTCAGCAGAGGCTGTCCCCAGAGGAACTCTGTAGAGAACGACAGGAGAGGTCGTTTCTGCCAGGACAATTGGGCTGACCTTTTTCTAGCCCTTCAGGAGATGGAGAAGCTGAGGATCCCATCACTCTTCCTTAAGGGAGTCCCAAGTGGTAATGAATCCTCTCCTCCCTTGCCCCAGTTATTAGGCCTGGCTCAAACATCCTGAGAGAAGCTAGGGCAGCAACACAGTTGAGGCCACCCTCACGCTTGGAATGCTCTCCGACCTCATTTCTACCTCCTACAATTCCTTGCTTCCCTCGACACTATTCAGGCAACCCCTTCTTCGTGAGGCCCTTCCTGCTCCCCCATATACACCCCCTCAAATTCACTGAGTATTTCTTTTGTAAATAAATTCATTTGTGTTCGTTTTGTCTTAGAGTGGGAACCCCTCGAGGGTAGCAGCTGTTTCATCTTTATCTTTTCATCCTCAACACTAAAGCACTGGTTTTAACACTGAGGTGGCTGAGTGATTATTTCCATGGTTAAGGACTATAAAACACTGAATTAGTGATGCACCTTTTTTAAAAGGCAGTATCTCACTTTTGTGTAATGCTTTATTGTTTATAGACCATAAACAATATACTTTCCCTTGCAAAAGTCCGGCCGTAGGCTGTGCAAAGACCTGTAATAAGACTCAGTAGTTGAGACTTCCTAGGTCCCACAACTGGTGTCAGACTGAGGATCAGACCACTGTCTCCTGATGCCAACTCATGCTCCTTTTTGCCGTGCTCTATAGAGAATATAGACATATTCTCCACACCTCAACCTAACTTACCTGTGCTCTAGGGACAACACCAGGTACTAGGAAGAATGCCAGATCTAGAACCAGTCTCAGACCTAGGTGCGAGTCCTGGTTCTGCTAGCTGTGTGGGGATCCAGCAGGCCCTCAAAGCTTCACTCCTTCCTACACATCCCAGCTCTCAATGCTGTTCCCAACCCATGATGACTGATTTTGATCTTGATTATCATTTCTTTCTCCTTTTTTTTAAAAAAAAAATTACTTTCGATTTTCTTGGATCAGTGACTCAGGGGAGCAAGTTCTTGGTGCAGCGAAATGCATCTTCTTCAGAACTGTTCTGCACAGATCTAAGTATGAGCTGGTCCCACTTTAAGGATATGGATCTTGAGGTTTTGCTTACTAAGGAGGTGGTTGTTTTTCATTCCTGCGTGGAGCATTCATGCTGCTCACTGGCTCTAAAGATGCCTCTTTTTCCTTCTGAGACTAGATCGGCCAGGCCTCTTGAATGTGGGACACATTGAGAGAATGCAAGAGAGCATCGTGCATGTGCTCCAGCTTCACCTGCAGAGCAACCATCCTGATGACATCTTCCTTTTCCCCAAGCTGCTTCAGAAGATGGCAGACCTTCGGCAGCTGGTCACAGAGCATGCTCAGCTGGTGCAAGTCATCAAAAAGACTGAATCTGATGCCGCCCTGCATCCTTTGCTGCAAGAAATCTACAGGGATATGTATTAAATTTTTAGGTTGTTTTTTTTAAAAGACAGAACTTTTTCCAGAATATTTAAAGCCAACAGAAATATTAATGATAGATGGGAGCAAAAAGACTTTGCACAAATGTCAGCTGTGTTTTAATCCTAGAACATGAAAATCAATCATGATCTAGACAGCTGCAGTACCACATTTCTATTGGTTTTTGAAACAGTATTTCAGAGAGTTTGTCAGGTATCCAATGATGGATGGTCTTGGATGATGAGAGGGTCTTGGATAGTCAGGGTAGAATTGGGGGATTCTGTCTGATTCTGTTGAGGCACATGATTCTGATCAATGCAGATTTATTTATATTATGTGATTTAGCATTTGGTTAATTGGTAACCTCATAATAAGGACTCAGTCAGTTCTGCTGATCACCTTGGGTTCTCATGCTCATTCTATGCTCATCTGGGTAACAATGGAGCCTTCCTGATAATGCCCTCAAGTCATAATTGGAGTGGTCCGAAAACAAGGGTTGAGGTGCTTAACAAGCAGAGGATTTCTTAGAAAGATTTCACTTCCATGAGAATTTCGATGACGTTCATGGCACTTTTCTAACTAAGATTTTTTCAAAAGCCTTTTTTAAAAAATTAGACAGTCAAAAATCCACAGTTTGCACTAGATATTCACATTTACAGTTGTTGAGCTTGTACCAAGACAGCTGATCTCAGATTTATGCAGCAAACTCCACAACAGTTTCTCCAAGCCAACACAGAAAGTGCTGGTTTGCAGAATCTAGAAGGATTTCAGTGCTTAACATCACAAATTGGGTGATATCTGAATCAGAGAATCTGACTAGAAAGGAACTCATCTCATTGGGCCTTTTTCATCTTACTCTTGGAGGGAAGGGGCCCCCCTGCCTGCCCATTCAGGGTCACTCAGTCTTCCTCATGTGATCCAGCCAACACATCACTCTTGTCTTGTTCTTCCCCTCTGTTCTTTCTGCCTTCTGTTCTGGTCACATCTCTCCTCAACAATGTTTGCTTGGGATGGCCAGGTCTTGTGAACCAGTCCTCCTGCTCCTCTTCAATCTTTCTCCTATCTCTGGATCCATCAGTACAAACTGCCTCCTTCCCCAGAGGTGAACCAGCATGATCTGAGCTCAACTGACCATGGCATACATCCAGGGATTCATTCTGAACATCCTAGCCACCCTTTCTCTTCTTTTCCTTTGTCTGCATTTTATTAAGAGAGCTCCTTTGATCCTTTTCTCTATGACTTTTTAACCTTTTTTTCCATAACAAACTCCCTAGTAGAGAAAATGAAGCCAGTCGGATTTAGCATGCCAGGATACTGAGTGGCCTGGCCATCTTACCTTAGGGCCATACACTTCACTAACAGAAATGACCTGGGGAAACATGAAGATTCTTCAGAATAGATAGTGGCTTCTGCTTTACTCTCAGGGTTTAACAGCGTCGGGGTTATTTAGTGAGCCTCGCCTCCTTTTACTTACCATGTCAAACTATTTCCAAGGTTACTGTTTCCAGCAGCAACAGAAATGTTGGTCACATTCTACATTTCTGTCCAGTTCTCCACATTGGGGATTATCCACCTAAAACAGGTTATCTTCTCCTTACCTGTCAGTTATAGTAGATAAAGAGCCCCCAGAGCATCCTATGAGCAATGTCCATGAATACCAGAATACTACATCTTGTTCATTCAGACTCTGAGAGAAAAAGCACTTTCTTTTCCAAGCAGGAGCACTGGAGCTCCCTGAGGTCTTCATGCTCTTTGGCCAAAGAGCTGGTTGGGCTCCTTGCCCCTCAGCCTATTTTCATTGGTTATATTAGATCCAGAATTTCAGCACCAGAAGCGCTGGAGCCTTCATCAATCACTCCTTCATTTCTTGGTGGAGATGGGGTCATGGCATGTCTTATCTTGAGATTGTCAGGAATTCTGCTAAGGAAGAACCTTAATAATATGTTACAGGGAAAAGGAAAAAATGTAAAGGAATGTCTAGCTTAGCATTAGTTCTTGAATTAAACCTAAGTTCACAGGGCTGTAAGAGACCTCAGACACCTCCTAATCTAACCCCCTCATTCTACAGAGGAGGAAATTGGGACCCTAAGAGGTTAAGGGACTTGCTGAGGTCACACAGGTGATAAGTGTCAGAGGTGGGATTCACAGTCAAGTCCTTCAGCCATAGAACCAACGGGACACTGGGACTGCTGACATCCTGAACTTTTAGCAAGCTCTTGCTCACTCTCAATATGAGATAAGACAGCCATTCATGTCTAGCAACACTAGGCTGAGCAGAGGCCCATGCTTCAGACTCTGGAAAGCAGATTATTTCAGTTTGGCCAGGCATACTCCCAGATGATCTGGCTTGTCTCAGATGACTGTGAACCCTGCAGGTGTGAACTCTAGGTGATAAGGCTGGATATCTTCAGGGTGACTCTGGTGGGCTCTGGTTGGGTCCCAGCAGTGCTGACCATCACATCCTTGGTGCACGGAGGTTTACAGCATCTCAACACCCACCAATGATCATAAAACATTTGCTCCAAGTCTACATATATTTAAGTCCTTCGGCCACATAAGGTCAAGATTCTAAGAGGCTATTTTCTATGTGGGATTATAGTTTTAGGGAGAGCTCAGAGAGCAGGTGGCACAACCCCCTTCAAATGTAGATAAGCAAACTCCCCAGGGAGGGGAATGGACCTGCCTAGATCACATAACTGACTACCACTGACTACCACTCCAGGGATCTCCATGTCATCCTTAGAATGGGAAATCTAGATAACATAAGGGCTGCTCATTGAATTTGCCTTTAAATTCCAAAGACAACAACCAATAAGCACATTCCTGTGCACAGAAATTGGTCTTGGGGCATCTGTCTCTACCTCTAGCTTACCCTTGCCTAGAAGAGATGACAAGTGGCCACAGCCTCAACCCCTCTTCCATGCTGAGTGGACAATGGAACAACCCCCCTGCATCCAGAGGTCTGACACCCAGCAAGTCTCCCATCCCCACACGACTCCTGAAGCCACTCACCTCCTGTTCTCCTACCTGCAGAGGCCAGGCACAGGAACAGGGATTATCTTCTCTGCAAGGCTACAAACTTGGTCTCACTCTGAGCCTGATGGTGAAGAGGTCTGAGAACATGCACTCACAACATTGGGAATTAGTGTCTATTCATTATGAAGACTAAATTCAAAGCCAGGTTCTTCCATTCCGTCTCCATCAGAGTTGGGCTTCCATATGACTTAAAGTAATAAAACTTGGCTTATCCCTCTCCTGTTCAATGTTTCCCAGACCTTTATTACAAACCCCTATGGGGGCAAAATGAACATCTCTCTGACCTCACAGCGTAGAGGGAGATGAGTGAGATTCTGAGCACCAAAGAGCATGTCCATCACTCTCCCTACTTTTTGAAAAAAGAGTGTCTGAGAGCTGTTTCTATTGGGTCAAACTCTTTTCCTCTCAAAGTCAGAATGGGATAAACATACGGTAATCTCAGAAGAGAGAATCTTAAACCCCATTGCTGGGACTGCTGTGGCTAGTGCCCTCAAGTTAATATGGAGCAGAGAGGAGGTTGACTTGCCTGCAGCCCAGGCCTTGGCCTCAAGGGATTCATCCCAGGTGTATGAACACCAAAGACAATCCCGCCCTTTTCATGATTTCATCACGAGAGTTCACACCCTTGTGCAATCCAGTAGTAGTACCTCAAGAGATACTTACAAAGAAGTAGTGCCAACTACTACTGTACTGGGGTGCTGAAACTTGATTTCTTTTTTTTTAACAGGGCTGAGAGATGTGAGAAGGCAGCCCTAGTGTAAACTGAAAAGACTAAAACAGCCCCTCCTCCCTAGGCCTGTGTGCTCCTTGCTGCTTGGGAGCAGGTCACTCTGTCCTCTTCTTCTCCCCATATCCATGAGCCTCCCACTAGGCAGAACACGAGGCCGGTCAACAGGGAGAAGCCACTGGTAAGCAGCCAAGCTGCAGCTGACAAAGCCAAGGCCCCAAAATAAACCTAAGGAAAAGGGTGAATGGTGAGTTGTCAGGAAAGCAGCAACGACAGGTCTGGGCCACACATTGCCATCGGTGATAGGCTGTCTCTGCATGCCCACACGCCAGCGCTTTGGAAACCAGGCAGCTGTGACCTGGAACCTTCCAGCCAACAAGGAGATCAATAGGAGACTCTTGAGGGGCTGGCTAACGGGAAGCAGCAGTGCAGGCGTCCCCACAGGAAGATCCTCCATACTTTCCATTTTCATCTGATGTACTTGCAGACTGGCATTCATGTCAAAGGCTGGTCTTGGCTTCGCAGACAATGGCGAAGACTCAGCCCTCCATGGGCAGGGCAGCCTGCACTCTTTCGATGGCTGACTCTTCCATGTGACCTGGGACATGATAAGTAATTCGATGCTTCTTCATTACTTAGCTTTTTTCTTTTCCTTTTTTTGCAAAGCACTTTCCTTGTACAATCCTTTGAGGGAGGTAGATATGCTAATCTCCACTTTATAGGGAAGAAAGCTAAGCCCAGAGAGAGGTTGGCTGACCTGCTTGGGGTCACCCCAAGGCCTCTCACACCTCTTTCTCTGTCAGCCCCCAGTAGAGAAAAAGAAAACTAGTCACTGTTGGCAGGGACTGTTGAACACTCATTGATTTTGTAAACTGTCTGTCAGCAGCAGCATGGTCTCTGGCTCCACTGCCCAAAGGCACCCTGGAGAGAGGAGCAGCCACTTGCAGACATTTATTGTTCCCTTTGCAAGTCTCCACATTAATGTGGCACAGTACCAAGAGCACCAGAACTTGGTTCCAGGTCAGGTTCTGACATTTACTGTAAGCTATATCACCTTCTGAGCCTCAGTTTCCTCCTTTGTAAAAAGGAGATGATGATCATGGGACTGCCTGCCTCCCAGAAGGTCTTTGTTAAGCACAGAAAGTCAGTTCTAAAGAGGTCATTTGTCTTCTGTATTTTAAACTTGCCAGGTTGCCTCTCCACCTATCCATATGAAGACTAGGGCAGGAACAAGGGGAAAGAGCTCAGCACCATCCCTTCACCAGTTACAGGGCAAGAAAGAGGGCAGCCACACCACAAGCCCAAACCCAAAGGATCCATGCCCACACAATAGCCGAGACGACAAACAGCAGTGGCTAACAAGAATGTTCTCCCATGTTCTATGTTCCCCAGCCACATGCTGCAGCCCCTGATGGGGAAGGCACAGGGGAACAGGGAGGATGCTGGGTTCTGCTCTGAGTCCTCCTCTTTCAGCATCTGTACCCCAAAGTTGACTGAAGGAACTCTCCCTTTCAGCTCTAAAGATTTCATCCTACCAGAGACATTCCTCCAGGACGAAGAATTAATCTTTTCATTTGACCAAGTTTCCAGTGAGTTCCTTTTCACAAATTGAATGGCAGGTTTTTATTGAGCCATTCATCCCACAAAGCTTTGGGGCTGTCTCCTGATGTGCCCAGAAGGGAGGAAATCCCCCTTGTAAAACATGTAATATGGGTCTAGTCTTGAGTGAATGACACAAAGCCTGTCTGAAGATCAATGTGTGAGACACTACTTGCCAACCATTTCCCAGGGGCTCAATGCCTCTAGCCATCAGAGAAGTCAAGTGTAGTCCTGGAAGCTTCCGGGAATACTGGAAACTTTAGAACCACAGTGGCTTGTTCAGAGTTTTGGGCTTGCTGGGATGTTGTCAAAAATCACTAGTGAGAAACGGCCAAAGGAGCCAGTAGGCTGGGATTCCAGCCCTGCTCCATCCCCTGTACCGGCGTGAATCTCAGTCTTCCCCACCCATCAACTGGGCAACGATGTTCATGCTGCTCAGCTTGTAGGATAGTTGTGAGCAAACACTTTTTTGTGCCAATGAAACATGCTCTCCATCCTGCAAGGTTGGCAGATGTCTCGGACCAGGGATGCCTTGTAATGTCAGTTCAGAAACGTATGAGGAATGAAGTTTAATATGATTTTTTAAAGATTTGTGTGGGAGGGGAGTCCATGGAAAATATGCTACTAAGGTTGTTCCAAAAAGATTCAAGCTGGAAGCAACATTAAGGATCAGTTAGCCCAAGCTCATTATTTTACAGATGAGGAAACTGAGGTAAGGGAGGCTGGGTGCCCAAGGTCACGTAGGTGGTGACAGCTAAGCCTCAAATAAGCAGGCCTCCTGACTCCATGCTGCTCTTCTTCCTGCCTTACGCTACCTTCACCATCCCAGCCAGATCCTTTTAAAGAACCTTGCCATCTCTCAGCACTCAGTGACACTTCTATGCTCCTGTGAGTGACATGAGTTTCAAAGGGAATTTTGCAGGGAAGTTGGTGTTTTGGGGTCAGCCAGGCCATGTCTTGGAAGTCCTACTGAGACTTGGAGCATTACTGAGTACCTTCATGGTCCATGGTTAACCATCTCCCAACCTTAACAGTTACATTCACAGTTTCATACCTGCCTGAAAGAGGAAGACTAGTTTGTCTCACTATGTGGAATGAAACCCAACCACCTCCAAAAGAAGCAACCTAGCACTGGCTCAAGGACACACTGTTTCTTTCTGATGCCCGAGCTGGGGATCCTGTGAAGGGGTAAAAGGAGAGTCACCCTACTCTCCACCCTCTTTGCCCCCATCTTTAATGTGCCTTTAAAGACTAGATGATCCTGTGTCTAGAGGGCCACAGGGCCGAGAGATGAAGGGAATGCCAAAATTTGGCAACCCTCTGAGAAGACCTGGGGTCTCCAGGCTCTAGACCTCACTGCTCAGGTAAGGGCTGTTCTCCCACCCTTAACTACACAAACCAACTGCTGGAGGCTTTCAGTCCAGTTCTGAAGCACTCAGGGCAAGCTTCTACTAATCATTTCAAAGGCAATTTCTCTTTTAAAAAATGGTAGCGGCACTCAGTGAGAGGGCTTTGGAGCATCTGCGTGAATGTAAGCATTATGGCTGGATGAATGAACAAACCAATGAAGGGTTCACTTAGGCCAATGTCTACTCCACTGCCCTCTGGGGTTCCCTTCCAGGCAGATGCTGGGAGCTGTCCATCTCCCGGGCTCTTTCCATGTCTTTGTAATACAGGGACACTGCACTACTAGAGTAACATTTGGGTCACTTTACAAATCCCATGATGCAAAGGTACTTTAATCAACCAAAGTAACATCTGTGACATACACAATAGGCTTTTAAATCTGTGTCTTCTGTGAATTCTTACAATGTCAATAAGGTGCATGGTTGTCTGGTAGATGAGAAATACAAAATAGGTGAAACAAAACAAAGTTCTGGTCATTCTGATTTAAGACATGTCATTTCTTCTTTAATTTTTTTCAATTAATGGACATTTATTTTCTTTCTTCACCTCCCTTTCTCCCCAGATGGAGAAAAATGGAAAAACAAAACCCTTGTAACAAAAATGCAGTCAAGTAAAACATTCCCACATTGGTCAGGTCCAAAAATGTTTGTCTCATCATGCATATAGAATTCCATCCCAATCTACCAGGAGATAGATAGCATATTTCAACCTTGGTCCTTTGAAATGGTGGCTGGCCATTGCATTGGTCCAAGATTCCAAGTCTTTCAAAGTTGCCCATCTTTATAGTATTGTTACTACATACAGTACTCTAGTTCTGATCACTTCCCCCTATGTCAGTGCAGAAGAATCTTCAAAGGTTTCTCTGAAGCCATCTTTTTCATTTCTTGGCACACAAGTGTAGTCTATTACATTTATATGCTACAACTTGCTTAGGTACTCACCAGCCAATGGTTTCTAACTCTTCTTTCTTTGATCTCTCTGAGATAAGCTAAGTAAGGGTATTACTTCTGGGCCAAAGAGTACATGTATTGTGACTTTTTAGGCTTTCCAGAATGGCTGGACCATTCTCCAACAGGGCATCATTGGACCTGTTTTCCCACAGTCTCTTCAAAATTTTCCATTTGGCTCTTTTGTCAACTTTGCCAATCTTATCAATGTGAGAAAGAACCTTTAAGGTGCATTTCTCTAACCATTAGTGATCTGAAACATTTCTTCATGTAGCTATGAAAGCTCATATTTCTTCCCTTGAGATCTGCTTGTTCATACCCATTTAGCCATCTATCAATTGGGAATTACCTCTTATATCCTTCTAAATTTGAGTCAACTCCTTATACATCTTGGAAATAAGACCTTTCTTAGGGAACATTTCATTTCTACTTAGTTACCCAGAATTTATTTTCATCTTAGTCTGTCACATTAACTTAAGTTCCTTGGCACCTAGTAGGCACTTAACCAATATTTACTGGTCAACCAGCCAGGGTAAGACCCGCCATGTCCAATCTCCGGTTTGCAAAAACTAGCTATTCTTTCTCTCAATCAGCTGAACAACATGCCTCATTTCACTAAATGCTGTTTTAACAAAGATGACCCAAACACATCTAAGGAAGCGCACTCTCTCTCCCTCTCCCTCTCCTCCTCCCCCTCCCTCTCCCTCTCCCTCTCTCTCTGCTGCTGTTAATCATCAAGTATTCTTACCAAAGAAAGCTACCACCTTTAGAGACTGGTTCACTTAAGTGTCTGTGCTAAGTCATTAAGAGGGAAGGCCAGAGAATTGTGACTGCAGGCGCCACTCCTAAGATCCATCAAGATGCCAAAAGGCAGTGTGTGTCAGTGTCTTGGCCTTTCTTCTGTTAACTCATACAAATGCCCATGTTTCTCTTCGCTTCCACTAAGCCAGGGTCTCCAAGAGGGTGGGTCTCACTGGACCTGGGCAGAAATTGCCAGTTTCCAGAGTGCAGTATTCAATTTTGTCTCTTGGTGTGTTTGTGTTCATGTCAAAACTTCTTAGGTGCCTTTACTGCCCTGAAAATGTCACAAAGTTTGGCGAAAGCTGTTCATTCATAACACTACTAAACAGGGAGAATTCAAAAGGAGCTGCTACTGATGAAGCTTCCTGTATAATCCCACTAACTCAGGTGAATGTCTCTAGTGTTCTTGGATAACAGCAGGACAAGGATAGAACAGGGTTGAAATGAAATGCTTAGACCTCAGGAAACAGGAAAGCCCTAATTAACAAGTTGCTTTCTGACACTTGGGTAAGGGAGGAGGGAGGAGGGAGATGGCCTTTTTCTATTCCCAGGGATGGAGCATGGGTGCCTCCTGTCTGGCAGAGTAGAAACAAGTCAAGAGCCACTTTCAATTTTTTACCTTTTCTTATAAGTTTTCATTTACTAAGAAGGGAACTGAACTGAGAGTATCCACTAATGATTTCTAGCTTGACTTTATAGGAACTTATGTTCTGGGGATGTCATACTGTAAGACTGATGAATGTAAAGAGCTAATTTCAAGGTACAGTTTGCCTTAAAAGGTTTTTAAGAGAATAAACTATTTTTAAAAGTCAATTGATGGGTTGTTAGTGACCTGTTCATTTGATGGGATGAAATATCTCCCCCTTGACCACAGACTCTTCCCAATTCTCTTCTCGAACCAAAGGCTTTCCTTGTTCACCACCTACCAGACAGAGACGGGAATGAAACCTGGTTCTTTCCCCTGTAATCCTCAAAGTTCCTTAATTTAGGCAGCTTGCATAAAGCACTTGGGATAACAACATGATGTCAGAATTAAATCTGGTCCCTTTAGGCAAAACCTGTCATTCTCTTTTCATTCTAACTTTTAAAAATGGGACCATTTTAAAATAGGTTCAGATCTGATCCCAGCATAAACCTCTTAGTAAACCAAAAGACATTCAAGCAAGGCCCTGCCCCTGCTGAGAGGCACAACTGACCCTCAGCACCCCCTGTCAACAGGCCTGGGCTTGGCCTAGAGGAAGAAAAGATGAAATCCAGTGATTGTGGAGAGTCTCTGGTACATTTCTAGTGTGCCCTCTCTAGCATGCTGCTGACTTAAGATTGCTACTGGGCCTGAAAAAGCTAAATAAATGAAAATGGGAATAACACAAAGTACATCACAGAAAGTGGCGCCAAGAGGGACAGAACCCTGGGCAGCTTCTACCCAAACACTGCTGAGAGGTAAAGGAGATCCCCCATCATGAGTGTGAAGGGTTAAGAGGCTGGCTGCAGGAAGCATGGGGCTGAGGCTGGTGGAGAAAGCCCATGCTTGTCTCCTCTGCCAGAGGAAGAGGAGGGGGTGGGTCTCTTGTTGCCCTCATCCACTCACCCTTCTCTCTCAGCCCCTGTGGATGGAGGCCAAAGGCAAGGATTGTCCTAGGCTCCCCTGCTCAGTGGCACCGTGCAGCACTTTTGGACCCAGGATGGCATGGGTCTAGGCCAGTGAACTACCTCAGGGGCTCACTGTGAAGATGTCTCTGGCTTAGAACTACTCAGATCAACTGAAGCCCAAATTCCCACTGGTTTCCAGGGCTGGAAACAGTGAGCACAGCTAAGATAATAGATACCCTGTAAGGGGGCCTGGCCCCCTTTAGAAGCCACAATGATGGCCAACTGAAGGTCCCCTCAGGTCCTCTGTTCGCAGGAGCAGCTGGTAGCCAGGGCCTCTGTTCCTGCCAGAACCTCACGTTCAGGGCCTTGAGTCAAGCTTCCCAGAGGCAGCTCTGGACAGAGAGCGTCTTGTCTCCACATCTTGCTGTATCTCCTGAGGGAAAGCACTGAGATTCTCGCGAACACAGGGGAGGCAAAATCTTTTCGTGTAGAATAAGCTACACTCCTGAAATGGGAGAGAAATGTGAGACTGCCGCAGACTTCTTTAAGTGCTGCTGTCTTACAGCCATTAACCCCTCAAGAACTGCAGGGGCAGCTGCTTTAGCCTAGCAGGCCAACCCGGCTCCTCTCCCTCTCCCCCTCCCCCCACACTTCTCAGTGACCATCTTATAACCCCATCGCTGCCTTTTCCTGCCAATTCCCCTCCTTCTCCCATCCTTCTCCCAAGCCCCATCTCCTCATGCTCTAGGACAGAGGCCAAGACCAAGCAGAAACGGCAGGAGATTCAGGAGACACAAAAACAGGCTGATGAGTCAAAGGAACAGACGCTGCTGAAGTAAAGGCCAAGCACAAGGACTGTGGTCGAGGGGACACCAGCCTGCCTTGGTTTTCTCCAAAGGGCATCAGATCTCTCTTCGATCCCAGGCCCTGTGACTCCCTAGCCCACACCCTCCACTCTCCCACATGGCCATCCCTAATTCCCAGGTTCCTAAGATTCAGAGCTAGGGGTCCAGCTGGGGATTCAGACCTGCTAGGTCACTGACTCCAGGGTTCTTCACCTTGCTTGTGTTCTGGAGCCCTTGGCAGTCAGTGTGGTGAAGCCTAGCGACTCCTCAGCTCATGTTTTTAATTAAGGAGATGTTCAAAGTCAGAGGGGAATGAAAACAAAGACACAATTTTTCTTATCCAGCTTCACAGATGTCATAGACCCCCATGGACCTCAGGTGAAAAACCTCTGATCAAATCCAGCCTCACTCTACAGATGAGGAAACCAAGGCCCAGAAAGACCAGTGACTTGTCCAAAGCCCCACAGATGAGTCGCCTGATTCTCTGGCTCCAAATTCCAAGCTCTCTCCTATTCTGAGTGATGATGACAAACTGAAGTATATCCTGAGGGTGATCTGAGTAGTGAAAGGACATTATCACAGGAGCAACAAATGAGAGACATGACACATTTAATCTGAAGGTCAGGTGGAGGTCTGGAGCCCAGGTCAAAGGTGACTGAGAGATTTCCACCCAGTGCAACAAGAGCATCTGACCATTCAGAAGAATGAAATGGGCTGCCTGGGGAAGTGGTGAGCTCCTCCACTCCAACGGTCCCAAGAGGAAGCCAGACGCCTGGCTGTGGACAAGCTGTCTCCAGGCTGGCCAAGACAGCTGGCCGGTTGAAGTACCATCACAACCCAGCCCCACAACAGCCCTGCCCAGTTCCCCACCTGGCTGGGTCTGCCCTTTTCTGTTCTATCACCACTATCCGCCCTGCTGGACAGAGGGAAACAAAGCTGCATCCTCTCATATCCTCAACTAACAAACAGAGACATCTTCCACGACCCCAGGACAGCTATTTGTCCCATCCCAGCTTCTGATGGTCCAGGTGATGATGTCAGGAGGTTTTCCCCCCATTAAGCTAATACTAAAGGCCTTTTTCCCTGCCTAAAGCTTGGTGGGAAAAAAGAGTAGAGCTGAGCATCCTTACCAGCCACCCTACCCACCTCACCCCTGAACAATCCTCATGAAACAAGGCAACCTGTCCATCTCAGGGCCCTCTCTCCAAAGGAGCCCCTCATGATTCCCCAGGTGTTACCCTGCCATCCCACTGGCAGGCACCTTCCCCTACCACACCTGCCCAGCACTCATCAATCTCCACCTAAAAATCTCTTAAAACCTGCTCCCTTTCTCCCACAGTTGACCTTTGAGGATCTGGCAAATGTGAAGACTGTGACCATGTGCCCCCAGACCCCGCCGCCCCGGGGCTGCTGGTGTCTAGTGCTACCAATCACTTTTTGTTGGGTTTATTCCAAAGTCCTCTCGTGACTCTGCTGCATCCCTTGTGTGGGAGAGTCTTTCCTCAAATGTGTCACTCAGCACTCCTGCAGTGGGGGGCAGTGATCACAGCAGAGGGCAGCAGGCACCTCACCAGCTTCGGTCTTTCTCAGGGGACCCAGGAGGACACTGACTTGCTTGCCTGTTCAATCATACCGCTGACTCAGATGAAGCTTGCAGTCCACTCTGACTCCCAGATCTGTTTCTAGAAGCACACCTCGGATGGCAGGTCTTCTTCTCAAACTCAAGTGTAGGCCTAGACATAGTCTTGTTCATGTCCCTGCCAAGTTTCAGTGCCCAGCTCCAGCCTGTGGTGATCACTCTGATCCTGACTGTCATTGAGTGTGTTCCAGACTCTCCTGCCAGCTCAGTCTCATGGGAAGATCCCCACCCCATTCTGTGCCTTCAAGTCCCTGGTGAAGATACTGAACATCCCAGGGTCAAGGGCAGGCCACCCTCAGAGGGCCTGCTCCTCAGGCTGCTCAGTCACCTCTCCTCCTCCAAGGTGCCTGTAATCCATATTTGTCACCCAATCAGGAGCCTGGTGCCTGTTGTCTCAAGGTGTCTCCCCTTCCTTCCTCAATGGGTCTAGTGCCTGTCTCACAGCCCTTCTGTCCTTACCAATGGCTGCCATGTACTAGGGCACAGAACATTTATTCCTATGCCCAGTCCTCCAGCCCACCTCAGCCACACACCAAGATCTTGCTAGCCACAAGTGTTCCACATCCATGTTCATGGCCTTTCTAACTACAACCTATTGCCATTCCATGGCTCTGTCCACTTCACAAGCCCACACCGCAATCTACTTCTTCCCCCCCTCCCCTCCCCAGCCTTCAGTTCTACCTTGGGCTGTCACCCCTGTCCACTGCCCTTCTTTCCCTCTTCAGATCCCTGGGTGAGCCAGCTCAATTTCTGGCTGTCTCCTTCCCTTGAGTCCCTCATTCCCTAATCGTATCACTGATGATGCTCTTGTCCTCTGCCTTCACTCCTATGAACATGCTGTGAAGGAAAGTGGAGAAAATCAGGAAACTTGCTTGCCTGCACCCATGTCCCACAGCCTCCCACTGGGCCCTCAAAGCAAGAGGTGATTCTCCCCACAGCGGCTCCTCCTCCCCCTTCTCCCTCAGCTGAGAACTTTGCCTTGTGTTTTACAGAGAAAGGTGGCTGCTGGCGATGAGTTTTCTTGTCTAACATCACTCCGATCCCTCTGCCACCAGCATTCCTCCTTACCAACCCTCTCCAAGGATCCTCTCTGCCCATCTCTTCCAACACATCAGAATGCCCCCTCGCTAACCTTCAATCTCTCTTTCTCCATTGGCTCCATCACTCCTGCCTACAACATGCCTGTGTCTCCCCATCCTAAAAAAGCCCCTCTTTATCCCCGCTATGGTCTTGTATCTTTTCTCCCTTCTTCTGACTAAATTCCTTGGGAAGACCACCTGCGACTGGCGCCTCCATTTCCTTCCCTCTCCCCATTCTCAGCCCTCTGCAGCCTGGCTTCCAACCTTGTCATTCACCTGAGGTTGGTCAGAGTCTCCTAAGAGCTCTCCATGGTCAGATCAAGTGGCTTTCCCCATCCTCGGTGCTCTCAGACCCAAAGGCATCTCCCTCTTCTTCTCAGGTCTCTCTGCTCTCTGAGTTTCTTGATGTTCTTCCACTCAGTTCTCTTCCTGCCTACTCCTTCTCCAGCTCCCTGGCAGCAGCCTTCCACACACAACCAAGTATTCCCCAGGGCACACTCCCGGGCATTGTTTCCCTTGACAACCTCATCAGCTCTCAGGGACTCAGTGGTCACTGCTATGCTGATGACTCTCAGATATTGCTCATTCAGCTATCCTCCAGTCTCATCTCAAACTGGATGTCCCATACGCATCTTAGATTCAACAAGACAAGCAGAATTCCTATTTCCCCTCAAATCCTTCCCCCTCCTACCTCCCCCCAACCTCCCAGCCCCCCAGGCTCACAACATGGGAGTCACCCTCGACTCCTTGCTCATCCTCACTCCTCATATCCAATCTATTGCCAAGTTCCCTAATTTTACCTTCACAATATCCCAAATCCACCTAACCCTATATATAACCCTCTTCAGCACTGTTCCAGTTTTCCATGTTCCTACTGTGGCCAAGGAACTGCCCCCTCCCATTTACCCCCTGAAGCCATTAAAGACCATAACCCCACGATCACACCACATGACTCATTCACTGATCTAACCTCATCCACCATGTGTAATGGGCCTGTCCTATCTCTGATGTCCTCTCACACCCAGTCCCTTTTCCAAATCCCTCTGGTGGGTCTGTGCAAGCTCAGCTCACCTTGTCCCTATTCTGTGAATTCTCCTTATTCCGTCTCCCATCTCAATTCGAGGGACTTTCCAGGTAGTTGTGCTGTGGGTGAGAGATGGCTCCCTGATTTGATCACTGCACCTTTCTGTTTCAGCCTTTGGAATTTCAGAGCAGCATTCTGGATTACAAGATTCCCCCCCACCCACAGCACCTTCTGCCCACATGTGAGTGGGCCTTGAACCCTGCCCAGGGGACCCTTCCTCTTTCTCCCACATTCTCCACTCAACCCCCAGCTTCCTAATCTTATCACTTGGGCAGCTCCTTTCCTTGTGTTGGTCTAAATCACGACCAGAAGGGTATTTCTCCCCATCACCTTCACCTTGAAGGCTCAGGTCTAATGGCTTAGATTTCCTCTGGCTACCTCCTGGCTCTAGCTCAAATGCCTGGGTGAATGTGATGACAGATGGATGGACTGACTGAGAGCCTGTGCTTCTCCCCGGCCCAATTAGGCTCATGGGTCAGTGGTGAGGGGGTCGGGCCCTAGGGAGGCAGGCTGCTCAGTACAAATGAACAAATGTGTGCTAAGTGCCTACTGTGGCAGAGCTCTGGGCAGAGGCAGTACCTAGCCAGGCTCCCTCCATGTTCTCACAAAGTACCCACGTCAAAGAAGTCAAGATGGTGGAACAGAAAGATATACATACACTCAGCTCTTACCCCACAGCCCATAAAATACCTGCAAAGAAGAACTGTCAACAAATTCTAGAGTGGCAGAAGCCACAGAACAACTGAGTGGAGGAGATTTCTGTTCCAGAGAGACCTGAAAAACCGACAGGAAAGGTCTGTTGCACACCACACCCAGAGCAGAGCCCAGCCCTGCCTTGACCAAGCGGCACCAAGAGAAGCAGATCCAAGCAGGCTTCAGGGACCAAATCTCCAGAGGCAGCACAGATCCCTCAACCCGCAGGCACCAAAGGTCAGTGAGAGAGTCTTTTTGGCTGGCTGAGAGGGGAGTGGGCCCCGCAGGCCCCCTCAGGAGGCAGCAGCAGAGGCAGCAGCGGACAGAGCCTCCCAAAGCAGGCAGTGGCCTGCATCCATTATTGAAGGTCTCTGAGTAAACCCCCTGAGAGAACTGAACCCAGTGTGGTGGCCCTGCCCCCACCTGAGCAGCTGAACTTAATCTCACACTGAATAGCAGCCCTGCCCCTGCTGAAAACCTCTAAGGCTAGGGAGAAGTGCATTTGAATCAGCCCCCAAGTGCTGGCTGGGTGGAACTGGAGGCAAGGTGGTTGTGGAGAGGAAACTCAGAAGTCAAGTAATTGTAAGTAAATTGGGAAAATGCCCAAAAAAGGGGAAAAAAAATAAGACCACAGAAGGTTACTTTCTTGGGGAACAAGTGTCTCCCCCATCCTTTCAAATGAGGAAGAACAAGGCATACTGTCAGAGGAAGTCAAGGCCTCTGCCCCCAAAGGGAACTTAAAATGGGCTCAGGCAATAGAAGACCTTAAAAAACAAGTTAGCAGCTTACTAAAGGAGAAGCCAAAAAAAAAAAAAATGCTGAGGAAAATAACAGCTTTAAAAGGAGGCTAACTCAATTGGAAAAAGAGGTCCAAAAAGCCAGCGAGGAGAAGGAGGTTTTAAAAAGCAGAATTAGCCAAATGGAAGAGAAGGTTGAAAAGCTCACTGAACAAAATAATTCGTGGAAAGAGAGAATTGAGTTCAGGGAAATGAATGACTATGAGTTAAACCAAGAAGTTAGTAAACCAAACCAAAAATTTGAAAAAAATAGAAGATAAGGTGAATCAACTCATTGGAAAAACAACTGACCTGGAAAATAGATCCAGGAGAAATAATGTAAAAATTATTGGACTACCTGAAAGCTATGATCAAAAAAAAGAGCCTAGACATTATCTTCCATCAATGAAAGCTGCCCTGATGTTATAGAATCAGAGGGCAAAAATTGAAAAAATTCACCAATCACCTCCTGAAAGAAACCCAAACAAAGAAACTCCTAGGAATATTGTGGCCAAATTTCAGAGTTCCCAGATCAAGGAGAAAATACTGCAAACAGCTAGAAAGAAACAATTTGAGTACTGTGGAAATACAATCAGGATAACACAAGATCTGGCAGCTTCAATATTAAGGGATCAAAGCGCTGGGATATTTCAGAAGTCAAAGGAACTGGGACTGAAGCCAAGAATCGCCTACCCAGCAAATCTGAATATAATACTTCAAGGGAAAAAAATGGTCATTCAGTGCTAGAAACAAATTTGAGATTTCATGTTGAGGAGAAGACAAGATCTGTATTTAAAAATTTGACTTCCCAAGAAAAGAATCAAGAGAAGCATGAAAAGGTAAACAGAAAAGAAAAATCATAAAAGATTCTCTAAAGCTGAACTGTTTACTACATGGAAAGAAAATATTTTTAACTTTTGAATCTTTTCTCAGTATTTGGGTAGTTAGAGAGATTGTACATACATACACACACATATACACAAAGATAGATAGAGAGTACAGGGTGTGTTATATCAGAAGACATGATATCCACACACACACACACACACACACACAAATTAAAATTAAAATTAAGAGGTGAAGGAGGACAATTTTGGGAAGCAAAAGGGAGTAATGGAATGGGGCAGGCTATAACTCATAAAAGAGATAAGAAAAATCTTATTCAGTGGAGGAGATAAGGGAGAAAGGGAGAGCGGGAAAAATAAAGCTACTTTCCCCATGTGTGGCTGAAGGAGGGAATAACATGCTCACTAAATTTGATATGAAAATTTATATACACAACAGAAAAGTGGAGAGGAGGGGACAAGTGGAATGAGGGGAAAGTTAGAAGGGAGGGCAAATGGGAGAAGGGAGTCACTAGAAATAAACACTTTCGAGAAGGGACAAGGTCAATTGTAGGGGGGAAAATAAAAGGGGATAGGGTAGGTCAGAGGGCAATATAATTAGCATTACACAACATGGTAACTATGGAAGTCTTTTGCAAAACAACATATATTTATTCTGTATTGAACTGCTTCCCATCTCAGGTGGGCTGGGGAGGGAGGGGGGAGGGAGAGAAGTTGGAATTCAAAGTATTAGAAATGAATGTTGAGAATTTTTATTGCATATAATCGAGAAATAAGAACTACAGGGATACGGGTATGGAAATTTATCTTGCCCTGCAAGAAAAGAGAGAAGATGGGAAATAGGAGAGGGGTGGGGTGTGATGGAGGGGAGGGTACATTGAGGGAAGGAGTAATCAGAATGCAAGGTATTAGAAAGCAGGGGGAGGGGAGTGATGGGAGAAAAATTGGACATGTTACAAAGTGAGGTAAAAGCAATTAGTATTAAAACAATTGACTGAATTAATTACTGAGAATAAATCAATGACATCTTTAGTTTGGAGAAAAAGAATTTCAGTCTAAATTTCCTAGAGGAAGGTAACCTCATGTTGGCATTGATGGAAAAGTCAAGGCTTTAATGGTAAATTTGATTTTATGATTGCCATTTAATTAGGAACAGAACATGTATAGAAAGGCATGTAAGTAAGCCACTTAAGACTGGCCTCAAAAGATGTTCCTTAGCCAAAGTGAAACTGTAATCATATTTGAAAGCTGGTTATTGGAACTTGACATTTTTAGATGCTATGGGACTATTAAGTGAATGTTCTTCTGAATCTAACTCCAGGTATAGGTAGCAAGAAAGGCAATCCAAGCCTCCATTACATGATGCCAGTAAGCTGATGAGATGCTGGTATGAACTGCATAGGTGATCTGAAGGGAAGAGTGGGAGAACAGCTGTTCAGCCTGGGGTGAGGTGGGATTCTCCTGACTCAATTTCCCCACTGACACCTGGCAGACTTCAAGCCTGAGTGAATGCAAGTGGATAATCTAATCCTGCCTGGAAGTGACATGAAGTTGGGGTGATATTGTATTCCTGCATGGCCCTGCTCTTGGTGGCAATTTCCTATAGTCAAAAGGTTTGTAAGCTTAATACCAGATCTATTAAATTATAGATTATGGGTAGAGGAACATCCGAGGTCAAGCCCAAAATTAAGCTATTAGGCACAGGACTTTAGACCAACAACAGTAAGTTAGGGTCCTTTAATTCTTAGTAATTCTGTGGAGACAATGAGGTCAAGAGCTTGTGAAGTTAGCAGCTGCAATATTATCTGTGTCTCAGTTGGTTAATGTTTAAAAAAAAATTCTTTTGTGGTCCATACGGTAAATGGTTTAAAAAGAAGTATCACCTGACCAAAAGTTGGAATTGCTTTATCTGTTATAAACTGTGTTAAAAATAAATAATAAGAAGAAAACCAAACAAACAAAAAACAAAACAAAGCACCCGTGTCTGGAAGGGAGAGGAGACAACTCCACAGAGGAAGGCCAGAGCAGGGAGGTTCAGGGAAGAACATTTCAGAAGGGTCAGGGAGGCGACCATGCCCAGGGCTGAGGGGCCCAGTGTGGGGGCAAAAGGACAAGGGCATGGAGGAAAGTCAATGAGAAAGACAGGGCAGGAGGGCAGTGCCAGCCTGCCAAGGGTTCTGAATGCTAAGCAAAAGACTCAGAATCTCAGGTAATGGGAGAGGAAACGTGTGTGAACTCAGAATATAGCCAAGTCTATTTATCAAGATCAGTTTGTCAGGGGTCCAAGAGGTGGACTGGAGCAGAGGAATAGTGAAGTGGGGAGAGTCCTGGAAACCCACACAGCCACGGGGCTTTAGAAGCCGGGGCCAGAAGAGCAAACTGGGTTCAAAGCCTCCCTGCCTGCCAATGAGGTGTAGTCAGGGTGCCTGGCTTCCAATCCAGTGACCTGACAAGCCAGCCATCCTCCCCCTGTAAAAGGACCATTACAGAGAACCACCAAAGTCCTCTGAAGTCTGAAGAGGGGCAAGGTCAAGGGGACAGCTCCCCTAGGCAGAGGGACAGGCAAGTTGGGGTTCCCAAAGAGTCTTTTGCAGCAGTGGGTCTGAGAGTGGGGAGAGAGAGAAGGGGCCTGGGGACAGCCAGCATCAGGAGCTGGGGTGAGGAGGTAGCACAAAGAAGGAGCAAGCAGAGATGACTCAGGAAGGACAGGCCTCCACAGGCTGAGCCCAGACACAAAGTGGCTGCCTCTGACAAGGGGGCCCCAAAGACAGCTCCCCAGAGGAGCTGGGGCAGAAGCCAGAAGCCTGTAAGGAGTTAAGAAGACAGCTGGCAAGGTGGGAGCACCGAGCTGAGGCAACTTTCCAAAAATGTGGCTCACCAGTCGGAGGAAGCCTTTGGCCTGCAGTGGGAGAGCCAAGGCATTGGGGAGAAAGATGGACAGATGTAGGGATATAAGGAAGGATGCCCTGGAGAGGCTCTGTGGCAGAGCTCCTTCCTGGGGACAGAAAGACTTGTCCTCCTGCCCACTCCCAGGCCCTGCCTCCAGAGGCCATCATCAGAGATGCTGAAGATCTCAGCCTACCTATTTCCCTCCCACAGGCCTTCCCTTTCCCTGCAGCAGACATGAGCCAGCTCAGCCCTCATAATCCCACTGCGGGAGCTGACAGTGGGGAAGGATCCCCAAGGGCTGCACAGCATGAACCGACAGTCAGGGGCCCTTCTCATCCTTTACATCAATAGTCTCTTTCCTGGTCGGTGGTGGAGGTGGGGAGAGAAGGGGGGAGGCCAGTCCCATTCAGGTCTTCTAGTCCAGGACCTGCTCCTCAGCCACATCTACTTTCCCTGATTTCTGGCCTCATCTTAAGTGGCTCTAACAGAGACTGCCTGGTGTCAGGAATGCAGAACCTGGGAACTGGAGTCAATAGCTGGATTCAAATCCTGCCAAACTGAATAGCTTTGTGGCCTGGCTGTTGCCAGCCAGCAGATTCAGAAATAACTCCCACGCCCATGCAGGGTCAATCCTGCCCTGGACACATCAATACACATCAAATGTTCCCATGCACACAACCACTCCCGTTTTCTGCAAGGTTCTCCAGAGCCTACCACCTCAAGCAAGCGATGCAACAAATGGACCAGGTTTCTGCGCTGTCTCTGACTAGGCTCCTCTCATGCCTTGCCCTTATCCATCTACTCAAAGTGACCTTTCTGAGCCTTGGTTTCCCCAGCTGTTGAATAGACATAACACCTCATTCTGAAGGTCAAGTAGGCTGGGAAGGCCTTTGCACATCCCAGAAACCTGACTTTCTACTCTTATCATTTGTGCCAACTTCCAACTACCCACCCTCAGTGGGGGAAGGGATGCCAGGGAGGGCAGCTCACCTCTAAACCTGGTTTACCAAGTGCTCTGTTACTTTGTCAGCACCTGGGAAAGCAGACGGCAAGGGGAGGAGTTTGAAGGGGTCAGAAAGACCAGCCATCCCCCAAATCCTGACCTGCAAGTGGTATTCTTCCTGCCTCAATGACCCACAAGAACCTCCAAGGTTCCTTCTCATTGGCAAGCCTCAGACAGCTCCACTAGGCTGCTCTTTCTGTTGAGCTCAAAACTCCCAATGCCATCACCTCCTGCCCTGACAAACCGAGGCTTGAAGATGTCCTTCCCCCTGTCCCATGGCCTTTGGGGAAGGGCAATTCTCATTAGGAAACTAGGCCTGCTCTTCTTCTCACCCTGTCCAATCATCCAGAGGGGCTAGTCAGGCCCTCAGTGAAGGGGGGCCCCCCCCAAGCCCCCACTTGTGTGATTCTCACCAGGTCCACATCTCCCTCACCCCAGCCCCTAGTCACATGTTGCTCAGTGGGCCAAGACCTCCTCCCACCCCCAGTTCCCAAGTCCCACTGTACTTACCGGGCCCACGCACACCACCTTGCTGCAGAGGCTACACTGTGAACCCAGGATCAGGAACTTGTCTTTGTCTGAGGTGAAAGGGTCCTTCAGCACATAGCATTCCTCCAGGAGCCTGAAAGGGGAGAATCCAGGGCAGTGACCACATGGCCTGGGGCACCCAGAGGCTAAAGTATAGGAGACTGAAGGCTTCCATTAGCAGACTGTGGAGGACTCAAAAGCACAGTGATCAATGGAGACTTCTCATTCAAGGTGAATGGAGGTTTCCAGCCCCCTCATTAAGGAATGATGAGGAAACTGAGATCCAGCTGAGTGAAGGGACCTGCCCAAAGTCAGGCAGGAAAGAGCAGAGAAGAATTTGAACCCAGACTTTCCCATCCCATTGTCCTACTCTCCCCACTTCAGAAGGAGGGGTGCCATCCTGCCAAAGCCTCAAAGCCCCAGAGGAGAAAGAGAACAAGACCAGGAGGAAGCTCATGTGGGTACCTCCCAGCCATCACCTATGGGCTGCGCTCAGGCCTCGGCTACCCTTGCTGCTTCCCAGGTGGTCAGTAAATACCAATCATCTCTGCCTGGGCCCGGGCCCACAGCACCAGCAGGGCATGTCCCTGATCTGGGCTCCCCCAGTCAACCTCACAGGGGCAGCCTGGCCACTGGCAGGGGAAGGAAAGGGGAAGAGTCCCCACAGGGCAGCTGGGAGACCTGCAGGCAAAGGTGGCTTCTGGGATGCCAGGAGCAGGAGAGGCCACAAGCCAAAGCAGGAAGTGGACAGGCCTTCCCTCCCATGGATCCGGGGGTCCCCATAGGCCCCCACCCCCACCCCCAGCCACAGCACAGCTTGGAAACACAGGCCTCTCTACAGCTTCCTCCCACCTGCAGCTGGGCCTGCAGGTACCCCGAGAGAGAGGAGTGGGCTTAATTTCCATATACCCCCAACCCCAATAAATGAGAAGAGGCCCAGAGGGGCCCAAGCCCAGAGGGGAGGTGGTCATGGGTTAATTATGGGCCTCATCAGGACAGCAGGCACCCTGTAGCTGACCTCTGACCAAACTGAGAAGTAGGGGCTCAGCACTCCAAGAAGACAGATCATCCACTAAACTGTGGGCCTGGCCGCCAGCAAGTCCCTTCATCTCTCTCATCTCCCTCAGGCTCTGTTTTCTCATCTGTGAAATGGGACCAACTATGGCATCTATCACCCAGGCTGGCACAAGGTTCAACTACAGTAAGGATGAACTTTAAGGTCTGCAGAGCGCACTGGAGACTCTAAAACCAAAGGGGCAGCGCTATTAAAATCTCCATATTACAGATGAGGAAAACTGAGGATGAGAAAGGTATTGGCCAGCATGCTCCCCTAGGGCGCCACCTTGTGGTGACAAAAGGCAATACAGGGAAAGCACCCTTCACACCCCTCATCCTGGGGAAACATTTTGGGTTTTTCTTCCGTAACCTCGAGGCCAGAGGAATTCTGTCCCCACGCAGAATGTCTGTCTTTGACAGAGAATGCCCAGGCCAACAGAAGCCTGTGTCATTCTGGGCTCCCCTTCTCAGAAAACCAGACAAGTCATCTCAAAGCAGAGATTCTGAGTAAGGCCACACAATCCACTGTCTGAAAATGCCCACTTGTCATGAAACAGCACCCCCCACCCATCAAGAAGAGAGCAAAGGCCTCTCCAAAGAGTACTCTGTATGCTTCTGCCCATGGGGGTAAGTATCCACAGCCACCTCCCAGAAGGCACTGCATCTGCCTACATCCCAGGTGATTAAAGAGAGAAAAGCTCTCTATTTTTTTTTTAAAAGGCATTTTATAGCCCCTCTTTCTAGAGTGACAAAGAAAGGGAGGGATGCCCATCCCTTGGGGCTTGTACGTAAACGGGAAGAAATACTAGTGTACTATCAGAGAAGTTGGGGAAGACTTATCTGAACAGATGCAGAGGAGGTGAGCAGGAGAACTAAGGACATACAACATATACCATGACATTACCACCACAGAAATGAATAATTCTGACAGACTTTTACAAATGCTGGTCATTGCAAGGATGAGCCAGGATAGCAGAAGCCATGGGACAGAGAAGACACCATTCTTTTATAACACCCTAATAAGGACTGAGCCACACCCTAATATGAAGCTTTCTGGGCAGGGTCAGTTTGCCTCTGCTTTTGGGAAAGTGGGAGACAGGAAAAAAATCAATACTTGAAAATTTCAGGAGCTTTTTAAAAGCAGGCATGACTCACATCTTTCTGCAAGCACCAAGACTCTCTCAGGGTCAGTGGGGACTGTTTGCCCTGTGAACTAAAACTCCAGAGGCCTCCTTACAAAAGGCAGGGTGGCGGCTGTTATGTTCCCAAAACAAGAAAAGTCTTTTTTGGGAATTTTAGTTAAAATGCAGCTCATCCAAGTGGAGTGAGTACATCCTTCCCCTGACAGCAGAGAGAATGTGTGGGTCTGGGGGAAGGGCTGACCCTGGGTGGCCCTCAGGGTCTCTCCACTGGCAGCTCCCATCAGGGAAAGCTTTCTGCTATGTTCCAAGTACCACAAAACACCAGCCCCCAAAGGCCACCAAACGCTCACCACAATCCTGAGGGAGGCTTGCCCATCTCACAGATGAAGAAGCTGAGGATGAGGGAGGAGAAAGGGGGAACAGAGAATGGATGTGCCCTCCCCAGCCCAAGGTCACACACCAGTACATGGTGCTGCTAGCATATAACCCCAAACCTCCTGATCCCCAACCACAAACTCTGACTCATATTCTCCATACCCATCCCACCCTCCTACTCCCCTTGAGGGAGAGAGGGCAGAGACTGGCCTCATTTTACACATCAGAAAACTGAGACCCAAGGAAGGTCAAGGTCTCAGGTCAGGTCATACAGCCAAGTTCACAAATCCGGCTGTGGAACAAGATGAGTTTATAAGTATGCCTTTTCCCACTTGTCTCTGGTTTGAGCAACAAGAGGAAAATGAATTTGGTCACTAGCTCTGAGGCAAGGTCTTCTATCAGGGCCATGCCAGTTGTCAACTTCAGCAGATCCCCCTTGAGCCATAGTCAGCACCATGCCAAAAAGAGAGAGCGTGGAGGATGCTCCCTTGCTGAAGAAGGCCCATCTCCTCACAGCCACCAACCCAAAAATAAAAGGAAGCCCATAAATTTCTTCTGACAGACCCCACTGCTTTTCAGTCTTGTTTGATTTTTCATCCTGTGACCAGAGCATATCTTGGGATGAATTTCAACATGGTTGTTTGTAGCCAGCACTGCAGTCTGGATTAATGGGACACAGACTGGAAAAAAGCAAGGACACACAAGCCATTCCTCACTTGTCAAAGGAGGAGGAGGAAGGAAATTCACTTCCCATGTGGAGAGTGTGGCAGGGACTTAGTGAGAGCCAGTCAGTATTTGTCAGTTAAACTGGAGGGAGGACCAGGTGCACAGTGGGATAGCTTTGCCTGTTCCCATAGTGACTGCTGTTTCCACAGCCACAGTGAAGCTGCCTCCTTGGGGCTCTTCCACCTCAGTCTTTGATGTGCTATATGATGGGCCTGAGGCAGGAAGAACCCCAACCTGGCCTGGAGACAGACTCTGAGAGGCCTGGGCTCCAGGGAGGAGAATTCCAGAAGAATTGAAATCACCAAAACAAGAAAAAGGCCAATAGCGGCAGCTTCTGACCCACTAACCTTCTTCTCCATCAGTGAAATCTGTAGAGGATGGCCTCTTCACTGAGGAAGGAAACATCCCAGGGATGAGATTTCCAAGTTCATGGCCTCAGTTCTCAAGGACTCAGACTGAGGCACAAAGTTGGAATCCCTGAGCCCAAGGTATTCTTGTTCTGGGGGCTGCCCAACACACAAAGCCCAGAACTGCCATATGTCACAGGCAGAAGGAATCTTGAAGGTCACCTAGGCTGACGACCCCAGCAAGGACTAGCTAACACACATTTCCCCAGAGCTTTAAGCCTTCCAAAGTGCTCTCCCCAAAAACCTATGAGATCAGCAAGATCTATATTACTCTACCCCTTTCAGAGAGAAGGAGACCAAGGTAGAATGCCCACAACTAGTTGCTGAGAATATGTACTTCTCCCTAAACAATAGGCTATCTCCACTAGGAAGCTAGGATATTAAGCTTGGGAAAGAGAATGGGGTGGGAAGACAGGGACACCTACATGGTGTCTGACTCCGGCTATGTAGAAATTAAGAATAACTGTCTTCCTGAAAAAAAGAACCATGGCATTCAGAAATGAAGGCAAAGCTGGGGTTAAAAAACAGGGTGTCTACTCTGGGGTCCGGCCAGGATCCTTTAAGAACCCCAGATCCCAGGGCGCCTTGGAGTCACTTTTCGAGTGGTAAGGTGGGCAGGCAGAGGATGATCCCAGTACCCCAGCTTCTCAGGGCCCCTCCTTTGGGGATGGATCTTCCACAGACAGTGAACTCACTTTGCCTTGGTTCACTGAATCTCACCTCTGTTGAGTCAGTCTGGAAGTCATCAAGTGGCAAAGCCAATACAAGCACCCAGGCCCTTACTTGGTTTTCATCAATTTGGCAAGCTCCTCAAACTGCCAGCACTGTTGGGTGGGAGGGGGTGCGACAGGTATTACAAGCCCTACTTTACAAATGAGGAGAATGAAGGGCAGAAAAGGGGAGTGAACTGTCTACAGTCACTAAGTGCGGAAAGTAGGCCTAGAACCCAGGTCCTTCCTGACTCCTGCAGCTTCCAGTGGAGTCCCTCTCCTGTTTGGGCCTCATCAAGGACATCCTCCATGACAACCCCAACTCCTTGTGTGAGTGTGATCCTTGTCTGGCAACTCACTCGCTGATGCAGCCCCCTAGAAAATGGATGAACAAAGGTCCATACCACCTGTTATGTATGGCATCTTGTCTGACTGTATCATAGACACTGGACACCTCTTGACGAGTTGATCCACATCTGATTCTCTTTTTTCACAGCCCCAAACATGAATCCACCCAGTGGGATCTCATCTAGGGCTCCCAATCAGTCCCATAACTGTGGTGGTCCTCAAAGATGAAATCCACCTGGGCCCTTCTCCCATTACTCCAGGAGGTCCTCCATACTCTCCTAGGCCATCCTCCACAGATTTCACTGATGGAGAAGAAGGTTAGTGGGTCAGAAGCTGCCGCTATTGGCCTTTTTCTTGTTTTGGTGATTTCAATTCTTCTGGAATTCTCCTCCCTGGAGCCCAGGCCTCTCAGAGTCTGTCTCCAGGCCAGGTTGGGGTTCTTCCTGCCTCAGGCCCATCATATAGCACATCAAAGACTGAGGTGGAAGAGCCCCAAGGAGGCAGCTTCACTGTGGCTGTGGAAACAGCAGTCACTATGGGAACAGGCAAAGCTATCCCACTATGCACCTGGTCCTCCCTCCAGTTTAACTGACAAATACTGACTGGCTCTAAGTCCCTGCCACACTCTCCACATGGGAATTTTTCCTTTCACTGTTTTTTATGAGACAATAGAATTTGAGAACTTCCATTTCCTCATCCATCAAGTTTTGAAATGAGCTTGTCCTCCCAAACAATGTTGTTCTTATCTGTCATGTCTCTGCTTGGCAAGGAGGTCGAGGATTTGAGGGCTAATAAAGTTTCAGGGCTCTTTCATCCTAGCCATGGGGTCCAAGGTACCCTGCCTTCATTTCCCTCTCAGCGTGGCTTCTGACTTACCAGACTTCAGCACCAGGCTCAGGCTGAAGTCTTACCATGGGGCCTCCCTCTAGGACCAGCCTCAGTCCCGGGAGGCCCAGAAAGAAGCTGAGGAGAGAGCAAAAGGGAGCACAGTACACCCTGCCCCAGAGCACAACCATCTGGACAGATTTCCCCAAGGCACATACTCACAGAACAGTACGGGTGTGGGGCGGTTTCTGCCCCACATAGCTGTACGGTGCAGTCAGACCACACAATTGGCATTCAAACGTGCCTTTGGGCTCCTGCTCACTGGGAGATGCCATCTATAAAGTCAAGGAAGTAAAAAAGTTTGTGTTCTGAGGCAAGTAAACTTTGGCTGTTGCTGTTCAGTCAGGCCCAACTCTCTGACCCTATTTGAGGTTTTCTTGGCCGAAATACTGGAATGGTTTGCCATTTCCTTCTTCAGCTCATTTGACAGATAAGGAAACTGAAGTAAACAGGGTGAAGTGACCTGCTCAGGGTCACACAGCTAGAGTGTCTGAGGTCAAATCTGAACTCAGGTCTTCCTGATGGACACTCTAACCGCTGCCCAGAAGACAGCTTTAGGAGTTGTGTTAATTGCTGGGAAAGGACAGAAGCCCCTCTACCAGCTAAATCGCTGCCCTTGGCTAAGGCTCGGGCCAGTGGGGTGGGCTACACAAATCACTGGTCTGAAAAGCAGAGTTCTCGGGTTCACACTCCCCATCTGCCCTCCATCCCTCCATCTCCGGCCTTAGCACAAAGTTTGCTGCAGGCCGAAACACAGCGCTGAGATACAATGTATCCTAGCCCCGGGCACAGGGAGCCCCGGAGGGGGGGAGGGGGCGGATGCTCAGAGAGGAAGGGGGGCGGTGGAGGGGGGGGCGTCAGTTTCCACTTTCCACACGTGCAGGGGCCGACGCGCCAGGCGCATGCGCTTGCGCACGCGCACCTCCCCACCCTCTCCCATAGCCTCTGACCGCGCGCACTTACCTAGCAGCTCCCCAGGCTCCTGGCTCCTGGCTCCTGGACTTCCGTTCTGACTACCTGAGGTCCTTTGGGGCGGAGCGTGGAGGCCTGGAGCTTAGGAGAGTCAAGCTGCGGCCGCCCTAGGCCTCGCCCGCCCCGCCCCCGGCGTCCTCTCACACGCAGGCCCCGCCCCCGGCGTCCTCTCACACGCAGGCCCCGCCCCCACAATGCCTACATTGTTTGGCTGGTAGTTCATTCATTCGTTCAAGCACTTTAATAAATGCTCCATTGGCTGGAATACAGAAGAATCCTCTGTTTGGCGTTCAACGTGGCCCCACCCTTCTTTAGTCTCTTACACATTCATACACATTCTTCCCGGCTTCCTGTTCCTGCTGTCTCCATCTCCCACCTCTGCGCCTTTGCGCCAGTGTTGACTGACTCCCTGCTGGGGCCACTCCAGGAGGAGTGGAGGGCCACTTCCAGAGGAAGTCCATGGCCATAGTTCAGAGCCCGAGAAGAGCCAGCCTTCAATGGGCTGCCGCTACTGGAGAATCAGATCCCAGAGGAGTTGTCCAGCAGAACCACAGACTTTGGAGCTGGATGGGGGGTAAGCTCAGGCCTAGATTCCAAAGGTCCCAGACTGGGCATGGGCTTTCCTGATGTCCAGCAGCATTCTCCTTGGGGACCAGGTGAGATGTCTGATACACAGAGTGACATCCATGCGGGCATGAGCTTCAAAACCTCGAGGCTGTCCTAGGACTTTGGGGACAGCAAGGACTCACCAACTCCAGGGTGGCCCCTCCTGGCCTCTGCTTTCCTCCCCTCCTCCTTTGCTTGACCATCCCATTCAGGCCAGTGGTGCTGCTGACCACTATCTCTGCAGAAGACCACATTTCCAGGCACTGCATTGAACTTCTCTCTAACTGAATCTTCTCATATTGGTTTGCATCATCATGATTCTCACAAGTACTTAGTAGTAGAGATCATTGATTCAAAATGGTAGCCCCATGGTGGCAAACACAGGCAGTTAGACTACAGATGTGATTAGAAGCGTGATGGAAATGGTGATGTGAGAAGAAGGAACATCTTTAGGAGAAAAGAGACGAAGTGGAACTGACCTTTCAGCTGAGCTGGTGTTTTGTCATGGACAGCTCCAGGTTAGTGGAGAGGATACAGAGCATAGAGATGGTGAGACCTTGGGTCAGGGCCAGGGTTGGCTCTAGACTCAAAGATGTGGGCCAATAGCTCCAAAGGTTAGAGATACAGATTAGAAAGTCCTCTGCGGAGAGGGTAATCATTGATACCATTGAAGTGAATGGGATTGTTAAGGAAAAGAGAGCTGGAGAAAGTCCGGAGGACAGGAAGGCTCTTGGGGGTTACTCACATGAAGGGATTGAATATCAGGTATGGAGCCAGAGATAAAACCCACTGGAGATCAGAGAGGTAGGAAAACCAGGGAAATGTTGTGTTCTGTATAGCCAGAGGAAGAGAGAGTGGCAGGGCAAGGGGAAATCACCCAAACTTTGGCCTTTAGAGAGGTCGAGGAGGCTGATGACTGAGCACAGGCACTGGACCTAGGGATACACAGGTCACTGGACACCTTCACTAGCAAGAAGACTTTCAATTGGAGTTGTCAGTCAACAAGTGTTATTACAGATTATATATTCTGTGAGGGGTGGTGGTGGTTGTTTCTCCTCCCTTCTTGACATCATGGGTGAAGCCATGACATGCAAGTTAATTGGATGTAAGTGAGGGAGGGCCGTGCAGTCAACAGCCTCACTTTCTCCTCCGGAATCATCCATGAGTACAGTGCCCATGTGGTCCACAAAAGGGCCATCAGAGAGGTCTCACCAGCCACTGGAGTCAGAATGGCCACTGAGTCTGGTCTTATAGCAGCCAAGCGGCCTACTTCCCCTAGCATGTGCTATACCCAACAAGGACCCTGCTCCCCTGAAAGTAGGAGACACTCATCCAGAGCATACACACACATCCTGAAAGGTGAAAGGGTCTCCTCCAGGCAATGCTGGATCATAGGCACCACTAGGCACACCCTCTCTTATATGGGTGTCTCACTCCCTTGTTCTTACTCACTCTCCTCAGGCTTAAGAAATACCATGTGATTTCTGTCCTTGCTGGACCTCAATGAACCTTCCTGTCAATCAGCTTTGACTGACATCCACTGGTTGGTTAATGGTAGAGAACACCCCATATGCTGGCCTTGTGAGCAACATTTCAGCGTTACCTTGGGCAGAATACTCAGCCCCCAGGAGCACGAAGTGGGGAGCATGATAAGCTGCCAATATCCCTTTCATGTTCTTTCTCCCTTCATACTGTACTTGTCACAGACAAGCTCCAGATTAGCTCTCCAGATTAGCTCTTGGAGAGGTGCTACACTAAGTGCCATAGATACAAAAAAGGCAAGACTTAGGGAGTACACATTCTAAGGTGAGAGTGGAGTGGGGGAAATCACATGGGGGTATCCAAAGATGGAACATGGTATAAACCTTACCCTCCACAGCTCCCCCTCTACTGGGGGATGGGACAGGTGCATAGGTAAGGATAACACAAGGTCAACAATCATTGATTTAAGGACTTAATAAATAAAGGCTTTTGGAGACTCATTGCGAGACTCCAACATCTGACCCAGTGCCTTAGACCCAGGTGTGAAATTAAGGTTTGGGAATCTAGTGACCACCAATCCTCATTTTCCATAATGACAAGGAAAGGAAAATTTTATAGAACTGACCACATGTCCTAATGTTGATTCAAACAGGCCATGGGGCTGACCCTGGCTACATGTGAAATCCCATCAATCAAGGCTGTCAAGAAAGAGACTATCAGATCTCAGAGACTAAATCCTCAGGTAAAGGATAGCATCTCATAGGAATACAGAACCAGGGATGAACTCTGAGTCCCAGCAGTAAGAATGGGTGACCTGGCAGCCAAAACAGCATCAGCCACGGAGGTCATGCACATTTCTGCCTCAAGCGAACCGCAGATGATGAAATTTCTCAACAGCTGCTGTGTTTGTTTTTCCACAAGCAGTGCACAAATAATGACATGGTTCTCCTCTACATGTCTGTCCCCAGTAGGGGAAAGGCAGGCATGGTGATGATGGAGGCCTGAATCAGAGTTCCAACTCTGCCACCCACAGTTATGTGACCATGGTCAAGCTGCTCTGATCTCCTGGGCCTCAGTTTCTCCCATTGTAGAAAAGGAATAATTGTCCCTGCCCTGCTTCACTCACAGGGCAGTGGTGATGAATGAAAGAGTGGGCCTCATTCTGCCTTGGATCCATGTCCCATTGGATTTCAACTTCACAGCATCTTGGTCATCTTTGTGGCCCATTATGTAGGACTAAGAGGGACAGCCTCACTGACATCTTGGTGTCTAGAACCAAACTGGGTTTTTGGCCATAGGTACACTTTACCAAATTCCAAGAAAATGAACTCAAAAATTAATTCAAATAATAACTTCAGCAAAGTTGCAGAATATGAAATATACCCACAGAAATTATCAACCTTTCTGTATACTACCAACAAAGCCCTGAAGGGAGAGATAGAAAGAGAAATTTCATTTAAAATTTCTATAAGAAGTAGTTGAGAATCTACTGTCCAAGACCCACACAGGAACTGTGAGAAGACAACTATGAATACTGTACAACTAAAGTTGAATCTAAATAACTTGTTCAGTCATGTCTGACTCTTTGTGACCCCCTGGACCACAACACATAGACCAGGACCCCAACACACCAGGAACATAACACATCAGCTTCCATGACACTATCTCTCCATCTCATCCTCTGCCATCCCCTTCTCCTTCTGCCCTCAGTCTTTACCAACATCAGGGTCTTTTTCAATAACTCCTGTCTTCTCATTATGTGGCCAAAATATTTAGGCTTCAGTTTCAGTATTTGTCTTTCCAACACCAAAGTGAAATAGCCTTAATTAGTTTCTTTAAGAGTCAACTGAGTTGGTCTCCTGGCTGTCCAGGGGACCCTTAAAAGTATTCACCACAACTTAAAAGTGTCAATTTTGCAGCGCTCAGTTTTCCTCAGCCATGCATCGTTACTGGAAAAACCATAGTTCTGACTGTGCTGACTTTTGTCGGCAGTGATGTCTCTGCTTGTTAGTATGATGTCCAAATTTGCCATAGCTTTCCTTTCAAGGAGCAAGCATCTTAATTTCATGGCTGCAGTCCCCATCGACAATGATCTTTGAGCCCAAGAATGTAAAATTCAATGCTGCTTCCATTTGTTTTCTCTCTATTTGTCTGGAAGTGATCAAGACCAGTCACCAAGATCTTGGGTTTTCCGTTGTTTTTTTTTTAAAGGTTAAGCGATCTTTTACACTCTCTTCTTTCTCCCTCATCAAGAGGCCTCCTAATTCCTCTTCACTTTCTGCCATCAGGGAGCTATCATCTGCACATCTGAAATTGTTGCTATTTCTCCTGGCACCCTTAATTCCAGCTTGGGATTCCTCCAGCCTGGCATCTCACATGATGTACTCTGCACACAAGTGAAATGAATGAGGTGATTATAGTCTTGTCTTACTTCTTTTCTAATCTTTAACCACACAACACACAAAGGGAAGGGAAAGAAAGGGGACAAATATTTAAGTATTTTATCTTTTTTTTGTTGTTTGTAGATGATTGTGCACTCAATTCGTCCTCTGAAGCTGAGATGCAACGAAGTGTGGATTGATTCTCGGCAGCCTAACAATGAACACCAAGATTAGCTAACAACATGCCAGTTCTCAGCAAGAGGCCAAAGAAGGAAGGAGTGGGAAAGGAAAAGATTTAAGATGAAAGTAAGCCAATTGCCTATGGCACAGGCATTCCAGAGGGTGGAAGGGCTGGGTAGTTCTGGGGTGGGACATTGTTGGGAGTGGGTTGAGGGGAATAGGAATAAAGGGTCAAGCAATGGAGGATGGAGGGAGTGAAGGGGATATGCATTCATAGAGCGTCTGCACAGCTAGTAAGTGTCTAAGGATGGGTTTTAACATGGGCCTTCCGAAATCCAGGCTCAGCTTTCTATCCCCCTGGCTGCCTCAAAGAGCTGAGAAGATTTGGAATCTCTGGGATGGGGAGGATCTGACCAGAGGGGAGTTTCTTAATCATGGATAGATTTCCAGTATCCATAGGGCTTTGGTCTCAGCTGGCATCTTTTCAGAGCCTCGGGCAGTTCACGGTGAGAGCTTGCACTGAGAGTGGCAGCAGGGTGTTAGCCTCTTTCCCCCAAAGGAGGACACCAGGCTGGATTCATGATGGGATGATTCTCTCACCCTTCACCTCAGCGGCAGGAGAGGGGTACCTCACACTGCCTCTGCCCTTCTGTGGAAGCTGGAAAAGGTGGTTTCAGAGGAACCAGGAAGATTTGTTTGAACTGATGCAGAGTGAGGTGAGCAGAACCAGAACAATGTACACAGTAACAGCAACCCACAACTTTACAGATGGAAGAACTCTGATCAGTGATATGACTAACCCTGATTCCAGGGGACAGATGAAGGCATGCACTGCACACTTCCTCAGAGACAAATGATGGACTCTCAAGATGCAGGATGAATGAAACACCTTTTTGTGAACCTGGCCAATGCAGGAATGTGTTCTGCTTGACTATGCATATTTGTTAAAAGAGGTTTGCTTTCCTTTTCAAATGGAGAAGGGGAGAGAGTGAAAATAAATGTTCCTAAATTTGAAAAAAATAATAAAATTTGGAGGAAAACAGTGGATTAGCCAATGTTCTCTGGTAGTGAACTCCCTATCACTAGATAATCATTGAATTGAATTGTAGAAGGAATTCCTGTACATTGTGTGCCTTGTATGCCATTGTGTACCTTGTGTGGCTTAATAAATATATGCAAACAGATTAAATAGAGATGAGTCAGACTAAATGATCTCTGAAATCCCTCTGAACTTTGATAGTCTGTGATTTTATGAAATACAAATTTAGTTTATAGTTTAAACAGAGACTTTTGAAAATGAGTAGGTAAGGGAGGAAACTACTTTCCTTGCCACCTTTGCCAGCTGCTGGCCAACTGCCACATCAGACTGGTGGGCCCAAGAGCTCTGGGAATAGCAACACTCCACAGACCACAGCTTGCTTCCAATTCATCAGTGGCATCCTGGGAGGTAAGTGGCAGTCACCAGCCAGGCCTATGACACGTGGGTTAAGAATGCCTGTCTGGTAGCCCTGGTAGCCCAAAGTGCCCATGGAGCTGCAGCCTGACATGGAGTCCTCTGACGCTAATTCTCCCACTGGTGCTAAGGCCCCTGCTGGTGCCAAAGATGTGGAGAACAAAGTGCTCACCACCAAGTCCAACATCAGAAACATATGTGATCTGATCAGTAGGAAGGACCCAAAGGGAGAAGCAGGGGAGTCTACCTGGCCCTGGAGCCCTGAGCACCACCAGTTCTCTCCATTCGACTCACAGCTGAAAGCTACTGCACATGTCATCTCCCTCACCAGAAGAGGAGGATGTTTCCTCAGAACTGGGGCTAGCCAGCTCTTCCTTTCCTACCTCCTGCACTTGGCATACAATAAATACCTTAGTCATTATTAATGAAGTGGCACCAGCTTGGCACCATGACTTCTTGGCCAACTAAACTGCTGTCCTGTCTAGGAAGTGTCCTTGAGGGATACAGAGGGAAGGTCCCTAGCTCTGCAGGCCCAGGAACTGGGTTCAAATCATACCTCTGACATTTATAACCCAATTGTCCACCTCCCTGGGCCCCAGTTTCCCCAGATATAAAAGGAAAGGGACAGATCTGATAATCCCTGAGGTGCCCTCCAGCTTCATCCCAATTTCATAGTAGGGGCCTTCCCTTGATTCCCCCCTACCACCCCTCCACTAAAAAAAATCAGCAAGACCTATGGAAGAAAAGCTTCTTTAATACATGAAAGTTTAAAGTTGCAAATACCAAAAATGAAGCGTAAACAGAATACAACAGTGCCTGGATGCCCGAGAAAAAGAAGCAGAGATTTTCTTGGCAGTTTTTTTCCATGTTGCCTGGACTCCTTTCTAAGAGGCAGACTGAGCCATGACCCAAGACTCCATCAGCCCACCTCTGTGTGTGTGTCCATGGGAGAAACAGACGTCACAAGGTCATATCCATGGGGAATATATTTATAAGGTTTTGTAAAAAAAAACAAAACCCTTTTTCAACAGCCTGGTTTCTTGTCTTAGGAATACATAACAGAAAGATTTTAGCCAGAAACAGTGGAGATTGGCCCAAGTGATTCTGTGCCTGACTAAAGCCCCCTAATACTCCTAGCCTTTTACAGAAGGAGGCTATAACTTCCGGATACTTCCATTGCAACCTCTCCTGCTCTAAAACCATTGAGACTAAGACTCATTGAGGAGGTCTGAGGGTGGATGGTGGTAGTTGATTGCCCTTGCTTGCTGAGGAAGCTCCTGAGGGCCCCAGCATCCTTTGAGGACCCCCTGCTCCAGCCCTGTACCCCTAGGGAAACCTGTCAGGGCTGTGACTTGGAAGGAAGATGTCCCATAGGAAGGCGAGTTAGAGCTGGCAGAAACCTGGGCCCACAGACACCATATGCCAAGGGATGGGAAGAGAGGGTACCAGCTAAGGAGACTTTCTCCAGGATGAACAGAGAGTTGCACAGAGCTCTTCAGAGTCCCATAGGAACAGCCCAAGACAGGATGCTTGTTTCAAGGAAGACAATCTTTCCCCAACTCACACATTTCTAAGCACCCTTAGCTGCCCTCTTACCCTAATAGAAACTAGTCACCTGAGTTCAGGAGCCTGGGGACCCAAGGCCAAGGACTGGTATTGGCAGAGGACCAGCTAGCCTGCTTGAGTCCTTAAGAGAACTGGTTTGTTCCTGCCAGGGGCTGGCAGGGACTCACACCACCACATACGTCATCCTTCTCCCATTGATGTTTCTGGTCTTAAGCCCCAAGTACTGGTAGTTTTTATTCTCTGGATGACCATACAGGATGTCAGTGAAGTAGGCAGGCTCCTCCTTGGCGGGTGCCCTGCACGTGAGGAAGCGGAAGAGATTTCTCACCTTGTGGAAGAGGTAGGTTGCTGCCTCCACTTCCTCTGCAGGCTCCTCATACACAAGCTGCTTCATCTCCTCGTAGGCAGACAGAATCACAGCTTGAAATAGGTTAATTAAGACACAAATCATCACCAGCATAAAGGAAGCCAGGAACAGGCCTCCGAGAAACTGCTTGTTTAAAAAGGCTGTGTCCTCGAAGGCTGAAACGCAATAGGAGAAGATGGTCTGGGTGGAGTGAATAATGCTACTGTAATGCCACTGGTGCTGGCCAAACACAAGGTAGCCAAAGATCACATACACAAAGATGTACACGCCTACCAGAAGGGCCATGTGGAAGATGCCAGGCAAGGCCGCCAGGATGGCTCTCTGAGCCAGCCGCACATCATAGAAGAATCGAGAATACATCAGTGTCTTCAGAATGGTCAGGAAGACCAGGAATCCCAGAGCAATGCGAAGGACCTGGTCCACGTGAGAAATGGCATGAAATGGGGCGAAATCATCGGGGTTCTTGAGGTAAAAGTCAAGGATTTCCTTGGCCATTCTGAACTGGATGTAGAGAAGCAAAATAAGGAAGAGAAACATCGATTTGAGGCCGAAGCTAACGAGATTAAATCTATTCCTGATGTAGTTCTCCTTTTCCTGGTGGATGGTGATGACTTCCTCCAGCAGATACACCACCAGAAACACCATGGCAGCTCCGTACAGATACAGCTCAAGCTGACTCCTCCTGCGGAAGAGCGGTAGACTGAACGAGTGGACTTCCAAACTGGGATTGATAACCCCCAACGGGGACACTTCAAATACAACCGAGACGGTACAAAATAAACTGGTGTCTGAATTAAAAGTGGCCAGCTCCAGGATCACAGCCCACGTTCTTTCATCAAGCCACCGGCTCTCCTGAAGGTCCTGCAGCCTTATTGTGGAATTATACTGCTGCTGATCAGGGAAGAAATAAAACGGGTACCCCCCCATTCCGTAGGCGTGAATCAGGCCGTAGGAATAATAGGCCCATTTGCCGAGCTTTGGCTCGTAAGTAAAGCTGACAGGCCTCGAATCCACAGAAGAGTCAGTTAGGGCAGTCCAAAATCTGCCATACTTTTTCCGATCCTCCATGGACCAGCTGTATTGGTGTTGACAACGGATGCCCTTTTTCATTAACCTACTGGCCGCGGTACCAGAAAGGAAGCAGGACTTTTTGATAGACTTTGCCCTCACTTGTCGCATCCTCGGCAAGCCAAGAATCCTGGACCAGCTGTTAGAGAGAAAAGTTGGATGCTGCCTGTTGTGGACCAAGGGCAGCAGGACATCGGTGAGCCACCTGTAGGTGTCATTCAGTTCTCTGACCTTTTCAAGTTTCGTGGAGAACTGACTCCTGACCGCCTGGTTATGGTGGAAGCTGTGAGAGTGCCGAAGGAGGGAAACGATACATAATAAGAGCCCGAGAAAGATGAAATGGTTGACGATGTTACGTAGAAACACGATGGCCCTCTTTTTAATCCTCGTCCTCCTTCGAAATATTCTGATTTCGTCTTCCACCAAGGGTTGGTACATTCTCGTGCCACGGACCCGGACGATCTCATAGTGCAATTCTCTTGTGTCATCGGCATTCAAGTTCAGGCCATGCAGTCGGATCTCGATGTAATTGTACCTTGTCGTCCAAGGAATGTTCTTACAGTACTTGGCTCTGCTTGACTGGATGCCTGACAAGAGCAGGATCTTGGCCACCTGGACCACAAATATGGACTGGAACAGGGAGGACACAGAGGCAAACAGCCATTGCATGGACTTCTGGTATCCGTATGTCAGCCCGTACACAATGATGAAAAAGGAAGACACGCCTGTCGTGCCGATGACGAGAAGCCAGGCCACGTAGACGCACCACCAGTGGAGAACAAAGTGAGGCCGGGCTTCAAAGAGCATCACCTTCTTGTGCCTGTCTTCCGGTGCATCACTTGAAGAACCCTCGACTTCTCCATCTTTAGCTGACCCCTGTTCTGCATCGGAGGGTGATGAACTAAAGGCCCCACCCGTTGCCTCTCGGAAGGTCTGGTCCTTCCTATCCGTGCTCTCCCTCCCTGGATTAACAGGCTTTGGGGAGGCTGCGTTCTGTCCTAGGGAAACTGCTGCCGTGGGCTGGAACCCCGAGTTGGGGGGCTTCCCCTTTGTCTCTGTGATGGCGTTAGCTGCCGCCTCGGGAAGCATCACATTGTTCCCCGGGGCCTGCTTTTTTGTGGGGATGTCCTGGCCTTGAGTGTGCGGGAGGACCGTCTCGTGGTAGTACCACATTTCCAGGCGCTCCTTCCAGTTTCGGAAGTCCGACCTCATCAAGGGGTGGAGGCGAGGAGCCACGTGGGTGGCAGGCACCGCGGCGACCTTCCTCTGGGAGTAGGTGAAGAGAGCACCGAGGACCATCTGCATCGGCTCACAGATCACGGCGCTCTCGATGCCTCTCATTATGCTCCGCAGGTGTTTCAGCTCCACGGGCATGACCTCCTCCTCCTCGTCCTTGTTGAAAAACATGATGTTGCAGAGCAGCGTGCACAGCAGCGCGATCAGACAGCAGGTCAGCCGTTGCAGCCTGTTGAAGGGCCCCGTGACAACGCTAGCGAAGACGGACAACCAGAGGTGGCTGGTGCCGAGCAGGTCCGAGGCGCGGATGAGGAAGTAGTCTTTCCTGCTAAGGGGCTGCGCCTTGTCGGCCACCTGGAAGGTCTGCTCCAGCGACTCCACCGACAACCAAGAGCGGCACAAGAAGAGCCAGATGTGCCGGTTGAAAATGTTTTCGACCTTGACTCTGCTCAGGTACCAGCTGGGACGGCTGCCTTCGTTGTTATGCCACACCCGTATGGCCCGGATGCTCCCCAGGTCGCTTCTGGTAGTCAGGAGGAAGGTGTCGGTGCTGCCCCTGTAGAAGGTGGTGAAATCAGGATGACTCAGGCAGTGCACATCGCTGGACGCCTCTGTCCCCAGGAGTTGGAGAAAGACGTCAGCCCGGGTGCCGGAGCCCAGGCGGCTGCCGGTGTAGAAGGTGACCAGGTAGCACACGTGATCGTAAGGGTCGTTATCAGGCAGGATGATCACGTGTTCCCGGAGAAACCTGTCTGTCTCATCTTTGTGCATTGCCCAGAAAGCCAGCACCAAGTAGGTGAAGACGATGAAGATCACGGTGAAGAGGCTCACCGGGTTTTGGGGGAGGGTCTGGATGATGTCCGCGCGCAAGTCAAGGCTGTTGGGAATCACCACCATGCGAGCGGTCAGGTATTTGATCCTGGACCCGTGGAGCCAGGGCTCTCTAGGCTTGGTCGCATTGATGGGCTTGGGCTTGAGGTGACAGATGCAGTGCACGCGCCACCAGCTGCTACCGTTCCCTACAGCGCAGTCCTTCCTCCCCCACTCCTGCTGAACGCCGTCCATGTTCAGACACTGCGCTGTGAAAATGGAAATCCTCACCAGTTTATGATTGGGCTTCAAGACAATATAGGTAGATTGCAAGACCACGGAGATGTGCCAGTTGGTGGAGTCACTGCCTCGGGCGGTGGCCTGCAGCAGAGACTGACTGAGGCAGATGAGGTAAGGGACCTTGACTTTGCAGGTGGGATCAAAGAGTGTGCTTTCGTTGGCCACCGGCGGCATGTCAGGGGGCGCTAAGAAAGAGACGATGGGGAGCGTGTGGGTGATATTACTCCCCACGTAGATAAAAACCCTGAACAGGACTTTCACTTCCGTGATGATATGGATAAATACCTCCTGATAGCCTCCATTCACCACAAAATTAAAGACTCCTGTGGTCATTTTGAGAAGGTCTTTATCTGGTCCCACAGTGAGATTAAAGGCAACTTCCTTCAGGTTTTTTCTAAGGATAAATGCTTCCACTGTCTCTGGTTCGACTTCAAAGATGTCCCCATTCTCTTTTGTCTCTCTCATCCGGAAACCGACTACATCTACAGAAGGGCTTTCTCCTTGGCTTAGCCAAGGGAAGGGGTCGTCCTTAAACTCATAGAACACAGTGGAAACGGGACCTTCGCTCTCCAAGTCAGTGACGTTATTTTTTCTCAGTGTCGGGTAAAAACAATTTTGGCAATCTTTCTTGGCCAAGAAAGCCTCAGTGACATTTTGCTTTTCATCTTTACTGACGTGCATTTTGTAGTTTGGGGTTGATATAACTGTCTCCACCTCCCCAGGTACTTTAATGGATGAAACTGTATCTGCCAGCAGTTCTGTGACATAGAGAGTCTCATTAACTGTATCCTTGTGACTACCAGTTTTGAAGATATTAGACAAACTGGTTGAGATGCCAGTACCCACAATTTCTATTTGTTCAGAATGGAATGTTTTTTCCCTCTGCCTGTAACTCTGCAGTGCCAGGTTCATTTCCATTAGCCTTCTGGTTGCTGCCTTCTGGATACTTGCAGTCAAACGAGAACCTTCCTGGGTGAGTTCCACAATGGCCACCGTCACTTGATTAATTTCTACCAGAGTGTTGGTGGGCAAGTGGTTACAAAAGTTGATGAGGCGTTCCTGGATCTCGGAATGGTTTGTTTGTAAGTCAGGCAAAGGCACATCATTTAAAATGGAAGCCACTAGAAAGACAAGATAGCCCGCTTGGATAAAGTCCCTCTGTTGAAACAGAGTGGTCAGCATTGCACCAGATGAGTTCTGAGTGAGATTGAACAGGAGGCCCAGCATGGTATTCGGTGAGTCTTTGTCCAGGGGAGAATTCACAATGGCATCCAGGGTCACTTGGGAGAAGGCACCCAGAGAATCATAGACCTGGGCATATATCTTCACCAAGTAGTTATTGACTGGCATCCCAATAGGAAGAAAAGAAGGAGGAGTTACAGGCTGAGGCCCAAGGTACATCACGGCTCCCAGAGTATTCTGGTCTAAAGAACTGATGTCATCCACTTCCCAGAAATTTGAAGCTATGATTTTAAAATTGAGAGGTAAATTATAGTCTCTAAAGTTGCTACACTGGACAACAAATTTGGTCATTAGGGCTATGCCTTTGTTGGGGTGAATCTTGCACTGACCGACGCGGGGCGGAGAATTGATATAAAAGGAATGGTTAGAAACTGAGAACCCTCCACCCCAGTTTGACACCTTTAGAGAAATGAAACAGAACTGGTCTCGAAAACCCTTAAAAGCAGAAGCTTTGATTGATACATAAGGGTTAGTTCTCCCAGTGGTGGTCTGATGGACCCAATCAAATGGGATCTCTTTTCTTGATGTGGACAAGAGTGACCAGAGATAGTAGGCAGGAGCTGACCCACAGTCCGTGCACTTTCCAGACAAGGAAAATCGATCTGTTACAATTAAGTTATTTTCACAATTTTCAATGCATGAAAAGCTCGTGACAGGTGGGGGACCAGCAGTCACAATGACCCTCTGATCCTTAAATGATTTCCTCTCATCCTTCTGAACCACCAGGCGGAAATAATACACCTGGTTGCCTCTGAGTGTTCCACGTAAGATGGTATGCACAGGGCCAGATTCCTGAATCCACCTCAAGTCTGACATCCAGGGAAGGCAGGCATCTCTGGTGGAGTCAGGCACGATCACAGACTCAAAGTGGAACCTGTTGGTGGTGCAATACCATCTATAGTCCAGGCCCTCAGAAGGGTCATGGGAATCAGGGTCTGAGGAAGCTGATCCATCCAAAGTCCAACTCTCATTGAATGCCACCCTCCGGGCATGCCCTCCCTCAATGACTGCTACCAGCTGGCTTTTAGAAATGGAAAGAAACATAGCATCTGAGGCTTTCATCGCCTTCTCAGCAGTGGTGACAGTCACAGAGAAATTCACTAGATACAGTCCCTGTTTCAGGACTCGTTCAGGAATTTGGAAGAAGGAAAAGTGCTTCATTTGCCTAATCCACCAAGTCCTCAAGGGCCTGCTCCAGTCTGGAGTGGTATTTACATCAGGGATGGGATAGAAATTCCAGTCCCGGGTCACGTTATGGGGGATGCTACAGTTGATCTGCACGGCAGTATTTATGGTAAAGGGATACCTCCCACTCAGTTCTAGCCTATTGCCTTCCTTGATTCTCACCTTGTGGATGAAACAGGGGTTCTGGACACAGGCTACTGGCGACTTGAGCACTTTGGAACCATATGTGTCCAGGGAGGCTTCTAAGATGGCTGGCTCCAGATTGTTTGTGGAGCAGTCTGCTTTCTCCATGAAGCCTGCGTAGACATCAGGGTGGAATGGCAAGACAGAACGAGGAATGAATCGGGAGGCAGTGGGGAGCCGGTCTTGGTAAGTGTATGTCCGGTTGTGCCTGAGTCTGGCCCCAGGAAGCTGGAGGTGAAAAGTCCATTGGAGGTGCAGAAGAGGATGCTGTAAGGGGACGAACCACACTAGGTGGAGGAGCCCATGAGCCCCCAAGGGCCCAATGTTGAAGAAATGGACTTCCAGCTCTTGGTGGGACCTGGTCCCAAAGAAAGCCACCCCTTGGGGGCTGAGATAGAGGTGCACACTCAAGCGGTTACAGCGACTTCCAAGAAAATCCACGGCAAACAGCCAGGACAGGCCTTGCTGCTGATAGAAAAGGAGATGGCTCTGGGCTTGCCAGGCGCTGCCTCTGCCTGGGGCTGCCCTGGAGTAATAGATGCCAGGGCCATATGAGCCTGCCTGGGCCTGTCGGAGATTCAGGCTCAGAGTACTGCCCCTCACTTGGATGCCCAAAGTGCTATTGACCAGGTGCAAGTCTCCTTCCATGATCCGACCAATGAGCCGGCAGGCCCTCCAGTCCCAGCCCTGGCCTGGCAAAAGGAGGTGGGCCAGAGTCCCGCAGGGGACTCCTCCATCATGAATATTGCCAGGGACACAAGATATGCCACCAGTCTCAAGATAAGGGTTGCAAGTCACTTTCCAGACCTGACAGAGGCCAAAGCCCCGGGGTTGATACAGCCTGAAGGTTAGCCTGGATCCTGTTGGCTGGAGACCCCAGGAGAGGTGGAGAGCCCCAGAGGACCTCTGGCACAGGGGAGGGGAGCTTGCACTAAGAATGTGAAGCAAAGCAGCTTCCGCAGGCCTCCCAGGAATCCATCTAGAACCTGATCTGGATTTTGATTGGGGAGCTAGGTGAGGGCACAGGGCACCCTTGCCACCTGAATCTAGGCTGGGCTTAGGGACCAACTCAGAGCCTAGACCCAGGGCCCATCTGGAGCTCCGGTCTGAGGAAGTTACAGGATCAGGACCACGGTCAGGCTCAGGGGCTCGGCCTAAAGGGAACCCCAAATGGGATTCTGGGTGAGGGGCCAGGGTTAAATTGGAGCCCTGGTAGGGCCCGCGGAAGGATAAAAGGAGAGCTTGGCGGCATGAGCGGAGGCTCTGCCTGGAGGCTGGCCTGGCCAGAGGTGGAGGAGCTGGGGCCGCCCTGGGACAGAGCCTAGGAAGCGAGAGTGGCAGCAGCAGCAGCAGTAGGAAGCGAGCGAGCGCTCCTCCATGAAGCATCCCCCCGGCAGAGCTGGCTGCGCTCGGCCGAGGTGCGAGGCCAACGACCGCCACCCGCAGATACACGCTCGCTCGCGCCGCGCAAGTGTGTGAGAGTGGGCGCGCGCGTCTGTGTCTGGAGGAGACGCTTTCTCCCCGAGGCCCGTGAGCCCAGAGCCCATTTCCACCACGGAAAAACTGAGGACTTCAGAGCCCTGCGAGGTCAGCATCCCATTGCTCCACATACTAGAAAAGAAGAAAACCCTCAAAAATCCAGAAGCTTCTCCTCTCGCCTTTTCTACACAGACCAGGGAGTGCAGCCCTCAAACTAGAGACTAAGAAACGGAGCTGGAGTAGAGGGGGCCTCAGAGACCCTCCCGCACCCGCAAATCCAGCTGACCAGTCCGCCAAGGACCCACGAGGAAACGCTATTTCTGACAGAGATGGGGTGCAGAATAAGATTTTTTGTCTACATGGTCGATGAGGAAGTTAATGTTGCTTGACTGTACAGGGTGAGGGAATGGGAGGGAAAGAAAATGGATTTTGGTTCACTGAAATAAATTTAATTTAAAAATGAAAAATGTTTATAGCAGTTCTTTTTGTTTTAGCAAAGAACTGGAAACTAAGAGAGTAACCATCAATTGGGATATGGCTAAGCAAATCATAATATTTAAATGAGATGCCATAAAAAATGATGAAGATGGTTTCAGAGAAACCTGGGAAGATTTGTATGAACTGATGCGGAGTGGGATGTGCAGAACCGGGAGAACAATGTGTACAATAAAGACAACAGTGTAAAAAAATTCTGAAAGCAATAAGAACTTCAATCAATGCAATGGCTATCCATGATTCTGCAGTACTGGGGACCAAGCTGACTACGCTCCTTTTGACAGAGAAATAAGGGACTCGGTACCATTGAGATGTATATTTTTGAACATGGCCCACGTGGGTCTTTACTATATGTTTTCCTTTACTATATGTTTGTTACAAGGGCATTTTTTTTTCTTTTTTCCAATGGTGTGAGGGTCTGAGGGGGAGAGGAAGTACGAATAGGATGGCAAAAAGAAAAGAAAGAAAAGAGGATTTTTAAAAAATGCAAAGTCAGTTAATAAACATTTATTAGGCACCTAGTATGTGACCAACACTGGGCTAAGTGGCAGGAAAAAAAACACAGAAAGGTAGGACAACTGTGAAAGTGAAGTATTACATTTATTATGTATTTTAAAAGAAAAACGAGCTTTACATAGCAGACATGCAGTTTCATATAAAATCTTTTCTATTCTACTATATACATGGAAATGCCCATATTATTTATTGTTTGTTATGTTCAAAGTAAAAATAAATTTTAAGAAACAGAACTAGGAAAGATGCCCACTTTCCCCACTCTTATTTGGTATAGCTCTGTAAATGCTACCATTAATAATAAGAAAAGAGAAAGGACCTAAAAAAAAAATCTAAGTAAAGTGGAGATAAAACTGTCCTTGTTTCCTGACCATATGATGGTTTGCTTTGAAAATCCTAGCGAATCAGCAGAGATACTAATTGAGAAAATGGCTTTAGCAAGGCTGCAGGCTACAAAACCAATCCTCAAAAATCAACAGCATTTCTATCTAATAATACCAAAACATAAGAAGTAATAATAGTGAAATTCCATTCCAAATGCCCATAAAATGGATAAAGTAGTTGGAGACCCAGTCTCCCAAGCTCTCAAAACACACAAAAGACTTGTATGAATTCAGTTACAAAGTTCTCTTTAAAGAAATGAAAAACAATTGGAAAAATCAGAGAAATATTCAGTGCTCATGCCTAGGCCATGCCAGTAAAATAAAAATGACAATACTACTAAAAATTAATTTACACCCTTAATATTATATCACTAAGATTACCAAGGAAATACTTTATTTATAGCACTTGATAAAATAATAACCACATTCATTTGGAAAAACAAAATATCTAGACTCTCAAGGGAAGTGATGAAAAGAAGCAGGGATAAAGGAGGAATACCACTTAGAGAGCTCAAACTACATTATAAAGCAGCCATCATCAAAATCATCTGCTGGTATTGTGAGAGAAAGAGAGAGAGAGAGAGAGAGAGAGAGAGAGAGAGAGAGAGAGAGAGAGAGAGAGAGAGAGAGAGAGAGAGAGAGAGAGAGAGAGAGAGAGAGAGAAAGAGAGAGAGAGAGAGAGAGAGAGAGAGAGAGATCAATGAAATAGAGTAGACAAGGGACACTCAGAAACAAGAGAACTTAATCTAGTGTTTGATGAAGTTGAAAACACAAATTACCAAGGGGAAAAACTTTTGTTTAATAAAAACTAGAGGGAAAAATGGAAAGCATTTTTGAGGAAGTTAAGCATAGACCAACACCTTACACCACACTTCACAATACATCCTAAATAGATTCACAATTTTAATATTAAAGATAGTATCATTAAAAAATTAGAAGAAAAACAGATTGTATTACTCTCCCTTTCTGTGGGAAAGAGATGGATCCTTAACCAAACAAGAGATGGCGGGAATTACAAAAGATAAAACAGATAAATTTGATTACTTGAAACTGAAAAGGTTTTCTCCACATGGCATTAATACGTCTATGATAAGAAGGGAAGTTGGTAAAATGGGGGGAAAAAAAATCTTTGTATCAGATTTCTCTGATAAGGGTTTGCTATTCAAGATATGTAATTAAAAAATACATATGACGAATAATCTTTCCCCATTAGGTAACTAATCAAACGATATGAACAAACAGTTCTCAAAAGAACTGCAAAGTGTTCCTAACCAAATTTTTAAAAAAATGTTCCAGATCACTAATCATAAGAGAAATGCAATCCAGAGAACTCTGAGGTTTCACCTCAAACGCTGCAAACTGAGAAAAAAGAGAAAAAGTCGCACCAGATGGAGAAGTTGTGGAAAGATACGCACACTAATGCACTGTTGGTGGAACTGTAAAAGGGTATAAGCATCTGGGAAACCATCTTGGAATTCTGCAAATAAGGTGACTAAAATGTCCAAACCCTTTGAATCAGACACTCCATTCCTGGACATATACTCCCAAAGAAACCACTGATAAGAAGAAAGTACTCATGTACTACGAAATATTTAAAGCTGCGCTTCTTGTGATAGTGAAGAATTAGAAACAAAGTAGATGACTGCGCTATAAGAAAAGATGTGTGATGAATGCAGAGAACCATGACAAGATCCACCTGAACAGATGCAAAGTGAACTCAGCAGAGCCAAGACAATCTATCCAGGGACTACCACGGTATCAACGGAAAGAAAATAAGCAAGTTTAACAAAATTAAAGTGGGGCTTAATGGAGGAGATGCGGGGAGGTGGGAGGTCCACACGGGGACACACGGCACGTGTTTCTGGACTTTATAAATGCGTTGATCACTTGTGCTGACTTTAAAAATGCTCTGTCCCCTGAGCTGGCTCTCCAGGAGGGGACGGGAGGGATACTCGGGGTACTGTGTTCACCTAAGAGAGAGAAGACATCCAACAAAACTTACTGAAGGGAAAGAAACCATCCCACGCTGCACTCCCCCAGTATGCAGTCACTAAGCTCCCAGCCCCCGCTCGGTTCTGGGGGGATACAAAGACACAGAGCGAGGCTACGCTTGTCCTCAGGGAGTTGTCACCGACCTACCAAGAAAAGCCATTACCGGAGAAGGAGTTGGGAGCGGAGTCCCTGAAGGGGACGGCGCTCCAGCTGAGCACAGAGCGCTGCGCCTGGAGCCGGCAGGACCTGAGTTCGAATCCCACATCAGACACTTGACCCTGTGTGCCTCAGTTTCCTCATGGCAAACACTCGGGCATCTCCGCCAAGAAAACCCCATGGGGTCACAGAGGGTCGGAGAGGGCTGAAATGGCAACAAAGGTGTGTGTTACCTCCCTGCCCACGCACGTGTCACACCCACACCCTGTGGGTTTCTCGCAGGCCCCGCCCCAAGTGCAGCGCTGGCAGATCCCGTTCTCTCAGCCCCGCACCCATTCGGCCCGCGTCCACACCCCTTCTGCCCCCCTCACCAGCAGCCCGGCCCCTGCGGCCCCCCCAGCCTCCCTGCTGGCCCCTCCCCTAGCGTCCTCTGGATTTCGCCCCGCCCAGCCCCCCTTCGGCTGCGCCCCCGCCTATCTCAACGCCCCGCCCCGAGTCCAGCCTCCTTCCTCTTACCATTGGTTTCCCTCGCCCCGCCTCCGTCCTTTACCCGCACTAATTCTCCTTCTTCCCGCCCCCAGCCGCAACCCCGCCCCCGGACTCAGCCGCGCCCCCAGCCTCAGCCCCGCCCCTTAGTTCAGCCCCGCCCCCCGGTCTCAGCCCCGCCCCACACCTCAGCCGCACCGCAGCCTCTGCCCAGCTGCAGGACTCGCCATGGTCTCGCTGGTCCCTCTCCGAGACTGCCAGGTAGGTCCGCCGCCCCCTCCTCTCCCAGGTGCGGGAGCTGGGTGTGATGGCCCCACGTCCCCGCAGCCCCCCAGTTCCCCCTCCTCTAGTCAGCCGCCCCCAGGACGCAGACCCCTCACCCCCTGGCCAACCCCTGTCCTTCCTCCCTCCCCCCACCCACCTTGGGGCTCCCCACTGGCCGCCTCTCAGAGCTTCCTTTTCTTGACCCCATCTCTTTGCTTCTGGACTTACTCGTCTGTTTGTTTGTTAAGTCTCCCAAGGCGAGAAAATGCGTTTCTTTCCTGGGAGAAAGTGGCCGCATAGCGTTGGCGTTCAGGGCCTGGCCAGCCCTGGACTCTGCCCTCTGGGCCCCTGGCTCCCTGCCAAAGGGCTAGCCGCTTTTGCCCTGGGAGGAGACTGTGGTCGGGAGTGCAAGGCCTGGCCCCAAACCTACGGATTGCTTGACCTGACCCCGGTACACCCAGGTTCTTCTGCTCTCTCACTTTCCTACAGACTCAGTTGCCTCATCTGCAAAATGGAGTCTGCACACCTGCCCCTGTGCAGGCCCCTGACCCAGGTTTAGGGAAGGCAGGACAAAGGGGTAGCTCACAGCTCCTGGGGAATGGAATTCTCCTCCCTAGACAGAAGCCCCATTTGACTCTCTCCATGGGCATAGCCCAGGAGAGGACGAGCACCACTCTGTCCTCCTGGGAGCAGACACTGCCATGGGCTGGCTGGGCAGTCCTAGCCCTCCAGCCCTTTTAAAAATGTTTTCATTTTCAACTTAAATACCAGATGAGAAAAGAAAGAAAAACATTGTCATGTCCACAGCAGACCTTAAGAGAGCATTCAACAGGAAACAATCAATTTCCGTCTCAAGAAAGCCTCTGGAATAAGTAGTACACACTGTTGTCCAAGGTGTGCAGCTTTGCGGAGCTTCCCTGTTGGTTTCCTTTTGTTCTCGGCTGAGCACTTTTTACTCTATTCTTTCCCCTCCCTCCCCTCACCCCCCTCAAGAAGGCTGCAATGCAACATGGATGATACATACATATATACATACACACACATGGATATCTGTAAACATTCGCATAGATACACACATACACTCATGCACATATATGTAAGACCATACTATGCTTATCTCCTCCTAGCATCTGTTTCTCTGAAGGTGGAGAGCATCTTCTTTGCTATGCCCAAGTCTTTCCCTTTTCTCTAAGTCAACCAGCTTTGCTAGACCACAGCAATATTCCAACCCAGTCACATCCTATCTGAGAGATTGTCACTGGAACTTGCCCCTCTCAATTTTCTGAATTCCCTCTGTTCCTGGCTACATACGTTTTATTTGTACAAGAAAATTTTAATTTAAAATAATTGAAATTACCCTTTTAACACTTCAACAATGCTCTTGCCTTATAATATCGTTTAAGGTCTGACACTGCTGGCCCTACTTCCTTTACATCTTTTCCCCCTGGTTTCCTTGAAATTCCTGATCTTTTGTTGTTCCCAATGAATCTTTTTATTATTTCATCTAACTCAGTAAAATAATTTTTTAGTAATTTAATTGGGGTGACTTTGAATAGATTAGATAGGTAAAGTTGTGATTTTTACAAATTACATTGGCTTCACCTCTCCATGAACAATAAATCTTATTGCTTCAGTTATTTAGATCTGAGTTTATTTGCTCTTCTCTCTTTAACCCATTGGGGATAAGAGGTCCTGTTGGGGCAGGAAATCCCGTTCTCTCACCACCACACCCATTCGCCCCACATCTACACCCCTTCTGCTCCCCCTCACCAGCAGGCCGGCCCCTGTGAGCCCACCAGCCTGCCCTCGACCTACACCTACAAGCTTCTTCTGCATCAATTTTTCCTTTTACACCTCACTTGTGTCCCTACACAGTTTTATTTTTTAAGAATCACCCTGTCATATTCAGTTGACCACACGCCTTTCTTTCCAACTGCTCAAATGATGATGGCAAACATGAGTACTGTTAGTGTTGTAACATATACAAAGTAAACAATTTGACCTTGACTTCCTTATAATGAGTCTTTAATACTTACCTAATATGTCTCCCGGATGTTATATGTCAAATTTTTCCTTAAGTTCTGGGGATTTGTCACAAAAATCGTTGAATTCGTTAAATGTCCTCTTAAAAAAAATCAAGATAATACTTCACTTTCCTGCATGAATTAGCCATCGTTGTAATCCCAGCTCTTTCGTCCTACGAAATACAGTATTGCTAGACCTACAGTCCTTCAATGTAGTAACTGATAGGTCTTGTGTATTCCTTATTGTGGTTCCATGATATTGAATTTTTTCTTATTGTTTCCAGTGTTTTCTCCTGAACCTGGATGCTTTGAAACTTGACTATGACTTTCTTTTCATAATTTTCTTGATTTTCTTGGATTTCTCTTATTTTTTCCTGATTTTTCTTCAATCCCTTATTTCATTTTTCAAGTCATTTTTAAGTTCTTCCAAGAACTCTTTTTGTTCTTGGGACCACTTGACATTTCTCATTGAAAAAGCAGTGGCCTTTTATACTCCATTATCTTTCCCGGAATATGAACTCCTATCTTCTCTATCCCCGTAGAAACCCTCTATGGTTGGGGTTTTTCTCCTTTGCATTCTCATTTTCATTTATTTATTTCTTTGTTTAATTTTGTGTTTTGCAGCTATTAGTGTGATCAGGTTGTAGTCCCAAGGTATGGGGAATGATGCTCCAAGCTGCAGGCCCTACTTACTCTTATTTTCTGCGGTCTGTTTCAGAGCCTAGCCTTGGGCTCTTCTCTCCACTTTTAAGCCTCAGCTAGGGCCCCAAGCCACCCTGTTCTACAAATGATCTTCCTTTCTGTGGCCCCTTGGGTGACTGCAAACTACAGCTGTCCTCTCTGACCCAGTAGTGAAACCAGGGCCTCTGCTCTCCTGTGAGTGCCCACAACCAGCAGGGTACTGGCTCCTTTGCCCCACAGCCACACCCCAGGGCGGGCCTGGTTAGCACGGTGGAAGGCCCTTAGTCTTCTCTTACTCAGCTTTCACCCCTCCTTACACAAACACTTTCTCCTGAGATAAAGTTTCTAAGGCCAGGCTGCTGCCAACCACAACTGCCCCTGGGTTCCTTGTGTGTGGATTCCCCAGATTTGGCCTGCAAGTGTTTGCATTTCACTCAGGCTGAACCTTGGGTCTTTCCTGGAGCCTTGTCCAATTGTCTCAGGAGGAGGACTGCTTTACCCTGCTTTTCTTTCTGCTACTCTGAGGCAATGTTCTGTTTTTCTGGAGGAAATTTGGAGAACCAAAACCTTTCTAACCTACTCCACCATCTTCCCAGAATCCTCTCCTCTCCAGCCTTTTTTGAAGGTCTCTAGGTTGTCCCCATGTCTACAGGGACGGAGGGAAGAGGCAGATTGTATCCTCCCCTTGGTCAGAATTGTTCGCCCTCCTGGCAGGTTGACTCCCACCAGCTACGGGATGGTCCTTGTAGCATTATCTGCATTCAGTCAGTTCTCACCTGGCTCCCACCTTTGATTGGGTGGAACTCGTTGGGGCTGGAGTGAGTGGGACCCACACACACACACTTAGAGGTAAAAGAAGGGTCTGCCCTGGGTGACTGCCAAGCCCCTGCTGGCCCTAACTTCTGTGAGCTCGGGCTGGTCACGTTGCCCCTTACCAGCCTCTGTCTGTCTGGTGCTTCCTGCAAGCCCCTCTCCCGCCTGTGACTCGTGAGTCTGGAAGAGTGATGTTACTGTCTTGAAAAGACCCATAAGTTGGTGCCCCAGGAACAAGGCACCCACTCAGGTCCATCAGCTAAGATGGGGTAGAACTGTTGTCTGCCTGAAGCCGTGAGAGGGGCTATCCCTGTGGGTTACTGAGAATCCTGTCAGTCAAGCTGACCATGGGCCTGGTTCCTATTAAACCTTTATTCTCAAATTCATCTTTTACTTTTTATCCAACCCTTGCCTATCTTTATAAGATACTGGAACAGAGAGAGGTGCGAGCGACCCCAGACCCCAGAAAGACAACTCTCAGAGGAGCCTTAGAACAGGGAAGGGGAGAGCTGGGAGGGTCCTTAGAACAGAACCTAGAGCTTCAGACCCTAGAACAGATACTGTTAAACCTTAGAAATCGGATAGAACCTTCTCATTTTATGGAGGAGAGACTGGATTCCAGAGAGGATAAGGGGCTTGCCGACCCCAGGCTGTACAACATTCAACCCAGAGCCTAGAACCTCCTCCTGGACCCCTGTGCCTCACCGAACATTTTACTGGTGAGATGAGCTCTCTATTTCATCTTACCTCAACAAAGAGCCTGCCTAGAAAAGAATTAGCAGGAGGTGGCGGGGAGGGGAGGGACGGTTTGTGGTTTTGAATGCACATTTTTCTGGTTTTTCTGCCTTTAAATCACTGAATAAATGCCTTCCTGTCCTTGTGTCCAGGCTTGGAAGGATGAAGGCCTGCCTCTCTCGACCACCAGTAATGAAGCTTGCAAGTTCTTTGATGCCTCCCTGACCCAGGTATCCCCATGGAGAGGGAGGGTCTTTTCAGTGCCCTTGGTTTGGAGGAATCTCAGGGCTTCCTTGTCCCCAGTCTTGTTCCTTAGAGATGTTTCTTTACTTCATGATGGGGTCTGGTCACTCCAGGAGGCCCGCACCCCTGACTGACACAGTTGGATCATTTCCAGTAGTGATCCAGAGCCCTACCTGTTTCCTCCTGGGTAAAATTCAAGCTGCCTTCCTGGTATTCAAAGCCTTCAGCACCTGCAGCCATCCTATCCGCCCATGCACCAGACTCCCCATTTCTCTGTCCTCTCCCATCTCCATGCCTTTGCCCTGAGTGAAGTGACCTACCTCCCCTGTGTCTCTTAATCCCTCCTCATTCTTTGGGGCCTCCCACACAAAATCTTTTTTCCTGATCTTACCTGGACAGCATCTTCCTCATCTGATCTTACCACACTTTCCACTCCTTTCATGTGTTGACAGAGGCAGTGGGCTTGGGGAAAGACCCTGGATTTGGAGGCAAGAGACCTGGGTTTGAGCTCCAGCTGGGACATTTACTGACCAGGCTGGATCCTAGGATCTAAAGCCCTGCAGCTTGAGGGAAACTCAGAGCTGTCCCCCACCCCCATCCCCTCTGCTTTACACAGAGGGAACCTGAGGCCTGGGGTGGGTCACTTCACCCTCTTCAGTGCCTCAGTTTCCCCACCCATAAAATGGGAATGACCCACCTCAGAGGGAGCTGTGGGGAAAGTACTGTATCAGCTGGACAGCTCTCTCAGGGACTAAGATCACCGAAGCCTCGTAGACTAGGCAGAATTCAGTGGGACCCTAAGCCCCGCCCTGGCAGGCACAGTGAGACCTAGGGGCAGGGTTCTGGAGTACTCACCAGCCCTAGACCCCAAGGCCCTAGGCTCGAGAACATCTTTCCTCATTCCAGTATGTGACGTGGACTAACGATAAGAGTGTTGGCGGCCTGGAAGGATGCTTATCCAAAATTAAGGCAGCAGATCCAGCATTTGGTAAGGCCCCAGACATGGGTGGGACACAGGACATGGGCTCTTTGTTCTGTTTTGCTCAATATTTACTTTTGGTGAATTATACAAACCTCAAGACCCTCACTACAAGAAGTCCCCCGCCCCGGCCCTGGGCTAAGCTCCAGGCCCTCAGAGGAAGACAAGGGACAGCCCTGCTCACTGTCTAATAGGGGAGACTATGCAGCGCAAATGAAAGGTGATCCTAGAGAGATGGCCAGGGATGGAGGAGTGAGACAGGGGGCACAGCACCAGGGGAAACGCCCAGAGGCAGGAGATGGAGATGCCCCGAGGAAGGGCTGTTTGGGTTGCAGAACCACTGGGACATGGGGGAGGTGTCATGAGGGGGACAGAGAGCTGTGCTCCCGGGGATCCAGCTGAGGTACAAGTAGCATGGAGGGAGGAGAGGCTGGACATGAGGGCTTTTGACTTCCAACAGAGCATTTTCTCAGATCCTGGAAGGAATAAGGAGTCCCCAGTGTTAGTGACCAGTCACACCTGTATTTATAGGAGATCCCGGGCCACAACCCAGGTGCCCAGGATCCCTGCAAACAGAGAGGATGGGTTAGTGCTGGGCACGGTTTCACCCTGGAGAGTTCAGAAAGAACACACCCTCCCCCCACCCTCCACCATTTCTCAGCTCACAAGTGGTGTATATGCTCCCAGGGGCTGGCCATGTCTGTGCAGCCATTCCCTTTCCCAGGGACACAGCCTGTTTCTGACTCATCTCCCCTGGTTGGGCCTTGATGGCTCTCACAAATATCCCCTGGCATGATCCTGACTGGGACGCCAGGTATGAGCGCAGAGGGATTGGTTCCTCTCCCTTGCTTTCCAGAGGGGCTGCACCCACCCATAAGCAGTAGGTGGCATCCAAGGACCACTCTCCTGATGTCCCTCCATGACTTTCTGCCATCTGCCCAGCTAGAGGGTGGGGCAGTCTGAGTCGCATCTTCCAGGCCAAAAATCCAAGCTGGGGGAGCCTGGAGAGCCTGACCTTCTCGGACCTGGGCCCCACCTCTGCCCTTCAATATCCCCATCCATGGAATGGGGGTGATCAGGCCTAGCCGGCCCATGAGCTGGAGGAGCACCATGGAGGGCCTCTCCCTCTTGGTCACCATTGGTGGTCACTCATGGCTTTCCAATGGCTTTCCCTAGTGATGGGGCATGTCATCGCCAATGGCCTGGCACTCATTGGCACAAAGACCTCAGTGGTGCTGGACCAAACCCTTCGCCTCTCCATGGAGACCATGATGGAGCTTTCCAGGAAACAGCCACTGACCAATCGTGAGAAGCTGCATGTGGCTGCTGTGGATATGTTTGCTAAGGGGTGAGAGGCATGGGATGCACGAGGACCAAGGGTGTTGTGGCCAGTGTGGGCCCTGGGCACTCTGGGTGGTGGAGAGGGATGTTGAGGCCGGCTGGGAAGGGTCACAGGAAGACAGAAAAGAGGGAGTAGCTCGATGGCTTCCAGAATCCCTCCAAACATGACATTCTGTGATCTGTATTCCAATGTCCTTCCCAGCTCTCACCTTTCCTATTCTCAGGCCCCTCCCTGATCTGACTTCCCTGTTCTCAGGACTCTCTCACCTCTGACATTCCATGTTCTAGGTCCTCTCTCAACCCTGACACCCCCTGCCTCTGAATGGCATCCCATTTAAAATGATCCCTTGGGGCTTCACCATCATAAACTTCAGAACACTATTGATCTGTCTGGGATTTGGTCCTGACTCCTGAACTGGCAGCCACTCTTTGGCAGGCACCAAAAAATGCCTGGTGAACCAGTGGCCTTGGCTCTGGTGGCCTGAGGGTAGAGAGGTCCCATCCATCAAGTGCTGGGACCCCCAAGACACCTGCCCTTCAGAGGCTCCAGGTCCAAGTTTTCTCAGCATAGGATGAAATGTGGGGCAATAAAAAAGGTGTCTGATTTCTCTGCTGCCAGGTCTCCACTTCAGCCAGGGTATTTACTCAAAGAAAGCCAATTCTGCCCTCCTTGGAGGCTCAGTCACAGCAGGCCCTCCTCCTGGGGTCAGCTTCTATCCCTTGTTGCTCTGAGCTTGGGGATCTCAGGCGTGGGTGCTGATGGGCTTTGAGACTTACTGTGGCCAGGCTGGGCCCTCAGGTCTGGTCTGCCAAAGACCCTGTTACAGGCCAGTCCTGAGAGTGTTCCCGGTGTGGGGGGTCCTGTCTGGGCTTGTGCCTGAGGGTCCCTTGCATGCCAAGAGGAAGCCATGGGGGTGCCTGGGGCTACTCAGCCCTGCACCATCCCTGGCCTCTCCCCAATGCCCCCTTTGCTTCCAGGTGCCTTCCGAAAGCATGTACCTTATGGGAACAGATTCTCCAGGACTACCCCACTGACATGCTGGCTCTGAGGTTTTCCCATGACACCTACTTTTACTTGGGCTATCAGCCCGAGATGAGGGACTCTGTTGCTCGAATATTCCCTCACTGGACTCCCAACCTTCCTCTCAGCAGGTAGGGGGCTCCTTGAGATGTACTGAGACCCTGGATTTCCATGGTATGAGGCAGTTGCCCCTGGGCCAGTAGGAGCTGGATGCCCACTGGGCAGGGCAGCGATAGAAGGGGATGCCTGTGCCCATGTAAGGTTGGAGTTGGTCAGTCACCAGTTGAAGCCCTAGTACGTGTCAGCCCTAGTACGTGTTCACCATGGGGAACACAGGGCCAGTCTCAATTTGCGTCCCCAGAACTTGGCACATAGTAGGCACTGAATATTGTCGTTTGGTTGGTTCTCCTGGGAAGAGGCCACTGGTGTGGAGACCCAGGAGCAAACACAAGCATTTAAAAGCAGATGAGTCATTGTGGTGGGGGAGGGGAGGACCCACAACCTTCCAGGCATTGACCAGAGCTGCCTCAGGCATTCAGACACGTGCACTTAAAGCCCCCAGTGCCTGGCACTCACTAGGTGCTTAATAAATGTGGATTGATAGGTAAAAGGCTCCTTTTCTTTTGCCCTTTCTCAGCTACGTGAAAGGTATTTATTCTTTTGGATTGATGGAAACGAACCTCTACGATCAAGCTGAACGGCTGGTCAAAGAGGTAAAGGGGCTCATCCCTCTTTCTTTTTCTAAAGTGAGAATGAATAAACCCAGCCCTCTAGGGTTGACTTTTAAAATTAGCCTCCAGTCTAGAGGTCACCTTAAATCCTTGGCATTCTTTCAGCAAATGTCTCTTAAGCACCTTCTGACTATAATGTACCACAATTAGGCACCTACTTTGTACAATGCACCATCTTTGGCATGAGTGGGGAAGGGTGGGAAATAAAGGTGAAGGGGGTCATGGGAGTTTTAGGGTAGAGCACATGGCACAGAAACACCAAGAAACAGGTGACAAGCTAGAGAAAGGAAGTAAGGAGTAGTGCAAATAAGATGGAACTTGGTGTCTGCGGGTGTAGGATGCAGTCCCACTTCTGACCTGTACTGGCCATGTGACTGGAAGGAGGAAATGTCCCTTTGCATCACCGATAAAGGGGGAACACTGCACGGCCACTGACCCCTCCCTCCCAGGGTTGTTGCAGGCACAGTGGCTGACACTGTAAAGCGCCATCTTTATGGGAATCATTCTGGGTGTAGTGAGAAAGAACCAGCTGTTGGCCACCTGGCTCTTTGGCCAGGCTTTGGTCATCCTAGATGGCACTGGTAGGGACTCTCAGAGGTAGAACTGTGTAACTTCTCCCCACAGAAGGTGACAATTCCCAGGTCTAGCAGGTATGTCAGGTAGCATGCCAGCTTTTGCACAGCCCTTCCAGCATGGGATTGGTCATCTTTTACTAGATTTGCTCCTTGAAGGCGTCTGATCTCTCTACTAGGCTGGGTGCTCCCACAGTACCAGGACTGTCCTATCTAATCTTGTGTCTTCCCAGCTGAGCATAGGGCTACAATAACCACCTGTGTAAGTCCTTAATATATAGGGAATACAGAGGGCGCTTAACAATTGTGAGTGGATTGAATGGCTAAACCGCTTCCCTAGAGAGGTTTCTTCCTTTATTTTCTCTTCTACTGACACCAGCTCACACCTGCCATTCCCCCAAATCGGCACATTCACCCCTGAAGTCCCCACCTTACCTTTGTGCTTTAGACCTGCAATATCTGCTTGTGATGAGGACAGGAACTGGCATGTCATGAGTGTTTGATCAATGCTCGTCTGTCAAATAAGCTGGAGAAGGAAATAGCAGAGCACTGCCCAGAAAACCCCAAACGGGATCACAAAGAGTCGACCACAACTGAACCACAAATCGACTATCTAGCACTCTTGAGCTCCTGGTGGTACAGAGAGAACCCTAGCAGCCCATGTTTGCATTCAGTCTCTGTGACTGAGGACCCTTCAGTTGTCCCCCAAACCCAGTCTCATTCTCCTCACCTATAGAATGAGGACAAACCCAGACAATGTCCCAGTTGCTGTGAGAAAGGGCTGTTCTCTGATAAAGGCCATGTCACGGTGAGGCCTCTTCTTTCTAGCACCAATTCCAGGTCTTGGGCCCCATGACCCAGAGCCCGAGGGTTCTCTTTGGCCCCTGAGGTCAGAATTAGGAGAAAAGGGACAAATTTAGGATGGATGTCAGGACAACCTTCCCTCCAGTAAAAGATGCCCTTACTCAGGGGACTGCGTGGGGAGGGCAGGGGCCAAGGAGGAGTTGACCTCCCTCCACTAGTCTGGAACATTATCTTGGGGCCTGTGTCCAGTCTGGGCTGCAGAGACTGCTGCTTGAGGTCCCTGCCAGTGGCACGGAGCCCACGTGGAGCTGGAGGATCATTTCCTTCCTCTTTTCCATCCCCACAGGCTCTGTCTGTGAATCCCAGAGACGCCTGGTCAGTCCACACAATGGCCCACATCCATGAGATGAAAGCAGAGATCGAGGATGGGGTGTCCTTCATGCAGAGCTCGGAATCCAACTGGAAGGTTAAAGCCCCATTCCCTAATTACTACTACTCCTTTAACTGGCCCCATCAAGGGCCAGTGACATAGGGTCTGGGGCAGAAGGAATGGATGAGTGAGCCTTCTTCCTTCCTCTCTTCTGCATCTTTCAATGACATTGGTGGGGGACCCTCCCTCCTCTGATGTGGGATTGCATCTCTCTGCCTTGCTAGATGGTCTTTGGAGGCGACTGTGGCTGCTGAGTTCATCACTGTAGCCAGCCCACCAGCGAGCCTCCCTCTCTTGGGGGCTGGTCCTCTGGTCTACCCTGGCCTGCTGAGATGAACTGGAGCTTGTTCTTGGGAGGCCAGGCATAAGAATGGGGGTGGGGGGAAGAGCAGGAAATGTCCATAAAAGAACTAAAATGGGGAGAGGCAGCCCAAGAAGGCAGCTAAGGTAAAGAAGCATGATAAAGTGGTAGGCTGATGAGTGGAGAGGCTCGGTGAAACAGGACAACCCCAGGAGTTCATGAAGCTGGCCTAAGGAGGTGAGGACAGATCAGAGGCAAGGGATGAACCACCACAGGGCCTGGAAGTTGGGAGGAGGTCCCACTCAATCTCTCACTCATCTAGCTTGCCTTCTACTGGAGCTTATCTGGCTTATCACAGTCTTTTATCTTGGCCTTAGTTAGATGGTGCCACAGTGCCCAGAGCACTGGGCCTGCAGGCTGGGAGACCTGAGTTCAAATCTATCCTCAGACACTGACCAGTGTGAGCCTCTCTCTGCCTCAGTCTCTTCATCTGTAAAAGGGGGATTCTACCAGCACCTGTCTCACAGAGTTCTTGTGAAACTCAAATGAAGTAATCATTGTAAAGCATTTAACACAGTGCCTGGAACCTAGTAGGTGCTGTATAAATGCTGGCTAGCATTATTATGAATTATTGTCATTCCTTCTCCACCAGTGTGTATCTATGCCAGTGAGTGCCTGAGTGTGTTTCTGACTGTCAGCTCCACAGCCCTGTTTGCAGCCTCCAGCCCAGAACTGCCCCTGGCACACAGCTGGTGCATAAGCCATGCCTGGTTGATGGCCTGACTGGCTGGACTGCCCCAGACTGCCCTGGGCCTCCTCCCTCCCAGCCCAGCTCTCTTCCTCCTGCCCTTCCTTTGGCTCCTCCCCCAGCCCTTTTCCCCAGGCCCTTGAAGGACCCCTCCTAACCCCCATTACCACAGGCTCTGCAGGGGACCCTGCAAGGGGAGGGCTCCAATGCCTCGGTCTCCCCAAGCTTCCCCTGACTCTCCTGCCCCCTCCCACATCTTTCCTGAGTGGGACCTTGAAGTATGAAGAGAAAGTCAGGCTTCTCCATGATTTCTTTGTTCCCTCCACAGGACTGTGACATGCTTGCCTGTCACAACTACTGGCATTGGGCTTTGTACCTGATAGAAAAGGTAAGTGGTGGGTGGCATCACCTGTCCCACCAGGAGCGCCTCATTCTTCCTCTTGTGCCAGCTGATGGACATGTCTGGCACTCAGCAAAATGCATGTGTCATGGTAGCCCAGCAGCTGGTGATTTAGGGTTCCAGAGTGAGAGGGGCTCACGGAGCTGACAGCAGACTGGGACAACAGCTAGTTGGCCTAGGGTGCAGACCTCAGGGATGGCAGCAATGTTCCCATGCTTCCTCGTGGGGAATGCTCTCCCCAGCCTCACCTGCCAGCTCTGCCTGCCCCACTACACCCTATCTTGGTCCTGCCTTCTAGCCCTGACCCCTTCTCTTGACAGAGTCAGCGCCTCTGAGGCCCATCCCCTCCTCAGCTATTGTTTATCCCAAGTGAAAATATTTCTGGTACCATGTCTAGAGTTCCCCTGCCCCACATCTCTGATAGCCAGTCCCCAATCTCAGCTGGGGGGCCCAGCTTGGAACCAGGAGGTCCTGAGTTCATGTCTGCCCTCGGAAACTTCTTAGCCATCTGACCCTGTGCAATTCTCTTCAGCTCTTTCTGTCTCCATTTCCCCATCTGTAAATGGGGATGATCACAGCACCCACCTCCCAGGGTTGTAGATAGGAAATAATAGGAGGTGATAGTGTATGATATGTGTGTTCACAATAGAAAGTGCTTTGCAAACCTATCCAAATGCTATTATTAGTAGTACTTGGTTACCTCCAAGTGACAGAGAGCTCACTAGATGCCACTTCAGCTAGCTCCTTCTACTCATCTCCCTCAAAGATTCTAACAAGCCAGTGCCTAGCACAGGTTCTAGTATGCACAAGGTGCCCATCCACTGCTTGTGTATTCAGACCCTAATTTACTGTCACTCTTGGGTCTCAGAATACTGCAGGTGGTGTGTTAGGTCACCAGGTTGTAGCAGGAAGGCCGCCTGGGGTCAGGATCCCTGGGATCCAGTGCTGCCTCTAGTGCTGACTGGCCAAGCCTAAGAATTAACGTTGAAAAATGATCTGCACCTGGCATTTTTGGAGGCAGTCCAGACACTGTTCTGGGTGCAGCTGCCCACAGGGAGTTCCTTCTCTTCTAAGGTCGAGCCCTCTGAGCTTGTCTGCCCTCCTCCAGGGCATCAAGAGTGCTGCTGGATTGGAGGTGGTCTGCTCTCCCTTTACCCACTCCAGACAGAAGTGATTTAGGAAGGGCAACTCTCAGGACAAAATGAGCCAATGGTCCCCTCGAGAGCACCTGACCTGGTTATTTGTCTTCTGCTGGCTCAGAGGCCCCCAGCCTCAGGGCCCACCTTCTGATGGGGTTGGATTCCTCAGCCAAGATCCAGACTGGCTCCATTCTCTAGAGGCAACCCCCAGGATGCTACCACTGGAGCGAGGCTTTCTGGCTTTCTCTCCACTCAGCAGCCCTGGGAAGGTTGTCATGAGCAAGGGCAGACTCAGAGACAGCCAGCATTTTTACCAATTCCCTTTGGGTCTCCTGCACTGAACAAAGAGCCAATGAGACCAGAGGCCTCAAGAGTCTTGAGGCAAACATGCTCAGTCCAGCACAGCGCACCTGGCACTGGTCATGGCCAGAATGTACAACTCTGTACCCCCCAACGCCAAGACCAGGAAGAGGCCTGGCCTTCAAGAGCCACTTGTCATGTCCAGTTGGACAAATGTCACTCAAAGTCTCCTTATTTTTTGTAGGGTGAGCATGAGGCAGCCTTGACGATTTATGATGAGCACGTAAGTCCACATGTCGATCCCTGTCCTTTACTTTGGGCCCGGCCAATGGTTTTGGGCAATGCCCCACCTCCCGGGGGACCCTCCAGAGCAAAGTCATCTCTGCCCCACTATGGTGGAATGTGCTGTGGGGTGGGAGGGTCTCTTCCCGAGGCCTGCCTCAAAGCACTATCATTATGTTGTTTCACCTCATCAATGGTCTAGTGTTGAGGTTCCATGAGTGACATTGAGTTGTATGTATACAGGACCTCTGCTGCATCAGCTCTGTGTTATCTAGAAAGAAGTGTTGGGTCAATAAAACTTTTCATTCCCAAGACCAGAGTTCTTTAAAACTGCCCAAGGCAGGTAGCTTCTGACTGTGGAAAGTGGGATCGGTATGGGAACAGAGGACCTGGAGGCAGTCTTAGGGGTGACCTTGAACACGTCACTGGACTCTAGGCCTCAGTTTCCCCCTCCAGGAATGGACACTTAGGAAGCCTTTCCTGGGTGGTGGGAAGGTAGGTGCTAGCACCAGGTTCTGGGTCTGTATTCTTCCTCCCAGCCACCAGTGTCTTTTCACTGAAAGTCTCACCTCTTCCTAACTCTGACTTGGTTGCTTCATCTGTGAAATGAGAATAAGGATGGCTGCCTCATCCTGCTTTGCAAGGTCATGAGGAGGCCCAGATAGGTTGGGGGTGGGGTCTCCCTTTCCTCCTCTCTATTATTTCCCTGTGGTCTAGGATAAAACAGCTGCTGGATATGTCTGTGGTGAATGAGTGAACATGTTCAATGAGAGTCCTTTCTGGGCCACAGAAAGTAAGTCTATAATGACTTACTGTTATTGAAGTGATTGCATTCAGCTTTATGAGAAAGCTAAATACTCCAGTGAAGCCTCCTGACAGACTGAGAGTGCCCAGAGCACTCAGCCTAGAGTCAGGCAGACCCAAATTCAAGTCTAAACCACATACTAACTGTGTGACCCTAGGCAAGTCATTTAACTTCTGTCGGCTTCAATTTCCTCATCTGTAAAATGGCCATAACATAGCATATACCACCACAGAGTCTTTTTAAAGCACTTAGCACAGTGCCAGGCACACAGTAGGCACTATGTTAATGTTAGCTATTATTATTAGCCATAAGTGTCCAGTAAATTTGTGTGGATTACTCCCAGGATGCAAACTGCCTCCACAGTGGCCAATCAGCCACCCATCTGTAACTTACCGTCTTAGAGAGTCACCTTAGACATAAGAACTAAGGTGGGTGACTTGCCCAGGTTCACGCAGCTGTTCAGGGCAGGATGTGAATCTGAGTCTTCCTTTCTGACCTTTCTCCACTAAGCCTCACTATCTCTATCGGGAGACTGGTCTTAGGACCTGGACCCTGCTGGGGGCAGCGCTTGTAGGGAGGGCTCTCACAGGCTCTGGGGGAAAGTCCTCCTTGACTACCACTTGGCCCGTGTGGAAATATTTGTGTTGCAGATTGCACCCAGACTTCTGACAAGTGGGTCAATGCTAGACATGGTGAACAACTGCTCTATGCTGTACAGACTTCAACTGGAAGGTCAGTCAACCTTTCTTCCTTCCCTTTGTTTGGTGTTTTCTGGAAGGGATCTGGCATCTGGTCTTGGCCGGGTGCTGCCCAACATAAATCCATAGGCAGGTTTCCCAGCCCCCCAGGGACTCAAAGGATAGTGGCAGACCTCAGCAGCCTTGAACATTGACCCAAACATAAAAAGATGAAATTTGACAGAGACTGATGTCAAATCCTACACTAGACCCAAAATTCAATTTCACAAGTCAATGAAAGAAGAACTTAGGGTGGATAAGAGTTCATCTGAAAAAGATCCTGCTGTCCTAGGGGACTGCAAGCTGAACATGAGTCAGCTGGGGGAGGTAGTAGCCAAGAGAGCAGATGTGGTCTTGGGCTACATCGAGAAAGGTGTAGGGCCCAGAGCTAGGGAGTAAGGGGGAGAAGCAGGTACTGCTCAGGTACTGCACTAAGTGCAGAGAACCACCTTTGAGGAAGGACTTTGCCAAGCTGGAGCTTGCCTGCGGGTGGAGGATCAAAATGGGAGGGAAGGGGAGCCGGATTCTGACATGTCCTACCTGTGACCTTGAACAAGTCCCTGTTGTCTGAGCCTCAGTTTCCTCTGTGACTGACCTTCCCTGACTGAGTTCATGTTGTGTGCAGGCGTGCACGTGGGAGAGCGCTGGCAAGCCGTGCTTCCTGTGACCAAGCCTCATTCCAGGGACCACATCCTGCTCTTCAACGATGCGCACTTTCTCATGTCCTTCCTGGGGGCCAGAGACCATGGAACCGTCCAGGAGTTCCTGACCACCCTCCAGGAACTGAGCCAGTAAGCAAGTAGGGCCTGGGAGCACTGGGGGATGGTCTCCAGCCTTCCTTCAGTGCTCCAAGGAGAAGTGTGAGAGGTCTGGCAGCAGCTCCAGCTTCCTCCTGAGAATTTCCAATGAAATGGGAAGAAAGTCCGCATTTCTGGGGAAGTTTGCTGTGGGAGAGCCTCAGTCAGAGTCTGCTGGGGGCTGGCACGTTTCAGGCAGGCATTTGACCCTCTGGAAGGTGTTGGGCCAGCACAGCTAAGGGTCCTTAAGTCTGTGCCATTCAAGGACTTGTTGAGGGATCTGGGGCTGGTGAGCCTGGAGAGGAGAGGCCTGGGGCTGTCCTGCCAAGGGGGGTTTGCTTTGCTCTGCTTGGACCCTGAGGGCAGAAGCAGACAAAGGGAACGAAGGAGCAGAGAGACTGACCCCAACTCACTGGAGGAGAAGTGTTTGTTTGGGATATCAGAGCTTTGGCCAGAGGGCTGGGCTGCCTCCAGCAATGCCCCTCAAGCAGAGGTCTGGAGATTACTTAGCAAGAATTTTGGAAGGAGGCAGGAAACCTGCTCATTTATAGGACACACACCTTGTATGGACTTAGCCCCAGAGTAAAGACATGAAACTTACAGCCTAGGGGAGAAGACACAAATACACACTGCTCCCTCCATCAGAGTTAGGTCCAGGCCTCCCTGAAGACCCTGTATCTGAAGAGAGCAGAGCCTCCTCCTTGGCTCCCTGAGTGAGGCAGCCTGGCCAAGACAAGCCTCCCTGGGGACAGGGAAGGGGAGTTGGACTCCTGCCATGGATCAGGGCTCCTTTAGCTGAGGCTGAAAGGGGGCTTCTGCTCAGGTCTGAGTTGTACTGAGGTCTGTGGGGGCCCCTTTCAGCTCCGAGGTTCTGTGGTTCTGAGTGTGCCTTTGGCATTGACAAATACCCACCTGGATGAAATGATTCTGTAGCTCTGAGGTTGGCTCAGAAAGTCTGCAAGACCAGGCTTTTACCAAGCAAGGACACAGAGTGGGAGTGTGCTTCCACCTCGGAACTCATGGCTTTTCCAGGATTGGACAGACCGTGGCCCTAATTTCTGTCCTCTCAGTTTCTATCTCCTCTCTCTGTGTCCCTGTCTTATCTGTGTGTGTGTGTGTGTGTGTGTGTGTGTGTGTGTGTGTCTCTCCTCTTTCTGTCTTTGTCTGTCTGTCTCTTCTCTCCCTCTCCCTCTCCCTATCTCTCTCCCACCCCTCTCTCTTTCTCTGTCTCTCTCCCCCTTCTCTTTCTCTCTACCTCCGTCTCCTTCTTTCTCTCTCCCTCTCCCGCTCACCCCACTCTCTTTCCTTCTCTTTCTCCCTCACTCCCTTCTTTGTCTTCTCTCTCTTTTAGTCTCTCTCTCTCTCTCTCTCTTTTAGTCTCTCTCTCTCTCTCTCTCTCTCTCTCTCTCTCTCTCTCTCTCTCTCTCTCTCTCTCTCTCTCTCTCTCTCTCTCTCTCTCTCTCTCTCTCTCTCCCTGCCTGTTTCCCTGCTACAACTCTCACTCAGCTAGTATCAGCTTCCTCTCCTTGCAGAAGCCCCGGTGAGAACCACGAACACAAGCTGGCTCAGCAGGTGGGGCTGCCCCTGTGCCAGGCCCTGGTGGAGATGGACAATGGAAACCCTGACCGAGCAGTAGAGCTCCTGCTGCCCATTCGGTACAAGATTGTGGAAATAGGCGGCAGCAATGCCCAGGTGAGTTAGAAGATCTGCAGTCTATGGTCTGATGCTGAGACTATAGAGTGCTGTTTCATAAAAGTTGACTGCAGAGGGAAAATCTGCTTCATCTTTGTGGCTCCAGAATGACCAGGCCAAGGGAGGTACAGGGTATGGGTGGTAGCCAGTGTAGGGAAGACCCTAGGAACAAGAACTGTGGGAAGATGGAATGAGTTACCTTGTGAGGTAGTGAGCTCCCCGTCATTACAAGCACCCTGGAGGGGATGTCTGATACAAAGGAGAGGGCTCTGGCAGGGGGGCCAGAAGGCCTGAATTCAGCTCCTGACTCTGCCCTTACTACTAGCTGTGAGAACTTGAGCCTGGCCTAGCTGTTTCCAGATACTCTTTTCTCTTCTGTGTGTGTTCATCCTTCATTGCTGAAGAAGACCACGCCACCAGAGAAATAATGGCATGACTTGCACTTGATTTTATTTTGAGTAAGGGAGGGCTGTACAGGTCACCAGCCTCACTTCTCCTCCAGAGCCATCTGAATCCAGTGACCAGATATTCCTCAGGATGACTAGAGATGACCCAAGATGAGGCAATTGAGGTTAAGTGACTTGCCCAAGGTCACACAGCTAGTGAGTGTCTAGTGTCTGAGGTGAGATCAGAACTCAGGTCCTCCTGACTCCTGCACTGGTGCTCTATCCACTGCACCACCTGGCTGCTCAAAAACTTTGCCTGATGTGCTTTGCAGAGGGGTTGTGAGGAAAGAGTGTTGAAAACCACAAAACACTAGAAATAGGAGAAGTTGTCAAAACTGTGTGAGTGCCCCCTCCCCACCCACATCCCCAGGCCGATGAGACTCTAAGAACCAGAGAGGGGGAGCAGATCTTGGCATCAGAGGTCTGGGTTCAAGGGCTGCCCCAGGCCTCCTGGCTGGGTGTCCCCTTCCCATCCCTCTTCCCATCCCTCTTGGGAGCCCCAGGCATGGGGACTGATCTGTATCTGTGGAGGGACTCCCTCCAGCAGTAGAACTTCCAGCTTCCCAGCATGCTCCTGGTTTGGGCCACAGAGTGGGGCCAGCCCAGGGACACCCATGTCCTTGGCCCACTGAGGTCTGCTGTTACATGACCACAGCCCCTGGGCTCAGCCCAAGGGGAGCTCTGCTGCCTGGACCTGCTGCATTCACTGACTGAGAAAGTCTTTCTTTCAGAGGGACATCTTCAATCAGTTGCTGGTTCACGCAGCCCTGAAGTGTGAGCAAAAATCCCACAGGAACCTGGCCAGGTGAGTGATGTGCTCCAGGCATCCTAGTTGGGGAGGGGGGTAGGCCTCACCTTCTGCACCCATTGGAGCAATCATGCACTTTTGAATACAAAATCATTCCCATTCATGTTCCTCCTTACCACATTTCCTGCTCCACTTCTGCCCTAGGAGGTGGCATTGTGCAATTGACCCTCTTAATGGATGGCACAAGGCAAGCCAGCACAGGGAATGTGCAGCCACGTGCTTTCACTGGCCTTTGGAAATCAGTTGAAAAGCTCCCTGTGCCCCAGGGGAAGCAGGATCCAGCCTCTGACCTACAACTGGGTGGCTGTGACATTGGGAGCTGGACTGGGGCTGGCCTGTAGAGGACACCAGCCTCATCTGCCCTCAGCATGCTTCTCCTCTAACAGGGGTCAAGGGTGAGCTTGGGGGAAAAGACAGGAGCAGAAGGTCGTCTAGGACAACATTATTGCAAAGGAGACATCCCTGTGAAGTGCTCTGGGAATTTGGAGGAGAGAGACAGAGAGGAGAGAAAGAGACACAGACAGAGAGACACAGAGAGAGTCAGAGAGAGGAGAAGACAGAGAGACAGAAGAGACAGAAGAGAGGATAGAGAGACAGAATGGGAAAGAGACAGAGAGACAGAAAGAGAGAGACAGAGAGAAAGAGCGAGAGAGAGAGAGAGAGAGGGAGAGAGAGAGACACAGAGAGAGAGAGAGAGAGAGAGGGAGGAGGGAGTCGGCCCCATGGGGAGGTGTTGATTTGCCCAAGGTCACAGAGGCAGGAAGTAGCAGAACCTGGATTTGAACCCAGGGCCTCTAAATGGGAAGGATTTAGACAAACATCAGAGAGGAAGTTGGGCTTTTCAGGCCAGTGACAGACCCTAGAGGTGGAGAGAAGACCCTGGAAGGGATGGTGTCAACCCCTGCCTGAGTGGAGGGCAGGACAGAGTCATCCTTCTGTTTCACAGGAACGGCCAGGTGGGGTGGGGAGGGGGGTACCCTGGAAGGTCTCTTGTCATTCCCTGGCACAGTAGGCCATTAATAAGCGCCAGTTGTATGCAGTGACCTCTGTACCAAGTGACTGCCCTCCCACAGTTCCCAGTCTCATGACCACATGGCAGTGGGCCCCCTGAAGTTCTAGGGATCCTTCAGCTGAAAATGTCACCCTGTGTAGGTCACTCTGCCTCCATTGGAGGCAGGTGACACAAGAGCCTGGCAGGGGGATCTCTGGAGCAGAGGGTATGGATGACACTCCCAATGTTTCCCCAGGAGCCTCCTCATGGAACGGGATGCCCTGAAGCCTGGCTCTCCTCTGACTGAGCGCCTCATCCGGAAGGCATCAGCCCTGCATCTCATGGAGTAAAGCCTGGACCTGGGATGTGGGCATCTCCTCCCTCCCCCAGAGGGAGCCTCAGTCCCATCGTTGTCCATCTAGAGGGAGCCATGGTGCCCAGCATGGAGTGAACCAGAAGCCAAACACCAGCCCCCAGCCCCTAGAAAAAGAAATTCCCCACATGCCCCCAGGAGATGCTACACTACCTGCTCCCCTACACCCCCAGGCACCACACTTCCATTTAGGAAGAGCCACTCACTTCTCAGAGGTTTGGCAGCATATCATCTCCTCTGTGAAGTATTTGACCTGATTGGCAAGCACCCAGTCCCCATCTTTTGCAGAGAAAGAAACTGAGGCAAGGAGAGTGGAGGGTCATGCTCATGCTCCCAGTTAGCCAGTGATGGGACCAGACCTGAGGCCTCACCTTTCCTCTCCTGACCCAGCACCATGCTGGCCCCCTCCGCCCTGTGTGATGCTCCCCTGCTTTGTGTCAAGTGTCTGGAAATGCCATCATTTCATAACAACTCTCAGTCAGACATGATACAGGAGTCACATGTACCCCTCCCCCTAACCCTGACCTCTCAGCCATACAAGGAAAAACAACCCTCCAAGGGGGTGGTTTTCTGGGCCTCAGGAGAGTCTGCAGCAGCCTGGGAGGCCTGCCCCCCTGAGTCTTCAGGGTGAGTCTGTGGGGTTGGAGATCAGATCACCAGTGAGGAGTCGGGGCTCAGGGCCCTCCTCTCCTGACTCCAAAATGTTCAGGGTTCTCCTCCATCACTAGGGCAGCCTGGCCACTGCAGGGATGGTCTCACCTTTCTGGTGCAGGCTTTTTCTTTAATCAGTAACTTTTTCAGGAAAAAATTAGTGAGCTTGACCTTGGGCATGTCCCTCCCTTCTCTGAGCCTCAGTTTCCCTCTCAGTGAGATGAGACTTGCCACCCTCCTGCCACCACAGGTTCCCTCTCAGTGAGATGAGGCTTGCCGCCCTCCTGCCATCACAGTTTCCCTCTCAGTGAGATGAGGCTTGCCGCCCTCCTGCCACCACCTTCCTTGTGAGTTGGCCATGGAGTTGTGGTGAGGATGGAACTTTGTCAGTCACCATTGAAAGCACTAAGAACATGGGATTTCCAGGCCACCTCATGGGTTCTCATTTCTGAACAATCAGATCATCTGTGACTTCAACCTTCTGTGGGCCCATGTGGACACAGGCCATGATGCTGGGAGAAAATCCCCATTGGCATCTCTTCTCTGAGCCTCAGTTTATTACTCTCTAAAATGTGGCTGTTCAGAGCTGCACTAGCTTCTCAGAGGTCAGTGACCTCATCCCTTATTCCAGCAGCTGCCCTGCGCACCCCAAATGGAGAGCCGTGTCCAGAGGGGCCAGGGCCACCTGCTTCACCTGTGGGGCTGAGACCCTGCCATGCTGGGTGACCTGTGCTGGTCACTTTTTTTCTTTGCAAACTGCATGAGATCCCACAGCTTCTAGCACATGATTTCGTGGTCAATTTAATCAAGCTATGATTTTTCCTCATTGATGGGGGTCAGGGGGATAGAGGTCATGGGGGTGCTTTCTCGGCACCTCTCGTGGCTTGGGTCTCAATCAGTCCGAATCTAGTCTGCTTCTCTGTCCTCTGATTCAGCATCACTAAACTCTCTTCTGATAAGAACTCTGTAAAGATGTGGCTTGTCTTTCATGCAGCTTCTGGGGAAGTGACTTCAGAGATCCAGCCTGCCCTAAGGGAGAAGGCCAAAGGAAGCACATTTTCCTCTTTTCCGTTACATAATGTGCCTGCTGTCTCCTCTCCTCTCCCGGGGGCTTGGAGGTCCTGCCCTCTGATGGATGGTCTCAAACAACAACAAATTAGTTGAGCAAGGGTTAAACAGCTACTGTTGGACAGGGGCCACACCAGGCTCTGGGGATACAAAAACAAACAAAGAAACCAAGAAGTACAAAGTCCCTGTCCTCACAGACCTTATATTCTCTCCCAGGGGGAACAACACATACACAGCTAAGTGACTAGGAAATGGAGGTTCAGTAAATACAAGGTCATTTCAGGGAATTGGGGGAGACACTAGCAACTCAGGGGTCCAAGGAGACTTCATGGGAGGCAGTGTTTAAACGGGGCTTTGAAGGAAAAGGGGGTTCTAAGAAGTGAAGGTCAGGAAGGAGGGCATTTGAGGCAGACAACTAGGGTAAAGGCCAGAGGTGGGAGATGGACTGTAGGGGGAGGAGCTTACAATAAGACCAGTTTGACTGGACTGTAGAGTAGATGAAAGGAAGTCATGTATAAAACAGTTCTGTATAAATGTGTAAGAAACTTTAAGAAGGTTCCATGAAGCCTAGATTGGAGGGGGAAGACACTAAAGGCAGGGAAACCAATGGAAAGACTTTGCAATATTCCAGGTAGGTGGTGTTGGGGCTTAAACAGAGGTGGTGACTTTAGGAGTGGAGAGAAAGTGGGACATTGAGGAAGCAGAATCAGTGAGACCTGGCAAGTGACAGAGGATCTTGAAGGATGACTTCAAAGTTGTTGACCTCCATGACTGGAATGACAATGGTGCCCTTGGTGAGGAGAAGGAGGAGGAGGGAGGCCAAAGTCACAAAAGATAAAGCATTCTGTTTTGGGCATATTCAGATTTAGATGCTGGCTCTAAATCCGTGGCCTCTCCTTTCATGAAAAATAGCATCAAAGAATCTGGACTTGGCTGAGAGGAGGTGGGGGGAGTGTAGGGGACGAGGGCAGTTGTTAGTAGGTGGAAGAGGATTATCCATTTCTTTCAAGTAGGCCAAACTGCAGTGCTGCTTTGGAAAAGCAATGTAAGACAACTTGAGGAAGGAAAAAACATCTCAACAATTGTAACCTTAAATGGACAAAACTCAACCACAAAATGGAAGAGAGTGAATGACTGCATCATGAAATGTACCTCCCTCAGGCTTGAGGTCCAAGACCACAAATGAGTCTTGTTCACTTTGAAACACCAGTTAGCTCCAATAATACATACACCATTTTCAAAAGAAAAGAATGCCAATCATTCAACTCCATTTTTGAGAGCATTTGGTCCTGATAATTATTCCCTGGAAGGATAGAGCATAGGGAGAGATTTGTACAAACCAGTCCCACTAAGGAATATAGTGATACAAAAAATGTTCAATACAAATATTAGCCAGGTCATTAGAGTAAACTTTAGAAATATTCACTGTGACTAATTTGATAATATTGGGAAGATCTCCATCACAAACCCATTGAGTGTCCACCACAGGCAGAAGGTAAGGGATATTTCCAGCCTAGGTCACATTTGGGAGGATATGTACCCACATATGACTCAGCGTGCAAAGTTGGGCCTGCTTTGATCCACCTACCTACTATCATGATGGATGAGAATGTCAAAGTCAGGAGGAATCTTAGAAAATGGAACCTGGAAGGAGGCTTAGAAATCAGTCACTCCTCTCATTTTCTAGCACCTTCTCAAGGAAGGTGCTAAGTGGCAGATATGGGGATGGAAACCTCTTCATTTCAAAAACTTTGGAATTTGAAGGTGAGGAAGTCACAAATATTACTAGATTACCCCACTTCTCTCTGGGCAATCATTTCCCTGATCCAGAAGAGCTGCCTGGGACTGGCCTTGAGGATGATGGGATGAGGTGAACAGGGCTGGGATGGAAGGAAGGCTATTGTCCTGTAAGAAATGAGGAATGAGGAGGTTTCAGAGAAAACTAGGGAGTCTCATACAAACTATCACAGAGGGAGCTGAGTATCACCGGAAGGATGGTGTTCACTATGACAACGATGCTGGAAAGACTGCTGACTGCTCCTCCATGCAATGACCAGTAACAACCCTCCAGGGATAGACATGCAGCCTGCCTACCCCCTCACAGAAAGGTGACAGACCCAGGAGGCAGAATGAGATTCACGTGGAGACAGCCAATGTGGAAACTGATTTTGTTCGAGTGGATATTGGTTATGAGGTTTGGGTTTTCTCCTATGTTCAGGGGTGGGGAGAGATGGAATTGAAAAGAATTCATTTTTAAAAATCATATGACCGCTGGAGGGCAGCAGTGAGCCACGTGTGAACTGTTGAATGCATTGGTGAAGGGGCATCCAGCTGCTGGGGGAAGAACCCACCTTGAATGGACCAGATGGGCACCAGGCCAGAGCCAAGGCTGGACCTCCCCCCACTCCCTCCTGACTCAGTCCTTGAAGAAAAAGGACAACTCAGGGATGTAACCCTGACAAGGCAGGCCACCTTGTGACCTCTTTGCAGACCTGGTATGGGAAGGGGATAAGGGGGCACTCAGGACTGGGGGCAAGTTCAAGTCCCTGGCCCTCCCTGGGGCCTCAGTTTTCTCACCTGAAAATGAAGAGGTTGGACCAGAAGAGTACCAAAGTTCCTTCTCACTCTTTGATCCCATGACCATGGGCCTCACTTTCCCCATCTGTACAATGCAGGGCAAGGTGGACTGATCAGGTCCCTTTCAGCTCACAGTCGAGGACCTTCCGAGCCAAGGTGCCCCCGCAAAATAGCCCTGGTGGGGAGGCAGAAAGTTTGACTGGGTCCCTGGGGGGAAATCATGCCACTGCTCTGGGCCTCAACTTCCTCAGCTGTAAAGGCTAATAGCACTGTTCCCACCTACTGTGAGGTGGGCTGACTGTGTGCAAGGAGGGCTTTCCAACCTCAGAACTCCTGAGAAAGGGGGGCTGCTCTGTCTGCCCCCGGGGGCAAACGCAAGGGCAGGACGGACCCTGGATCAGAAGGAAGCCCGGCAGGACCGTGATGTGAGCATCAGCCAGGAGCCGACAAGGCAACAACGAGGGAGGAACCACAGGAGCCCAGGACTAGCCAGGAGCCCATCTTGGAAGGACCACAAGAGCCCGGGATTAGCCCAGGAGGGAGGTGCTGGGCTTCTCCCAAGAGCCCATGACCTCAGCCATGAAGATTGACTTACCTTCCACTGAAGAAACTCACTAAAAGCCAGTGAGTGGGCAGAGAAATCCCAGGATGGTCAGTCCTCCTTCAGGAATCCCTTCAGTCCTTGGTGTCCTCAGAGTCATTTACAAGAACCACAGCAGCCTCCTCTGAGTCACTCACTCAAGCCCCACCTTTGGCCCTGATTGTCTCAGGGGGCCCTCCTCGATCCTGTCTGATGAGGGGGAGGGACATCCTTGGGGCTGGACCGAACTGGGGTCGGGCTACAACTCTAAACAGAGCCCAGAACCCCCGACATGGGACCTGACGTGACCCAGGGGATGGGCCTGGTTGCCTCGGTACCAGAGAGGAAGCAGAACTTTTTGGTAGACTTTGCCCTCACTTGTCCCATCCTCGGCAAGCCAAGAATCCTGGACCAGCTGTTAGAGAGAAACGTTAGATTCTGCTTGCTGTGGACCAAGGGCAGCAGGACAACGGTAAGCCACCTGTAGGTGTCATTCAATTCTCTGACCTTTTCAAGGTTCGTGGAGATCTGACTCCTGAACGCCTGGTTATGGTGGAAGCTGTGGGAGGGCCGAAGGAGGGAAACGATACATAATAAGAGCCCGAGAAAGATGAAATGGTTGACGATATTCCGTAGAAACACTATGGCCCTCTTTTTAATCCTCGTCCTTCTTCGAAATATTCTGATTTCCTCTTCCACCAAGGGTTGGTACATTCTCGTGCCACGGACCGGGACGATCTCATAGTGCAGTTCTCTTGTGTCATCGGCATTCAAGTTCAGGCCATGCAGTCGGATCTCGATGTAATTGTACCTTGTCGTCCAAGGAATGTTCTTACAGTATTTGGCTCTGCTTGACTGGATGCCTGACAAGAGCAGGATCTTGGCCACCTGGACCACAAATATGGACTGGAACAGGGAGGACACAGAGGCAAACAGCCATTGCATGGACTTCTGGTATCCGTATGTCAGCCCGTACACAATGATGAAAAAGGAAGACACGCCTGTCGTGCCGATGATGAGAAGCCAGGTCACGTAGTCGCACCACCAGTGGAGGACAAAGTGAGTCCGGGCTTGAAAGAGCATCACCTTCTTGTGCCTGTCTTCCGGTGCATCACTTGAAGAACCCTCGACTCCTCCATCTTTAGCTGACCCCTGTTCTGCATCGGAGGGTAGGAACTAAAGGCCCCACCCGTTGCCTCTCGGAAGGTCTGGTCCTTCCTATCCGTGCTCTCCCTCCCTGGATTAACAGGCTTTGGGGAGGCAGCGTTCTGTCCTGGGGAAACTGCTGCCGTGGGCTGGAACCCCGAGTTGGGGGGCTTCCCCTTTGTCTCTGTGATGGCGTTAGCTGCCGCCTCGGGAAGCATCACATTGTTCCCCGGGGCCTGCTTTTTTGTGGGGATGTCCTGGCCTTGAGTGTGCGGGAGGACCGTTTCACATCTCCAGGCGCTCCTTCCAGTTTCGGAAGTCCGACTTCATCAAGGGGTGGAGGCGAGGAGCCACGTGGGTGGCAGGCACCGCGGCGACCTTCCTCTGGGAGAAGGTGAAGAGAGCACCGAGGACCATCTGCATCGGCTCGCAGATCACGGCGCTCTCGATGCCTCTCATTATGCCCCGCAGGTGCTTCTGCTCCACGGACATCGCCTCCTCCTCCTCGTCCTTGTTGAAAAACATGATGTTGAAGAGCAGCGTGCACAGCAGCGCAGTCAGACAGCAGAACAGCTGCAGCAGCCGGTTGAAGGGTCCAGTGACGGCCCGACAGTCAGAGGTGGCTGGTGCCGAGCAGTACACAATTTTTAAAAAATGCTCCAGATCACTAATCATAAGAGAGATGCAATGTAAGGAACCTGAGGTTTCACCTTAAACCCTACAAACTGAGAAAAAAGAGAAAAAGTCGCCCCAGATGGAGAGGTTGTGGAGAGGCACACTAATGCATTGTTAGTGGAGCTGTAAAAGGGTATAAGCATCTTGAAAAGCACCTTGGAATTCTCCTAATAAGGTGACTAAAATGTCCAAACTCTTTGAATCAAAGACTCCATTCCTGGACGTATACTCCCAAGGAAACCACTGATAAGAAGAAAGTACTCATGTACTCCAAAATATTTAAAGCTGCACTTCTTGTGATAGTGAAGAATTAGAAAAAAAAGTAGATGACTGCGCTATAAGAAAAGACGTGTGATGAATACAGAGAAACATGACAAGATCCACCTGAACAGATGCAAAGTGAACTCAGCAGAGCCAAGACAATTTACACAGGGACTACCACGGTGTCAACGGAAAGAATCAAAAGTAAGTTTCACAAAATTAAAGTGGGGTTCAACGAAGGAGATGCGGGGAGGTGGGAGATCCACACGGGGACACACGCCACGTGGTTTTGGACTTTATAAATGCGTTGATTACTTGTGCTGACTTTAAAAATGCTCTGTCCCCTGAGCTGGCTCTCCAGGAGGGGACGGGAGGGATACTCGGGGTACTGTGTTCACCTAAGAGAGAGAAGACATCCAACAAAACTTACTGAAGGGAAAGAAACCATCCCACGCTGCACTCCCCCAGTATGCAGTCACTAAGCTCCCAGCCCCCGCTCGGTTCTGGGGGGATACAAAGACACAGAGCGAGGCTACGCTTGTCCTCAGGGAGTTGTCACCGATCTACCAAGAAAAGCCATTACCGGAGAAGGAGTTGGGAGCGGAGTCCCTGAAGGGGACGGCGCTCCAGCTGAGCACAGAGCGCTGCGCCTGGAGCCAGCAGGACCTGAGTTCGAATCCCACATCAGACACTTGACCCTGTGTGCCTCAGTTTCCTCATGGCAAACACTCGGGCATCTCCGCCAAGAAAACCCCATGGGGTCACAGAGGGTCGGAGAGGGCTGAAATGGCAACAAAGGTGTGTGTTACCTCCCTGCCCACGCACGTGTCACACCCACACCCTGTGGGTTTCTCGCAGGCCCCGCCCCAAGTGCAGCGCTGGCAGATCCCGTTCTCTCAGCCCCGCACCCATTCGGCCCGCGTCCACACCCCTTCTGCCCCCCTCACCAGCCGCCCGGCCCCTGCGGCCCCCCCAGCCTCCCTGCTGGCCCCTCCCCTAGCGTCCTCTGGATTTCGCCCCGCCCAGCCCCCCTTCGGCTGCGCCCCCGCCTATCTCAACGCCCCGCCCCGAGTCCAGCCTCCTTCCTCTTACCATTGGTTTCCCTCGCCCCGCCTCCGTCCTTTACCCGCACTAATTCTCCTTCTTCCCGCCCCCAGCCGCAACCCCGCCCCCGGACTCAGCCGCGCCCCCAGCCTCAGCCCCGCCCCTTAGTTCAGCCCCGCCCCCCGGTCTCAGCCCCGCCCCACACCTCAGCCGCACCGCAGCCTCTGCCCAGCTGCAGGACTCGCCATGGTCTCGCTGGTCCCTCTCCGAGACTGCCAGGTAGGTCCGCCGCCCCCTCCTCTCCCAGGTGCGGGAGCTGGGTGTGATGGCCCCACGTCCCCGCAGCCCCCCAGTTCCCCCTCCTCTAGTCAGCCGCCCCCAGGACGCAGACCCCTCACCCCCTGGCCAACCCCTGTCCTTCCTCCCTCCCCCCACCCACCTTGGGGCTCCCCACTGGCCGCCTCTCAGAGCTTCCTTTTCTTGACCCCATCTCTTTGCTTCTGGACTTACTCGTCTGTTTGTTTGTTAAGTCTCCCAAGGCGAGAAAATGCGTTTCTTTCCTGGGAGAAAGTGGCCGCATAGCGTTGGCGTTCAGGGCCTGGCCAGCCCTGGACTCTGCCCTCTGGGCCCCTGGCTCCCTGCCAAAGGGCTAGCCGCTTTTGCCCTGGGAGGAGACTGTGGTCGGGAGTGCAAGGCCTGGCCCCAAACCTACGGATTGCTTGACCTGACCCCGGTACACCCAGGTTCTTCTGCTCTCTCACTTTCCTACAGACTCAGTTGCCTCATCTGCAAAATGGAGTCTGCACACCTGCCCCTGTGCAGGCCCCTGACCCAGGTTTAGGGAAGGCAGGACAAAGGGGTAGCTCACAGCTCCTGGGGAATGGAATTCTCCTCCCTAGACAGAAGCCCCATTTGACTCTCTCCGTGGGCATAGCCCAGGAGAGGACGAGCACCACTCTGTCCTCCTGGGAGCAGACACTGCCATGGGCTGGCTGGGCAGTCCTAGCCCTCCAGCCCTTTTAAAAATGTTTTCATTTTCAACTTAAATTCCAGATGAGAAAAGAAAGAAAAACATTGTCATGTCCACAGCAGACCTTAAGAGAGCATTCAACAGGAAACAATCAATTTCCGTCTCAAGAAAGCCTCTGGAATAAGTAGTACACACTGTTGTCCAAGGTGTGCAGCTTTGCGGAGCTTCCCTGTTGGTTTCCTTTTGTTCTCGGCTGAGCACTTTTTACTCTATTCTTTCCCCTCCCTCCCCTCACCCCCCTCAAGAAGGCTGCAATGCAACATGGATGATACATACATATATACATACACACACATGGATATCTGTAAACATTCGCATAGATACACACATACACTCATGCACATATATGTAAGACCATACTATGCTTATCTCCTCCTAGCATCTGTTTCTCTGAAGGTGGAGAGCATCTTCTTTGCTATGCCCAAGTCTTTCCCTTTTCTCTAAGTCAACCAGCTTTGCTAGACCACAGCAATATTCCAACCCAGTCACATCCTATCTGAGAGATTGTCACTGGAACTTGCCCCTCTCAATTTTCTGAATTCCCTCTGTTCCTGGCTACATACGTTTTATTTGTACAAGAAAATTTTAATTTAAAATAATTGAAATTACCCTTTTAACACTTCAAGAATGCTCTTGCCTTATAATATCGTTTAAGGTCTGACACTGCTGGCCCTACTTCCTTTACATCTTTTCCCCCTGGTTTCCTTGAAATTCCTGATCTTTTGTTGTTCCCAATGAATCTTTTTATTATTTTATCTAACTCAGTAAAATAATTTTTCAGTAATTTAATTGGGGTGACTTTGAATAAATAGAATAGATAGGTAAAGTTATGATTTTTAGAAATTACATTGGCTTCCCCTATCCATGAAAAATAAATCTTATTGCTTCAGTTATTTAGACCTGAGTTTACTTGCTCTTCTCTCTTTAACCCATTGAGGATGAGCGTAGGGTTTCAGCACTAAATGCCGTCCCCCGTGCCCCCAACGCCTACTAGCTTCTTCTGTATTAATTTTTCCTTTTGTACCTCACTTGCATCCTTACACCGTTTTATATTTTACGAATCACCCTGTCACATTCAACTCATCCCACGCTTCTCTTTCTAGCTGCCCAAATGATGATGGCAAACATGAGTACTCTTACTGTTGTCACATATACAAAGTAAACAATTTGACCTTGACTTCCTTATAATGAGTCTTTAATACTTACCTTATATTTCTCCCGGATGTTATATGTCAAATTTTTCCTTAAGTTCTGGGGTTTTGTCACAAAAATCTTTGAATTCTTTAAATGTCCTTTTAAAAAAAATCAAGATAATACTTCACTTTCCTGCATAAATTAGCCTTGATTGTAATCCCAGCTCTTTCGTTCTATGGCATACAGTATTACAAGACCTACAGTCCTTCCACGTAGTAACTGGTAGGTCTTGTGTATTCCTTATTGTTGTTCCATGATATTGAATTTTTTCTTATTGTTTCCAGTGTTTTCTCCTTATCCTGGAAGCTTTGAAACTTGACTATGATATCCCTGTTAGTTTTCCTCCTTTCAGATGGTGATTGGTGGATTTTTTTCTATTTCCACTTTGCCTTCATGTTCTAGAACTTCAAGTCAATTTTACTTGATAAAGTCTTGCAATAGTGTATGAAGATTTTTTTTTTAATCATAATTTTCATTCTGCCTATTCTTACATTATTTCTGCTCAGTTGTTGCTCCACATCGGTTGTTTTTCTGATGAGATGTTCCACTTTGTCTTCTATTTATTCATTGTTTTGATTTTGTTTTATGATTTCTTGGAGTCTTAAAAAGTCATTAGATCACCCTGACCCAATTCTAATTTTAAAGGAATGATTTCCTTCTTCAAGTTTTTAATTTTCTATTTTAAGTTGCTTGACTTTCGTTTCATAATTTTCTTGATTTTCTTGGATTTCTCTTATTTTTTCCTGATTTTTCTTCAATCCCTTATTTCATTTTTCAAGTCATTTTTAAGTTCTTCCAAGAACTCTTTTTGTTCTTGGGACCACTTGACATTTCTCATTGAAAAAGCAGTGGCCTTTTATACTCCATTATCTTTCCCGGAATATGAACTCCTATCTTCTCTATCCCCATAGAAACCCTCTATGGTTGGGGTTTTTCTCCTTTGCATACTCATTTTCATTTATTTATTTCTTTGTTTAATTTTGTGTTTTGCAGCTATTAGTGTGATCAGGTTGTAGTCCCATGGTATGGGGAATGATGCTCCAAGCTGCAGGCCCTACTTACTCTTATTTTCTGCGGTCTGTTTCAGAGCCCAGCCTTGGGCTCTTCTCTCCACTTTTAAGCCTCAGCTAGGGCCCCAAGCCACCCTGTTCTACAAATGATCTTCCTTTCTGTGGCCCCTTGGGTGACTGCAAACTACAGCTGTCCTCTCTGACCCAGTAGTGAAACCAGGGCCTCTGCTCTCCTGTGAGTGCCCACAACCAGCAGGGTACTGGCTCCTTTGCCCCACAGCCACACCCCAGGGCGGGCCTGGTTAGCACGGTGGAAGGCCCTTAGTCTTCTCTTACTCAGCTTTCACCCCTCCTTACACAAACACTTTCTCCTGAGATAAAGTTTCTAAGGCCAGGCTGCTGCCAACCACAACTGCCCCTGGGTTCCTTGTGTGTGGATTCCCCAGATTTGGCCTGCAAGTGTTTGCATTTCACTCAGGCTGAACCTTGGGTCTTTCCTGGAGCCTTGTCCAATTGTCTCAGGAGGAGGACTGCTTTACCCTGCTTTTCTTTCTGCTACTCTGAGGCAATGTTCTGTTTTTCTGGAGGAAATTTGGAGAGCCAAAACCTTTCTAACCTACTCCACCATCTTCCCAGAATCCTCTCCTCTCCAGCCTTTTTTGAAGGTCTCTAGGTTGTCCCTATGTCTACAGGGACGGAGGGAAGAGGCAGATTGTATCCTCCCCTTGGTCAGAATTGTTCGCCCTCCTGGCAGGTTGACTCCCACCAGCTAGGGGATGGTCCTTGTAGCATTATCTGCATTCAGTCAGTTCTCACCTGGCTCCCACCTTTGATTGGGTGGAACTCGTTGGGGCTGGAGTGAGTGGGACCCACACACACACACTTAGAGGTAAAAGAAGGGTCTGCCCTGGGTGACTGCCAAGCCCCTGCTGGCCCTAACTTCTGTGAGCTCGGGCTGGTCACGTTGCCCCTTACCAGCCTCTGTCTGTCTGGTGCTTCCTGCAAGCCCCTCTCCCGCCTGTGACTCGTGAGTCTGGAAGAGTGATGTTACTGTCTTGAAAAGACCCATAAGTTGGTGCCCCAGGAACAAGGCACCCACTCAGGTCCATCAGCTAAGATGGGGTAGAACTGTTGTCTGCCTGAAGCCGTGAGAGGGGCTATCCCTGTGGGTTACTGAGAATCCTGTCAGTCAAGCTGACCATGGGCCTGGTTCCTATTAAACCTTTATTCTCAAATTCATCTTTTACTTTTTATCCAACCCTTGCCTATCTTTATAAGATATTGGAACAGAGAGAGGTGCGAGCGACCCCAGACCCCAGAAAGACAACTCTCAGAGGAGCCTTAGAACAGGGAAGGGGAGAGCTGGGAGGGTCCTTAGAACAGAACCTAGAGCTTCAGACCTTAGAACAGATACTGTTAAACCTTAGAAATCGGATAGAACCTTCTCATTTTATGGAGGAGAAACTGAGTTCCAGAGAGGTTAAGGGGCTTGCCGACCCCAGGCTGTACAACATTTAACTCGGAACCTAGAACCTCCTCCTGGATCACTGTACCTCACCAAACACTTTACTCATGAAATGAGCTCTCTATTTCATCTTACCTCAACAAAGAGCCTGCCTAGAAAAGAATTATCAGGGAGAGACGGGTGTAGGGCTGGGGGGCGGGGGGAAGGATTTGTGGGTTTTGAATGCACGTTTTTCTGGTTTTTCTTCTTTTACATATTTGAATAAATGCCTTCCTGTCCTTGTGTCCAGGCTTGGAAGGATGAAGGCCTGCCTCTCTCAACCACCAGTAATGAAGCTTGCAAGTTCTTTGATGCCTCCCTGACCCAGGTATCCCCATGGAGAGGGAGGGTCTTTTCAGTGCCCTTGGTTTGGAGGAATCTCAGGGCTTCCTTGTCCCCAGTCATGTTCTTTAGAGATGTTTCTTTACTTCATGATGGGGTCTGGTCACTCCAGGAGGCCCGCACCCCTGACTGACATAGTTGGATCACTTCCAGTAGAGATCCAGAGCCATCAGGTCACATCCTCTGTCTGCCTGGGTCTGGCCCAGTCCCTTAGGTAACTGCCTGTTGCCTCCTGGGTAAAATTCAAGCTGCCTTCCTGTCATTCAAAGCCTTCAGAACCTGCAGCCATCCTATCTGCCCATGCACCAGACTCCCCATTTCTCTGTCCTCTCCCATCTCCATGCCTTTGCCCTGAGTGAAGTGACCTACCTCCCCTGTGTCTCTTAATTCCTCCTCATTCTTTGGGGCCTCCCACACAAAATCTTTTTTCCTGATCTTACCTGGGCAGCATCTTTCTCATCTGATCTTACCACACTTTCCACTCCTTTCATGTGTTAACAGAGGCAGTGGGCTTGGGGAAAGACCTTGGATTTGGAGGCAAGAGACCTGGGTTTGAGCTCCAGCTGGATCATTTACTGACCAGGCTGGATCCTAGATCCAAAACCCTGCAGCTTGAGGGAAACTCAGAGCTGTCCCCCACCCCCATCCCCTCTACTTTACGCAGAGGGAACCTGAGGCCTTCACCCTCTTCAGTGCCTCAGTTTCCCCACCTATAAAATGGGAATGACCCACCTCAGAGGGAGCTGTGGGAAAAGTACTGTATCAGCTGGACAGCTCTCTCAGGGACTAAGATCACTGAAGCCTTGTAGACTAGGCAGAATTCAGTGGGACCCTAAGCCCCCTCCTGACAAGCACAGTGAGACCTGGGGGCAGGGTTCTGGAGTACTCACCAGCCCTAGACCCCAAGGCCCTGGCTTGGAGAATGTCTTTCCTCCTTTCAGTATGTGACGTGGACCAATGATAAGAGTGTTGGCGGCCTGGAAGGATGCTTATCCAAAATCAAGGCAGCAGATCCAGCATTTGGTAAGGCTCAGACATGGGTGGGAGACAGACCATGGGCTTTTTGTTCTGTTTTGCTCAATATTTAGTTTTGTTGAATTATACAAACCCCAAGACCCTCACTACAAGAAGTCCCCCACCCTGGCCCTGGGCTAAGCTCCAGGGCCACAGAGCAAGGCAAGGGACAGTCCTGCTCAGTGTCCAATAGGGGAGACTATGCAAGGCAAATGAAAGGTGAGCCTAGAGGGGTGGCCAGGGATGGAGGAGTGAGACAAGGGGCACAGCACCAGGGAAAACTCCCAGAGGCAGGAGATGGAGATGCCCCGAGGAAGGGCTGGGAGGGGTGCAGAGCCCCTGGGACATGGTGGAGGTGTCATGAGGGGGACAGAGAGCTGTGCTCCCGGGGATCCAGCTGAGGTATAATAAGCATGGAGGAAGGAGAGGCTGGACATGAGAGCTTTTGACTTCCAACAGAGCCTTTTCTCAGATCCTGGAAGGAATAAGGTGTTAGTGACCAGTCACACCTGTGTTTTTAGGAGATCCCGGGTCAGGTGCCCAGGATCTCTGCAAACAGAGAGGACGGGTTGGTGCTGGGCACAGATGCACCCTGGAGAGTTCATAAAGAAGGGTTTTCAGCCTGATGTGCTTTCGCGAGCAGCCTCAGCACTGCCCACTCTCCTAGCTGAGATCTGCAGCCCCTGAAAGCTGTGCCCGGTGACAGCATCCTCAATGTCAGTCCCCTGCCTTCCTCTGAGTCTACCCAGACCCTTCTCAGATGTCCCAAGCTCATCATGGCTCCTGGGAAACATGACTGATACATGTTGGTATAGATCTCAAGTAGAAAGAGGGGCCCTCACCCACGTAGGGGACCCCTCGAGTGGCAGCATGCAGGCATAGTTCAGAATGTGATGGGGACCGTGTCTTATTTTCTTAAATATTTCGCCATTTGATGGCCCTTGGGAATGTGGGTCACATGATCCACCCCTGCCCTCAGCTATAGGGCACTCTAAGGGAGGAAGCCCCCTCCCCCAGTGCTGATCTCTGCATGACAGGCAGCCTACTGCCCCTTCTCAGCTTCTGTTTGCAAGTGTCTAATATAGGTATAGAGAAGAGAAAGGAAAAGATAGCGAGAAAGTTATCAACACGTTCAAAAAGGTCCTGAAATCTACCCCAGGACGGGCTTAAACACACCCTCCTCCCATCCCCCACCTGTTCTCAGCTCAGAAGTGGTCTCTGTGCTCCCAGGGGCACTGCCTCTTGTCTGGCCATGTCTGTGCAGCCATTCCCTTTCCCAGGGACACAGCCTGTTTCTGACACATCTCCCCTGGTTGGGCCTTGATGGCTCTCAGGAAGATCCCTTGGCATGATCCCGACTGGGACACCAGGTTGGAAGGCAGAGGAATTTGTTCCTCTCCCTTGCTTTCCAGAGGGGCTGCACCTGCGCAAAAGCAGTAGGTGGCATCCAAGGACAAGGCTGCTCACTCTCCTGATGGTCCTCCATGGCTTTCTGCCATCTGCCCAGCTAGAGGATGGGGCAGTCTGATTTTCATCCTTAAGGCCAAGAACTCAAGCTGGGGGAGCCTGGAGAGCCTGAACTTTTGGAAGCTGGGTTAGCTTGGAAGCTGGGCCTCTGCCCCTCAATATCCCCATCTATGGAATGAGGGTGATCAGGCTTGACCCGCCCACGAGCTGGAGGAGCATCATAGAGGGTCTCTCCCTCCTGATCACCCTTGGTGGTCACTCATGGCTTTCCATGGGTTTCTCTAGTGATGGGGCACGTCATCGCCAATGGCCTGGCACTCATTGGCACGGGGAACTCGATGGTGCTGGACCAAGCCCTTCACCTCTCCATGGAGACCATGCTGGAGCTTTCCAGGAAACAGCCACTGACCAATCGTGAGAAGCTGCATGTGGCCGCCGTGGATATGTTTGCTAAGGGGTGAGAGGCGTGGGATGTGCGAGGGCCAAGGGTGTTGTGGCCAGTGTGGGCCCTGGGCATTCTCTATTCACAGCAGGTTGTGGAGAAGGATGTTGAGGCCAGCTGGGAGGGGCTCTACTGGTCTGGTCAGAGGAAGACAAAAAAGAGGGAGTGGCTCGATGGGTCCCAGAATCCCTCCAAACATGACATTCTGTGATCTATATTCCAATGTCCTTCCCAGCTCTGACCTTTCCTGTTCTCAGGCCCCTCCCTGGTCTGACTTCCCTGTTCTAAGGGCTCTCTCTCCTCTGACATTCCATGTTCTAGGTCCTCTCTCAACCCTGACATCTCATGATTCTGAATGGCATAAATACGGACCTCCCCCAGTTAAAATGATCCCTCAGGACTTCACCATGGTTAACTTCAGAGCATTATTGATCTGTCTGGGATTTGGTCCTGACTCCTAAACTGGCAGCCACTTTTTGGCAGGCACCAAAAAATGCCTGGGGAGCCAGTGGCCTTGGCTCTGGTGGTCTGAGTGTAGAGGTCCCAGCCATCAAGTGCTGGGGCCCCCAAGACACCTTCCCTTCAGAAGCTCTAGTGCCATGTTTTCTCTGTTATTTAACCAGCCTGAGATGAAATTTGGGGCAATAACAAGGTGTCTGGTTTCTCTGCTGCCAGGTCTCCACTTCAGCCAGGGGATTTACTCAAAGAAAGCCAACTCTGCCCTCCTTGAAGGCTCAGTCACAGCAGGCCCTCCTCCTGGGGTCAGCTTCTATCCCTTGTTGCTCTGAGCTTGGGGATCTCAGGCGTGGGTGCTGATGGGCTTTGAGACTTACTGTGGCCAGGCTGGGCCCTCAGGTCTGGTCTGCCAAAGACCCTGTTACAGGCCAGTCCTGAGAGCGTTCCCGGTGTGGGGGGTCCTATCTGGGCTTGTGCCTGAGGGTCCCTTGCATGCCAAGAGGAAGCCATGGGGGTGCCTGGGGCTACTCAGCCCTGCACCATCCCTGGCCTCTCCCCAATGCCCCCTTTGCTTCCAGGTGCCTTCCGAAAGCATGTACCTTATGGGAACAGATTCTCCAGGACTACCCCACTGACATGCTGGCTCTGAAGTTTTCCCATGACACCTACTTTTACCTGGGCTATCAGCCCCAGATGAGGGACTCTGTTGCTCGAATATTCCCTCACTGGACTCCCAACCTTCCTCTCAGCAGGTAGGGGGCTCCTTGAGATGTACTGAGACCCTGGATTTCCATGGTATGAAGCAGTTGTCCCTGGGCCAGTAGGAGCTGGATGCCCACTGGGCAGGGCAGTCATAGAAGGGGATGCCTGTGCCTATATAAGGTTGGAGTTGGTCAGTCAACAAACTCTGATTGAAGTGCAACCACGTGCCAGCCACCATGGGGAACACAGGGCCAGTATGAATTTGCATCCCCAGAGCTTGGCACATAATAGGCACTGAATATTGTCCTTTGATTGGTTCTCTTGGGTAAAGGCCACTGGTGTATAGACCCAGGAGCAAACACAAGCATTTAAAAGTAGATGAGTCATTGTGGTGGGGGAGGGGAGGACCCACAACCTTCCAGGCATTGACCAGAGCTGCCTCAGGCATTCAGACACGTGCACTTAAAGCCCCCAGTGCCTGGCACTCACTAGGTGCTTAATAAATGTGGATTGATAGGTAAAAGGCTCCTTTTCTTTTGCCCTTTCTCAGCTACGTGAAAGGTATTTATTCTTTTGGATTGATGGAAACGAACCTCTACGATCAAGCTGAACGGCTGGCCAAAGAGGTAAAGGGGCTCATCCCTCTTTCTTTTTCTAAAGTGAGAGTGAGTAAACCCAGCCCTCTAGGGTTGACTTTTAAAATTAGCCTCCATTGTAGAGTTCACTTTAAATCCTTGGCATTCTTTCAGTAAATGTGTCTTAAGCACCTTCTGACTATAATTTACCATAATTAGGCACCTACTTTGTACAATGCACCATCTTTGGCTTCAGTTCAGGAGGGTGGGAAATAAAGGTGAAGGGGGTCATGGGAGTTTTAGGGTAGAGCACATGGCACAGAAACACCAAGAAACAGGTGACAAGCTAGAGAAAGGAAGTAAGGAGTAGTGCAAATAAGATGGAACTTGGTGTCTGCGGGTGTAGGATGCAGTCCCACTTCTGACCTGTACTGGCCATGTGACTGGAAGGAGGAAATGTCCCTTTGCATCACCGATAAAGGGGGAACACTGCACGGCCACTGACCCCTCCCTCCCAGGGTTGTTGCAGGCACAGTGGCTGACACTGTAAAGCGCCATCTTTATGGGAATCATTCTGGGTGTAGTGAGAAAGAACCAGCTGTTGGCCACCTGGCTCTTTGGCCAGGCTTTGGTCATCCTAGATGGCACTGGTAGGGACTCTCAGAGGTAGAACTGTGTAACTTCTCCCCACAGAAGGTGACAATTCCCAGGTCTAGCAGGTATGTCAGGTAGCATGCCAGCTTTTGCACAGCCCTTCCAGCATGGGATTGGTCATCTTTTACTAGATTTGCTCCTTGAAGGCGTCTGATCTCTCTACTAGGCTGGGTGCTCCCACAGTACCAGGACTGTCCTATCTAATCTTGTGTCTTCCCAGCTGAGCATAGGGCTACAATAACCACCTGTGTAAGTCCTTAATATATAGGGAATACAGAGGGCGCTTAACAATTGTGAGTGGATTGAATGGCTAAACCGCTTCCCTAGAGAGGTTTCTTCCTTTATTTTCTCTTCTACTGACACCAGCTCACACCTGCCATTCCCCCAAATCGGCACATTCACCCCTGAAGTCCCCACCTTACCTTTGTGCTTTAGACCTGCAATATCTGCTTGTGATGAGGACAGGAACTGGCATGTCATGAGTGTTTGATCAATGCTCGTCTGTCAAATAAGCTGGAGAAGGAAATAGCAGAGCACTGCCCAGAAAACCCCAAACGGGATCACAAAGAGTCGACCACAACTGAACCACAAATCGACTATCTAGCACTCTTGAGCTCCTGGTGGTACAGAGAGAACCCTAGCAGCCCATGTTTGCATTCAGTCTCTGTGACTGAGGACCCTTCAGTTGTCCCCCACACCCAGTCTCACTCTCCTCACCTATAGAATGAGGACAAACCCAGACAATGTCCCAGTTGCTGTGAGAAAGGGCTGTTCTCTGATAAAGGCCATGTCACGGTGAGGCCTCTTCTTTCTAGCACCAATTCCAGGTCTTGGGCCCCATGACCCAGAGCCCGAGGGTTCTCTTTGGCCCCTGAGGTCAGAATTAGGAGAAAAGGGACAAATTTAGGATGGATGTCAGGACAACCTTCCCTCCAGTAAAAGATGCCCTTACTCAGGGGACTGCGTGGGGAGGGCAGGGGCCAAGGAGGAGTTGACCTCCCTCCACTGGTCTGGAACATTATCTTGGGGCCTGTGTCCAGTCTGGGCTGCAGAGACTGCTGCTTGAGGTCCCTGCCAGTGGCACGGAGCCCACGTGGAGCTGGAGGATCATTTCCTTCCTCTTTTCCATCCCCACAGGCTCTGTCTGTGAATCCCAGAGACGCCTGGTCAGTCCACACAATGGCCCACATCCACGAGATGAAAGCAGAGATTGAGGATGGGGTGTCCTTCATGCAGAGCTCGGAATCCAACTGGAAGGTTAAAGCCCCATTCCCTAATTACTACTACTCCTTTAACTGGCCCCATCAAGGGCCAGTGACATAGGGTCTGGGGCAGAAGGAATGGATGAGTGAGCCTTCTTCCTTCCTCTCTTCTGCATCTTTCAATGACATTGGTGGGGGACCCTCCCTCCTCTGATGTGGGATTGCATCTCTCTGCCTTGCTAGATGGTCTTTGGAGGCGACTGTGGCTGCTGAGTTCATCACTGTAGCCAGCCCACCAGCGAGCCTCCCTCTCTTGGGGGCTGGTCCTCTGGTCTACCCTGGCCTGCTGAGATGAACTGGAGCTTGTTCTTGGGAGGCCAGGCATAAGAATGGGGGTGGGGGGAAGAGCAGGAAATGTCCATAAAAGAACTAAAATGGGGAGAGGCAGCCCAAGAAGGCAGCTAAGGTAAAGAAGCATGATAAAGTGGTAGGCTGATGAGTGGAGAGGCTCGGTGAAACAGGACAACCCCAGGAGTTCATGAAGCTGGCCTAAGGAGGTGAGGACAGATCAGAGGCAAGGGATGAACCACCACAGGGCCTGGAAGTTGGGAGGAGGTCCCACTCAATCTCTCACTCATCTAGCTTGCCTTCTACTGGAGCTTATCTGGCTTATCACAGTCTTTTATCTTGGCCTTAGTTAGATGGTGCCACAGTGCCCAGAGCACTGGGCCTGCAGGCTGGGAGACCTGAGTTCAAATCTATCCTCAGACACTGACCAGTGTGAGCCTCTCTCTGCCTCAGTCTCTTCATCTGTAAAAGGGGGATTCTACCAGCACCTGTCTCACAGAGTTCTTGTGAAACTCAAATGAAGTAATCATTGTAAAGCATTTAACACAGTGCCTGGAACCTAGTAGGTGCTGTATAAATGCTGGCTAGCATTATTATGAATTATTGTCATTCCTTCTCCACCAGTGTGTATCTATGCCAGTGAGTGCCTGAGTGTGTTTCTGACTGTCAGCTCCACAGCCCTGTTTGCAGCCTCCAGCCCAGAACTGCCCCTGGCACACAGCTGGTGCATAAGCCATGCCTGGTTGATGGCCTGACTGGCTGGACTGCCCCAGGCTGCCCTGGGCCTCCTCCCTCCCAGCCCAGCTCTCTTCCTCCTGCCCTTCCTTTGGCTCCTCCCCCAGCCCTTTTCCCCAGGCCCTTGAAGGACCCCTCCTAACCCCCATTACCACAGGCTCTGCAGGGGACCCTGCAAGGGGAGGGCTCCAATGCCTCGGTCTCCCCAAGCTTCCCCTGACTCTCCTGCCCCCTCCCACATCTTTCCTGAGTGGGACCTTGAAGTATGAAGAGAAAGTCAGGCTTCTCCATGATTTCTTTGTTCCCTCCACAGGACTGTGACATGCTTGCCTGTCACAACTACTGGCATTGGGCTTTGTACCTGATAGAAAAGGTAAGTGGTGGGTGGCATCACCTGTCCCACCAGGAGCGCCTCATTCTTCCTCTTGTGCCAGCTGATGGACATGTCTGGCACTCAGCAAAATGCATGTGTCATGGTAGCCCAGCAGCTGGTGATTTAGGGTTCCAGAGTGAGAGGGGCTCACGGAGCTGACAGCAGACTGGGACAACAGCTAGTTGGCCTAGGGTGCAGACCTCAGGGATGGCAGCAATGTTCCCATGCTTCCTCGTGGGGAATGCTCTCCCCAGCCTCACCTGCCAGCTCTGCCTGCCCCACTACACCCTATCTTGGTCCTGCCTTCTAGCCCTGACCCCTTCTCTTGACAGAGTCAGCGCCTCTGAGGCCCATCCCCTCCTCAGCTATTGTTTATCCCAAGTGAAAATATTTCTGGTACCATGTCTAGAGTTCCCCTGCCCCACATCTCTGATAGCCAGTCCCCAATCTCAGCTGGGGGGCCCAGCTTGGAACCAGGAGGTCCTGAGTTCATGTCTGCCCTCGGAAACTTCTTAGCCATCTGACCCTGTGCAATTCTCTTCAGCTCTTTCTGTCTCCATTTCCCCATCTGTAAATGGGGATGATCACAGCACCCACCTCCCAGGGTTGTAGATAGGAAATAATAGGAGGTGATAGTGTATGATATGTGTGTTCACAATAGAAAGTGCTTTGCAAACCTATCCAAATGCTATTATTAGTAGTACTTGGTTACCTCCAAGTGACAGAGAGCTCACTAGATGCCACTTCAGCTAGCTCCTTCTACTCATCTCCCTCAAAGATTCTAACAAGCCAGTGCCTAGCACAGGTTCTAGTATGCACAAGGTGCCCATCCACTGCTTGTGTATTCAGACCCTAATTTACTGTCACTCTTGGGTCTCAGAATACTGCAGGTGGTGTGTTAGGTCACCAGGTTGTAGCAGGAAGGCCGCCTGGGGTCAGGATCCCTGGGATCCAGTGCTGCCTCTAGTGCTGACTGGCCAAGCCTAAGAATTAACGTTGAAAAATGATCTGCACCTGGCATTTTTGGAGGCAGTCCAGACACTGTTCTGGGTGCAGCTGCCCACAGGGAGTTCCTTCTCTTCTAAGGTCGAGCCCTCTGAGCTTGTCTGCCCTCCTCCAGGGCATCAAGAGTGCTGCTGGATTGGAGGTGGTCTGCTCTCCCTTTACCCACTCCAGACAGAAGTGATTTAGGAAGGGCAACTCTCAGGACAAAATGAGCCAATGGTCCCCTCGAGAGCACCTGACCTGGTTATTTGTCTTCTGCTGGCTCAGAGGCCCCCAGCCTCAGGGCCCACCTTCTGATGGGGTTGGATTCCTCAGCCAAGATCCAGACTGGCTCCATTCTCTAGAGGCAACCCCCAGGATGCCAGCACTGGAGCGAGGCTTTCTGGCCTTCTCTCCACTCAGCAGCCCTGGGAAGGTTGTCATCAGTAAGGGCAGACTCAGAGACAGCCAGCACTTTTACCAATTCCCTTTGGGTCTCCTCCACTGAACAAAGAGCCAATGAGACCAGAGGCCTCAAGAGTCTTGAGGCAAACATGCTCAGTCCAGCACAGCGCACCTGGCACTGGTCATGGCCAGAATGTACAACTCTGTACCCCCCCAAGGCCAAGACCAGGAAGAGGCCTGGGCTTCAAGAGCCACTTGTCATGTCCAGTTGGACAAATATCACTCAAAGTCTCCTTATTTTTTGTAGGGTGAGCATGAGGCAGCCTTGACGATTTATGATGAGCACGTAAGTCCACATGTCGATCCCTGTCCTTTACCCTGGGCCCAGCCAATGGTTTTGGGCAATGCCCCACCTCCCGGGGGACCCTCCAGAGCAAAGTCATCTCTGCCCCATTATGGTGGAATGTGCTGTGGGGTGGGAGGGTCTCTTCCCGAGGCCTGCCTCAAAGCACTATCATTATGTTGTTTCACCTCATCAATGGTCTAGTGTTGAGGTTCCATGAGTGACATTGAGTTGTATGTATACAGGACCTCTGCTGCATCAGCTCTGTGTTATCTAGAAAGAAGTGTTGGGTCAATAAAACTTTTCATTCCCAAGACCAGAGTTCTTTAAAACTGCCCAAGGCAGGTAGCTTCTGACTGTGGAAAGTGGGATCGGTATGGGAACAGAGGACCTGGAGGCAGTCTTAGGGGTGACCTTGAACACGTCACTGGACTCTAGGCAGTTTCCCCCTCAAGGAATGGACACTTAGGAAGCCTTTCCTGGGTGGTGGGAAGGTAGGTGCTAGCACCAGGTTCTGGGTCTGTATTCTTCCTCCCAGCCACCAGTGTCTTTTCACTGAAAGTCTCATCTCTTCCTAACTCTGACTTGGTTGCTTCATCTGTGAAATGAGAATAAGGATGGCTGCCTCATCCTGCTTTGCAAGGTCATGAGGAGGCCCAGATAGGTTGGGGGTGGGGTCTCCCTTTCCTCCTCTCTATTATTTCCCTGTGGTCTAGGATAAAGCAGCTGCTGGATATGTGTGTGGTGAATGAGTGAACATGTTCAATGAGAGTCCTTTCTGGGCCACAGAAAGTAAGTCTATAATGACTTACTGTTATTGAAGTGATTGCATTCAGCTTTATGAGAAAGCTAAATACTCCAGTGAAGCCTCCTGACAGACTGAGAGTGCCCAGAGCACTCAGCCTAGAGTCAGGCAGACCCAAATTCAAGTCTAAGCCACATACTAACTGTGTGACCCTAGGCAAGTCATTTAACTTCTGTCGGCTTCAATTTCCTCATCTGTAAAATGGCCATAACATAGCATGTACCACCACAGAGTCTTTTTAAAGCACTTAGCACAGTGCCAGGCACACAGTAGGCACTATGTTAATGTTAGCTATTATATTAGCCACAATTCTCCAGTTAATAAGTGTGGATTACTCCCAGGATGCCAACTGCCTCCACAGTGGCCAATCAGCCACCCATCTGTAACTTAATGTCTTAGAGAGTCACCTTAGACATAAGAACTAAGGTGGGTGACTTGCCCAGGTTCACATAGCTGTTCAGGGCAGAACTTGAATCTGAGTCTTCCTTTTTGACCTTTCTCCACTAAGCATCACTGTATCTATCAGGAGACTGGCCCTGGGACCTGGACCCTGCTGTGGGCAGCACTTGTAGGGAGGACTCTTACAGGCTCTGTGGGAAAAGTCCTCATTGACTACCACTTGGCCCGTGTGGAAATATTTGTGTTGCAGATTGCACCCAGCCTTCTCGCAAGTGGGTCAATGCTAGATATGGTGGACACTTGCTCTATGCTGTACAGACTTCAACTGGAAGGTCAGTCAACCTTTCTTCCTTCCCTTTGTTTAGTGTTTTCTGGAAAGGATCTGGCATCTGGTCTTGCCCTAGTGCTGCCCAGCCTAAATCCATAGGCAGGTTTCCCCAGCCCCCCAGGGACCCAAAGGGGAGTGGTAGACATAATATATGCCAGTACCCCCCAAACCTCAGCAGCCTTGAACATTGGCCCAAACATAAAAAGATGACATTTGACAGAAACTAATGTCACGTCCTACACCGGACCCAAAATTCAATTTCACAAGTCAATGAAAGAGTAACTTTGGGTGGATAACAGTTTATCTGAAAAAGATTCTGAGGTCTTAGGCGACTGCAAGCTGAACATGAGTCAGTTGCATGAGGTAGCAGCCAAGATAGCAGATGTGGTTGTGGGCTACATCAAGAAAAGTGTTGGGCCCGGAGCTAGGGAGTAAGGGAGAGAAGCAGGTACTGCTCAGGTACTGCACTAAGTTCCACAAACCACCTTGGAGAAAGGATTTTTTTTTAATTTAAATTTATTTATTTAAGTTTTCAATATTCATTTCCACCAAAGTCTGGGTTCCAAATTTTCTCCCCATTTCCCACCTCCCGCACCCCAAAACGCCAAGCATTCTAATTACCCCCATCACCACTCTGCCCTCCCTTCTAACATCCCTCCCTTCCCTTATCCTCTTCTTCTCTTTCATCCTGTAGGGCTAGATTACGTTCTATACCCCATTACCTGTATTTCTCATTTCCTGGTTGTATGCAAGAACAACACTCAACAGTTGTTCCTAAAACTTTGACTTCCAACTTCTCTTCCTCCCTCCCCACCCATCCCCTTTGGGAAGGCAAGCAATTCAATATAGGCCATATGTGTGTAGTTTTGCAAATGACTTCCTTGTTAGTTGTGTTGTGTAAGACTAACTATATTTCCCTCCATCCTATCCTGCCCCCCATTGCTTCTTCTCTCTCTTTTGACCCTGTGCCTCCACAAGAGTGTTGACTTCTAATTGCTCCCTCCTCCCACTGCCCTTCCTTCCTTCATCTCCCGCACCCTGCTGATCCCCTTCTCCCCCACTTTCCTGTATTGTAAGATAGGTTTTCATACCAAAATGAGTGTGCATTTTATTCCTTCCTTTAGTTAAAAGTGATGAGAGTAAGCTTCATGTTTTTTCTCTCACCTCCCCACTTTTTCCCTCCACTGAAACGTCTTTTGCTTGCCTCTTTTATGAGCAATAATTTGCCTCATTCCATTTCTCCCTTTCTTCTCCCAATATACTTGTCTCTCACCCCTTGATTTCATTTTTTAAGATATGATCCCATCGTATTCAATTCACCCTGTGCTCTCTGTCTGTGTGTGTGTGTATGTATGTGTGTGTAATCCCACCTACTACCCAGATACTGAAAAAGTTTCAAGAGTTACAAATATTGTCTTTCCATGTAGGGATGCAAACAGTTCAACTTTAGTAAGACCCTTATGATTTCTCTTTGCTGTTTACCTTTTCACACTTCTCTTGATTCTTGCGTTTGAAAGTCAGATTTTCTTTTCAGCTCTGGTCTTTTCATCAAGAATGAAAGTCCTCTATTTCATTGAAAGACCATTTTTTTCCCCTGAAGTATTATACTCAGTTTTGCTGGGTAGGTGATTCTTGGTTTTAGTCCTAGTTCCTTTGACTTCTGGAATATCATGTTCCATGCCCTTCGATCCCTTAATGTAGAAGCTGCTAGATCTTGTGTTTTCCTGATTGTATTTCCACAATACTTGAATTGTTTCTTTCTACCTGCTTGCAATATTTTCTCCTTGACCTAGGAATTCTGGAGTTTTGACATAATGTTCCTAGGAGTTTCTCTTTTTGCATCTCTTTCAGGAGGTGATCTGTGGATTCTTTCAATATTTATTTTGCCTCCTGGTTCTAGAATATCAGGGCAGTTTTGCTTGATAATTTCATGAAAGATGATATCTAGGCTCTTTTTTTGATCATGGCTTTCAAGTAGTCCCATAATTTTTAAGTTGTCTCTCTTGGATCTATTTTCCAGATCAGTTGTTTTTCCAGTGAGATTTGAGGAAGGACTTTGCCAAGCTGGAGCTTGCCTGGAGGTGGAGGATCAAAATGGGAGGGAAGGGGATCCGGATTCTGACATGTCCTGTGTGACCATCAGCAAGTCCCTGTTGTCTGAGCCTCAGTTTCCTCTGTGACTGACCTTCCCTAACTGAGTTCATGTTGTGTGCAGGCGTGCACGTGGGAGAGCGCTGGCAAGCTGTGCTTCCTGTGACCAAGCCTCATTCCAGGGACCACATCCTGCTCTTCAACGATGCGCACTTTCTCATGTCCTTCCTGGGGGCCAGAGACCATGGAACTGTCCAGGAGCTACTGACCACCCTCCAGGAACTGAGCCAGTAAGCATGTAGGGCCTGGGAGCACTGGGGGATGGTCTCCAGCCTTCATTCAGTGCTCCAAGGAGGAGTGTGAGAGGTCTGGCAGCAGCTCCAGCTTCCTCCTGAGGATTTCCAATGAAATGGGAAGAAAGTCCACATTTCTGGGGAAGTTTGCTGTGGGAGAGCCTCAGTCAGAGTCTGCTAGGGGCTGGCACGTTTCAGGCAGGCATTTGACCCTCTGAAAGGTGTTGGGCCAGCACAGCTAAGGGTCCTTAAGTCTGTGCCATCCAAGGACTTGTTGAGGGATCTGGGGCTGGTGAGCCTGGAGAGGAGAGGCCTGGGGAGAGGGGCTGTCCTGCCCAGGGGGGATTTGCCTTGCTCTGCTTGGACCCTGAGGGCAGAAGCAGACAAAGGGAAGGAGGGAGCAGAGAGGCTGACCCCAACTCACTGGAAGAGAAGTGCTTGTTTGGGATATCAGAGCTTTGGCCAGAGGGCTGGGCTGACTCCAGAGAGAGGCTCCCTCTCCAGCAATGTCCCTCAAGCTGAGGTCTGGAGATTACTTAGCAAGGATTTGGGAAGGAGGCAGGAAGCCTGCTCATTTATAGGACAGACACCTTATGTGGACTGAGCCCTATAGGAAAGACATGAAACTTACAGCCTAGGGGAGAAGACAAAAATACATACTGCTTACCTGAACCCCCTGACACCCAAGGATCCAGCTACAGAGAGGAGCAGGCCCACAGGGAGGTCTAGGGGAGCAGACTCTCCTTCCCAAAAGACCCAACGGTGGCTTCCTGGAAGGGAGGACATCAGGGTCTCATCAGACAAAAGCAGAGAAGGCTGGAAGGCTCAGGACAGATGGCCAGGGCCCGTGGATTGGTTTTGGGGGAGAGAGATGGGAGCAATGTGGACACAGCTGGGGACACCAGGTGGGAGACACTGAATGTTGGTCAGACATCTCCTAAGGGGCTATAGGGAGCTCCTAAGGGTGTTTGAGCAGAGGAGCAGGGCAGGGAAGAGGGCATGCCCAGGCAACGGTTGCCATGGGCAGGAGAGACAAGGAGAGGTCAGAGCTCAGGGCCTGGGGAATTTAAGCCACCTCTGCTCAGTGTGGGCCTCCGAGGGCTCCAGACCCCAGGGAGCCTTCAGCCAGTGTGGACACTCCAGCTGACACTGCCTGTCCAGAGGGCACGCCCTTGTGGCACATGTAGCACCCTCTTCTTCCCCAGGTGTCAAACCTTTGGGGAACACAGGATCTCTTTCTCTCCCTCCCTCAGAGTTAGGTCCAGGCCTCCCTGAAGACCCCTGTCTGAAGAGAGCAGGGCCTCCTCCTTGGCTCCCTGAGTGAGGCAGCCTGGCCAAGACAGGCGTCCCTGGGGACAGGGAAGGGGAGTTGGGCTCCTGCCATGGGTCAGGGCTCCTTTAGCTGATGCTGAAAGGGGGCTTCTGCTCAGGTCTGAGTTGTACTGAGGTCTGTGGGGGCCCCTTTCAGCTCCGAGGTTCTGTGGTTCTGAGTGTGCCTTTGGCATTGACAAATACCCACTGGGATGAAATGATTCTGCAGCTCTGAGGTTGGCTCAGAAAGTCTGCAAGACCAGGCTCTTACCAAGCAAGGACAAGGAGTGGGGGTGTGCTTCCAACTCTGAGCTCATTGTTTTTCCAGGATTGGAGAGACCATGGCCCTAATTTCTGTCTCTCAGTTTCTGTCTCCTATTTCTGTGCCCCTCTCTTATCGATGTGTGTGTCTCTCTCTCTCTTCTCTCTTTCTGCCTTTCTCTGTCTCTCCTCTCCCTCTCTCTCCTCTCTCTCTCTCTCTCTGTGTTTCTTTCCTTTCTCTCTCTCTGTATCTCTCTCTCCCTATCTCTCTCCCATCCCTCTCTCTTTCTCTGTCTCTCTCCCTCTTCTCTCTCTCTCTCTCTCTCTCTCTCTCTCTCTCTCTCTCTCTCTCTCTCTCTCTCTCTCTCTCTCTCTCTCTCTCCAACTCTCACTCACTAGTATCAGCTTCTTCTCCTTGCAGAAGCCCCGGTGAGAATCACGAACACCAGCTGGCTCAGCAGGTCGGGCTGCCCCTGTGTCAGGCCCTGGTGGAGATGGACAGTGGAAACCCTGACCGAGCAGTAGAGCTCCTGCTGCCCATTCGGTACAAGATTGTGGAAATAGGCGGCAGCAATGCCCAGGTGAGCTAGAAGGCCTGCAGTCTCTGGTCTGATGCTGAGACTATAGAGTGCTGTTTGATAAAAGTTGAGTACGGAGGGAAATTTTGCTTCATCTTTGTGGCCCCTGAGTGACCAGGCCAAGGGAGGTACAGGGTATGGGTGGTAGCCAGTGTAGGGAAGACCCTAGGAACAAGAACTGTGGGAAGATGGAATGAGTTACCTTGTGAGGTAGTGAGCTCCCTGTCATTACAAGCACCCTGGAGGGGATGTCTGATACAAAGGAGAGGGCTCTGGCAGGGGGGCCAGAAGGCCTGAATTCAGCTCCTGACTCTGCCCTTACTACTAGCTGTGAGAACTTGAGCCTGGCCTAGCTGTTTCCAGATACTCTTTTCTCTTTTGTGTCTGTTCATCCTTCATTGCTGAAGAAGACCACGCCACCAGAGAAATAATGGCATGACTTGCACTTGATTTTGTTTTGAATAAGGGAGGGCTGTGCAGGTCACCAGCCTCACTTCTCCTCCAGAGCCATCTGAATCCAGTGACCAGATATTCATCAGGATGACCGGAGATGACCCAGGATGAGGCAATTGGGGTTAAGTGACTTGCCCAAGGTCACACAGCTAGTGAGTGTCTAGTGTCTGAGGTGAGATTAGAACTCAGGTCCTCCTGACTCCTGCACTGGTGCTCTATCCACTGCACCACCTGGCTGCTCAATAACTTTGCCTGATATGCTTTGCAGAGGGGTTGTGAGGGAAGTGTTGAAAACTACAAAACACTAGAAATAGGAGAAGTTGTCAAAACTGTGTGAGTGCCTCCTCCCCACCCATATCCCCAGGCCCATGGGATTCTAAGAACCAGATACGGGACTAGCTGGGCAGATCTAGGCAGGGGTGGAGAGGAATCTCAGAAGTCAAGTAACTGGCTGGGAAAATGCCCAGAAAAAGGAAGCAAAATAAGACCATAGAGAGCTACTTTATTGGGGAAGAGATGTTCCTTCCTTCTTTCATTTCTGATGACGAAGTACAATGCTTGCCATCAGGGAAAGATGTGGAGGTCAGGGCCTCTCTATCCGAGACATCCGAAGTGGATGTCCCGTGGGCTCAGGCCATGGAAGCGCTCAAAAAAGGATTTTGAAAATCCAGTTAGACAGGTGGAGGAAAAACTGGGAGGAGAAATGAGAGAGATGCAAGAAAAGCATGAAAAGCGGGTCAATACCTTGGTAAAGGAGACCCAAAAAAATGCTGAAGAAAATAACACCTTGAAAAATAGGCTCACTCAATTGACAAAAGAGGTTCAAAAACCCAATGAGGAGAAGAATGCTTTCAAAAGCAAAATTACCCAAATGGAAAAAGAGGTTCAAAAGCTCACTGAAGAAAATAGTTCTCTCAAGATTAGGATGGAACAGATGGAGTCTAATGACTTTCTGAGAAACCAAGAAATCACAAAACAAAACCAAAAGAATGAAAAAATGGAAGAGAATGTGAAATATCTCATGGGAAAAACAACTGACCTGGAAAATAGATCCAGGAGAGACAATTTAAAAATTATGGGACTACCTGAAAGTCATGATCAAAAAAAGAGCCTAGACATCATCTTTCATGAAATTATCAAGGGAAACTGCCCTGAGATTCTAGAACCAGAGGGCAAAATAAGTATTGAAGGAATCCCATTGATCACCACCTGAAAGAGATCCAAAAAGAGAAACTCCTAGGAACATTGTGGCCAAATTCCAGAGTTCCCCGGTCATGAGAAAATATTGCAAGCAGCTAGAAAGAAACAATTCCAGTATTGTGGAAATAAAATCAGGATAACACAAGATCTAGCAGCTTCTACATTAAGGGATCAAAGGGCGTGGAATAGGATATTCCAGAAGTCAAAGGAACTAGGACTCAAACCAAGAATCACCTACCCAGCAAAATTGAGTATAATACTTCAGGGGAAAATATGGTCTTTCAATGAAACAGAGGACTTTCAAGCATTCTTGATGAAAAGACCAGAGCTGGAAAGAAAATTTGACTTTCAAACACAAGAATGAGAAGAAGCATGAAAAAGTAAACAGCAAAGGGAAGTCATAAGGGACTTACCAAAGGTGAACTGTTTACATTCCTATATGGAAAGACAATATTTGTAACTCTTAAAACATTTCAGTATCTGGGTAGTTGGTGGGACCACACACAGACGTACACGCACACACACACATGTACATGCGTGCATGCACACACACATACACACAAGCACGCACACACAGAGACAGAGAGCACAGAGTGAATTGCATAGGATGGGACCATATCTTAAAAGAAATTAAGGTAAATGGTGAGAGAGAAATGTAGTGGGAGGAGAGAGGGTCAAATGGAATGGGGTAAATTATATCTCATTCAAGAGGCAAGCGGGAGACTTTTTAGTGGAGAGAAAAAGAGGAGAGTTGAGAAAAAAACATGAAGTTTACCCTCATCACATTCGACTAAAGGAATGAGTAAAATGCACACTCCTTTTGGTATGAAAACCTATCTTACAGTACAGAAAAATGGGGAAGAAGGAGATAAGCAGGGAGGGAGGGATGATGGAAGGGAGGGCAATGGAAGAAGGGAGCAATTTGAAGTCAGCACTCTTGGGGAGGGACAGGATCAAAAGACAGAATAGAAACAATGGGGTCAGAATAGGATGGAGGGACATACAGTTAGTCTTATACAACACGACTGTTATTGAAGTTATTTGCAAAACTACACAGATATGGCCTATATTGAATTGCCTGCCTTCCAAAGGGAATGGGGGGGAGGGAGGGATGGGGAGAATTTGAAACTCAAAGTTTTAGGAACAACTGTTGAGTATTGTTCTTGCTACTAGGAAATAAGAAATACAGTTAATGGGGAATAGAAAGTCATCTGGCCCTACAGGACAGAAGAGAAGATGGGGACAAGAGAAGGGAGGGATGATAGAAGAGAGGGCAGATTGGTGATAGGGAAAATTAGAATGCTTGGTGTATTGGGGTGGGGGGAGGGGATAAATGGGGAGAAAATTTGGAACCCAGAATTTTGTGAAAATGAATGTAAAAAGTTAAATAAATAAATAAATTTAACAAAAAAAAAAAAAAAAAGAACCAGAGACGGGGAGCAAATCTTGGCATCAGAGGTCTGGGTTCAAGGGCCACAGAGTGGGGCCAGCCCAGGGACACCCATGTCCTTGGCCCACTGAGGTCTCTGTTATGTGACCACAGCCCCTGGGCTCAGCCCAAGGGGAGCTCTGTTGCCTGGACCTGCTGAATTCACTGACTGAGAAAGTCTTTCTTTCAGAGGGACATCTTCAATCAGTTGCTGGTTCACGCAGCCCTGAAGTGTGAGCAAAAATCCCACAGGAACCTGGCCAGGTGAGTGATGTGCTCCAGGCATCCTAGCTGGGGAGCGGAATAGGCCTCACCTCTAATCTGCACCCATTGGAGCAATCATGCACTTTTGAATACAAAATCATTCCCATTCATGTTCCTCTTCACCACATTTCCTGCCCCTGTGCTACCCTAGGAGGGGGCATTGTGCAATTGGCTCTCCTAATGGATGGCACAAGGCAAGCCATCACTGGGAATGTGCAGCCACGTGCTTTCACTGGCCTTTGGAAATCAGTTGAAAAGCTCCCTGTGCCCCAGGGGCAGCAGGATCCAGCCTCTGACCTACAACTGCGGGGGGCTGTCAAGTTGGGAGCTGGACTGGGCCTAACCTGTAGAGGACACCAGCCTTGTCTGCCCTCAGCATGCTTCTCCTCTAACAGGGTTTGAGGGGAAAGACAGGAGCAGAAGGTCCTCTAGGACAACGTTATTGCAAAGGAGACATCCCTGTGAAGAGCTCTGGGAAATTGGAGGAGAGAGAGACAGAGAGGAGAGAAAGGGACACAGACAGAGAGAGAGAAAGAGGAGAGAAAGACAGACAGAGACAGGGAGTCAGAGAAAGGAGAAGAGAGAGACAGACAGAGAGAAAAGAGAAGAGAGAGAGACAGAAGAGAGAGAAAGAGAAAGAGAGAGACAGACAGACAGACATAAGAGAGGAGAGAAAGAAATACAGAAAGAGGAAAGAGAGAGAGAGAGAGCTGGAGCGACTGAGTGGTCAATACAGATAAGGAGTCTGACTGGCCTGTAAGCATAAGGAGGCAGCAAATGTTTTGGAGCACCACTGGACTGGAGGGGAGAGAAACTAGATACTGAGACTAATTAGGTGGCCATAGCAGCCATCCCAGGGTGTTCTATAGGGGCCTGGGATCCAGGGCCATTAGTCTGGGTGATTCCATGACCAAGACCCTCCATCTCCAGACTTTGGATGTTTGCACTGTCTATGCCCCATACCTGGCCTGCTGTTGCTGTCCCTCCCCATCTCTGCCTACAACTCCCCATCCTATGGAAATCCTTTCCCAGTCCTCCATGACCTTAGAGCCTCCTGGCAGTCAGGGCTCATTCATACACAGCTGTTTGCAACGTCTCCCTCTTTAGACTGTGGGCTCCTCCAAGGCATAGACAGGTTCTCTGTGTCCTCAGCACGGAGCCCAGGGTCTGGCACATAGCAAGTGCCTAGGGCAGCACAGCAGGGCAGGGATTCAGCTGAGCCAACAATCAAGGTGCTCTGTGAACTGTTGGTCATGATGAGTGACCGGGAAAAGTTCTGATGGGGACCAGTTCTCCTCCCCTGACATGGGAGGTGGAGAGACCTTTGATAAGGATTGAGAGGAACAGGAATGCAGGACAGCAATTCAGGGTCAAACTTGAAAAAGCATTTGGGTCCCACCTGTATCTGAAGGCCATTTCCAACTGGTCACAGATATGCTGGTGAGACTGTCACCCTTCAGGCAAAGGCTTGGCCTTTGTGTAGAATGTGTAGAAGGCCAAAGCAAGACAGCTCTCTCTCCCCTATCACTGGGGTCAGTGTGGCCTCTGGAGACCACACTGTGCAAGGTTGACTATCCCTGGAAGACCAATCCAGGAAACCTCATAGATCTCATTGTGGGAGCAGACCCAAATTCCTTCTAACTGTGAAAAGGGGAAGAGACCCAGTGGATGGGGCCGCAAAGCTCCACCTGATGGCAAACCAAGGAAATACCACGGGCCCAAGTTCAGAATTTTCTTAGGAAAGGATTCATTTCCTGTCCCCAAGGGAACTGACCCAGGAAGCCTGGATGAACTGAGTGTTGGTGGCACTTTGTGGCTGGCAGGCATCTGATCCAGTGAAGAGGGACTGAGGGATGGAGGATTCACCTCAGAGGAAGAGCTTCATGCTCATGGGAGGCCTGATGGCTGGGAAGGCAGATAGGATGTGGAATAATTGCTTATCAACACTGGATGAAGACTTCCAAAGGGATAGGGAAACTCCGAGCAAGCCCACTCCATGTATAACAGAGAGGAGCAGCCATGTGACCTTGCAGATGCGAAATTACAGAGATTCAGGCAGTAATTAATGCCTGTGATGGCTGAAGGGAGTGTGTGCAGGCCTCCAAAGAAATGGGTTTGTTAGAGTACAGTTGGGTAGTTGGGATGTTGGCTGGAACCCACCTGGTCCTGAAGAGCTGCTGGACTCAGCAATCAAATGAGATTCCTAGAAGGATTCTCGTTGGAAAGCCCAGGCTGCACATGGTTCAGGGGCACATGCCACAACTTGGATCACTGATACAAGGTGGAAGAATGCAGAATTCACAGAAGGAAAAAAGACAATTTCTGAAAGGAATAGAGACCACAAGATTGACTGTGACCTCAGTGATTCCTAATGAGTTTTTTCCACTGGTTTCAGACAACCTGAGACAAAAGTTCCCATAAAAATCGGGACTGTGGATTGCAGGGCTGTCCAAGGGAGCATCATGTACCAGTCAGTTCCCATTCTGTGGGAAGCATTTGAGCAAAGTCTTGGTGGCTGAGTGAAAGAGACCACCCATACCTGGGATCCATGGAGTTTCCCAGAGAGGTTGCTGGTGTCAACATCATGGAATGTTCTGTCCCTGGTTTGTCCAGCCCCTTCAGGTATCAAATTCACAATACCTACTGAAACCAATTCCAATCTGTTCCCGATACTAGCTGAGTATTGCCAGCTCATTTTTGGATCCTCCATGCAACTAACTGGGAAGGAGGTGAGCCAGTGGACTGAGTCAGGTGGTGACCATGACCCTTGTTGAGGGCATGTTTCAGTCTGCAAACTGGGTGGGACTGAGGGAGGGGGACAGCATGGTAGACTAGAGGATCCTGGGGGAGAGAGGCAGCCCTGGACTAGAGGGGTCACAAGGTGCCCTAGGTCTCACAGTGATGAACTGGTGAAACCAGGCCTTAGTCCTGGGTCTTCCTTCCCACTACCTAGGACCTCAGAGGTTACCTGACTCAGGTCACTGAGGTGGGGGTGGGGGGTGGGCACCAAGGCGAGGTGTTGATTTGCCTAAGATCACAGAGGCGGGAAGTAGCAGAATCAGGATTTGAACCCAGGGCCTCTAAATGGGAAGGATTTAGACAAACATCAGAGAGGAAGTTGGGCTTTGCAGGCCAGTGACAGACCCTAGAGGTGGAGAGAAGACCCTGGAGGGGATGGTGTGGACCCCTGCCTGAGTGGAGGGCAGGACAGAGTCATCCTTCTTCTTCACAGGAACAGTCAGCAGGTGTGGGGAGGGAGGTACCCTGGAAGGTCTCTTGTCATTCCCTGGCACAATAGGTCATTATTAAGCACCAGCTGTATGCAGTACCCTCTGTACCAAGTGACTGCCCTCCCACAGCTCCCAGTCTCATGTCCACATGGCAGTGGGCCCCCTGAAGTTCTAGGGATCCTTCAGCTGAAAATGTCACTCTGTGCAGGTCACTGCCTCCATTGGAGACAAGTGACACAAGAGCCTGGCAGGGGGATCTCTGGAGCAGAGGGTATGGATGACATTCCCAATGTTTCCCCAGGAGCCTCCTCATGGAACGGGATGCCCTGAAGCCTGGCTCTCCTCTGACTGAGCGCCTCATCCGGAAGGCATCAGCCCTGCATCTCATGGAGTAAAGCCTGGACCTGGGATGTGGGCATCTCCTCCCTCCGCCAGAGGGAGCCTCAGTCCCATCATTGTCCATCTAGAGGGAGCCATGGTGCCCAGCATGGAGTGGAGCAGAAGCCAAACACCAGCCCCCAGCCCCTAGAAAAAGAAATTCCCCATATGCCCCCAGGAGATGCTACACTGCCTGCTCCCCTACACCCCCAGGCACCACACTTCCATTTAGGAAGAGCCACTTACTTCTCAGGGGTTTGACAGCATATCATCTCCTCTGTGAAGTATTTCACCTGATTAGAGGCAGGGAGACCAATGGACAGACTTTGCAATAATCCAGGCAGGAGGTGTTGGGGCTTGAACAGAGGTGGTGACTTTAGGAGTGGAAAGAAAGTGATGGACATGGGACATTGAAGAAGCAGAATCAGTGAGACCTGGCAAGTGAGTGAATGGTTATGGGGACAAACGATCTTGAAGGATGACTTCAAAGTTGTTGACCTCCATGACTAGAATGACAGTGGTGCCCTTGGTGAGGAGAAGGAGGAGGAGGAGGAGTGGGGTTTTTTGAGGAGTATAATGGAAGGGTAACATCAGTAAGGCCAAAGTCACAAAAGATAAAGCATTCTGTTTTGGGCATATTCAGATTTAGATGCTGGCTCTAAATCCGTGGCCTCTCCTTTCATGAAAAATAGCATCAAAGAATCTGGACTTGGCTGAGAGGAGGTGGGGGGAGTGTAGGGGACGAGGGCAGTTGTTAGTAGGTGGAAGAGGATTATCCATTTCTTTCAAGTAGGCCAAACTGCAGTGCTGCTTTGGAAAAGCAATGTAAGACAACTTGAGGAAGGAAAAAACATCTCAACAATTGTAACCTTAAATGGACAAAACTCAACCACAAAATGGAAGAGAGTGAATGACTGCATCATGAAATGTACCTCCCTCAGGCTTGAGGTCCAAGACCACAAATGAGTCTTGTTCACTTTGAAACACCAGTTAGCTCCAATAATATATACACCATTTTCAAAAAGAAAAGAATGCCATTCAACTCCATTTTTGAGAGCATTGGGTCCTGATAATTATTCCCTGGAAGGATAGAGCATAGGGAGAGAATTGTACAAACCAGTCCCACTAAGGAATATAGTGATACAAAAAATGTTCAATACAAATATTAGCCAGGTCATTAGAGTAAACTTTAGAAATATTCACTGTGACTAATTTGATAATATTGGGAAGATCTCCATCACAAACCCATTGAGTGTCCACCACAGGCAGAAGGTAAGGGATATTTCCAGCCTAGGTCACATTTGGGAGGATATGTACCCACATATGACTCAGCGTGCAAAGTTGGGCCTGCTTTGATCCACCTACCTACTATCATGATGGATGAGAATGTCAAAGTCAGGAGGAATCTTAGAAAATGGAACCTGGAAGGAGGCTTAGAAATCAGTCACTCCTCTCATTTTCTAGCACCTTCTGAAGGAAGGTGCTAAGTGGCAGATATGGGGATGGAAACCTCTTCATTTCAAAAACTTTGGAATTTGAAGGTGAGGAAGTCACAAATATTACTAGATTACCCCACTTCTCTCTGAGAAATCATTTCCCTGATCCAAAAGAGCTGCCTGGGACGGGCCTTGAGGATGATGGGATGAGGTGAACAGGGCTGGGATGGAAGGAAGGCTATTGTCCTGTAAGAAATGAGGAATGAGGAGGTTTCAGAGAAAACTAGGGAGTCTCATACGAACTATCACAGAGGGAGCTGAGTATCACCGGAAGGATGGTGTTCACTATGACAACGATGCTGGAAAGACTGCTGACGGCTCCTCCATGCAATGACCAGTAACACCCCTCCAGGGATAGACATGCAGCCTGCCTACCCCCTCACAGAAAGGTGACAGACCCAGGAGGCAGAATGAGATTCACGTGGAGACAGCCAATGTGGAAACTGGTTTTGTTGGAGTGGATATTGGTTATGAGGTTTGGGTTTTCTCCTATTTTCAGGGGTGGGGAGAGATGGGATTGAAAAGAATTCATTTTTAAAAAATCATATGACCGCTGGAGGGCAGCAGGGAGTCACGTGTGAACTGTTGAATGCATTGGTGGAGGGGGATCCAGCTGCTGGGGGAAGAACCCACCTTGAATGGACCAGATGGGCACCAGGCCAGAGCCAAGGCTTGATCTCCCCCCACTCCCTCCTGACTCAGTCCTTGAAGACAAAGGACAACTCAGGGATGTAACCCTGACAAGGCAGGCCACCTTGTGGCCTCTTTGCAGACCTGGTATGGGAAGGGGATAAGGGGGCACTCAGGACTGGGGGCAAGTTCAAGTCCCTGGCCCTCCCTGGGGCCTCAGTTTTCTCACCTGAAAATGAAGAGGTTGGACCAGAAGAGTACCAAAGTCCCTTCTCACTCTTTCATCCCATGACCATGGGCCTCACTTTCCCCATCTGTACAATGAGGTGCAAGGTGGTCTGCATGATCAGGTTCTTTCAGTCTCAGTCCAGGACCTTGGGAGCCAATGTGCACCCCAAAAAAGCCCTGGTGGGGAGGATGAAAATTTGACTGGGTCCCTGGGGGGAATCATGCCACTGCTCTGGGCCTCAACTTCCTCAGCTGTAAAGGCTAATAACACTGTCCCCACCTACTGTGAGGTGGGCTGACTCTATGCAAGGAGGGCTTTCCAAACCTCAGAACTCCTGAGAAAGAGGGGCTGCTCTGGCTGCCCCAGGGGGCCAAGGCAAGGGCAGGATGGACCCTGGATCAGAAGGAAGGCCAGCAGGCCTGTGATGTGAGCATCAGCCAGGAGCCGATAAGGCAACAATGAGGGAGGGACACAGGAGCCTAGGACTAGCCAGGAGCCCATGTTGGAGGGACCACAAGAGCCCGGGACTAGCCCAGGAGGGAGGTGCTGGGCTTCTCCCAAGAGCCCATGACCTCAGCCAAGAAGATTGACTTACCTTCCACTGAAGAAACTCACTAAAACCCAGTGAGTGGGCAGAGAAATCCCAGGATGGTCAGTCCTCCTTCAGGAATCCCTTCAGTCCTTGGTGTCCTCAGAGTCATTTACAGGAACCACAGCAGCCTCCTCTGAGTCACCCACTCAAGCCTCACCTTTGGCCGTGACTGTCTCAGGGGGCCCTCCTCGGTCCTGTCTGGTGAGGGGGAGGGACATCCTTGGGGCTGGACCACACTGGGGCCGGGCTACAACTCTAAACAGAGCCCAGAACCCCCGACATGAGACCTGACATGACCTAGGGGATGGGCATGGTTGGCCATTACACAGAGACTCAGTGAGGACCAGTCAGCCCATCCCCTCCCCATCACGTGTATTAGCTGACCTTTGGGTTAGATGGTAAGGGGAAATGCCCCCAGCATCGATACCCTATTTTATTCTAACCTCCCTCCCAGCTCTGAAGTCCCCCTTTGGAAGTGCCCCTGAGCTCTGCTATCCTGTTCTCCAACCCTCCCATCCCTGCCATCCCCTGTTCTCAGGGCCACTCCTCACTCCAGACTTCTTTCTCCATCGTGCCTCAGAGGTCTCACCCTAGAAGATCCCCCTGCCCCTTGCAGTCCCTTCCTCTGATTGGTCAATCCCTCCAAGAACCTCTGTTTTCAGGGAAGTGTCCAGAGCAGCCATGCTCCTTCATTCCTTTCTTGGGTCCTTCTTCCATCACAACTGCCTTTGATGGCATCCTCCCTCCCCATCATAATGCATAATGCTTTTGCGGGGAGGGGAGGCTGGGATGGTGCAGGACCAGACACAGGCTCCTAGAGGCGAGTGTGTCCTTCTACTCCCTGAAGGGCCCATGGGGTGCAGAGGCCAGGGCCCCTGGGTGCTGACTGGGTGGAAGCATAGACTTTGGGAGAGTCAGGTGTCTTTTACTTCGTTTTCCTGGAAGGAATTTCCCAGGCTTACAACCACCATTGAGCAGACTCCCTGAACAGTCTGGTAACCCCCCAGAAGGCCAGTGTTGGCCAAAGGGAGGAGGTAGATTCCGAGAGAACGCTTGCCCAAGGTCCCCCGCCATGGGAGGTCCCCCTGGTTTGTGCAGGATGTGGCATCATTGAAGCCCACTGCCCCTCAGCGGTGAGAGCCACACACACATAGTCTGGCCTGACCATTAACACGTGAGCCGTTGTTCAGGCTGAGCCAGTCTGCCGAGCCCCAGCATCTGTGCTGGTGCTTTGGACGGCCCTGTGATGTGCAACGATATGGCAGAGAAGGGGCTGGGCTGCCTTGCCAGGCCCTCCCTGGACTTTCCCTGCCCACAAGCTCCCACCCTCTATTTCCCTTCCTTTTCTCAGCCAACCCATTACCATTATCAACTCAACTCCCCTCATCCTCTCCCCTTCTCTATGTACTGCCCTCTCAGGCTCTCTGCCTCCAGTCTCTGCCCTCCCCCATTCATCCTCCATTCAGACAGTTCTCATACCTGGCTTGACCCAGCACTCTGACCAAAGCCTCCCAGTCAACTGGATGAGAAAAGAGAAGCTGCTCTGGGATGTATAGTGGGGGCCAGCGGGGATGAGGGGCACTCAGAGTCAGCCAGCCAATCAGCATTACCTACTGTGGGCCAGGTTCTGTGCCACACACGAGGGATACAGGTGCTAAGAGGAGAGTCTCTGCTCTCATCTGGTGGGTTAGGAGGGGAGAGGAAGGTGCCTGTGCAGGGACCAGGCTATAGAGGTCAGATAGGCCACAGGGGCCCTGGATAGTCCCCCTACATGGACCTGAGGAGTCAACAGTCCTAAGCCTTTTGGAGCTACAGTCAGGGGCAGAGCAGAGATGAGAGGGAGCCAGGCCCATTCTGTACTGCAGGGGCATGCTGAACTGGGTTCGCCAACCCTGCCTTCCCAGCTCTGCCAGGGGCTGGTGCTCACACCCAGGATGATGGTATCAGCGGGGCTGCTGACAGGCATCCAGGGGCTCTCCCTCCTGTCTTGTGTGCAGTCCCTGACCAGAAGGCCTTATTTCATGTTGATGTCTGTCAAGCAGCTCCTATGGGCTGGACATAGGAGACAGGACAGACAGTGGCCCTGGGATTTCATTAGTGATGTGAATGCCTGCAAGGGGAAATCCCCTCACCAGGTAAGATGCCAAATGCCAGAGGGGCTGACCAACTCCCAGCAAGAGGCTATGCAAGGCCTTCCAGCCCCATATATGGGTGTGTGTTGGAGTCAGGAATGTGAAATAAGCCTGGAAAGGCAGTTGGGAGGCAGATTACAAAGCCTGGAGGTCAGCATTGACCAGAGGGAGTCATTGAAGGTATGTGAGCAGAGGAGGGACTTGGGGAAACCTGCACTTTTAGAATTCCTCTCTGGTGGCTGAGTGGAGGGTAGATATGGGAGAAGGGAACCTGGGGTAAGGAGAGGTTCTTGCCATAGCTCAGGTTCCCATCCTGGCCTCCAAGAGAAGGGGATGGTGGTGAAACCCACTGCCCCATCAAACTGGCCAGATTGGGCGGGCTGATCATTGTGTGCGGAGCAGAGGGAGTCTGGGGTCATTTGTCATGGCCCAGAGTCCCCTGGAGCCAAACATGACTTCACTGACCTCTCCAGCTGTTATCCCTTGGTCCAAATATTTACATCCCACAGATATACGACTTTCTTCTAAGGACTGGAGGCTGAGGTGCTGGCCTCCAATGGGGCCAGCAGGCCTGGGGGTGGCCTAGGGCTGTTCATTCCCTTGCCTATATTTGGTGCTTGCTGCACACTCCAGGAGAGGGAAGAGGCCCCTGCGTCTTGAGAGGCATGGATTGGTCTGTATGCCTGTGTTTGGCTCCTCTGCTCTTCTTGTCATTTCTCCTGCACAAACTGATTACCCTGACTGTACCCAGCCCCGAGCTCAGTGGAACCCAGGAACAGTGTCTTAGAGGAGCTCCCACGGATCTCTAGAGGCTGTCCCTCAGGGCATTGTCTCTGAACCCCAGGAATGAAATCCCTCATCCTTCCGGGGGTCAGCATCACCTTTGGGAGCCCTGTGCTCCCCTCAGCTTAGAAGCAACAAAGTGTGCATAGAGAATCAGGGTATTGAGTTCAAACCCTGCCTCAGTCTTGGACTTGCTGTGTCCCTAGGCAGGTAATTCAATCTCAGTTTCCTCTTCTATATAATAACAACCCCAGTCTCCCAGGGTAGTTGTGGATCAGACAGGTTCTTTGTAAAATGTTCCCTCAATGCCTGCTGCCATTATCATCCCACCCACCAGTCTTGATTGATTCAGACATTTGGGGTTATTTCCAAGGTCACGGAGTTACCAGTAGAGAGCACAGTCCCCCAAAATGCTCTCAGCTGGGAAAGGGGTTTGATGAACATTTTCTAACATGTGTCTTGGGGTCTCTAAGGTTTCTGAGGCTGTGGAAGTGGTCTGACGTCGGGGTGAGGACAGACACTGCCCTGGTGGCCATCAATCCCCTGAGCTAAGCCTCAGCAGGCCCAAAGAGGCTGTGCTTATGGTCCAGTGTACCTGGAGGGAGGTCTCTGGTGGAATGTCAGTGTTGGTGCCCAGAGAGGCTGAACATTTTCATCCACTCTTCCATTTCCACCTGCTTTGTCATGCCCTGTAACCCCTGGCTTGTGAAATGGGCCTCAAATGCTTCATCCATAAAGTAAGGGTGAGGACACTCTCCAAGTCTCTCTCAAGAACTTTGGATTTGACTGCGCAACATGGGACACATCAGCACAGGATCACTTAGCATGGGGTGCCCACATCAGAAAGGGTGCTGTGCTCTTTGAGCAAAGTAGAATTGAGACAGCACAAAGTAAACGCAGGATGCACAAATTTGGGATCTCCACCCCAAATATTCACACGGACTATCTGTCCAACCTGTGGTAGAGCATTCCGAGCCTGTATTGGTCTGATCAGCCACAATCGGACACATTGAAGCTTTACTTTTTCATGGTGGTGTCATTTTGGTCCTCTTGGAAGATGAAGGACAACAGTAACAAGGTTGAGAGGGTGAAGATTTGGAGTCTGAGGATCTAGTTCAAATCCCACCTTGGCCACTTGCTCTCTCAGAGAAGCTAGACATATCTCCTCTTTCCAGGCCTCAGTTTTCTTATCTGTAAAGGGTCGGTGTGTTATGGGTGGCCACAAGGTCCCTTTCAGATCCTCTGAGCTTGTCTCTGTCATTAAATGTTTATACCCCACTCTCCTACCAAGCACAAGGTTTGACACACAGTAGGGATTCATATTTATTTAATTCTGCTGTGATGGAAACATAGGGCTTGTCTCTAAGTATGGTCAACAGATGGGGTGGGGGAGCTTCTTTCTGTCTGGCATTCGAAGTCCTGGCTCTGGTTTCCGTTCCTCCATTTGGGGCAAGGCCTCTTGGGAAGCTCTTCCATAGAAAGGCAACATCCTGCGACCAGGGTCTGTTTGTATCCCCAGCTCAGAATTCAGCCTGGCACACAGTAGGTGCTTAATACATGCTGATTGATTGCTTGAGCCTTGCCTCCTAGGGTGATTGGGAGGATTGAGGGAGATCATGAAGGTGAGGTGTTGTGAATGGGAATTACCTGACCCCTATCAGACCACAGAGGAGCCACTTGCCCCCAGCCTTTCCAAGATGGAGGAAGCCCCTCCTTTACCACTGGTATCTGGTGATTGAGAAAATACCTAGCAACAAGAAGGAAAAACCTTTTCTAGACATTTGTACCTTAATCACAAGGGCACCTGGCGGCTGTGAGTCAGGGCAGAGCTCATCTTGCATTATTTTTTCAACATACTTTTATTTATTTTGTTAACTATTTCCCACTTATATTTTTAAAAAAATTAAACATTTATTTTTTAATTCTTAATTTAAAAAAATCTTAAGGTTTAAAGTTTAAAAAATTTTTTAAAGTTCCAAACTCTCTCCCTCTTTCCCTCTCCTCTTCTAAGTAAGCAACATATTGATTAGACATTTGCAGTCATGCAAAATATGTTTCCATATGAGCCATATTACCAAAGAAAATATATATAAAATATGAGAAATTTAGAAAAATTTAAAAAGCATGCCTCCATCTGCACTCGGAGCTCAGCAGTTTTCTCTGGTGGTGGACAGCATGTTTCCTCATGAGTCCTTTGGAATTGTCTGAGATCTTTGCATTGCTGGGCGTAGCTAAGTCACTAGGAGTTGATCATCATACAATGTTGTTACTGTGTGCAATATTCTCCTGGTTCTGTTCACTTCACTTTGCATCAGTTCATGGAAGTCTTTCTAGGTTTTTCTGAGAGCAACCTGCTTGTCGTTTCTTATAGCACAATAATATCCCATCACAATCATATACCATAGCTTGTTTAGCCATTCCCCAATGGATGGGCATCCTCTTAATTTCTAATTCTTTGCTACTATAAAAAGAGCTGCTAGAAGTATTTTTGTACAAACAGGCCCTTTTCCTTTTCCCTTTTCTTTGAGCTGATCTTACATAGTAAAAGAGAAGATTCAGAGCTCCCCCACCCCAGACCCACCTGGTCTAGCACATCCTTCAGGCTACTCTCTATTAGGAGGCCTTTAGAGACCAAGGCTCAACTTGTCCTTCACTGAAGGTGAAGCTGTCCAGTGGGGATCATCTATTCATTTGCTGATCTCCCTTCCATCAGACCTGGAAGGAGAGTTAGGTAGATAAAGACAGGCCTAACTTTGCACCTGAGCCATAAGCATGTGGGGACTTGTCCTTCTGCCCATGATGGACACTTAGTGGGTTTGCGATGGAGGTCCTTCCTCCTGGGTGCAGACTGTGAATCCTCTGTGTCAAACACTAGCCCACACCCTCCCATAATCCCCATGGATGTGTCTGCTCATGAAGCTGAGAGCCTGTGCAGATTTCGCCAGCCTGCTTCTTTTCTCTCTCTCTGATGCAATGCTTGGTGTGATTTCTCTGGGACAATTGTAGGCTGAAAAGGTGATGGGACATCCACACAGCCTGGCACTTTTGGGTCGCCCTCGACTTGAGTTCTGGGATGACCAGGGCATTCCATGCCCAGCAGCCATGTGACATCACCAGAATATTGTAACCAAGAGAGGCCTTTGTTTTGAGGATTTTGGCATACCAATGAGCTCTCTTAGGAGTCAAGAGATGCAGGTTCAAATCCTGCCTGCAGCAATGACTCACTGGGAGTCATATGGAACAAGCTGTTTTTCCTCTCTACTGTCAGAGCCAAGACTCTTGGCTGGAGGGCCATGGACTGAGCCTGGGGGTGGGATAGGAGGAAAGACTTCTGAGGCTGTCTCTTCTTTGGTTAGGAAGGGCACTCATTTGTCTCACTCCCTTGGACTAGGGCTCCAGCCCTAGGTTTTTCTGCAGGCCTGTCCTTCCTGAGGTCCAGCTCTGGGGTCGCATCCTCCAGACCCTTCTCTGTGGAATGTGGGGGGGCAGAGAAGGACCCAGACAAAGGGTTCTTGGCTAGTCTGGGTGAAAAGAGCACCCTGTTAGGATGCTAGAAGTGGCCCTAGGGCTGGTATCCCAGGAGATGCCTCCTCACTAGCAGAGAAGCACTAAGGAGCGGATGCTAGGCCATGAGAAGGCAGTGGGGACAGAAGCCTGGGCCGGGTCGCATATCACTGACTCACAGCAGCCTGGGCCTGGTCCTTTCCCCATTCAAGGCCTGTTTCCTCCTTTGTACCAGTAGGTCTCTACTACAGGTCCAACATTCCATGATGCCCTGGTCCTCTTGTGCCCAGGCAGCAGTGTGTCCATGACATGGATCCTCACATGTCTTTCCGAGCCCAGGCCCCCAGGATGACCATGAGGAGGGCCAGAATGACCACAGTGTAGACGGTGTGGATGGTGGGCAGCTGCTCCTCCTGGCCCCAGCTGTGTTTGCTGCTGCAGGCACGTGGCCAGTTGGGGCTGACCGAGGAGGGGGCTTTTTGTCGATGTGCACGAAGAGAGTGGATCCTGGAAGAAAACATGCCAGGCTTTAGAAAAGGGCCTAGAGGAGCCCAAGACATCAGGGATAAAAGTCTCTCTAGAACCCAAAACCCAAACCTTGGATGCATGTAGGCCAGCCCAAATTTGAAGGCCAGGAAGGGAAGAGGTCACACAGGGAGGACAGGACACAAGTTCTGACTCCTTTTCTGAAGAGGATGAAGAAGGAGATGGCCTGGCTTGGGAGTGAGCAAGGAGCCCTGGATTCTAGCTGCTCACTTCTTGGGTAATATGGGGCAGGTTGGACAATGGGCTGTTAGAGACCAAGATGAGCACTCACCATTGTTTCAGGCTGAGCTAGTGATATGACACAGGGATGTCCTGGAGGGCCTTTGGGGGCAGGCAGTGAGCTCCCTGTCCTGAGAGGTCCCCAGGCAGATATCAGGAGGTCAAGGATGTCATGTAGTCCCCGGGGTCCCTTCCAGCCCAGAGATTCTGCAGTGCCCTTTGTGCCACCCTTAAAGTCTCCCAGTTTGTGTCCCCTTCATGCCCAACCCTGTGGGGCTCTCCCTTAAGGGGTATCTGGCCTGCTCTGGGTCTCAGTTTCCTCATCTGTCAAATGAGAAGGTTGGATTTGATCAGAGGTTCTTAATGGGGGGCCTGTAACCTTGTTACACAACACTGCATTTTGGCATAATGGGGTTTCTTTGTCATGTCCTCTATTTTCTGTCCTGAAAAGTATGATAATAAGGAGGAGTCCATAGGTTCACCAAACCGCCATGGGGGCCCATGATGCCCAGAAAGGGTGAAGGACACCTGAGCATCATCTCTACATGCAGGACCCTGTACCCTCAACTCTGCTGAGGCTTCCTATCTGTGAAATGATGATGTTCAGCATCCCCCAGCATATCTCACAGCACTAGATAATAGTAACAGCTACCATTTATACCTTATTTACTGGGTGCCAGGTGCTGGGCCAAATGCTTCACAGAGCACCAGAGAAACAGGAGCTTTTATTTGGACTTTTGGGCAGGTTTAAGGAACTCCCAGCAAGGAATTACTCTACCCTGCTGCAGATCTCTACCTACTCTGGGACTTCTTTGGGGGTGGGAGTGGGGGATCTTACTTAAGTGATGGGTTCCAGAGCCCTCAGGTGTCAGAGGCAGGGTTAACCCCCGAGTCTCTCTGAGCTCCAGGCCAGCTCGGCAGGCATTCTTCCAACATCTCAGCTCCTTCTCTTGGGAAGGTCTGTTTCCTCTGGGCAGTAGACCTTTGGGTGGCTCCCATTCATTCCTGGGGCCCTTGGGCCATCCTAAAGCTCAGGGGACTGGAACTCACCCAAAGTAACACAGCTAACAGGAATCATGACACTCCAAGAAGGAAGGGTTCCCAGACGGAGAGAGTCCAACCCCTCCAAACCCATGCTGAGGAGTGGTCATGCGGCTTCTGCCTGAAACCCTTCAGTGACAAGAGAGCTCATTACTGCCACTGCACAAGGCCAGTGACCTCTCCATTGCATCCTACTGCCCCTCAGGGAAGAGATCCAGGGCTCTTACCTCCTGGAGACATTCATGCTGTCAGGGTGTCTTCGAAGTTATTCACAACCCCTGGAAGTTCAGCTCCCAAACTGGGGTTCGGTCCTGGCCCCCCCAGTATGCCTGTGGGCAGAGAGGAGCTTCTTGCCTAAACACCTTGGCCCAGAACATGGGCCCCTCCCAGACCCCTCTGTTACCCAAGACAGAGCCCAGGGCTTTACATCTAGGCTAAAGTCAACCGGGAAGCTCCCAGGACAAATCTGACTCTGCTTCTCTTTGGTCAGCTGCAGCCCAACGTTGAGATATCCAGCTGGTCCGTGTCCAATCCTAGAGGCTAGCAGGAAGAGACCTCAGAGGCTCCCAGCCAGAGGAGGCAGGCCTCTTCCGAGCAGTGTGTGTGTGTGTGTGTGTGTGTGTGTGTGTGTGTGTGTGTGTGTGTGTGTGTGTGTGTGTGTGTGTGTGTGTGTGTGTGTGTGTGTGTGTGTCTGCATATAGGTACATGTGTCCGTATGTGTAGGTACATGTGCTTGTGTATACATGTGTGTGCCGGGGTTCGTGTGTGTAAAGCATGCTAGCATGTGTTCTTTAAATGTGCACGAGGATTTTCAGCCAGGGAGGAGGGTTCAAGGACTTGTCTAGACTTGGCAAGTTGCCTGATCTCACAGGCCCCCAGGCTCTGTAAATGAGACAGGAGTCCAGGATACCTCTATTTAATCCAACAGGCACTTTAGGAGCTGCCAAAGCAACAGATCAATTCAGATTCAATCCTCAGCTGGACTACGTGCAGGGAGAAATCTTAGAAAGTATCTTTACATGACTTGGTTAGCCTTATGGGTAAAGATGGAACCCATTCAAAGCAGGCACTGGCAGGTCTGGCAGCCGCATAGGGAGGTTTCCAGTCAAGGCCGAGAAGGATCACTCAGGTGGGGCAGATCCCGCCCTCCCATCTCCAACTCTAGAGAGACCCACTATGTCTGGGACTTTCCCATCAGCTTTCCCTCAGTCCCCTAAACAGGACTGCCTGTAGCAGCGCCTGGGTCCAGAGCCAGACCAACGAGACGCGTGGGCAAGGTGGCCAGCAGAAAAAATGACAGCGATGTTGGGCCACCCATCCCGAAGGGGAGATGGCGCTGGAGACGCCGGAGGGTGTCATAGGCTTCTGTGCCCCCTTTCTATAAAGGCCAGCCAATGGGTAGCTACCGTTTATGGTGGAGGGAGCGCACCGGCGGGGGCTCGGGAGCTACAGTAAGAGCCATCCCGCCCCAGCTCTTCCGGAGTCCCAGAGAAGCGAGGGGGAGCCAGAGCTGGGGGCAGCCTCCAGGGCCTGTGGTTTCTGTCCAGTCAGCTACCCGCATTTATTAATCGCCCCTTGTATGCAGCTCCTGCCCTCAAAGGAGCCCACTCTTTTGGCGAGACAACGCGCGCATGCGCGGGACGTGCACACGTCTTGCGGCCTTTCTAACCCTCCGAGAAGCCCGGAGACTCCGCGTTCTCCCTCTCACAGGGGTGGGGGTTGGGAAGCCTGATTTGCCCAGCGCAGGATTTGAACCCAGTCTCCCCAACTACAATCCAAGGCTCTTTTCATGACCTTTGAGCCTCTGAGGCTTCTGGTCCTCCGGCATTCAGCCCCGCCCTGCCTCCCAAGATTAATCAGTGTCTATCTTTAGAAGCAGAGACACAGCACACCCCGGCCCGGACGTACCGCGACTGCGCCCCGTCCACCAATCGGAGTTCAGCCCGTTGCCTTGCAGCCAATGCGCATGCTCCCCACCATCGGCCGGACCACGCCCCCCGGAATCCCGAGGGATGGGAAAGCCGGAAGGGGCCCGCCAGCTTGATTCAAACCGGCCAATAGCCGGCGAGCCTCTCAGGACACGTGGTCCGGCCGGCCCGAGGGGCGGGGCAGAGAGGAAACTACGCTCGGTTTTAAATCAGTTGGCGGTGGCGGCGGCGGTGACGGGTGAGGCGACAGCGGAGGCTCCGGTAAGGAAGGGCAAGCCGAGCTGGACGCCCTGCGGCCTGGCTCTGGAGGAACGTCCCGCAGTCCTTTGCGGAAGGAGGGGGTAAGCGGGCGCTGCTGTGGGGATGCCCCCCGGGGCCCCGATGGAACGTCCCGTAGGCACCTGGCCCCCCCCGCCCGCCCGCCCTCCATGGAACGTCCCGCAGGGGGCGGAGCCACGGGGTTCTTGCGCCCTCCCCCCGCCCGGGGACCCAATGGCTCGTCCCCTTCCCAGCCCCGCCCACCTCCCGTGCAGTGTCTTGGCGGGGGCGGAGAGGGTGGACCGGAGGCTGCGTCTAGTGGGGCGGCTGAGGCCGAAGGTGGAAGAGTCGGGCTGGCCCCGGGATCTGACCCCCAGCCCGTGTGAGCTGGGGCCGGCGCTCTGAGCTCTTGGAGCCCCAGCCCTGGCCCTCAGCTTTCTCAGCCGCCCCGGGCAGCTTTGGCCCAGACTGACCCACTGGTCCCCCCCCTAGCCCAGGGTCCCTGGTTTGGGGGGGGTCTGCCCTGAGCTATTCTGGGGAGATCCTGCGTCCTGGCCCCAGCTTTGCCTCCTGGTTCGCATCATTTCCGAGGCCGCCCCCGGGCAGGTCACTCCTTTGCTGGGTCTCTGCCTGTGAAGGGGAGGGCCACGAAGGCCGGGTGGGCGTCTGCGACCCCCCGTTCAACCCGCTTCTCTTCCGCCCTCTGAAAAGCCCCCAGCTTCTCCCTCTCCCTCTCTTACCCCTTACAGTCCGGCTTCTGACTCCATCATTCCACCAGAATGACCAGCGGTCTCTGAGTGGCCTCAGTCCTCCGCCTCTCTGGTCACTCTCCCCTCCTCTGTTCTAGGTTTTTGAGAAACCTTCCCCCCTTTCCCTGTTCTCCTCCTACCTGTCTGATCGCTCCTTCTCTGTCGCCTATGCTGGGACCTCTGCCTCTAAGCAGAGGCATGCTTCAGACTTCTCTGCCCTTCTCCCCCTCGATTATTTCACTTGGTGATCCCATCAGCCCCCATGGGTTTAATGAGCATCTCCACATTGGTGATTCTCAAATCTACCTGTCCTGCTCCAACCTCTCTGCTGACCTCCAGTCTCACTTCTCCAGCTGCCTCTTGGACATCTTAGAAAGGCCAAGGCCTTGGATTTCACCTCTGCAGCATCTCTTGTCCATTTCTGCCAACTCCCCGCCAACTTGGGCAGTGGCAGCATAGACCCTTCCAGGCTGAGAAGGTCAGCATTCCCTCTGTCTCCTCTTTGCTTCACCAGCAGGTGCTTCTCTAGTGGTATTTACTATGGAGGAAGGAGAGGGAGGCTCAGTCAGGGGAGCCACTAAGGAAAAAGCTGATGTGGACACACAGAAAGGTAAGGACATACTGACACTGATGGCCTTTGTTCTCCTGGTCCCAGCCACCAGACTCCCACACCTGCCACTGTGTAGAAACTTGGCCAAAACCGAGTGACCTTGTCCAGCCCTCATCTCCCCCTACTCCAGGCTTGCACCATCAGCTGAGCCATAGGCCCCAAACAATCCCTTCATCTCTCACCTGGGACTGCCCCTGTGCCACCCTTTTTTGGGGGGACCACCTCTGTGCTGCCCTCTTTTGGGGGGCCACCACTCTCCCTCTGGGCCTCAGGCTCAGAAGCGTCCCCCTTCACTCTTGATGCCCACATCCACCCGGTTCCTGTATTAACTCCCTAGCCTCTCTGCTGACTGAGGCCTTGTTTTCACTCACATGGCCTAGAGCCCAGTCCTGAGCACATCCCTCCCAGCTCAGTGACCTTCAGTGGACCTTTGTGAACTCTGAGCCAGCCTCTATCCACCTCTGCTATGGGACCGACTGGGTTGACCTCAGAAGTCCCCTCTTCATGTCAGTCTCAGAGTGCTTGGCTTAGGGGCCACTTCCCACATGGGGGCCCCCTGGTAGGGGGTCAGGGCTGGTGCATAGTAGGTGGTGCTTCCTGAAGGCTTGTGGGCTGATTGCAGTCTGGGTTCTGTCTTCCAGACCCTCCTCTTCTGGCTGATGAGAAATTTGACTTTGACCTTTCACTGTCTTCATCCAGGTAAGCTGGCAAGGATTGCCTTCTCTTCCTGCCCACCCCTCTTGCCGCCCATCTCCCACCTCCATCCTTGCCCCCCCATCCCAGAGAGGCTCTGACAGGTGGTCAGCAATGCCCTCCTTGCTTCTCCTCACTCCCAGTGCCAATGAGGATGATGAGGTATTCTTTGGACCGATCGGGCACCGGGAGCGATGCGTGGCTGCCGGCCTGGAGCTGCAGGGCCTGGTCCCCAAGGAAGCTGAGCCGCTACCCACATGGAGCCCCCTCACTGAGGAGAACTTTGTGGAGATCTTCAAGGAGGCACGCTTGCTGGCCCTGCAGATAGCCAGCAGTGGCAAGAAGTCAGTGCCCAGGGCTCGCGAGCTTGAGCCAGTGCCAGGGTCGGGGGAAGAGTTTGTGCAAGAGACCCAGCTGAAGCTGGACATCTTTGAGCGAGGCCTGCAAGTGCAGAGAGGCTCCCCAGCTCTCAAAAGGGAGACCTACTGTGTGCTGACACCAGAGGTGGCCCCAGTGCAGGCATCGCTCTCCTTTGCTGAGTCACCAGGGGCCCCAGAGCCCACTTCCAGTGCCTGTCTTCAGAGTCAGGGGGCTGCTGAGAGAAAAACTGCAAGCCGACTGCGGCCCCCCAAGTCCTCGTCTGTGCCTGGCAAACGGGCTCCTGCCAAGGTGGCTATCCCAGGGTGTTTTGCCATGTCCCTACAGAGAGAGGGTTGTGGGCAGAGAAGGGGGGAGCAGGTGGAAAAGTGTCTAGCCCCCGCCCAGGTTCCTACCCCAGCTCTGCTTCTCCATCGTGGTCTGTGCTCCCCAGGACAGATTGCAGCCCATCCTTTCCCCTTGCTCCTCCCTCAGGGACACCTGCTGTGTCTTCAGCAGAAACAGGATGGCTCTCATATATTTCCACTTTGGTGTTTCAGCCTCAACCTGGGAAACAAACCCATCCTTGGAGGCTCCCTGCCCAGGGCTCCAAAGTGTCCTCAGAGGCTGTGTCCAGTGGCACATCAGAGGCAAGCGCATCCTCCATCAGTAGCAGTGGTGCCACCAAAGGCCCCCCTAGCCTCCCTGGTCCCAGCAAGGTACCTGAGCCCCAAGGGGTGGTGGAGACCTTCCTCTGAGCAGTCACTGAGGGATGAGGGCATCAGAGATCCCAAGGGTAGGGGCAGTTGTCACCAAGGGGTGGGGGGTGGTGGAGATTAACTCAGGTGCATCTCATCTCTTGCAAAGCTAGAACAGAGATGCCCCAGGAGAGTTTGGGGTGGCCATGAGTAGGGCCTTGCACCAGTGGAGAGCCCTGGACAGAGGCAGATCTTGGGGAAGGGGACCATGGATAGTCTCTGCTTGTTCTTAACTCAGTTCCTTGTTTCAGTTTGGGGTGAGGAAAACCTTCTTGAAACCTCCAGCACCCACCAGGACCCTCCTTGGGGGAAAGAGCAACTCTGTCTCAGGCCCCATTGGCAGCATGAACCTGACCTCGAGTTTGAACTTGGTGGGGACCCCAGTGAGAGGCAACGGTAAGGTCCTGCCATGCCACAGCAAGCCTAGGGAAAGGTCTTAGGCTTCAGGGTGATCAATGCCTTCCTTCAGGCCTTCCTCATTCACAGAATGCCTGCTGTGTGGACAGACACAGGCACAGACAAACAGCAAGCTGCCCTGCCCTTGGGTGAACCTTGCCCTGGGTCCAGCAGCCAGGGAACAGCCTCAGGAGCAGGAAGACCTGGGTTCAAGTCTTGCTTCAGTCATGTGCTGGCTGGGCCTGAACATCTCTGCATGTTGAGTCAGGAAGATCTGGACAGGTGCTTACCCTACACTTGTGCAAGGACTCCCAGGGTTCCCCCTCACTGCTGCAGTCCCAGGTCATCATGCAGTCAGTCTGTGGAAGAGGCCCAGATGAGCCCAAAATGTGCGGTGATACCTCTGACACGGACAGAGGGGATCCACCCATCCAAGGACCATCCCCTGGCTCCCTGCTCACTGTCTGTTGCTAGGCCTACTCCTGCTGGCTCTGTGGCCCACAGGCTCCATCTAGTGGCAAGGGGCAGTGACTGCAAGCCCAAGTCCCCAAGGGGCTTCCCTGTGGTGCCTTCCCTGGACAGAGTGGGCTTCTCTGGGTCTGGGGCCCTGTTTTGCCCCCCCCCCCCAGCTGAACCCCTCTGCAGTGGGAAGGGGTCAGCAAGGCCAGCCAGCCCTGGGGGGGCAGGGTGGGGGGGAAGTGGAGGCAGAAGTTAGAGGCAGAAAGTTCTCTGTGGCCCACAAGTCTGGACTTCTCTCTGTAGTGATATGGAGCAACATGGTCCTGGATGACCGCCCTCCCCAGAGCAGCTGCTAGAAGAGCTTGGGCACAGGCAGCCTGGGTGGGGGAGCAGCCCGGAGCCTGAGGGGGCCTCCTCACCACACCCCCTGTTTTTCCACTTTCAGCTAACTCAGGCAACCCTTTCCCCCGTCTGGGCAACACTCCTAGGCCCAAGCCAAGTGGCCCACTGAGCCATGGGAATGTCTCCTGCTTGACTGCACCCTTTGCTGGCCGAATCAAGGAGTCTGCCTCAGTTACCCTAAGGCAGCCACAGACCCCCAGAACTGGAGTCCACAGGCTGAGTTCCACCTCCCACTTATCCCAGGCCTCTCATCCAACGAAGCCCAGGGGGTCCAGGGGGCCCAGCTCTGGTGCCAAGGCAGGGCTACGACATTCTGCTTTCTCCACAGGTAAGGTCTGGGATTTTCCTTGGCACCAATTCAGGGAGTGGGCAGTTCCCCCCACCCAAGAAAACTCAGCCTGAACCTGTGCAACCTGGCCAAGTCTAAGGAAGTGGGCATTGTGCTCTCCATGGGCCTAGAACCCACAGGCCTGTGACGTGGGGTTTGCCTCTGCTCCAGTGGGATGTCGGGAGCACCCTGGGAAGGGAGGAGAAGGGAAGCTTGGGAACCTGGAGGGTGGGGAGGTGTTCAGCCAGATGGAGACATGGGATGGGTTGCTGGTGTTTTCCCCCTGCTGTGAGGGCCTTTATTGGTGTCAGTGGGGCCCTGAGACTCTGGCAGGGGGAGTTAGAGAGGGCTTGTCCAATGCCCCTCTGTGTCCTAGGCACCTCGCCAGACAGCACGACCCCTCCAGACCAGGGCATGAGCCGGCCACTGGCAGGTCTCTCATGTGGAAGGTAAAAGGCAGTCACTTGGCACCCCAGGCCCTCCGCTGGGGAGGAAGAACTAGGGTCTGGGAGTCAGAGGGCCCTGTGATTCCCTTGGTTTGTGAGCAGACAGCCAGTGTGGGTCTGAGGTGGGACTTGAACCCAGGGCTTCAGCCCACTAAGCTACCTGCCAGTCAGGCTTTCCCATTGAGATTGTTGGTGCCACCTCCCCTTGAGGGTCATCCCTCTCCACTCAGTCATAGTCACCCTAAAAGCAGACCACATATTCTTCATCTTGCTGAGTGCATGCAGTTGGTGCTCCATAAGTGTTGGCCGAGTTAAACTGGTGGCCTTGAGTGGCACCAGGGGCTCCCTGGTCATGTGGCATACCCTCTCCCTCTGTGATGGTGGTCTGGAGGCCTCAGTTTCTCTGCCTGTGGTAATCTGCTTTGAGGATAGTATCACTGACCTCTAGCACATCTCCCCGTGGGTGGGCCTTGCCATGCCAGCCTTGGCCTAAGAGGTGGGCCCTTTTGTTCCAGCGCTGTCCGGCATGGTACACCTGCCCGGTGCTCCTTGGGGGGAGCTCTGCAGCCCCCCGCCACTAGTGCCCATACCCCCCTGAGCGTCCAGCGTCTGTTCTCCCTGCCTACACCGTCCAGGCGCCGAGTGTCTGCCCTTCCAGCATGGCCAACACCCAGAACCTGTCCGAGAGCCACCTCCCCGCCTTGGCTAGTGGCTGGCCAGCCCCCTACGCAGATGCCACCCAACAAGGCCAAAGGCGGGTAAGATGAGAAGGGCAAGAGGAAAGTGCTGTCCAGCTTCCCCCTTGACCCCAGGCCCATCTGCTCCAAGGCCCCTCCTGATGCCCCCTGAGCTCTCCAGCAGGGGGAGCCTCCTCTGCCTATTCTGTCTGTTCGTCTCCTGGGCTCCCTGCTCTCTCTCCTCTCTGGGGGGTCTGCTGCTCTCTGAAGGGGAGAGAAATTGGTCCCTTCCAGGGTGCTCAGCGCCCCATAGCTGCCCTGCTTGCAGCCTCCCTGCCCAGGGGTCCCAGCCCATGAAAACACCATCTCACTTGCCTTCTGGTTCCAGAACCATCATGTGGGCCTGGCTGTCCTGCACTGGGCTGGAGGGATTATTAGGGTCTTGGCCCTGGGAGAGGCAGGAGTGGCCCAGCTAGCTTCTGCTGGGATGCCCCTGGGGACAGGGAGCTCCCTCCCTCCCGCCCTCTCTGGGCAGTCTGTCCTGGTCCCAGGCCCTCTTAGGTGTCCATGGTGATGGGTGGCCCTCAGGATCAAAGAGCCAGTGCTCAGGGTGGGCATCTTTCCCTTCCAGGCCTGAGCAAGCCCAGCAGAGAAGCAGGCCAGGGCCTTCTCACCCCCCTATGGGGGTGTTGTTGCCCCTCAACTTTGCCTCTCCTGAGCAGACAGCACCTGGCACCCCTGAGCAGGAAGCCAAGCAGCAGCCGGAGACAAAACCAGCCCCCGCTGAGGTACTAACTCGTACCTGTCATGGGAAGGGGCATGGTTCTCTGAGTGAGGTGGTGACCCTGCAGTGATCCTGGACCTCTGGTGCTCACACTGGCCTTCCATGTTTGGAGAATCCATCCCCCACATCAAAAGCAGAGAGGCAAAAGGCAGGGGGTGGGCTAGGTCTTTCCCACAGTATGACCACAGGTGGGCAGTACATGCACTTGGGAGTTGGGACAACAGGACAGCTGCTGATCCCATCACAAGGAAGTTGCTGTAGCCCCAGGTGTCCATGGTCCAGGGTCCCCCCTGTCCTGGGCCTCTACCTGAGGCTGTCGAGAGTGAGGAAGGGGCGCCGGGCTCCAGAGCTCCTCAGTGGGGCCAGACTCATGGACTTCAAGGATATTGGAACCTAAGTGACCATTGTCCCTCTCCTAGGCTGTGCTCGTTCATCTTGGACCTGAGGTGTGCACCACTGTCCCAGTAACACCACAACCGCCTCTCCGTGGCCAGCCACTCATTGACTTCTCCAACAGCCCTGACGCAGCCCTGCTGTGGCTCCCCCTGACACCGGCTAAGGCCGCAGGCAGCCAAGGCCAGCTTCTAATCGACCTGTTTCACTCTCCAGAAGTACCCAAAAGTATCCCATCCAAGCCTCCACCAATCACAGGGCAGGTAAGGATGGGGCTGGGCCCCGCTGGGGGCTTTCCTGTTGCAGGAAGGGCTCTGTGGGTTGCCTGGTCAGGTTGGAAGGGGCCACATTGTATGTACCTGTCCGTCCTGCACAGTGCAGCACTGTGCACTGAAGGCAGGCTCACCCTGTCCAACCCCTTAGGCTTGTCATCCATTCACTGTGGGGTTTGGGTGGGTGGGTGGTACCTCATATCCCAGACTGTGAGCCCCCTGCATCAATGTGAGCATCCCCAGGATGAGGCGCTTGTCAGAGCTTCAGGAGAGAAGGGCCTGACGCACAGTTGGCACCATAGAAACAGTCATCCCCCGTCACCAGCCAGCTGAAGAGTGTCTCTGACTGCAGCAGACACTGCTGTCCCTGGGGCCTGGGGTGGTGGGAGCAGCTCTGCCCTTGAGGAAGGCCCCTGGGCTAGGTCAGGCCCCCAGTGAGGCCAGCAGTGGACTGAGAGCCTGCCGGCCCCAATGTTGTCTTGTCCACATTTTCTTCCAGCTGATAGACTTGAGCTCTCCGCTGCTCAGCCTGAGCCCTCTCCAGGACAAAGAAAACCTGGACTCTCCACTCCTCAAGTTCTAGGGGGACCCCAGGCAGGTGTGCCCAGTGCACCTGGCCGGCCAGGAGGACAAAATGCCCAGCATCTCACCCGTGAACAAAAAATATGTAATTTATAGAGACAAATTAAGAAACTGTTTTTATTTTTCTATGTCTGTTTTTATCAAGTTTGTGTAAAAAGTCCAACAGAGCTTAAATAAAACTCAGCGAACCTGTGGTTTTCCTTTCTGAATTCACAAACAGACAAGGCCAGCCAAACCCCAAGCCACAGGCAGTGTTAGTGTAGATGGCAGTGTCTACAAGCAGGCATTGGAAGAAGCTCAGGGGTCACAGGGCTTCATGAAGGGGCCAGCTTGGGAGCCATGGCCTTGCTGGGGGACTTGACGCAGACCCCCACCTCTGAGCCCCATGCGCTCCAGAGAAGGTCCTCCTTTGTCTTGGCAGGGACCCGAATTTGAGGAGGTGTTCCCCTTTGGGGTTTGAGTGGAGCACCAGGGAAGTCCCCACCTTCCCTGTCATGCTTCTCCGGTCTTTAGGTGCATCCTGCCAGTGCTCTGCTTTGGGCAGGCCCCCCGGGGGGGGGTCCTGGCTCCCCCAAACCCCCAGAGGGGGCCCTGGTCCCAGGCAGGGAGTATGAATGGGGTGGGGGGCAGCCCACACCGCTGAAGCCTGCTCTCCTCCACTTGAGAAATGTTCTTTTTTTCAAGAAAACTCTCATTTAGGGGCAAACCTACCTCCCAACCTACAGGGCAAAGGAAAGGAAAAGCTCTCCCCTGGCAGGTGTGGCCTGTCCTGGGGGTGGCTCTATGCTTCACCACCCGCCTTCCCTGGCTCACTCAGCAGCATGCACGGCACCATCTCCCACCCAGTGGGAGGAGTAGATACCAGCTGCAGGCTAGGCACCAAGAGGGCACCCGCCCAGAACAGGCATCACAGCCGGCACCCTTTGCCTTTCCTTGGGGGCACAGGAGACCCCATGGTGAGCCAACATCTGAGGAGTGACTTGTGCCCTGGGCCTCCATGGAAAAGGAAGCAGGGGGGGAGGCCCGGGTGCTGACAACTCCACGGAAGAAACACCCTTCATGTTCCTGGCGCCTTTGCCCAGGCTGAAGCTGAAGCCCCCATCCTTCCCGGATTCCCCCTGGGGCTCATCAGGGCCCCTCGGGATGACTCGGTGCTTACTCTGTATCCCGGGTACGTTCTCCCCCGAGGAATGCGGGCTGTGCAGGCGCTCGTTCCTATCCCGGTGCCCGGGCCGGACAAGCGCTCGTGGTGCCCTCGGCACCCCCACGGAGGCCCAAGGCCCCTCCCCTCCCGCTCGGCTGGCCCTGCCCCCACCCCAAGGGCCTCGGTCGTCTCTCGGTCCTGCCGCTGGGGGCGAACCGCTGTCCAAGGAAGAAGCTCAGGCCAGCCTCCGAGGGCAGATCGCAGGGGACGCGGCCTGCAGCGCCCTCTGGTGGGCGGAGGTCGCGGCCGGTGGGAAGAGGAGGGGCAGCGCGGAGAGGCCCCGCCCCCGCGCCGCCCGCGCGCAGCCCCCGAGGCCCCGCCCCCGCGCCACCCGCGCGCAGCCCCCTCCTCCCGAGGCCCCGCCCCCGCGCCACCCGCGCCACCCGCGCGCAGCCCCCTCCTCCCCGAGGCCCCGCCCGCGCGCAGCCCCCGAGGCCCCGCCCCCGCGCAGCCCCCGAGGCCCCGCCCCCGCGCAGCCCCCGAGGCCCCGCCCCCGCGCCACCCGCGCGCAGCCCCCTCCTCCCCGAGGCCCCGCCCGCGCGCAGCCCCCGAGGCCCCGCCCCCGCTCAGCCCCCGAGGCCCCGCCCCCGCGCCACCCGCGCGCAGCCCCCTCCTCCCCGAGGCCCCGCCTCTCTCCTTCCGCTCAGAGAGTTCGCCAGGAGGTACTTCCGGCCGGAGGCATGGCGGCGGCCGCCGGCATCGGGGTCGCGGGGAGGCGTGTAGTGTGCGCCGTGTCTGGAGGCGTGGACAGCGCTGTGGCCGCGCTCCTGCTGCGCCGCCGAGGTGAGTGGGTCAGAGGTGCGGAGGTGGGCCGGCCCCCCAGACCCAGGTCTCGGCCCTGCAGCCCTCGGGCTCTTGTGTCACGTGACAGGAGCCCCGGAACTGGGGCTCCTCACCCCCGCCCCTCCGAGCCTCGGTCTGCGTCTCTGGGGGACGGGACAAGGCCCCCAGACCGAGGAGGAGCCGCGGGGCCCAGGGGACCCCACCCTTGACCCTCCCTCGCCCTCCCAGGCTACGAGGTCACGGGCGTGTTTATGAGGAACTGGGACCCGCTGGACGAGGGCGGTGCGTGCGCGGCGGACCGAGACTGCGAGGATGCGGCCCGCGTGTGCCGGGTGCTGGACATCCCCTTCCGCCAGGCGTCCTTCGTGCGCGAGTACTGGCACGACGTGTTCACGTGAGCGCGCACGGACTGGGCGCCGGCCCTGTGGGGGGGGGGAGGTCCCTGACATCGGGGCGATCTTCACCTTCTCCTCGTGATTCTCTGGAGGACCAGAGACCGCCCAGGACGCCGTGGGAGAACCTGGCCCTCTCAGGCTAAGGGGGACGGCCCCTTTAAGCAAAGAGAAAAGGAAACCACAGTGGGAGGGGAAGACCCCCGAGGAAAAGAAACTGTTGCCATTTGATACTTAGCAGAACCCCTGGCCTGTGCCCTGACTCCCGAGACCTGGGACTGGGAGGAGGGGCGGACACGTGACCACGCCCATCCCCCCCCATGACCCCAGCCCTCTGCCCTGCCCCTGCAGGGACTTCCTGAATGAGTACCAGAGGGGGCGGACCCCAAACCCTGACATTCTGTGCAACAAGCATGTCAAGTTCAAGGCCTTCTTCCACTACGCCATCCAGGACCTGGGTCAGTGGGGGGGGACATTGTGGGGAGGCACTCCTAGACCTAGGGCGGGGCACTGACCCCACCCCAAAGCCCCAGTGGGGCAGGGAGGGGACGGGGCAGAGGGAGGGTGGGGACACCCATGGGCTGTACCCCCCCCACCCTGCCCATCCTGAGGCAGAAACGCGAAGGGGCAAGAGCTCTCTTGGGAGTGTGGGGGGGACCCAGGCGTGAGGAGACTGAGGTCCCCCATCTGACCCCCAGGAGCAGACGCCATGGCCACCGGACACTATGCCCGGACATCCCTGGAGGATGAGGAGGTCTTTGAACAGGAGCTGGAGCCTAGGCCCCGGGGGCTCTTCAGGAACCGCTTTGAAGTGAGGAATGGTACGTGAGGGCCCAGGGATCTCAGGGGTCTAACCTGTCCAAGGGCTGCAGGGCCCGGCCCCTGAGCTGACCCCTGGTGCTGCCCAACTTGGTCTGGTTTGAGGGCCCCAGGGCTCCCCTCACTTCCCCAGCCTCTGTGGTTCCTGGGGGGCCACGTTTAGCCCAAGGGTGGAGAAAACTCCCCAGGAGTGCCAGGGAGGTCAGATTGGGGGTGAACTGAAGCCCATGTGTCCCTCACACTGGCTCTACTGTCCACATTTCTGTACACATGTGTTCATGTTGCCTTGCGTACATGCATAAGGGAGACCAAGACCAGACATGCTTGCTGGTCAGGAACATTTGGTGAGAGGCCAGCACCCCAAGCTTTGTCCCAGTGTGGGCTCCATTCAGCCTCCCATCCCCTGGTTCATTGGGAATCCCAGGGCAGGGCAGGTGCTGAGGAGGCCAAAGCCAGCCCTCAGCATCATACAACTGGCTGGAGCCACGCTTTGTCCGCTCTTCGGGACTGTCTCAGGCCTCTTTGCAAACTGTGCACATCCCAGTGGAGTGCCCTTGGCCAAGGTCATGCCATCCTCCAGGGTTCCAGCCACCATCCTCAGACCCCCCCAGGAAGGCCCTTCACTCAGTGACCTCCTCTTCCCAGTGATAAGACTTGGTGCCTTTGGCTGGGGAAGGAATAGTGGGCATCTGTGGGACACTTTCCGTGGGTCAGGGTCCCTCCCACACACTCCTTCATCCCCAGATCCTGCTGTGCCTAGAGCGACCTGACTGCCAATCTCCTTCCCACCCAAAAGAAGAGGCAGCAGGAGCTTGTTTTCTTTCTTTCTTTCTTTTTTAATTGAATTATTTTATTTGTTTTCAGTGTTCTGCAAACACTTCCATATATCTTAGATTTTTTTCCACTCCCTACTTCTTATTCCCCCCTCCCTCTCCACGCCCTCCCTGAGACAGCTTACAATCTTACATAGGTTCTACATATACAATCCTATTAAATGTATGTTGCATAGAAGAATTAAAATGATTGAGGGAAACCATAAAACAAAACATAATACAAAAGAAAGTGGTCTGTTTCTATTTGCGATCCAATTCCATAGTTCTTTCTCTGGATATGGAAGGTGTTTTGCATCAAGAGTCCATTGGAAATTTTTTAAGTCTGTACATTTCAATGAAGTACTAAGTCTACCAGAAAAATTCCTCGCACGCTGTGGTCGTTGCTGTGCACAGAGCTCTCTTGGTTGTGCTCCTTTCATTCAACATCAATTCATATAAGTCTTTCCAGGCCTCTCTGTAGTCTTCCTGTTTATCATTTCTCACAGCACAATAGTACATTCATATACCACAGTTTATTTAGCCATTCCCCAATTGATGGGCATCCCCTTGATTTTGAGTTTTTGGCCATTACAAAGAGAGCTTCTATAAATGTTTTTGTACATGTGGTACCCTTTCCCATTTTTATGATTGCTTTACGATATAGTCCTAGAAGCAATATTGCTGGGTAAAAGGGTATGCATGTTTTTGTATTCCTTTGGGCATAGCTCCAAATTGCTCTGCAGAATGGTTGGATCAGCTCACAGCTCCACCAACAATGAATTAGTGTTCCAGCTCTCCCACATCTTCTCCAACATTTATCATCTTCCTGCTTTGTCATTAGCCAATCCAATAGGTGCAATGTGGTAACTCAGTTGTTTTGATTTGCATCTCTCTAATCAATAGGGATTTAGAGCAGTTTTTCATGAATAGATAGCTTTAATTTCTTCCTCAGAAAACTACCAGTTCATATCTTTTGACCATTTATCAATTGGGGAATGACTTGTATTCTTGTACGTTTGACTCAGTTCTTTATATATTTTAGAAATGAGTTTTATCACAGATGCTAGTTGCAAAAATTCTTTCCCAGTTTTCTGCTTCCCTCCTATTGGTTTGTGCGAAAACTTTTCAATTTAATATAATCAAAATTATCCACTTTGCACTTCATAATGTTCTCTGTCTCTTGTTGAGTCATAAATTTCTGCATTCTCCATAAATCTAACAAATAAACTTTTCCTTGCTCCCCTGATTTGTTTACAGTATCAATCTTTATACCTAGATCATGGAACCATTTGGACATTATTATGTCTGTGCCCCGTTTCTGCCACACTGTTATCCAGTTTTCCCAGCAATTTTTGACAAACAGTGAATTCTTATCCCAGAAATTGGGGTCCTTGAGTTTATCAAGCAGGAGGTTGCCATACTCCTTGCCTACTGTGTCTTGAGTACCTAACCTATTCCATTAATCTACCCTTCTGTTTCTTAGCCAGTACCAAGTGGTCTTGATGATTGCTACTTTATAGTACAATTGACATCTGTTAAGGCTAGCATTTCTTTTCATTTGTTCCCTTGATATTCTGGACCTTTTGTTCATCCAGATGACTTTTGATATTATTTTTTCTGACTCTGGAAAATAATTATCTGGTAGTTTGATTGGTATGGCACTGAATAAGTAAATTAATTTAGGTAGAATTGTCATTTTTATTACATTAGCTCAGCCTACCCACAAGCAACTGATGTTTTTCCACTTACTTAGATCTGACTTTATTTGTGCAAATAGTGTTTTGTAATTGTGTTCATATAGTCACTGGGTTTTTTATGACAGGCAGACTCCCAGATATTTTATGCTGTCTATCATAGCTTTAAATGGGATTTCCCTTTCTATCTCTTGCTGTTGGGCTTTGTTAATAATACGTAGAAATGCAGGTGATTTATGTGGGTTTGTTTTGTAACCTGCAACTCTGCCAAAGTTGTTTACTATTTCAAGTAGTTTTTTACTTGATTCTCTAAGATTCTCTAAGTATATTATTATATCATCTGCAGAGTAATAACTTAGTTTCTTCCTTACCTATTCTAATTCCTTGAATTTCCTTTTCTTCTCTTATTGCTACAGCTAACATTTCCCATACCGTACTGAATAACAGTGGTGATGATGGACATCCTTGTTTCAACCCTGATCTTACTGAAAATGCAACTAGCTTATCTCTATTCCACATAATGCTTGCTGATGGTTTTAGGAAGATGTTGCTAATTATTTTATGGAAAGTTCCATTTATTCCTATACTTTCCAGTGTTTTCAATAAGAATGGGTGTTTTATTTTGTCAACAGCTTTTTCTGCATCTATTGAGATAATCATGTGGTTTCTGATAGTTTTGTTGTTGACATAATCAGTAATGCTAATAGTTCTTCTAATATTGAACCAGCCCTGCATTTTTGGTATAAAATGTATTCTTTTTGCTAATATCTTATTTAAAATTTTTGCATCTATATTCATTAGAGAAATTGGTCTATAATTTTCTTTCTCTGTTTTGGCTCTTCTTGGTTTAGGTATCAGAACCATAATTGTATCCTAAAAAGAATTTGGTAGGACTTCTTCTTCAGCAGTTTTCCCAAATAGTCTATATCATATTGGAGTTAACTGTTCTTTAAATGTTTGATAGAATTCACCTGTAAATCCATCTGGAGGGGCTACTTTTCCCCCTTTATAATAGTAATGCTTGGCCAAAGGTCCCTCCCCTTGTCCCCAGGGGACTCGCCTTCGTAGACTGAAGTGTCTGACAGCCATGACCGACCCCACCTCCTCCCTGTATGTCCTCTGCAGCCGTGAAGCTCCTTCAGGGAGCAGACACCATCAAAGACCAGACCTTCTTCCTCAGCCAGGTTTCCCAGGAAGCACTGCACAAGACCATCTTCCCTCTTGGGGGACTCACCAAGGGCTTTGTGAGAAAGATCGCCGCTGAGAACGGTCTCCAGCACGTGCTGCAGAGGAAAGAGGTCAGTCCCCTGGCCTTCGTTTCCCCCTGACCATTGACAGCCCCGAGCTTGGGGGCATTGCGGGCTAGGGAAGCCAGTCAGAGGAGACATTGCCCCTTCCAGGGGCTATGCACAAAGATGGGGGAGGCCTGGGAGGAGCAGAGGTGGCCCCCAGACCGCTGGCAAATCCTCCCTAGCTGGCAGGCACAGTCCCAGGAACTTCCTGGCATGCTGAAAGGGTAACTGAGCAATTCTAGGAGAAAGATGCTGGTGCAGGGCCTGCCTAACGGGGACATGCTGGGCCACTCAGGGGGTTTCAGGCAGGACTGTCCCCTCTAGGACAGTGAGGCTTAGCCTGGCTGAGGAGAGGGGACCCAGATCAGGACCTGGAAGTGGCTTCCCTCTGGGCCTCCAAGGATTCCTCTCTGAAATAAGGAACGGGGGCTTTGAGTATTGGTCACCAAGTGCCCCGCCCTCACAGCCCCCACAAGAGGCCCACAGGAGAGGCTGGTGAGCTACCATAAGTGTCACAGGAGAGGCTGGTGAGCTACCATGGCTCCCTGGCACCCATAGGCCTCTCATGACCATACATGCACATTTGCTTTCCTTTCAGAGCATGGGCATCTGCTTCATCGGGAAACGACACCTGGAAAGTTTCCTGCTCCAGGTGAGGCGCCATGGGTAGGGCCTACCTTCCCAGCGTGTTGGGGGTCACAGGGTGCTTCCTGCATGTAAGTACCCCCTCTGTCTTACAGTATCTACAGCCTCGTCCGGGAAACTTTGTATCCATAGAAGATCACAAGGTCTTGGGCACGCACCAAGGTAGGAACAGCTGCCTCCGATTTGTCCAGGCCTGTGATGCCCATCTCCGAGGAACGGCCCGCGGGGGCCAGAGCCAGACCCTGGGGATTGCAGAGATGGCCGGAGGTGGGCATGCCCAGGGGATGAGCACTGACCTCGCGGAAGCTCATACTACACGCTCCGCTCCCCAGGCTGCTTCCTGTTCACACTTGGCCAAGGAGCTAAACTCGGGGGTCTGAGAGATCCCTGGTATGTGGTGGAGAAGGACATGAGCAGTGGGGACGTGTTTGTGGTGAGTGTGCATATACATACATATTCATGTATGTGCCATGTATGAGAGCCCCAGGCCTCCTTGGGGGATCTTGTGGTCCTTGCTGCCTGTGCCTGCACTCTGCTTAGCCCACGGGAGCACCCCTGGGTGGGTCACAAGACTGAGCAGGCCTTTGGGAGAAACATCTTTGTGTGGGCAGTAGTGTGTGGGGTGGAGGGGCCCTTGAGGCCATTCTGGGCATGGTCCTGGGAGTCACACAGAGGCTAGGAGTGTCTGGGGCTGATGACCCTTGGGAGCCAGAATCCTGAATGAAAGGACGTGATGTGCAGGGAAGGGGCCCCTCCACATTACTGGGGAGCTCAGGGCAGCCCAGAGGGGACAGGGCAGGCCCCACCACCACAGCCACAGCTGGCCCCGGCCCCTCCTTCCAAGAAGGACTGCTTATCCACCCATCCCCATCTGTGCCTGCACCAGGCTCCGGGTTCAGACCACCCTGCCCTCTACCGGGACCTGCTGCGCACGGGCCGTGTGCACTGGATTGCTGAGGAGCCACCAGCCCAGCTGGTCCATGACAAGATGATGGAGTGTCATGTCCGCTGGCGGCACCAGATGCCTCTAGGTGAGTGTGGCCCAGGGAGATGGGAGGAGCAGATGCAGCCCCTTCTCTGAGTCTGATCTTAGGCATTGCCCTTGGGCCTCTTTGGTGGCTGAACTCCTGCTTTCCCACAACAGCGCCCTGCGTGCTGACACTCAATCAGGACGGCAGCGTGTGGGTGACTGCAGTGAAGCCAATGAAAGCCCTTGCCACAGGCCAGGTCAGTGTCCCCCTCGCCCTGGGCCTCAGCCTTGTCTCCTGGGCCGGTACTCCCCCGGGGTGGGGAGTAGAGCAGGCCGCCAACTCGGGGATTCAGACTCACACAACATTTGATCTTCTAGTTTGCCGTTTTCTACAAGGGTGATGAGTGTCTAGGCAGTGGGAAGATCATGAGGCTGGGACCGTCGGCCTACACGCTGCAGCTGGGAAAGAGGCGGGCTGCAGGAACCGGTCACAGTGAGACCTCGGACAGCAGTCAGGGCCTCAACCCCACCATGGACCCCCATAGCTGAGCCCCTAGACTTGCTGGACCTGCCCCCAAGCTCCCTGTGTGCTCCTCCTGAGCCCTCCCTGGCTACCCCCACCATATGAGGCACCCAGTTATCAGATCCAGGGACAAGGCTGGAGAAGGGCCAGTAGGCTCACCCCCTGTGGCAGAGCATGGCTATGAAGCTAACTACAGTCTGTGCTGGGGGTGGCTGGACCCCCACTTGGCTCCGATTGCCCAGGCTCTGCCCAGGTAGCTTTCCTCTTAATGGTGTGGAAAGGACGTAGAGCAGAAGGTCCTGTACTTGTGACTGTTGGGCTGTGGGTGCCTTTTCTACACACAGACACAGAGACACACAGACACACACACAGACACACACACAGACACACACAGACACACACAGACACACACACACACACACACACACACACAGACACACACAGACACACACAGACACACACACACACACACACACACACACACACACACACACACACACACACACACACACACACACACACACACACACACACACACACACACACACACACACACACACACACACACACACACACACACACCCAGGCCAGAGCTCTCTGACGCCAGGACTACAGGAGGCAGCCCCCAGAACAGTCAGCGGGACCCCTGTCGCAGCAGGCCCCACATCAGGGACCTCAAGTGGGCTTCCTTTGCCTCATCCTTGCTGCTCAGTTGGGTCCAAGTCCCCCAGCCCCATTCAGGCTTTTCTTGGCAGAGATCCTGGAAAGGTCTTCAATCCATTTTACAGATGAGGAAACTGAGGCAACCAGGTTGAAGCAGCTTGCCCAGGGAGGCTGGATTTGAACCAGTGCTCTAACCACTGAGCTGTCCAGCTGCTGTCCTGCTTCAGCTCTTAGAAATAATAAAAAAGTAAAGCAGTCCATGATGGTTCTGTCTTGGTTTCTTGCTGCTTTCTTCTGAGATCTGCCCCTGCAGTGGGTTTGAGGGGCTTCCCAGTGGCCTGGAGGCCATGGCTCATGGCTGTTGTATTTAGGGGTGGCCTTATCAGGCCTTGTATAGGTGCTAGTTGGCTGCTGGTCCACCTGGCCCGCACAGGCCCAGGGTGGCCTTGGAGTGTCTGCCAAGGCCTGAAGGCTAGAGGAGAAAGGGTCAGGGCATGCCCCTGGGTCCTCCATCTCCACTGTTGCTCATTGCAGGGGATGGGATGTGCCAAGAAACCCCCTCTTTGAGTCCAGCCTGAGCAATGATGGAGTCATTCTGGGTGGTTCTGGGACCTGGGGAGATGGTCCCTCTCTCTTCTGGTACCCCCGGTGGCCACTGAGGAGCTGGGCCAGTCTGGCCAATGGCAGCTGTCTTCTGGGCAGGGTTGGGGTGGCTTGAACTAGAGCAGTGATGCTCCAGGTATGGTGCATACCCCACGCCACCTTTGTTCTCCACGGGCCCTCCACCCATCTCTCCAGCCTTCGCCTCCCATAACTGTCCATAACTGGGGCTGTTCTAGCAATGCTGGATGGCTTGTGGTTTATCTGGCAGCCTCTGGGCCCCCACCCCACCCTGCCTGTCAAGATCTGGTTGCCTCCTCTGTGAAGCCTTCCATGACACACCCTGGCAGTGACTGATGCAGCATAACTGCAGCATCTTTGCTCTTTTCTCTTGCATAGGATGGTAGAGCCCTTGGGAGCCAGGTCTGTCAGTTCCTGCGTTGCCCCTTAGCTTAGCTTCACACTGGACACTGCACGGCTCCCCAGCTTGGCAAGAGCCGGGGTCCTCCCCCACCTCCAGCCATGACGTTGACATTGGGATGGCGAGCTGGTGGGTAGAGCTTCCTTCCAGCTTCTCCTTCCCCTCAGTCTGTGCCCCAGCTCTTAATGCCTTGAGCTCTTCACTTGGTCACAGATTTAGCAACAGCTCCCCATGGAACGGAGGGACAGCAGGGGTGGGGGTGCCTGGGGCCGCCTGGAAGCAAGTCACTGCCCTGGGCACCCCCTTTCACCTGGTCCTTGGCACTAGTGGCCTCTGGAACCCCCCAGGGCAGAGGCCACTCCTGGAAATGTGTGAAAACCACTGTGGGGCCCTCACCAGTCCTCACGTGCCTCCTCTGATCCTCTCCATTGGAGGAATGTTAATCAACAAAACAGCCCCTAGCAGATGGCAGGTGAAACCAAGGTCCATAAATCTAAAACCACCTCCTTATTTTACAGATGAGGCCAGCGAGTCTGGGTTGCTTGCCCACAGTCACTCAGGTGGGACAGCCAGGCCCATGGAACAGCTGATGGAGAACAGGGCCTAGGCAGCCTAGCCTGCAGCTGCCCCTCACCCCAGACCTCCCTCCTCATTGTCTGATAATAGACAGCCCCATCTGTCATTAGTGCTCTCCCCAAGGGGCGTGACAGTGCCCCGAGGAATCCAGCCTGGACTGGCCCTTGACCCTACACCTCACAGATCAGAGGTCCAGCAAACAGGAATGTGTCGGGACGTATTGGGTGGGGGGTGGATGGAACCCCTGTGGGGGCCGAGCTGCCATGGAGGCCAAGATGGAGAGTCTCCAGGGTGCTGGAAGAGGTCTCATGGTTTCTGAGTCTAACCCACACCCAGCCTAGAAGTTCACAGAGTGGTGTCCCACCTTTCTGCCTTTGCCAGCCCAGCGTTGTCCTGACAGCCATGAAGTCAATCAGCATTCCCCAGTTCCTAACTTCTCCTGGGTGTAGTGGAAAGAGCCCTGGCTCGAGGGTCAAAAGTGCTGGCTCAAACTCACCTCTGATGGCCACTGGTGGTATAGCCTTCAGAAAATCATTTGTCCTCCTCAGGTCTCAGTTTCCCCATCTGCAAAATGCCAGGGGTGACTGGGCCAGTGCCAGAAGCACCCCAACTCCCTTCTTTTTTGGCCCAGGGTGTGATTTCATTGGTATTAAATCAACAACTTTTTTGCAATTGAGGGTCTCAGACTTGGTGACTCCTCTGGGATTTTTTAGCAGCAGAACTCAAACCCAGGACTTGCTGGCTCTTCATCCACTTCTATTACGGGCATTATTCTCCCCTTTTACTGATGAGGAAGTCAAGGCTCAGAACACCGAAGAGCCGTGCCCAAAGTCACTCAGTTCGGAAGTGTCAGGTAGGGTTAGGGTGCAAGGCTCGCTCTGCCATGGCCCCTCGAAGGCCTGCTCTGCTCTTCTCCCTCCCCCCCAGTTCATTCTGAGCGGCCTGATTCCTCTTCTTCACTAGCCTCATCTACCCAGATCTAACCTCATCTACCCAGAAGGCAAACCTGTGATTTAAAACCAGCCATCTTTGGATGTTGCCACCCAGAATTCCCATGCTGTCTCCAAATGGGGAAGACTCCTCGTCCTGGGAACGCTGTGGCCTCTGTTCTGTGTTCACAGTCCTCCTCAGGCATGTGTCTACATGACCGTATTGTGTGCCACTGTGGGACAGAGGGGGCCAGACGTGGCACTCTGTGAGTGTGTGTGTGCACACGTGTGTGCAAATTCCCAAATCAAGCATTGCCTGGTGATGAAGAGATGAAAGCTTAGAAGTGAAATGGTTATTGTGCTAAGTCAGCCAGGTGACCAGTGATGGAGTCAAGGCAAAAGCCCTGGCATTGCTGATCATTCGCTTTGGCTCCATTTCTCCCCCACTCCCCACAACTGTGCAGGCTCACAGAAGACAGATTCAGGTCCTGGCTCTTACATTTACGAGCTGTGTGACCCTAGGCAAGTCATTTCTGTTCCTCGGAGACTCAGTTTCCTCGTCTGTAAAATGAGGAAGATATTTATTTGTATGGGACAGGCAGCTTGATACAGAAGATAAAGACCCCAGGGTCAGGAAGCTCTGGTCCGGACACCCATTGGTCACATGACCCTAGGATAAGTCAAGTAACCCTTCAGAGTCTAGCACGGTCTCTCAGAGAATTAGAGATCGGTTCACAATCTGAATGGGTGGAGGGAGTTTCCACAATGAGAGTTCCCTCCGCTGATGTAATTTTAGGTCCAGAGAAAACCACACACACACACACACCACTATGTGGAATGTGTACACACACACATAAAGTTGCATCACAGTCGTGGAGAGAAAATCCTTTATACACCCTAAAGCAATACAGAAATGTGAAAATCGTCATCTGCCATTGTTGAAAGAGACCCCTGGGATCCTGGAGTCCGACAGCCTCATCTTACGGAGGCAGAAACTGAGACTCAAAGAAGGCAAGGGCGTCCCCAAGGACGCAGCGGGGCTCATTTAGGGTTACAGTCGAAGGCACACTTCATTCTAGCTGTGCTCTAATCCTAAATATGCCCCGACTTCAATCAGGAAAAGGAGAAGAGGAAAGGCGGATGAGAAAGAAAGGGGCTCTCGACAGGGGGAAGATCAGGCCGGCGTCGGGGACAGCAGGTGACCATGTCGGACTGGTAGCCGGACTGGGACAGGTTTCCACCAGGATGCGTCCAGTCGGAGTCAGGGTGCAGGCTTCGTACGATGGGATGAGGTGAGGTGGGTTAGGGGTGGGGTGGAGGGTGAGCCTTTTTTCTGTCTTGAGGCTGGAAAATCCCCCAGCCCTGGAATGTATCACTCAAGAACCCCCTCCCACAAAGGCTCCAGGCACAAGCTGATACGGAGTCCGAAGCAGGAGCAGCCACGGAAACAAGAAGATTCCTCCCTCCCCTCTGCAGCTAGGATTGGGGTGGGGGGCGGCAAGATACTCTCACGGTTCGGGATCTGCCTCCAGGGACACCTCTGACTTTGAGGGAGGGGGCTGGAGCCAGGGAGAACACAGGCTAGCACCCCAGGCAGGCTGGCAGGCAGAGGTATGGGATGGGGGTCTGCAGCTCAGTGCGGGACAGCAGAAGCGGAAGGGGAGGCAGCCAGGAGAGCCGAGGGTGCCTGGAGAGGACGGACGCTCGCTCACTCCACTCTGAGGACTGGGCTTTGCTCTGGGCGCCCCAGTTTAGGGAAGTCCGGGCCGCAAGCTGGCGGTGTGAGTGCAGAGGAAAGCAGATGGAAGGCGGACAGGCTTGACCAGGGACGCTGACGCCACCTGCGGGTGGGGGTGGGGGAGCGTTTGAAGCACTTGGGCAGGTGGAGCCTTCGGAAGACAAGACAAAGCCAAAATCCCTGCAGCCTCGAGGTGGATAGTTCTGGGGAAGGAGGAGGGGCTTGGTGGCTGGTCTTGAGGACACAATCAGGGGCTGGGGCCCATGGCACAGAGGGCCTGAGTTTGAATTCTCCCTCTGCCCTGTACTACTCTATGTGGTAGACTACACCGCAGACCACGAGCAAGCAAGTCACTTAATGTCTCTGCACCTACCAAATGGAGGAGGGTTAGAATTGGAAGGTCTCCGGGGTCCACCTGCAGACCCTTAACCATGTGACTCCAAGAGAGACAGAGGGACAGAGGCAGACATAGAGACACAGAGATAGACAGAGACACACAGAGACAGAGAGAGAGAAGGGAAGGAGTAAGCAACTGAGAACAGAGAGGGGCTAGGGAGGGAGGAAGAAACAGAGAGGGAGAGAGAGACAGAGACAGAGAGATGCAGGCTTCACATAAGGAGGAATTTGTGGGCAGTAAGGCATCCAGAAGGGTTCCAGGCTGGAGGAAAGCTTCAGGTGGAGAGTGGATGCCCACTTAAGAGGCCTTTGAGTTCCCTTCCAGCTCCAAGCTTCTGTGAAACATCCCGCTCCGACCAGGTTTGGGGCTGGGTCTGACTCCCCTCTTGTACCAGGCTCTGATCACTGGGGATCATGTCCCTGGGATGGGATTGTGCTCCCTGTGGGTCCATATTCAGCCCAGGAATTGCAAAGGCCAATTTGTCCCTTTTTTCTCCACATACTCCATTTTTCATTCCAGAAGTCACCTCCTTCCCCCAGCCCACTGAGACCCAATTTCAGCAGTGGGGGCTCCTACTAACTATATCCACAAACCAGATCTACCCTCGATGGCCAATGATTTACTCTCAAATCAATCAATCAAATAATAATAGTAATAAATATTTTGGGAACCACCACCGTGCACAAAGCACTGGGTCCGGGGTCAGGAAGACTCACCTTCCTGAGTTCAAATCTGGCCTCAGACACTTCCTAGCTGTGTGAACCTGGGCAGGTCACTTCACGATGTTTGCCTTGGTTTCCTCATCTGTAAAATGAGCTGGAGAAGGAAACAGCAAGCCAGTCCAGTATCTCTGCCAAGAAAACCCTAAATGGGGCCATGGAGAGTCAATCGAGACTGAAAAACGACATACAGGAGCTACCAGGTGTCAGGTGCTATGCTCCTTACAATTATGATCTCTTGTGATCCTCACAACAGCCCTGGGAGCTAGGTGCCATTACAGTCCCCATTTAACAGTCGAAGAAACTGAGGCAGACAGGTTAAGTGACTTGCCTGGGGTCACACAGACAGTAAGTGTCTGAGGCCGAATTCAGGTCTTCCTGACTCCCACTGAGCTGGGTTAAGTTAATCCTGAGGATGCTGAGGCCAAAATGAATAGTTCCTGCCCTCAGAGCTCCAAGGCCCAAAAAGAACATCCCCCTCCTCCCCCAGGGCAGCCTGGTCAGGACCAGGGGATCCTCCTCTGGTGTCCTTTGTCACTCACCCCACCCTGGTCAGTTAGGAACATCCCTGTGCTAGACACCCATTCCAGCATTAGCCCATCATTGGATTGAGCAGAGTGAGTGTATGTGTGTGTCCCTAGGCACATGTGTAGACATCCAGTTTCATAGGTCAGAAGAACCATGGGCAGAAGGGAACCCCAGAGGAGTCCAACCACCTCATGTTGCAGAGGAAAGCTGGGCCACAGAGAGGATGTGCCCTCTGTCCCCAGTTCCCGACTCCAAATTTGCCTGTCCAGAAGCAGAAGCCGATGGACCCCCAAGGGTGTGCGTGTGTACGTATGTGTGTATGTACTTGGAGGTGTCTATGCAGGTAGGCATGGGGTGCAACCCTAAGGGAACCCGAGGGAGAAGAAGGGGCAGTGCTCACATCCACATTCAGAAACCTCTTAATTTATTGTAACCTCAGCCATGCTGTAAATCCAGTGTTCTGAGAATTAATAAATATTCATTTGTTAAGAAAACAAAAACCTCCAGTGTCTTGTCTCTCTTGTAAAATTTTATGTCATAAAAATAAGTTTTCATTTTTCTGTCATTTATAAAACTGACATTGTCCTGAAAAGACTGCCAATGTATTTGACGTTGACCTTGATGGGGTGGGGTGGGACTGGCTGAGGGCTCTAGCGCTTGCCAACATCGGCGATGGGATCACGGATCACTGACACGTCCAAAGTCGGCTTCCATCTGAAGATGTCCCATTCTGACCATTACAAGATGGCCACAGTTCCCATTCTCACAAGGGAATCTTTGGGGGTGTGTCTTAGGATTCTAGTGGTCAATCCCTGCCCTCTCCCCAATACAGGGGGAAGTGGGAGGGCTGGCTGCCTGTCTTCACACCCACACTCAGCACTACCCCCTCCTCCGGCTAGCCATGATGTCCCCCAGAGCTCTCTCTTGACCTGATGACTTCTCACACACCTCCTCCTATCCGGAGTCACAGCCAGCCTACCCCTGACACGCAGGGGTGACGGGGAGACCAGCCGGACTTCTGACCTGGGGAGTCTGAGGCCGGAGCCTTGGGACCTCAGGGAATCCGGAAGGGCCGAATACCTTGGAGAACCGGAGTAACTAGCCCAATGCGTGGGGAGAGGAAGACACTTCTAAATTCCCTCGGACCACCCCTCCTGCTTCCACTGGGAACATATATATAAACTGGAAGAAAAAGAAGCCGCCAGACAGAAAGGAAGCCCCTCTCTCTCCTGACTCTGAGTGGCTGGGCTTAGTCCTGGTGGGCCCTGGGGCCTCTCCCGGCCGAGGATCTGCTAAGTCGAGGGATGCCCTGTACATGCCGGCCCAAGGCCATGCTGGTCAAGGCGGGAGCGTCCGAGGGCCACGGCAGGGCTGAAGCTGATGCTTCTCCTGAGTCTGCTCGGCTTCGAGGATCCTGGGAAGGGTCTGACAGCCCTCGGCAGCGAGGGACGTCTGCAGCCTCCTGCCTGGTGAAAGAGAAGCCGCGTGCGGAGCTGTCCAGCTGCTGCATCCGTCTGTCATCCTTTCCCACCCCAGATTCAAGTACAACTGTGCATTTTTCTTCTGGTATAAAAATAGTGAGGGGTATTTTCCCCTAGCAATCTCCAGGTATCCACAAAATCAGTACAAATGCAAAATATGCACAGGGCTTTTTTTCGTCCTTAAAGAATCGCCGTACAAAACATATAAAAGTATCTATACTTCTTTATATATAAAAGTCGATTTGAAAGACGGATGGTCCTGAAAAGCTGGGTCCAGCTGCTGTGGGGGAGGAGTCCTGGAAGGCACTATTGGGGTCTCGGGCCCCAGGCTGGCTCCACCCCCCACGGCCCCCTGTTTCTGGAGTGAGGCCATGGCAGTGTGGCCTGAGGAGTCTCCCAAAGGCTTTGGCACAGGCTGGATGTTCCGACAGGCACTTAATGTCCGAAGCTGTCCCAGGTCTGCCATGAAATGTAAACTGCATGGTAAGAGATGAGGCCGCCGTTCTGCACCTCGACACCAGCTCTCAAAGTCGGGGCACCCCTCGGGGCTGTGGGAAGGCGGGGCCCACGGCCAGGAAGCATCACGATTTCCTGATGGTTCAGATGGAAGTCTCATTACTGCCTCTGTTCAGAAGAAGGAGGAGAGCAAAAGAAGCTAGGAATGGCTCACTGGATAAGTGATCACACGCAGGGAGGATGGAGAGAAGGGGAGAACAGGTCTGAAGGCCAGCCGCGGGGGCCCCGAAGGGACTTCTCCAACCCCATTACCCACTGAAGGGTCCAGCAGTAGAGCTGAGATTGGAATCGGGTTCTGATTTCAAATCTAGCCATCTTCCTGCTCTAGCCCAAAGAGCCAAGTAGTCAAGAGTCAGTAAGAATGAAGGGGGTCACGGAGGTAGGGCTAATAGCCCCATTTCAAAAGGATAGGGAGCAGTCAATAAAATTAAGGGGCCACTATGTGCCAGCAGATACTGCCTGCCCAGCCCAATGGGGTCTCCCTGTGACTAGAGAGCGCAGACCCTCAGAAAAGGGGCTCTTCTGGGCTCCTCAGGACTGAGGCAGAAAGGGAAGGGGGCACACCCTAGCCAACAGAGTCAGGAGGACCCTCAAACCTGTGAGGTGTGGGGAAGGGGTGAGCTATGGTGCCAGAACAGCCTCTCAGCTCTGCTGCTGAACTCCTATGGGGCCCCAGACAGGTCACCAAGCCTCTCTGGGCTTTGGCTGTCTCACAACTCTAATGTGGTGACTACAACACAAGAATAGAGGATGGAAGGGGTGGAAGGGGCCTTAGAGATCATGTGTGAGTATATGCACACACATGTGTACATACATGTGTGCATGTAGAGAGCTGTGGGGGAAGAGTCTACGCAAAGCTACAACAAGCCTTGGATTTATAGTCAGTCTTGTCCTAGAGCTGATTCCCCCAAAATGGGGTTCAAGTGGGAGAGAGGGCTCAGGCTCCATCAGTTCCCCAAGCTCAGGGTGTATTACCTGCTGTTCTGGGTCAGAGTGGTCAAAATCACAGCCCTGGCCAGTTACTCATATTAAATGTAACTGAAAAGTGTTTAACAATATGCATGAAAACCCAACAGGACATAGATAAAGTTGATCTACGTTTTACTCTGTCACCCTTCACCTTCAGAGCCTCCCTCGCCCCCGACTCTTGAGGACCTTTGAAAGGAGAAGTCCAAGCTCAGGTGATCACATGAATGGGTCTGAGGGGTCCCTTTATCCATTCCCTGGTCCTCAGGCTGGCCCATGTTCCTGCCTTACCCTGGGAGAGACTCGAGGAAGGAGAGATAGAGGGGTGGCCCTGAGGGGCTCTCACAGAGGAGGGCAGAGGGGAGGGCCCAAGGGGAAGGCCCAGAGCCCCTCTCAACAACCCCACTTACTCTGAATCTGATGCATCTGTGTGGACAGTCCCAGTGCGCACATTCATGACCACGCCATTCAGCTGGTCACGAGAATGCTCCCTTGGAGAGTTTTTGACAGTCACTCCTGGATCCAGCATGGGGCTGATGCCATCATTGGAGCCAAGGGAAGATGCCCTGGACAAGCCCACCATCTGGTTGTAATCTACCAGCTTCTCCCGGAGCCGGTTCTTCAGGTTCCGCTCGCTCAAGGGTGGGGGATAGGCCACTTTGTTCTTCAAGATGCCTGCGATGAGAGATATTTGAAGATAGTCAGGCTCTATAAGGCACAGAGGGGCTGCAATCTGCACTAGCAAAGGGAGCACCCTGCAGTGGAGTCATCATTTGGTGAAGATTTTAAGGTACAGATAATGATAACAATAAAATCAATAATAAGCCACAATGACATTGATAGAACAATAGCTTCTTCACAGAAGGAGTTATTTCACTTGTCTTTTTATACCTAGGATGACACTTGGTATACAGTAGGCACCTCATAAAGGCTTTTCAGTGATCCACTGATGGATATTTCTACAGTATTTTGCCAACTCCAAAGCACTTTTGCAGTATAGTAGGTAGTCGGAAGACCTGGGTTCAAATCCTCTGATGTTTACTACTCCTGTGACCTTGGACAAGTCATTTAAGTTTCTGGATCTGAGGTTCTTCATTAATGAACTGAGAACCTTGGCCCCAGTGGCTTCTGAGGTCTCTCCTTTCCAGCTCTAAAGCAGTGGCCCTGTGGCCAAAGAAGGGAGTGGGGAGGACATCCAAGGGTGTGGCAAAGAGGTTGCCCTTGATGCCCTTCCTCCTCCCTCCATCCCTTGACATCCCTGGCTTCCTTCAGGTTCACCTTGCTCATCACTTCCTATCAGGCCTCTCATCCTCCAAGTTGCTCATGTCCTCCCCCACCATGAGTGCATTCACTCTGTCTATGGATGTTTTCATTCCTCTGTGCACATGGTGCTTCCCCCATGCTCAGGAAGGAAAGAGGAAAGGGACTGGCCCACTCCTAGCACTTGTCACAGGAGTTGGGACGATATAAGAGCTCAGGAAATGCTCATTCATTCATTCATTTATGGGACGGGTCTTGTATCAGCTCACACACACAGCAAGAAAATGGGTGGTGAATCTTTTTAATATGACCACTCAACTAAGCTGCCAAGTGGCAACACAAGTGGGAGACTCACAGGGAAGAAGGCACTCCAAGAACGATGGACCTTGATGGCACTGGTCTATGTATGCCGGTGCGGGGGCAAGGAGTGGCTATGTTACCTTTCCGCTGCTCCGTGTGCTGGTGGTTGGTCTGGGGAGCTGTCTGATTGTCCTTGGGCAACCCTGGGTTCTCCTTGTCCGAGGTCACATCCTTGCCATCCTCCTCCTGGTCCTCCTGGTGAAGCTCCACGTTCACTTTGGTCTCCACTTTCAGCTTTGGCTTACTTCTACTGTCCTCACCATCACTGCCTGTCACACTGTCTGGGGGCCACATGGCCTTGATGTGGTTGGACAGAGAGTCCGCTGGGGGCCCAAAACAACATGGTAGGACCGACTGTAGGAAGGCCTTCCCTGAGTTTCCTCCCATGCCCAGACTGGACTGTTGTTTCCCTACCCCTACATGTGGACATATTTCAGCTCAAAGTGTGTCCTGCTCCTCCCCTTTCCCATTTCTAGAGCTCAAAGCTGTCCCAGGTTGGTTGACTGCCCAGGTTCACACTGATTATGATTCCAAGGCTGGCTCTCTAGCCACTAGGCAAAACTGCCCCTTAGAGAAAAATCACAGCAGCTCACACTGGGGTGGCACATTCAGAACAGTCAATAAACAATCTGAGAGGCAGGTGGGGTAGGAATTATTATCCTCAAGAAACTGAGGTCCAAAAAGTGAGCTATAACCCAAACTCCTGTCCTCTGATTCCCGAGGAAGCCTGCCCGAGTGCACAGAGTGCAGGATTTATGGGAGCCAGGGAGACCAAGGTTAAAATCTTGCCTTGGACACTTACTACCTATGTGACTTTTGGGCAAATCATGTCATGTCTTTGAGCCTCAGTTTCCTCCTCTGGGTCATTGCAGATAGTTTCTGCAGACCATTACATCTTTTAGTCTATCAGCCCAGGGTCACATACCTATGTCAAAGCTGTGATGCAAATGCACAGCACAGAATCCCAGAGTTCAGAGGGACCTTGGAGACCAGAAAGTCCAACCTTTACCTGAACAAGAATCCCCTTCACAGCATCCCTAACAAGGGATCCTCCAACCTTTGGAAGCCCCCAGTGACGGGGAGATCATCACATCTACAGGCAGCTCATACTGAACTGAGAAAGCTCAGTTTTTTCCTGACATTGAGCCTAAATGTTTGGCCCATTCCCTTCCTCTCTGTAGTCCTGGATTCTCCTTCTAATCCAGGGCTCTTTCTTCTGGCTAGCACGGTCTGCCTCCCAAGAGGAGCAGCAGGAAGAAGCAGCCTTGGGAGCCTGGGTAGTCCCTATGAGATGGGCACTGCTGGAAAGACGAGACACAGCAGAGGTCTTGCTCTGCTCTGGGCCAGGCTCTCTGAGGACTTCTCCCCAGGCTGCCCTGGGACCTTCTTCCTCACAATCTCCCACCCAGGAGGGCCATCGTTCTCTCCAAAGAATTCCACATTCAGGATTTTTTGTATAAACAAGGCAGTATGGGGTTGCCCATTTCCTCCCCTGCCCCACCCCCCGCCGGTTTTTATTGCTCCTCCTTCCCGTCAATCCCTGCTCCAGCCTTCGCCACAGGGTGAGGGAGGAAGGGACAATTTGTACAGAGCCTGAAGGAGGGACTTCCACACAAAAGGACTCCCTCAGAGAAGTCACATGTTTCCCTTTGTTCCAGGAGTCTTTCCCCGACAGGGAAAAGCTTGCTGTGTCTGAGCAGGGTGAGGATCAGTTAGCTCCAGTCTGTCGTTAGCACAGGAGAGGGGCTGGTCTTGGGTTGGGGACACTGGGGGTGTTGGAGGATCTGGCTCATGCTCACTGGATGGGTGACTTTGGGCAATGCATGTTCCCCACCTCTGAACCTCGGTGTCCCCATCTATAAAACTGGATAATCATAAGAGTAGTGGGTTGCAGCTATGGTGGGCAGCCAATGAGGCTGTAAGACACTTTTGCAACCTCAGGTGCTGAGAAATATCCTGGAGAGCTGGCAAAAGGCACTATAAGTGTTGGGGAGACTTGTTCTTTACCCACGTGGCTGCAGAGAGGGAGGCATGCACCCCCAGAGGCTCCACAGACCTTCTCCGCCCTTCCTCCTACCTTTGGGGGTGCTGTGGACTGGGCCCTGGTCACTCGCTTTACAAGAGCCTGGTGTCCACTTGTCTTCATCTACCCCATCTTCCTCACTGTCTGACGAGCGTGAGGAGGCGTAGGAACTACTGTGTTCCTCCAGAGACAGCTCGCTGTCAGAGTCCGAGTCATTGCCTGTAAAGTCAAAAGGCCTGGGAGGGTTAGCAAGGGGCTGACCAGTCCATGCTGGTCAAAGCTCCCCACCTCTTCCCTCCCCTTCCTTCCTCCCTCTCTCCCTTCCTTCCCTGATTCATGTGCTCATTTATTCACTCACTTTTTTACTTATTCATTAATTTCCTCATTCTTTGTCATCCACTCAAAAAGTCATGGCAATCATTCCTTCACTGACTTACTTATTTACTCGCTCATTAAGGTCACTTAGTCAACAATCGTTATAATCTCACTGATTGTAAACTCCTTGAGGGCAGGGACTGTCTTTTTCTGCTCTTTGTGTACCTCCAGGGCTTAGTCCATCACCTGGCACATAGTGGGTGCTTAATAAGTATTTAGCTGTTGATTCAGCACCTACTATATGTTGGGCACTGGGCCAAGCCCTGGTGATATGCAGAGGGAAAAGACAGCGCCTGCCCTCAAGAAGCTCACTCTCTAAAGGGGAGAGAACACACCAACATCTATATGCAGGATACATAGTCAGAGATGCCCAAGAATTAAGGGCCTAGGGAGAGGTTTCCTGTAAAATGTGGGACTTGGGCTGGCCTGGGCGGAGGCTGCCTGTCTTCGCTGTCCTTGGTCCTGAACTGATGAACTGATTCGTTGCCTGGCTCCCTCAGAGTTGGGCCAGTCACTCCTACACCTCCTCAAGACCGAGTCTCGTTCTCTCTCTGGTTCTGCTGTGTCAGGGGAATGCTCTTTTTGGGGGGATCCACACTGAGAACTTTAGAAATCATTCCTCCAAATAGTTACTCATTCACTCACCCCATTCATTCAAACACTAACTTATTCTTTTGTCATTCATCCATTCGCATGGTCATTGATTCACGCACTGGTGGATCAAGGTGGCCCAGGGCCAGCAGCTTGGAGGAGTCCCACGAAGGAACAAGACACAATCCCTGCCCTCAGAAAGCATATTAGAGGACCAAGGTCAGGGAAACCAGCATGGGAGCTCGGGGGAAGGCAGCTAGGGAGGTCCGTGAGGTCACCCCCATCTTCTCCAGAGAGCTGGGAAGACCAAGGAGGAGGGCATCTGGAGTCTGACCCTGAGAAATGGTCCGGCTAGCAGCAGGTAGACCAGGGGTGTCTTTGGGAGAGGGTAGAGGTGGGGGAAGGGATAGGAAGCATCCCATGTGTCTGCAGGGAAGGGGAGAGTGAAGGTCTCAGAGATGCAGGGATACAGAAAGGGGCAAAGAATCTCCATGAAAGGGAACAGTGAAATAGTCTGGGAGGGAGATGGGAGATAGGCTGTGGAGGAGGCCTCGAATGCCAGTGCCAGGCTAGCAAGGCTGTATTGTCCTGGAGAAAGGTTTCAGCAGATAGAACCAGAGAACAGAGGATACTCTTGGGGGCCCAGGCCTTAGGGGCAGGAAAACACAGTGGAGGGAGATGACTGACATGACTGAAGGTGAGAGACCCTGAAGGGAACCAGGTGAACAAGGCTAGAAAGGTCAGGGAGATTCAGGCTGGGGAGGGCCCTGAGTGCCAGGCCTGGAACAATTTCCATTTTATCCCCAAGACCCCAGAGAGCCCCCAGAGCAGAGGAGTGATGGAGTCAGAGTGGAGTATTGTGGTAGGAGAGAGAGCAATGGAAGAGAGAGGATGAGGAGGGGAGAATGTAGGGAGGAGGCAGGGAATGGGATGGATGAAGAGACAGAGGGAGAGGAGAGGAAAGAGAGACAGGAAGAAAGACACAGACATGGAGAGAGAGATAAAGAGGGAGAGAAACAGAGACAGAGAGATACAGACATGGAGAGAGACAGAAACAGACAGACATGGAGGGAGGAGTCTTGCCCAGCCTCCAGCTCAACGCCCCTGAGCTCCAGGGTGCCAGGGGGCTGCGGCAGGGGAAGAAGATTCAGCCCAGTGCAGCCCCAGCGCTGAGCCAAAGTTGCTCTCACCCCTGGGGTTTTTGCCATTCCTCCTCCGGAAGAGGTGGGTGTCAGGTTCTGGGCGGCCCCTTGCTTGACCCGAGGACACGCTCAGCTTCTTGGTTCCTTCCTCCCTGTGACAGAAGGGAGTGGTTCTCCTTAGGGGCTGCCTGGGGAGCCAGGGCTGTACAGTGGGGGGTGGGGAGAGGGCTGGGGACGTCCTGTCACCATCCTCTCCAATCTGAGCCAATGGGCACCAGCAGAAAGGGTTGGGATGTTTCTGAAGGAGTCAGGATGGTGTCGGCCTGGAAGTGGCCCTGGGGCAGACTGGCTCTCCCCATGATGGATGTGCAGGGGACTGGGCAGGGCACTAGGGCTGACCTGATGGCACTGTCCAGAGAAGCCGTGGACTCTCCCAGTGCTGTGCGGTACATGTTGGGTTCTTCGATGTAGGTGTTGTTGCAGTTTAGGGACCGCTAGAAGGGAGAAGTGGGCAGTGTGGAACCTCTGACCAGACAAGGGGCAGTAGTCTGGCCGACCCAGTGTGGACAATACTGCTGGTCCCAGGGGCAGGGCCTGGGCCTTCCCTAAGCAGAGTGGCTCCCTACTGCCTACCAAGGACAGTGACATCTCATCCTGGTATTCAAGGCCTCCCGCAGTATGATGCCCACTGGGAACTTGAAGCAAACCAGACTCTTCCTTGCCTCCAAAGTCAGTCCAGGCTTTAGTCCTGTCTGTGGCTTGGGAATCTCTCCAGGCCCCAGGCTCCTCCCTCATGGGAAGTCAGGGCTGGATACAGCCCCTTACTCCCTGCCGGCCATGTGACCTTAGGCCAGTCCCTTCCCCAGTCTAGTGCTGAGACAAGACTTGGTGGGATGAACCAGTGGCTTAAGACAGGCAGAGTGTTTATCCCTTGGGGGTCCAGGATGGTTCAGGGAGGGGGAAGTCTGAGGAGCATCGGCCCACTTTTCTGGTCCAGCCTGTGATGTCACTGGTGTGGGGACTCCAGCCCTGACACTGAAGCCAGTTCCTTGGCCCTGGAGTGTGCTAACCCTCCTCCTTCTCATTCTATCAATGGGGAAACTGAGGCACACAGAGAAGGCAGAAGGGGGGCTAGCACTCAGTCTCTGGGTCCCCCCTAGGGAGTGTCTAGGACCTCTTTGGGCCCTGGGAGCCTGAAGGAGTAGGGGAGGGGAGACACAGCCTTCAGGGCATAGGCAGGGGAATTGGGGTGACAGGTGAGAATCTGGGCCTTTGTTGGGGGCCTCACTGCAGGCTGACAACATGATGGCCTCTGAGAAGGGAGGTCAGAGTCACCGGGGCCTTCCTTACAGTCAGCAGTGTGGCCCTGGTGGTCGTGGAATCGTCTGGGTGGGCCTTCTTCCCCATCAGGGTGACCTTCAGGTGCTTCTGGACTTCCTTGTTGACCACACAGTGGAAGAAAAAGATGGCAAGCCCCTGGAGCGAGGGAGGAGCGTAGGAGGAGGTGTTAGAGGCCTAGTTCAGTGTCCCCCAGATGGCTCTGTTCCCCACTTATGGCCAGGCTGGGCCACACCAGCCTGGAGGGGCTTCCCCTGGTGCCCGGGTGCTGCCCTTGTAGCCCCATAGCAGCCCCAGAATCTGCTTTCCCAGAGAAATGTCGGTTTCTGAAAGCTGTCAAACTAGGGGAGAGCTGCTGGGCAGTGTGAGGGAGTGAGCCCAAGTTGGGGTCCACTGGGTAGAGAAGGAGGGATTCCAGAGGCCTTGGACAAAAGCCTGGGGAATCATGGGGCCCTGGAGTTGCCCTGCCCAGATGAAGGTCTTTAAGTAAAGCATTCAGTTTTCCAGGGAAAATCAGAGGTCTCAGAGGACACCTGACATTTTTTTGTGACAGCGGCCTTTGAGGGGCAGTGAGTTCTATGCCTCAGACTGTCCACTTCCCTGCCCAGGGAACCAGAATACTGCTTCTGTTGACTTCGTGGGAAGTCCTGGGGGCAGGGCTGTCTGCCCTTCATCCTGTCCCAGGGGAGGCCCCAGAGAGTCACTGTGCCTGGATGACCACACAGGTAGATAGGAAATACAATTCTTTAACCCAAGCTTGGGCAAAAGACAGAACTGGGCTCAAGATGGACTTGGGCTAATGGTGGTTTGGGGGAGAAGGGGCATGTGCTGGAATTCCCAGAAGTCAAGACCCAGCTCCTTGGGGGGAGATCCCTAAATCCCCTAGACTGTGTCAGCCACAAGGAGGGCATTCTATCCAAGTCCCATTGTACAGATGAGGAAACTGAGGGTGAGGGAGGGTCACTCAGAGGGAGAGGCACTTGGGGTCAGAGGATCACAGTGCACCTGTAACTGGGGGGAGGCTAAGTAGGGGCAGGATTCTGCTACAAGCGATGCATGGGAGAGAGCAGCTGACTGAGGACAGCTCTCTGCCAGGCAAGTGGGCTATGTCCAATTTCTGATCTCTCAGTCTAGGTCTATAATATATTACACATACATAGATGCTTTACACATGCATGTATTATATGTACAGTACATTATATATTAATGTAGAATAGAATTATATAGTAATTAATACATATTATCATATCTAACATAGCCTGGCTCCATCAGGTTCTTGGACCTGTCATGGGACCAACATCTTTTAAAAGGCAAATCATATATATAAACACATATGTCTACATTATTATATAGACAGATATACATATAATATTATGTATAGCCATGTGTACACACATATAAATACATGGAAAGAGAAAGACAGAGACAGAAACAGAGAGAGAGGGGAGAGAGGTAGAAGGAGAGGGAGATACACACACACACACAGGACAGAGACAGAGAGACAGAGACAGATCAAGAGGCAGGCAGGCAAAGGCAGTGGAGGGTGGTCAGGCTGGGCTAGCAGCCCCCTGGGAGGATCAGACAGGCTTACTAAAATGTTATTAGCTGGGGTGAGGGGAAGTTGGGAAGGAGAGCAGAAAGGACAATTTTTCTCAGTCCCACAAACCCCAAAGCAGGAGCTGTAGCCACAGGAGGGGGCTGCTCCTCGTAGACACATCACTGTGTCTGCCAGGGCCCCCTTCTTGTTGCCTCTACACCGGGACTTGGATCATACCCGAAATGCTGGGCTGGGTGAGCACCTAAGAGCCAGACCTCTGGAGATTCCCTTCGGATTCTAGGACAAACCTGGGGGCCTTAGAGACCAGCTGGTCAGTTCCAGAACCATCTCAGAGGTGAGAGGGACCTTAGTGGCCATGGAGTCCAACCCCTCATTTTACGGGATTTATCAGAGACCCAGGCTGTCCCTCAAGGCTATCCTGGTGAGGATTTGAATCCAGGCTGTCTGAGCTTCAGCCTGGTTCTATAATACTTGGGCTGTGACCAGACAAAGGAAGGCTGAGGAGAGCGAAAATCCCAGTCCTCCTGGAGCAGTGAGGAGACAGACTGTACAGGCAGCGGATTTAGGGTCCAAGGACCTATGTTTGAATGTGAGCTCTGCTGTGTGATGTTGGGCAGGTCCCTCAACCTCTTTGGTTACTTCTCTTAGTCAGACTAGATGGTGCTTAAGGTCCCTTTTGCTTCCAAAGTAATGAATTGTGACTGGTCTCTCTGGTGTCATAACCCATGCTAACACCAGCATCTTTCTCAGCACCAGTGTCGCTGAGTCTCAGAGAGTTTGAAAGGGGTCCCTGCAAGCCCATCAGGGATTTGTCCCCGCTCAGGACTGTCGGAGGAGGCCAGGCTTCGGGACTGGCAAGGGAGGAGAAGAAGTCAACTCCCAAACTCCTTCTGCATGGTCTCTCACCTGTAAGCAGCTGAAGACTGCGAAGAGATAGTGGAAGGCCATCACATCACTGTTGACAGCCATCAGACCCAGCAGCCACGTGGCACTGATCAGCAGGAGCAAGAGGAAGGCTGTTCGGAGGCCGGAGCTGTGAAGGGAGGCCCCACAAGTGTGAAGGGAGGCCCCACCATCCTGGGGGCCTTGGGAGGAGTCACCTCAGGGCCCCCGCCAGAGCAAGGTCGCTGGGGGACCTCACTCTGTTCTCAGCACGGGACACAGGGCACACATAGCACACAGTCTATGCTAAATAATGTGGGTTCATTTGAATGGAATGGCTGAGAATGGCAGCTTCTCTGTTAAACCTGAGGAGGTGACCTCCTTCCCCAGACAGACTCAGAGCACAGGCAGCAATTGGCAGAAATGCTTTGGGTATAAAAACAGGAGCAAGAAGTGGCCCCAGTTCTGGGTCTAAACTGGATTCCTGGGGAATGGGGACTTCACAGGCTCAAGACTTACAGTAGAGAGGGACCTGACAGGCCAGCTTGTTCAATCCACAAGTGTGAAAGAGGAGGAATTCTAGCCCACAACAGGGGAGAGCCTGGCCCTGGGTCACAGGGCATCCACATCACTCCCATGAGCCCGGAGTCACCGGCTACAATCTTTCTGGTGAGACCGAGGCTTGAGACCTCAGTGTCTCCCCTGTCACTGGGCTCTGATGACCTTTGGCTTTCATCATCTGCCCTGCCAACCCCCAGGCCTGACTGCCCCCACCTTTGGACCCTGGAACTCGTCATCTGAGGACCACTGGAACATGCCATTGGCCTCACAACTGAACTACCTTTTATGTAGTGTTTCCCCCAGGCTCCCCGTTAGAATGTGTGGTTCCTGAGGCTGCCACCAAGAAAGTGAACAGGGGCTCCACACCCCAGCGTTCCCAGACTCATGAGTTGCTCTAAACAGTGTGGGTGACAGCCAAAGGAATGAAGCTGCTTTCATGGTGTGTATAAAGTAGGCCTCAGTTCCCCTGCTTCTTGCCCATTTCCCCAGGAGGAAGTGATCTCCAAGCCCCTGGGGCTCCTGGATCCAGTGAGCCTCTTCTGTTTGTGGCCCATGAGAACATGTGGGTCTGCATGTTCCCCGAGGCATCCCAGCTCTCCCTCCACATCTGAACTCTTCCACCCTGCCAGGCTGGCCCTCACAACACACCACCCACATACATGATCCCGCTCCGGTCATAAGCACGGTGCTTTCGTCGGCAGGACATTCTTGCAGACAGGACAAAGATGATGGTGTTGAGCTGGGGAGAAGGCAGAAAGGCAATCATGACAGAAAATCCTGTGGATCCAGAGTTTGGAGTGAGGGAGAGGCGTGTGCATGGAGTCCTCATCACTGAGATCTTCGGAAGGGCAGACCCAGGCCAGAGGTGGGTCAGGGCTGGGGGTCCCACGCTCACTAGCTGAGTGACCACAGGCCACACGCCCAAGCTTCATGGACCTCAGTTTTCTTATCTGGAAAGTGGGACTAACAGTTGGTCATAATAATGCCAACTCAGCCCCAGCTTCCTTTACATCCTAGCTGACACCCCCTGCAGGAGGAAGGCCCCCATGCCTTATTTCCAGGGCCTTCCTCTGTAAGTTATCTCCTATTTAGCTGGTACAGAGCTTGCTTTGTAGACTGTCTGCATGGTGTCTCCCTGTTGCACTATATGATTCTTGAGGGCAGAGACTGGCTTTGGTTTCTGTGTCTCTAGCACCAGGCACACTGTAGGTCCTTGGTTGGGAAGCGACAAAGGCAGTGGGCCCGGCCCAGGCACTCACAATGACTACGATGCCGATGGGGCCCGCGAAGCTCCAGATGAGGGTGTCATGGACAGACAGCCAGCAGAAGTCAGGGTTCCCATAGCCTTGGGGGTCCAGACCCACAGCGAGACCTGGGACAGAAAATAGAAGGGTGGGAGGCTGGAGGGAGCACCAAGGCAGGACAGGGGCAGAGGGGACCTGCCCCCTTGGTCTGCTTGGCTCGGACGTCCCACAGCTTGTGCTTAATGGGGTGAGGGCGGGTTCCCTACCAGCTCTGAACCTCAGAGGGGCTAGGTGCTGACCTGTGACAATGGCTGGGATGCCCCAGCCCAGGACATAGTAGAACCGCATGTGCCCGGAGTCGATGTTCCTGACCTCAGTCAGCATGCGGTAGATGTGAAGGCCTTCCACGAACAGCCAGGCGAACGTGCTCATGTAGAAGTAGTGCAAAAGGATGGCGATGACCGTGCACGTGAACTGGGGGTGGGGGCACGCCAGACACAGTGTGGTTAGCAAGGCCCCCACCCATTGCCCCCCCAGCCAGGCTCCACAAGACTCTGGGGCTCCCACTGGCTCCACACTACAATGTACCAAAATGCCTCTGCTCCATATTCGAAGCCCTGCAGCTAGGGAGATGATGCCTCTCCTGTCCTCATCCATCCTACATGCCAGGGAAAGAGGCTCTCCCATGCCCTATGACTACCCCACCCCCAGCTGGGGATGCTCATCCTTCTTTCCTCCAGTTCCTGGGACCCCTAACTCCCTTCAAGTGCCACTTCTGACCCCACTCTCTCCACCAATTATTTTGGTCTCAACTTTGGTAGATTTCAGATGAGCAGAGACTAGGTCCACTTCCTTTATATCCCAGCCCTTAACACAGAAGAGGATGGACTCCTCCCCCCGCCCCAGAATGGAAGATGCCTGAAGTTAGACTACTTTTTCTGCTGATTACAACAACCACACATGTAACAGCATGCACATAATATAATGATAATGATCCCAAGGGCTGGTGTCAAAGGCTTGCCCACAATTCTCACAGCTTATCTGAGCTCATCTTCACAATAAAGGAGGGGACATGCTCTTAACACCCCCATTTCAGAGATGAGGAAACTGAGGCTGGGAGGGCTGAATTGCCTTTGTGGGGGTGGCACTCTCAGGTCCAAGGTGGGTTGGAGCGTGGGGCCCAGACCACCCTGAGCGCAGAGTCACATTACATATCACTGTCTACTGCCACGACTGGGAGCAAGTGCAAGTCTCCTGTCCATTTAGCAGAGTGGGGCGCCTCTGTCTACAGCACTGGAATATGGAGGAACGTCTTTGTCTTAGATCCCCATTCTGGTATTGTTGGGGACCTAGGGCTGCACATCCTTCCCCAGCCAGACACAAGATGGGGGGCACAGGAATGGGGCACAGGCTCTTGGTCTCTGAGGGAGGAGATAAAATGGGATAAAGAGCACAGCATTTGGAGCTGGAAGAGCCGAATTCGAGAGACACTGCCAGGTCAGTGAGAAACTGTTGGCCCTGAGTCTAACAAGACCCGGAGGGAAGAGTCTTTGTGACCACTGAGCTGAGGCTGAGGGATCTTGTCGGAGCCACTGGGTCAGGCACAGGTAGGCGCTAACAGCCTCTGTGGTCCCTTCTCACCTCAGATCCCTGCTCGTAGGCCCATCCTTACAAAATCAGTGTCAGAAAAGGGGGGAGTTCTCCTTCAAGCCCATTCAGCTTGCAGCTTTGGGCAGGGGGCCTCTTCCAGGAAACAGCAAAGACAGCAATATTCAGGTTCATTAATCATTGAGGCGGCTGGTAATCCAGGGGGTGGAGAGGGGGACCAGGAGCCACTCCTTGAAACGTGATAGTTAGATTCTAGAGACATAAAAAGTGGGCCCTGGGCCAAGCGCCAAACTTGGGGCCGCCACATTCCTCAGCTCGTTGCTCACTGGGGTATGGTGCTGGGGGCAGCTTCCCGGCAGGTGAGCACCTGAGTCATGGCCCAGGAGCAGGAGAGGATGGCTTGCCAATTCGGGAAGGGCTGCCCCTCATGTGGGGGCTCCCCCAGTTCCAATGAGAGAGATGGGAGCAGAGCTTGGGCAGCTTTCCCAGGAGAGAAGGTGACAGAGTGAAACACAGAGAAAGAGGGCCAGGCCCTCCAGATGCCCGACTCCCTAAGCTTGAGCCTGGCCGAGGCCAGAGCCAGGAGAGGAGGAGGTCAGCAGGCGGCTGGGCGCTGTGGAGCCAGCATGGCCTGGGCCTGGAATGCCAACTCCATGAGTCCTGGAGCAGGGAGGGGGCTGGAGACCATCCTAGTCCCTTCGCCTCCACAGTGTCATTCAGCATCTGCCTGAAGTCTCTTGACTGGGCGCATAATTTGGGTCAGGAAGTGGGTCACTGTGGGACCGCAGCCCCTGCTGTGGACAGCCAAGCTTCCCAGGGGTGTTGCACCTGGCATACATAGGTGCTTAATAGCTGTTCACTGACTGATGCAGATCCTAGTCCCTTGCCACCCTTGCAGGAGCTGCTGTGGTCAACAAAGGCCATGCCCTGTTGGCCGGGGAGAGTCACCTGAATGCCACAGTGAGGCCAGCCTGGAGCAGGCACAGAGGGCCAGTGGCTTCTTGGCCTAGTGGCAGCTGCTCCAGCTTCATAGGAAGGCACAGATCTGAGGGAGACTGCGCTCTGTTCTTTCACTGTTTGTGTTGATGGATTAAGACAAATACATAATCACTTGATAGGAAAAATGGGTAAGAAAATGGAAGAAAAGCCTCTGGGGACAGCCCGAGTCATACCATCTGGGGATTCACATCCCCCTTCTTGACTGTGCTTCCTGGGGCAAGTCATGGCTCCCTGAGCCTCAGTTTTCTCATCTGGAAAATGGGCAGAAAACACCCATCATACTGGAAACCTGGGGCTTTTGTGCCTCTGACGCCTCCATCCCTGCTCCCACCTGGCAGGCACCAAGGTCTCTGCAGAAAGCACTTTGCCAACATCGGGGCGTTCTCCAAGGACCACAAGGTTCTCCTCCCTTCTGTCCTGTAGGACACTGCCAGCGGCCTTGGGGGCCCCCAAGGCTCTGTCCTGGATCTTCCTCTTCTTTCTCTCTCCTTATTTCCCAATCTCCCTTGGATCCAACTATCAGACTAAGCAGATGGTTCCCAGACCCACAGATCCAGCCTTTACCTCTCCCTGGAGCCCTAGCCTCTCATCCCCTGTGGCCTTTTGGACACCTCAAAATTCGAGGCATCCCAAATTCAGTGTGTCAGGATTCATTATCTTGTCCCCCCAAACCTCTTCTGAAGCTCCGTTACTATGGAGACCGCCACCATCCTCCATCCAGTACTGTCACGTTCACACACACTCACCCCAACCTAATCTGTTATCCTGTGGTTTCTTTGTTATTTCTACCTTTCAGACATCTCCCGCCTGCCTTCCTGCCCTCCACACCAGCCCTGGTTCAGGGCTCAGGAGACCTCAGGCCTCTCTTAGGGGCAGAGTCTCCTAAGGGGTCTCCCGGCCTCCTGTCTCTACATCTGACCTTCTATCTAATGAGCTCCGCTGATATGCCTTGAAGACGGACCTTTCAGACCCTATCCTGGCCTTGCTGCTCCCCTGCCTCTGATTCCTGGCTTTCTCCATGACTCAGCAGCTGCCGGTGTCCCCCCCAGACTGTGCCTTGGGTACCCTGGGGACTGACCCAGAGTCTCCTCACCCGAGGGGGACTTGGCAAGGGCAGCGATGGTGTTTCTGTCTTTGTTTTCAGCCGGGCATACAGTAAGTGCCTAATAAATTCCCATCATTCCCCTTCCGCTCTGGAACTCCTGGCTCCTTCCAAGGCTCAATGCCAGGGGTGGGTCCTAGACAAGGCCTTCTCTGACCTCCCCCCATTCATCTGCAGCTATTTTGCTGATGGGGTATACCCCCAAAAGAACACAAGCCCTTGAGGACAGGGCCTGATTTGCAGGTTTTTGTCTTTGCCCCAGTGCCTAGTACAGTGCCAGGCACATGGAAACTGCCAAACTGAAAGGAAGTTCTCTGGAGGCCAGGATGGGCCATCCGCAGGGAGTGGCATAGTGCCTGGTACACAGAGGAGCTTAATAAGTGAGACTGTGCTGTCTTGGATGCAGTCCTGGGCAGAGAGGGACTGAATCACATGACCTGGAAGCCCACCCCACCCATTAGAGATTCTGGGCTTGATTCTAACCCTAAATGCGCTGGTGCCCATAGTCATGCATACAGCAGGTGCTCAATACATGCATGTTCTGCGGGACTGGAATGGATGAATCGAGCAGCGAGGCCCAAATCCTGGCTATGGGGGAAGTGAGGAGGTCCACTGTTTAGTGCTGCCACCCCCTCCAACAGCTCTGGCCTGGGAGGCCAGGGGTCTAGGGGAATGAGCCAAGGAGTTTGAGGAGTTTGGGGAGCTGAGGGGCGGGGGTGGTGTGGTTACCGGGTTTTCTGTCTGGTCAATCCCGATCACAAAGACCAGCTGGGAGGAGAAGAGGGCCGCAATCAGATTCCGGTGGATGCTGTGAAGATTAGCGCGGAGGGACCGAAGCAGAAGCAGCATCATGAAGGCCATGAACAAGGCGGCCAGAGAGATGGAGACGCTGGTGTAGGTGACAATCTTGAGGGGGAGGACCTCGCCGTGCTGCAGGATTGAGAGGGCAGGATGTTATGGGAAAAGTGAAGGAGCCTGGGAAACTGCAGCTGGGGCAGGGGCATGCAGGGGAGAGCCTGGTGCCCCAACCAACAACGAGGAGCCCTGGCAGAAGCAGAGGGCCCTTTCCACCCAATATCTCCTCTGGCATCACAACCACCCAGCCAAGCAGGTACTATGGAGGGCATTGTCCCCATTTCAAAGAAGAGGAAAATAAGGCTGAGACAGGAAGAGACTTGCTATGTCACAGTTAATAAATGTCAGAAGCAGCATTTGAACCCAGGTCTTCCTGCCCTCTCTTCATTGCAAAATATTGTCCCTCATGGATCATTATGCCCATTTTACAGCTAAGTACACTGAGGCTGGGATGGGAAGGTGGGGTGAGGTGAGATGGGTTGGGGTAGGCTCCAGGGCTGGTAGTGACAGCTAGCTAGATGAGGTCATGATCTCCTCTCTGGCTTCTGGGCCACTCCCTGCAGCCAGTAAGCATATTCCTCCCAGCCAGGCCTAGAAAGGGGACACTGTACATTTCCAGCCTGATTGAAGATTGCCCCGGTGAAACATTAACCAGTCACTGTTCTGAGGCCCTTAGCAGGACCTGGGCTTCTCAGAAGGCCAGAATAGGATTGTCTCTCAGACCAGTCAAGCCCTATCCTGAGACTGCTCTGGAAAATCTCAGCTCTGGACCTGGGCCCTGACGGACTCACTCTCCTGGAGGGATAAGTCTGATGCCCGCCCATTCTGTGAATGGCCCAGCTTGTCATATGTGGCCTTTGTGAGCACGTGTGTGAGAGAGGTAAGCTCAAGAAGGAATTAAATGGCTCTTAATAGATGATGTTCTTAGGCCCTTCCCAGCTCTGACACACCCTTTTCTGAGGCCCCTCCCAGCTCTGCCATTCCCTGTTCTAAGGCAGGATTTTCTAACCTCATCTGTGCCATGAACTCCCTCTGCTGATATGGTGACGCTTGGAGACCCTTTTAAAGAATATTTTTAAATGCATAAAATTCATATGATTACAAAGGAAATCACTTCTATCCAATGGAGCCCTGGTTTGGGAGCCCAGCCCAAGGCCCATCTGCCGCATGAGGGGTTGTCCTCACCTCACGCTTGGAGATGTCCATCAGCACTGCCAGGCTGCTTGTGTGGATGCACTGGCAGGTGATGTGACTGCTGTTTCTGGAGACCAACTCACAGCCTTTGGCAGACCAACCTCCCTCGCCCCGGCTCCTGCAGCAGAGAGGGTCATCCGTGAGTCCCCACCTCCCCACCCGAGAGCCCTCCACTCCCAGTAACCTGGGGTTCCCAGGCCTTGGAAGAGGCAGGGGGGCAGCTCTGGGATTCCTAGGGAGACAGGACCAGCCCAGGTGGCTCCCTACATCTGGCCTGTGGCTAACACTCTCTTGGGTTCTGTGGCCTCAAGTTAGGTCCCTGAGAGCAAGACTGTCCCATGTAGTCTCTATATTCCCAGCACTTAGCATGCAGTAAGCACCCCAGAAAAATTTCATTCATTCGGGACTCTCAGAGATGTCCTACTTTCAGACCAGAGGATTAGGGTCAGAGCAGGGTCCCAGGGCTTCTTTGGTTGCAGACATGGGAGCCCAGGGCTCCAGAGTCCTGACCCAGGGCTGTAACTGGGCTGATACTGTAGCCTCCCACCAAGGCTTCCTGGGGCTTTGAAAACTAGGAACTGTGGGAAGGCAAGCAACCCCGACAGTGGCCTGTGCTGTCCAGCAGGCTGCTGCCCCATCTCCTGCTGGGCCAGGGTTTTATCTGGGCCTGGGGCCTTGGTTTTCAATGGACAGTAGTCTACAGGGAGCAGAAGTCTCACTCACAGCCCACTGCATCATCCTTTAGGAGGGCAGAGGGGCTGCTGCCAAAAAAGTCATTTCTTCAAAGTCAGGGTTGCTTAAGAAAGGACAATAAAAGCATTCTGGTCGAACACACCTTTTGTTATTGGGGGTACCTTTCATCCAGGAATCCCTAAGCATTTTATGAGCCCTGCTCAGAGACAAGTGCACGTCCTTTCCATTTTGCAGATGGAAAGTCAGACCTCAAAGCAATGAAGAGACTCATCCAAAGCCAGGGAAAGAGCCCACGTTCTCCTCAATTCTGAGAAAATGGTTGCCCCCCCCTCCACCCTCAGTTTACTCATTTATAAAATGGGATGTAAAAGTTAATAAGGGTCTGTCTACCCCTTCTGAAGGTTCTTAGATAAAAGCCCCTGCAGCGGGTGATTAAAAGTAGTGACTAATTGCCACGTCTCTGGAAAGACAATGAGATGTTGCCAGAGGAGGAAGCTGGTGGGGTCAACAGCGCATTTAAACTGATGAAGCTGTTTTATGGCTGCTTTTGTTCAGACATCACAGACCCTGAAGGAAACAACCTCATGCCCACCTCCAGACAGGACCGCCCTCCTCACAGGGATAGACATACAGAGACACCTGTCTGCCCCCACGGAGGTGAGCCCGCCTCTGCCCAAGATCCCAGGCCTTCCTTCACCCCTCAGTTCCCCAGGATCTGGCTTTCAATCAACATTTATTAAGTGCCTACTACGTGCCAGACACTGGGATGAGAGCCTTCTCATCCTATGGTCCCATGCTTTGCCAAGTATTTTACAAATATGATCTTCTTTGATTGCCACTACAATCCTGGGAGGAAGCACTTTATTATCCCCCTTTACAGAGGAGGAAACTGAGGCCAACAGGGTTCACTGACTTGCTCAAGGGTCACCCTGCTAGTAATTGTCTGAGGCCAGATCTGAACTCAGATCTTGCCCTGTGGCCCAGTGGTCCGTCTGCTGCCCTAGTAACTGCCTCTAGAACCTCGGTCTCCAGGGCAGGGTCATGGCTGGACACCCAGGAGCATGTGATCAGGCAGTCAGGGGGGTCTCCTGCCATAACAAGCCCCATAGTGGGGCACAGTCACACTGACCGCTCGGCTTCCCCTTTCCACTGTGGTGGCTCCTGACCTCCTGAGAGGGCCATGGTGATGCTGACATCTCAACCTGGGCCCTGGGAGCAGCACAGTCCCCCACAACCCCCCAGTAATGCAACCCCCCACCATCCCCCAGCAGCATAGCCCCCCTGCCACCCTCCAGCAGTGCAGGCCCCCTGCTATCCCCTAGCAGCATAGGATCCACCCCCAAGGGTACCATAGCACTTGGCATAGCCCCAGCGCCAAGAGGTCAGAAGCCTCGCTCCCTGTCCCCTTCACTGACCTGAGGGAGTGGTTCCAGAACACGCAGACCGGCTTGGTTCTTTCTTCCATCTCCAGCAGAGTGTATTCGATGAGAATGGGGCGTCCTGGCTGGCCAGGGGGCAGGACTCCCTCGCTGTGCAAGAGGGTGCTGACGATTGGGGTGTTAATGATGGGCCGATGGGGCAGTCTGGAAGGAAAACCAGGACAGCATAAGTCACAAATGCTGCGAGGAAAGAGAAAGGTCCTCCCTGCGTGGAGAGGAAGGCCAGGGCTTTCACTCCTTATTCTCCAATGGGCTGGGTCCACGGGAAGTTCATATGGTCAGGAATTTAGAGACCGTCTGGTCCAACCCTTGTTTTAGAGGCAGACAGAGAGTGACCACTAGCCCTGGGCCTCTGCCTCAGCCTTACTGCTCCTCCACTGGACACTGTCCTCAGAGCCCTGACCTGTCTGGGCCTCTGGGGCAAGGGACCGGGCAGAGCAGGGACAGGACTATTCTCAGTCCTGCTGTCAGGCTGCTGTGGAGGGCATCTGCCCGAGGCGGGTGTCAGGAGAGGCCTCTGTGGATGTGGCTAGGCCCTCCTGAAGCTTGGCCCAGGATCGGAGATGATGGAACCCCAGATGCTCACCGCAAGCTCCTGCGGTCGGGGTCATAGTGCTCGGGCAGCAGTTGCCCAAGGGAGCGGTAGATGAGGACCAAGGCCACAGCGTGCTGACTCCACTCGTCTGACGGTCGCTTCCTCCTCTTCACCAGGGGGTCATCGGTGATGGGGTCAGCAAGGTCGGCTCGAGGAGTCACTCTGTGCTTGGAGGGCTTCACTGTGGGTACATCTACGAGATTAACCAGAGTGGGCATTAATGGGAGACCAGATTCTGGGAGGCTGGGAGCCAACACCAGACTGCACATAAACCTGCCTCCAGGTCTGCTGGTCTGGCTTCATGGCTCATTGGGAGTATTTTCTCCCCCTTCCCATCTTCCCAGACCCTCTCAGACTGCCCAGGGCCAGGGCACTGAAGAGAATGAGAGGCTTAGCAGAGGAAGAGCTCAAGGCCCCATCCGTGCAGGGAAGGACCACTTCTCACAGGTCAAGAGCTGGCAAGGACCTTTCTACAGATGAGGAAACTGAAGTAAAGTCACTTCCTGGGGATGGTCCAAGCTCTGAGAATCAGGGGGAGCTGAAGCCAGTCTTCTAGAGTCAATGCCTGCTTTTTGCTACTCTGGTTGGTCTCTCATAAAAGGTGCTGCTTCTGAGGGACTTGGACCCTTCTGAGGTTTTCTGTGGTGCCCAGTGCCCAGCATAGCGTGCTGCCTCTGACCTACCTCTCCTGTCTGAGGGCTGGAAGAGGTGGGCAGGGAAGAGGACAGAAGATTCCAAGTCCTCGGGGTGATCCTCAGAAATCTCATTGAACCGTGGCACCCTGGCTCCCGTGAAGTTGGACTTGGCGAAGATGTCGGCGGCAAGAACTGTAACACAACGTGTTTTGTCAGGCCCTGGGGTCCTAGGGACCCAGGGCCACATGCCCAAGATGTCGTTGCTGGGGGAGGCAGCATAGCCTGCCCAGGCATCGAGCTCGCCTGGAGAATTTGGTCTGGACTGCCTGTTCACCCCCCACCAGAGGGGAGAGGGCAATGGGCTCTGTTCCCTGGGTTGAGGCAAATGACCCTGGTAGGGGAGAGTTGGAGGGAGGGAGGGGAGCGGTGCAAGCTTCATTTGTATCATGGACATTTGGGCAGCCACCTGCCTTCCCAGGATCATGTTTTAAAGGCATAAAATTCCCAGGGACAATACCATTATAAGGTTAAAAATAAAAAACAGTTTTGTTGGTTAATTCAAGGTTGAGCCTTGTTTCAGCCAGACCTCTCTGTGTGAGCAGAGTTCCTCTCAGGTCAGAATAGCTCTGATGACAGATCTGGGGGGTCTGCTGGCAGCCAAGGGCTATCCTGGCTCACTGTGGGAATGACCACCAGGGATGGTGTGCTAGGACAGGTGTTTGGGGGCAGGAGGTGGAGGAGAGAGGCCCCCACACCCATGGCCCTAGTCAGTAGGATGACTCCCCGAGTCTTCTTGTCCTGCTGGACCTGGGCCAGCTTGGGGAGACTTTAGGGAATAAACACCAGGACCCCATGAACACCGAGGGCAAAGAGGTGGTAACAGAGTGTTGGTGGAGGACCCTGTGCACCCCTCTGCCCCCATCAGCAATCACTACTTACTCATGTTGGCTGTGATGATAACAAAGGGCTTCATGTAGGTTCTCCTCATGTTCTTCACCAAATTGTAGAAATAATCCTCAAAGTGCCTGAGCAGGTGCGCCGAACCACCCTCTGTGCGCTGGATTTGCTCCCAGGAGTCCCTGTGGGAAGGGTCCAGCAGGGCGCTGCCTGCTCGGATGAGATTCTGGAGGGATGGGAAGCAGGGAGACGGAGAGACGAGGCCAAAGTCACCTCCTAGAGAGCCGCTGGATGGCACCCATCACCACGTCTGCTCTGCATGGGCTACCATCCCCATTCTGCAGAGACGGAAGCCGAGTTCGAGGCAGGGACACACCCCCCAGCTTGGGAAGGGCGCCCAGCCTGGCCTCCCATCCCTACTCCTGGGTAGAAGGCTGCTGCCACCGCAGCACAGAGAACATCAGCACCCCATGTCCCCTGCACTGGAGGATTACTATAGTTCCAGGAAGCCCCAAGTATTCATCGAATTTGACCCCTTCAGAGGCAGGAAGTTGGAGCCAAGAAAGGCAAACTGGGGGGGACCTCAGAAAGGCCCCTGGGAACCCTCTGGCCTCCACTTTCCTCCACCTTCAAGAATCTCTTCAGGGTCCTGATGGCAATGGCAGGCCTGGCACTCACATGTTTGCAGAAGGGCCCTTGGGCAGCTCTGCTGGCTCGGGCTCCTGACCCCTTCCCCTTGAAGCATTTCCTCCCCAATCTCAACCAAGATTCCAGATGATGAGTTTATTGTGGTTTTTAAGTTATAAAGCTGGAAGTCCTGTTTTCTCAGTCAAAAGATCTGGGTTCAAATTCTGCCCCTATGACCTACAGTCTCATAGACTTAGAGCTGAAAGAGACCTCATAGGTCAACCCCCTCATTTTCAGATGAGGAAACTGAGGCCCAGAAACAGGTAGCACAGTGCTGTGGATAGAATGCCTGACTTGGTTCAAATCTTGCTTCAGATATTTACTGCTGTGTGACACTGGGCAAGTCATGTCCCCTCTGTGGGTCTCAGTTGGACTCAGGAATCCCCAAAAGGCTCCCTAGGTCTAACTCTATGAGCCTGTGGTAAGGCATTTGCCCAAGGTCACTTAGCGGTCACTCAGTTGTCACCAGGGTCTGAGCCCTGCTCCTTGCCGACTGTGTGGCCCTGAGCAAATCCCTGCCTCTCTCTGGGTCTCAGTTTCCCTATCTATAAAAATAAAGGCTGGGCTTGAGGTCCCCCAGGCTGACTGAGAGAAAGGGCCTGGAGAATGTGGAGGATGGACCCAAAGCCAAGTCTCTCTGATCTTTCCTGCTGTCGTTGAGTCTCAGTTTCCTTATTTATAAACCAGGACAATGATTTTTCATTCTGCCCCCAGGGGCTGTCAGTAGGAAAGTGCTCTGTCAACCTCCAAGTGGGCAGAAATGGGGGCTGGCATTATTATTACCTGGGGGGGATTCCAAGGACAGGGTGGGTGGGGGCTGCAATCTGCCTTGGTGGAAGAACTGTCCACACAGAAGCAGCTCCCTACAAGACCGTAAGCTCAGTGCAGGCAGGCCTCCTTACCTCGTTGAAGTCCACGTCTCTGGTGGCTGCTAAGTCGAAGCCTTGCTGCTGGCTCTCGTGTTCAAGCACACGGATCATGACTTGGTAGGCGGTCCGGACGTCGTTCCCATACAGGACGTCTGAGGACCTGGTGATGTTCTCCAACACGCGGATGATATGGATTGATTTGTCCCCATCCATTCTGGTCTCGTTGCGAAGGAGCTTTTCATTCTGAAACAAGAAGTAGGAAAATGAATGTTTTAAAGGGGTCGGTTTTAGCTAACATTTTTTTGTAATTTAAAATTCTGGTTGCAAACATAAACACTTAAAAGCGCTGTGCTCCCCCCAACCACCCACATCCTGGAGAAGCTTCAAGCCTTGGTAGCAACCAATCAATCAATCACAAGCATTTATGGAGCACCTACTAAGAGCCAAGCACTGGGTTGGGCACCTCACTGTCATTTTTTATGAGTGTCCCCCCTTGGCAATGTTGGCAGACGTGTCTCTCTCCCCTTAGTTAAGTTAGGTCTTGGACAATACAGCTGGGGTCCATCCATGGCCCTGCACTCAGAGATTCTCTTGCTGGGAGCAGGACCCTGCCAGAGCTTGGCCTCCCCCAGCAAGGCCTTCCAGAGCCCCACCATCTCCCTACTACAATGGAGCTCAGCAGTTGCCCAAAGTAAACCCCAGGTGAATTCCAGGAACCCTTAACAGATATGAAGAACTCTGGGCATCGGTGCCCATCCTCCACTGGTACTCCTCTCAGCCATCAGCTGAGTGCACCCAGGTCAGGGAGGGTTTAAACCTAGCTCCAGTGATGGGGAGCCTGGGAGCTGGGCTGCCATGGGGAGGAGGGCAGAATGGGGCTAGCAGAGAGAAGATACAGCACCCACAGTAATTCGCAGCCCAACAGCTAAAGCAAAGGGCTTGGCATCTCTCAATGGATAGAGTGCCTTCATGGGGAGTCCCGGCTCAGGGGCCTGCAGCGGTGCTGTCCTGGCTCAGAGCACTGTCCTGAACCTTTGTCTTTGCCATTGGTGGGCTACACAGAACCTCTGACCAAGATTTGTGAAGTAGCCCTCTTACCATGGTTTTGAGGCCCAGGAAGGTGGAAGTTGTACAATTGAAGAGCTCTGGGGGCAGCCAGCCCTTCTCACTGCTGCAGTGGCGGATGGCGTTCCCTGGGGAGTCAAGGCAGAGCAACATCTGAGAGCCCCTGACCACCCCACCATGTGCCTCCCGTGCAACAGGACCAGGGTCTGCCCTCCAGGAGCTCAGACAGCACATCCACACACAAAAAAACACACCAAAAAGAATGCTGAATAAATACAAAGGGATCTCAGAGGTGGGAGAAACTGCTGACAACTGGAGATCCTGAGTGCCACCTAGAAGGAGAGAGTTGGGCCTTCCAAGAGAGGAGGGAGGGAGCAGAGCATTCTAGGCAGGGGATACTGCCTAGGCAAAAGCATGAAGGTGGGAAATGTACCAGTAAGAGGCTGGAACACAGAATGAGAGGGAACAATCTGAAATCATTCTAGAAAGGTAAGCTGGAGGTAGGTTGAGAAGAGCTTTAAAGGGCAAACGTGTTTGGAGTGTGACATGGTCAGTCTTTTGGAGGGGAGAGAGCCCTGAGGCAGAGACCAATCAGAAAGTCATTGCAACAGTCCAGAGGAGAGCTGATAGGGCCTGAATTAGGGGGTGACTGGGGGAGGGAAGACACAGGGCAGCACACAAGAGAAGATGGGGAGACAGAAGGGACAAGGCAATTAATGAATGCTTCAATGAGCATTTATTAAGCACCTATCATGTGCTGAGCCACGGGATACAATGGCAGAAAACCAAACAGGCCCTGCCCTCTAGAAGCTTCCCCTCAGCATGTACTGAGTCAAGGACACTCCACATGGAAGAAGGAGCAGACACTCATTCCTTCATTCATTCACCCACTCATTCATTCATCCATCCATCCATCCATCCATCCAATGAACAGTCACTAAATGCCTGTTTTACGTGCAGGGCACTTGGCTAGCTGGCCCATGGAGAGGAGGAAAAAAGCCAGATGACTGAGAGACCACCTGGCTGGCAGAAATATTTTACTGTAGCATGGGCAGTGCCCAAGGAATGAGGTAGCCATGGAGCTCGGGGCAGTGGGCCTGGTCTGCCATTGACCCTCTGTGTCACCACTTACCTTCCCCCTGCCCTCTCTAGGTCTCAGTGAGATACCTCTCACTCATGAGGTAGTCATGAGAGATGCACTTGGCAGGCTCTAAGGGTGGGCAGCGCCACTGGGCATCCCATATGCTAAGGACTTTAGTGTCTCCTGGAAGGATCTGTGCCCAGGATTGGCCAGGGATCATCCTTGCTCAGTGAGTGTTTGACCATCCTAATTGGCCTCTGGCCTACCTGTTGGCTTGCTCTTCCACTCCACGAATCCATGCTCACACTTACCCACAGATCCCTTGGGACAGGGCACGGCCGCTGGCTGCCCAAACTTGGTTTGCGGCCACCAGATGCCAGCCTCAAATGCGCGGGGACAGCCACTGTAGATTACTGGGGCACATCGGAGGAAAAAACAACACATCAGAATATTGTGTCTGAAATGAGACTCGCTATTCCCCCAAGGCCTCTGCATAAAGTCTTTTCTGAGCAGTGTATGTATTCTGCGAAATGTCAGTCATACTCAGTGTGGGCCTCAGTTTCCCCACTGGCTCCTAACATTCCTCCAGTTCAGTTCTAGGACCATGACTTGACTGACACTGGGTTTCTACTGAACTGGGGCATTGGAAGGGCTTGGCTGCATGGGGAGGGGGCCAGGAGGGAAACTTTATGGGCCATTTTATAAACCATTCTCCTCTCACTCCCAGGGCCAAGAATTTCCATGAAGGCAGAGATCTCAGAGAAAGCCAAACCAGAAGTCCATGTGTCACACCCTTCCTGCAGATGGGATGTCACCAAGAGAGAGGAAAGAGGTAGGATAGAGAGAAGACTCGATTTGGAATCAGAGGCCCCAGTGACTTTCCCTTTGCCAGGCCCTCAGTTTCCCCTCTCTGTATAACAAGGACATTTGGCTGAATGGTGTCTGAAGTCCCTCCCAGATCTAAGAGTTGATAAGTTTAGGATCCTGATGAAGCAAAGTCCCTCAAAACCCTAAAGGTGGGTGCATTTGGGGATGCAGGTCTGTTGGGTATTTTCAGTATTCCCTCTGCCTGTGGCTGCACTGGTCATCGACCCCAGGAAGGGAGGCACCCACCTTCACAGCCCTGGGTGGTCACTTCAGCAAAGGGATTATCACAGCGGTTACACTGGCGCCCGATCACCCCTGACTTGCAGGCACATTGACCTGTCTCCATGTCACAGGTCCGCGTGTGGGAGCCAAAAGGGAAACAGTCACATGGGGAACACGTCTCCTGGTTCTGGGGCTTGTAGTAGTTTTCCTGGAGGTGTGGAGAGAGGGAGAGAGAAAAGGAGAAAGGGGAGGGGAGAGAAAGGGGAAAGGAGACAACCGAGAGAGGGAGAGGAGAGGAGGGGAGAGAAAGGAAGGAGAGGGGGATACACCAAGAAGGTATGGTTCAAGTTCAACTCAGAAAACATTTATTAAGCCCCTACTATGTGCAGAGCATCCTGTCCTCAGGACGGGGAGACACAGAATGAGACCTCAGTCAGGCCCAGCCCTGCTGGAGCTCCTGGTCAGATTGATCCTACATCGTATCCTCTGTACACCTATCCCTGGTCCTCAGGGTCCTCCAACTGACCTGCCTGTCCTTAGCTCATCCCCAGCTTCTCTTTACACACCTTTTTCAAAAGAAACCGTGGAGGGCAGGGGTTTGGGGGAAGGAAGGGGAGAAGTGGCATGACACCTGGGGCACAGCTGGCCCCAGAAGCCACCAGGAGGCAACAGGGAGGGGCTAATTACCAGCCTCCCTCTACTTACCTTGCATTGACATTCTCCATTGGTCTTGTTGCAGTCTGGGTCAAAGCCTTTGCTGACCTCACAGTGACAGGGGCCACACACAGGGTTTCCCCACCAGCCTTTAGGACATGGGAGGTGGATTCTGTTTGGGAGTGAAGAGCATGGACTGAACCTTTTGTCAGCAGAGCCCCTCCAACAGCCACCTGCCGACTGGGAGGAAGGTATGCCCCCCAGGAGCTGGAGCAACTTCTCTCCAGTGGGTGGCACAGACCCTGGCCTCCACATGGATGGGGATGTTCCTGCACAGGCCAGGTCACTGCCCAAGGGCACTCACTGGGCATCTATGTTTGCTCCTGGATGAAAAAGAGGGATGACCAGGAGAACTTCCTTGTTCTCTGGCCCCTCCCAGCTCTGACATCCCCTGTTCTCTGACCAGTTTCCTGCTGAGTCAAACAGGGATGCTCATCTGGGTGCGGCCTCCCTCCCAGGCAGTAAAGAAATGCCCTCACTTGTTTTCACAGTACTGCCCGTAGTAGCTCTGGCCACATTCACAGGTGTAGCCATGTGCGGAGCTGGGTTTTCGGACACATGTTGAGATGTGTTCACAGGGGTTCAGGTTACACACGTCCACGCAGTCTCTCCCAAAGTAGCCTAGGAGGGTAGGGAAGACCATTCCATCAACTGCTGACCAATGGATGGCTTGGTGTCTGACACCTCAAGGACTCTGGGCTCTTCCTCAGGGCTGAAGCAGTGGCTAATTGCTCGTAGCAGGGGAATGTGAGGGGACACACACACACACACCCATATATCCCCTTACATCCTCACATAATATACTCCCCTACAGTCTCACATACACACACACACATACACCACACCCCTACATTCTCACATAATACACAGCCCTACAGGTTCACACCTACACTCACACTCACACACAACACACACACACACATCCCCTTACATCCTCACATAACACACACTCCTACAGTCTCACATTCACACTTACACACACACTACACACATTCATCCATACACACACTCTCATACACACACATACACATAACACATGCACTCATACCCATCCATACACACATACTCTCATGCATACACATACACATACCCCTACACTCGCACCCAGTCCCCATCCCTCAACAGTCCCCTGGGCACCTAGGGAGGGGAAAAGATAGAGGAGGACATGGCCCAGGATGATAGATACTCCCTCCTGACCCTGACCCTTCTTAGCTGGGTGGCCCTGGGGAGCCACCCCTGCAGGCATCCCCGGGGGGAGCCACCCCTGCCCTGCGGATCTTACCTGGGTCACAGATGCATGAGAAGCTATCCCAGTCATCCACACAGTAGCTGTGCTTAGGGCATGGGCTGGATGCGCACGGGTTGTCCAGGGTACAGCCATCCTTCACCCTGACCTTCAGAGCATCCTTCATGTTCAGGGTCAGGATGTTGGTTGACGTCTCCCCCATTCTCACTCCCTGGGATAAGAATGACTGGTTTAGCTCCATGATGGAGAAATTGGGCTGGTCCCTGCCTGCCTGCCTGCCCTTCCGTGGTGCTTGGAGGCCTCTGATAATGGTCCCAGGGGGGCAGAGCAGGTGCTAGGGGAGGACCACTCAGGTGAGGGGGAAGAGGCTGGAGTCTGCGGCCCTGGAAGGAGGACTCACCCTCAGGGATCTTGGATGGGGCCGACTCTACAAGGAAATGACGTGCCAGGGGGGCACTGGACATGAAGCCAGAAGGCTTTGGCTCCAGCTTTGACACTAGACCGTGACATGTGGAGGACATCAGTCCCTTTGCACTGTCTCTGCTCTGGACCTCAGTCTCCTCATCCATACTATGGGCCTTTTTTGTCTCCAGGGTAATTGTGAGGAAAAGCCCTTGGCAAAGCTGGATGGGAGAGAGAAGCTGCTGTTTGGGATTTTTGTGAATCAAGCTCAGAGTAGAGATCACAGGGAGGGGACCCAAGCCCCAAGTGCTGTGAAGTGGGGAGTGTGGGGAGCCTGGGGCGGGGTCTGAATTACTGTGCCAGGTAGATGCAGTTCACACAGCCATGGAGTCTCCCCCAATGCCAGTGTCGACCCTGTGTCTGTGCCTGGGGTCTCCCAGACAGAGTGGGGCAGAGGCGGGTCTCCCTAAGGCTGAAGCTGGCACTCCCTCCGCTGCCACTCTGCCCCCCACTACTGACCAGTTATTCTGACACTGTAAGGAATAATGACTTTGGACCCAGATTCATGAGAATATTGATGCAGAGCGAAAGTGAAACACACAAGGACGGTAACCACCACAAAACAAGGTAATGCCGTGGAATCTAGATAGGGGAGCCTGGCCCCGACCACGGAGGATGGCCCCTCCTGCTTCTCAGGTGTGGAACGCTACGCAGGATGCTGGCATAGGCTAATGGTCAGTCAGGTTAAATCCTTTATTTCTTGTTTTGTTTCCCTCTTTCCGCTTTGTTTAATATTCTTTGTGTCTGAGAGCAGGGAATGAAATCTTAATAATGATAGACAGCATTTCTCTAAGGTCAACAAAGTGCTTGACACGGTGTCTCACGTGGTCTGGAAATGAAATGAGGCTAAAACCAAAGAGGAATGAGGTGAGAAAGAACAGGCCCCTTTGGGACAGAGCCTGGGCAGGTGATCCTGGACAGCTCCCTCCTCCGTAGGTACCTGCATGCAGCCGGAGAAGCCCTGTCGGACCACGACCTGGTCTTCAGAGAGGCCGCCCACAAGGATGCTCCTCATCTTTAAGCCAGGAAGCTGGTTGCCAATTTGCACCGTGTTCTGTTGGCAAGAGAACGCAAAGGGGACCAGGGTCAGAGGTGCCTGGTTAGAGTGGGACAATGCCCATTCCTACAGTCAGGCCTGAAACAGGGTCTTCCATGGTGGCTGAATAGCAGCCAAAGCTGCGAGGCTCCACAGATTTCTAATTAGAGCTTCTGCCCTGGGGGCCCATTGGGGCAGTCCTAATAAATATTTGATGATGTGAATGAGGACTAGTCAGAACAGTGAAGAGACCCCAAGACCCTGGCCCAGGCAGCTCCTCCAGGCATCTGCAGCTCTCCCTTTCACACACAAGGTCCCAGTGGCTCCTCTGGGCCATCTGCAACTCCCCCCGCCCCACCTCCTGGTCACCTCTTCTGGGTTCTCCCCCAAGCCAGGGCAGCCATACCCTCCAGAACCCACCTGCTCCAGGCCATAGTCCAGGGTCATCATGGCCAGGTATCTGATGTCCTTGCCATCCTTGGCACTCTTCAGCTCAATGAGCAGGTGATGCCACTTGCCGTCACTCACACGGGACCTGCCCAGCCTCATGGAGGCCACCTCCAAGGGTCCATGGAAAACAGCAAAGTCTATGTGGCTATGGAGTATCTGTGATGGAGGAATCGAGAGGTTCACACCTGATCATGGAGGGGATGCTCGGAGTATTTCATGATGGCCCAGGCCTGGGGCAGCTGCCTTTGGACCACAGCTTAGCTTGTCCTGCCTGTGTGGCCTTGGGTAAGTCACTCCCTCTCTTCCATCCTCAGTTTCCCCCACTGCAAAGTGGGGATAAGGCTATTTATGCTTCTGACCTCACAGAGGCAGGGCCCTGGACTAGCTGGAACCACAATGAATGGCATTCTGGTTCATCAGACCCAGGTGGGTCCCCTTTCTGGAGCACCTGAGGACTGACAAAGAGCTTTTGTCCCCAGACCCTCTGGAAGGCGGGCCTGGGAGCACCATTTCCAGAGATGGTCTCACCAGCCTCCACCACCTCCAACCTGTCCAAAGCTGAGCTGGGCAGAGAGAGTGGGGCATATCTGCCATGCCTACTTGCTTCCTTCCCCAAAAGACCCAGGACCAGGGTCTCAGAGGGGTGCCTATGATGCCACTTCATCCAAACCATGGGCATCTGGGAAACCTGGCCTTGAATCCTAGCTTGGCCACTTACAGCTGGGTCATCCCAGGTGACTTCTCTGAGCCTCTGTGTAAAATGGGCTGATGAGATAATCTATGTCAGGTGCTTTGCAAACCACAGACTCCAAAGTATCACCTATAAGGGTGTGTTATGGTGATTATTCTTACAGGTTTGGAAACTGAGGCCTGATGAGATGAAATGACTTGTCTGAGGCCACAGAGCTGGCAAGGGCAGGATTGTAACTCAGGTCTTTCCTGATCCCTAGCTGCTCTCAGCCTCCCCCACTCCCCAGCCTGTTAGGTGATTCAGACTTCACATTTAGCTTGTCCTGCCTGTGTGGCCTTGGGTAAGTCACTGCCCCAAGGGCACATGAAAGGTTCTGACCCAAAGCAGAAATGGCCTAGAAATCCAAGACTTCTGGTCGCAGTCAGGGGGTCTGCCCACCTGCAGGACAAGCCCCTGGGCCCTGCAGAAGAGTCTGTGCGTGTCAGAGAATTAAGCCCATGATCCTACGACCATTCTCAAATCTGCTTTCTGTTCAGTCGTTTTTCAGTCATGCCTGACTCTTTGAGACCCCATGTGGAGTTTTCTTGGCAGAGATACTGCACTGGTTTGCCATTTTACAGATGAGTAAACTGAGGCAAATAGAGTGAAATGGCTTGCCTAGGGTAACAACCAGGAAGTATCTGAGGCCAAATTTGAACTGGGGAAGATGAGTCTTCCTGACTCTAGGCCCAGCGCTCTATCCTCTATACAGAGCCATATAGCTGCTCATTCATCTGTTCTACTTACCCCATCTTTAAAATTGGCTAATAATTTCCTCCCTCTCTCTCTCCCTCCCTTGTTTTGGTCAGGCCCTGCGGTTACTTGGAGAGGAGTGCCCAGCCAAGGTGCATGGGTCAGAGGTAGGCCTGGAACCCAGGCCTTCCTGACATTCTCATGATATTCTAAAGAATGGTGCAACACACATTGCTTTTTATATTTGAGTGGGAGGAGTCATTTGCAAAGTACAGGCTGAGTTAATTTATCTTTTTGACCCCAGTGCATATTTTTCTCCCCAGATGAGGGTGGAGTCAACTTCCTTGTGTGCTCAGGCTATTCAGGAAATGGGAGAGATTCATAAACTGACAGAAATAGAGCCACTGTTTCCAAAACACCTGGGCCGGGTTATCCTGAGCTCGAAACTCCCCAGTGCAATGAACCACTCACGGTGTCAGGCATCAGAGAGAAAGAAGACTGGGTGGTCTCTCTCAGGGATAGCAAGGTGGTAGTACAGCCCCCAGGCAAGCCTTTCACTGCAGGGCAGAGGGAACCAAGGGCCAGAGGTGGGGGCTGGTAACTTGGCAGGCTAAGACAGCACCATCACTCCCAACTGCCATGGGGCTTTCAGAAATTGCCCCCTCTTACCTGGAGGCTGATTTTCGATGATGTCCCGGCGTTGGCCTCCAGAAGGGTCCCACTCTCTTTCCGAGTTCGGAACATGAGGCCCAGGTACCAGGGCACCGAGATGGTGATGTCCAGATCCCCCCAGAACACGAGGCTCTCACCACTGAAGCGTTGGGGGTGGGGCATAGCTGTGAAGGGGACAGAAACAAGGGGGGTCACCATCCTGGGATGTCTGGGATGGCATTCACAGGATCTCCGGATCCACAGGACCAGCCAGATCTCCCAGATGACTTCAGGGAGCTCAGAGGCCGTGGGACTGCCCCTCATGGCCAGAGAGGGCAAGACACCAGCCCAGAGTCACCCAACTAAAGAACCCAAACAGAACCCAGATCTGGAGAAACAAGTGAGAGATGATGGAGCCTGTCCTCAAGGTGTTTACAGCCTGCTGAGAGGGGAGAGAAGAACACAGTGGAGACAGATACCAGGATCAAAGCAAAAAGACATTCAGAATGGGGCGACGCTGTTACCATCTTGATGACTTTCTCATTTATGTGAGACGAACTAGTGAGAGCTCACAATTTCCTGTGCTTTCCAATTCTCGCTCTTTGTAAAGTGACCGCTAGGTTATAAGAAGAATCCCTATGGGTTGGGGGTGCTGGGACAGAGGTCAGGGAGGTCATGCCCAGGTGGAGCTGGGCCCTCCCACTGCTGCCTCAGCCATGCTCACTGAACCCCAATGAAGGACCTTGGTGCTAGGCAGCCACAGGCCCCTGGAGCCAGAAAGGTGGGCAGCTGCATGAAGGGAGCCAGGTCAGAGCCACGACCACACCCACGCCCACGCCCAGGGCTCTCCAGGTGACCTCTCCCATCCTCTGTTCCCAGCTGACAGAAGGGGTGGCCAAGACAAGCCTGGTGGCCCCACTCCCACAAGCCCAGGAGCTTGGGCCATCCTACCACCCAACACATATCTGAACAGAAAAAAGGTTCATCACCCACATATACTCTGAAGAAGGCTATGCATGTGCCTGGATACCTCTACTCATGGGGAGCTCACTATCTCCTAAAGCAGTCTGTGGCCCTTTGGGACAGTTCTGACCTGTCATTTCCCTTGACCTCCAGCCTCACACCACATCTCAGCACCTCTCCCCTCCCTCAGTGGTCCTGGGGGCCAAGCAGAGGGAGGTGAATCCTCCTGCTGGCCGTCTATCTGGGGACCCCTCAGTTTTCTGTCTCCCAGCTACACATCCTCAATTCCTGGTGAGGTCTTTGGAAGATCATGGGAGCATAGGTCTAGACTAGGGGCCTCTGACGCCAGGGGGAGCTGAGGTCCAGGGACTGCGGGGGTGGGCAGGAAAGGCCCAGGCCCTCTGGCTCCTCTCTGGTCATCCTTACCATCATTCCAGGCTGCCTTTTCTATTCTAGTCAGAATTACATTGGTGCTGTTACTTTCAAACACTATTTTGAGGACAATGAGAGAGAGCCAAATGTATCACTGGAAGAGTGGCCCCAGAAGGTTCTTTTAAATCTAGGCACACAGAAGTCCAGATGACATTCCAGGCCGGTGATACACACCAGTCGGTCTGGGTCTCCTCGCCACCCCAGTCCCAGAGACCAAAGGAAAAGCAGCCTCTGGGTCACAGGGCTGTCCACCAAACGCCCAGGCTGGCTTCCTCTGGAGGGAAGCACAGTCTCATTAGCCCTTCGTGGTGATTTCCTGCTGGGCCAGACCACAAACAGCCTGCATTTTCTTTGGCAGAACAACCCCTCAGCCCCCATGACATTCCCAGCAGGGCTGGGTAAGGGATGGCCTCTGGCCACAGACCACTCATAAGACCTGGGGCTTCCCTGGCCCTCTTGGAACCTATCACCTGACTGGTAAAATGGGGGAGATCAAGGGTCTGAGCCCTGGCCCCCAGAGCATAGTCAAGAGAATGGAGGGGGGAATGAGAGAGAGTGGGTAGAAGTGACAGAGTGCCAGCCTAGCAATAAGACCAGGCTCTTAATCCTGCCTCAGACATGGATCAGCCATGTGGTTCTGGGCAGATCACATGCACTCTTGGAGCCCCAGTTTATTCATCTGGGAAATGGGGACAGAAGGATCTCATCTCATAGGGCTGTGGCCAGGTCCAAATGAGATCACGTATGGTGGTGTGACAGATGAGAAAACTAAGGCCCAAAGAGGGAATGAAGGCAGAGCCCGGACTCTAGGTGAGATCCTACTGGCTTCCCCCTGCACCCGGTGCCACTGCCTGCATTAGTGAGACATCAGCAGAGACATCAGCTGAGGCAACTTCTGTAGCAGCGGGCCCCCAGGATGCTTACAAGGTGGGCACCATTGACCTGGGAGAAAAACATGACAGTGCAGACTAATCGTGGGGGATGGGCAGCCTAGATATGCCTCTCCTGAGAGGGGATGGGCATGGGCAGAGTGGGGAGGGGACAGTTCTTCTCATCTGAGGTTGAAAGTACTTCTATTATTGTTTTAAAAACTGCTCATGTTGGAGACAACAGCCCTGACACGGTAAAAACCTCAGGGCCAAGACAGAGCAGTGTCCAGAGGAACAGGCTTCAGAGAGGTGGGGGTTCCCTCATCTGGTACCAAGATGGGATGTCCCACAGGTGGGCCACCTCAGTTTGCTCATCTCTAAGATCTCTAAGATGAAGAGACTGAATCACCTGTGACGTTCTCTGCTCTCTAATCCTAAGACCCTTCCAGCCCTGACATCCCCTGTCTGACATCCTCAGCTCTAGCTCAAAACAATGCCAGACCATTGGCTCTGACATCCTCAGCTCTAGCTCAAAACAATACCAGACCATTGGCTCTGACATCCTCAGCTCTAGCTCAAAACAATGCCAGACCATTGGCTCTGACATCCTCAGCTCTAGCTCAAAACAATGCCAGACCATTGGCTCTGACATCCTCAGCTCTAGCTCAAAACAATGCCAGACCATTGGCTCTGACATCCTCAGCTCTAGCTCAAAACAATGCCAGACCATTGGCTCTGACATCCTCAGCTCTAGCTCAAAACAATACCAGACCATTGGCTCTGACATCCTCTGTCTGACATCCTCAGCTCTAGCTCAAAACAATGCCAGACCACTGGCTCTGACATCCTCAGCTCTAGCTCAAAACAATGCCAGACCATTGGCTCTGACATCCTCAGCTCTAGCTCAAAACAATACCAGACCACTGCCTCTGACATCCTCAGCTCTAGCTCAAAACAATGCCAGACCATTGGCTCTGACATCCTCAGCTCTAGCTCAAAACAATGCCAGACCACTGGCTCTGACATCCTCAGCTCTAGCTCAAAACAATGCCAGACCACTGGCTCTGACATCCTCAGCTCTAGCTCAAAACAATGCCAGACCATTGGCTCTGACATCCTCAGCTCTAGCTCAAAACAATGCCAGACCACTGGCTCTGACATCCTCAGCTCTAGCTCAAAACAATGCCAGACCACTGGCTCTGACATCCTCAGCTCTAGCTCAAAACAATGCCAGACCATTGGCTCTGACATCCTCAGCTCTAGCTCAAAACAATGCCAGACCACTGGCTCTGACATCCTCAGCTCTAGCTCAAAACAATGCCAGACCATTGGCTCTGACATCCTCAGCTCTAGCTGAAAACAATGCCAGACCACTGGCTCTGACATCCTCAGCTCTAGCTCAAAACAATGCCAGACCATTGGCTCTGACATCCTCAGCTCTAGCTGAAAACAATGCCAGACCATTGGCTCTGACATCCTCAGCTCTAGCTCCAAACAATGCCAGACCACTGGCTGCTCCCAGTCCCGGCATCGCCTCCCTGTTACCCAGGGCCCGGGCCTTACCCTGCTCACAGTTCCTGCCCCCGTACCGCAGGGGACAGTCACAGATGTATGTGTTCCATTTGTTCACACACGTCCCACCATTCTGGCACCAGATCTTGTCACAGTGGTTCTCCTGTGCTGCACAACCTGCCAAAGAAGGGCACACCTTTATTTTAGCACCACAGGACCAGGACAAATGCCCCTTCATCTGTTCTCTTCTGGTCCCACCTATCCGCCGCCTTGGGTGGCTGTATAGGTCCAGGTAACCATCACCCCATTGACCAGATGAGCAAAATGAAGCCACGCCAGCCGCAAGGTCTGGGGATAGGACTGGAATCTGGGTCTTCTAATTGCTGTTTCCAGGGTCATCTGCCTATGTGGTGTTTCCTCTTAATTTCAAACCCAGTTATTGGCAAATCCCAGGACTGTGGCCAGAGAGAACTAGGCCCCTCCAAGAACATGAGTGAAAACTGAACACATCACAGCCTCCCTGCCCAGGCCGGGGGCATCAGTCCTGGCCAAGGCTGACCTGGAACCTTCAGGGACAACAGGAGTGTCCCAGACATGGTGGAGCAGTGGGGAGGGGGCAGTGCCTCCAAGTCAGGTGATCCTGAGCTCTGGATTCCCTGGACCTCATCCTGACAGGGCGACCCTGGGCAGCTCCTGCAGGGAGACACTTCAAATGACAAGGGTGACGGCCAAGGGAAAAGTCCTCCTCCCTGGGGAGCATTCATCATGGGCATTTCCTCTGACACTTTGGGGTTTAAAGAATGCTTCGCTTGCCATGCGCTAGCATGGAGGGAGGAACAAGGTTGATTGTGCCCATTGTACCAGCTGAGGAGACCAGGGTCCTGTGACTAGGAAGCCCAGGCTGATACTTACACCCAGGGCTTCTGACTCCAAGTCTGGCCCTCCAACCATAGGATCAAAGCTGAATGAACCTCAGGGGCCACTGAGTCCAGTGGAGACTTGATGAGAAGTGACTTGCCCAAAGGGGCAGGATTTGAACCTGGGTCTACTGACTCTGGCACCAAAGCTTTTCCCACTATACTTGCTGACAATGCTTCCCTCCATCTGGGAACATGATGGTTCTGTTACCATCCCGGCTCCATCACCATCCTTGGCTCCATCATCTAAGAATCTACCCTTCCCGAGGTGGGGCAAGACCTGTGGGAGCATTCTGCCACTATACACCAGTAGCCCCCTCTTTCTGGAGGTTCCAGATGGTGAAGAAACAGAACAAAGCAGGGCACACTCAGCTCAGCTCAGGAAGACTGCCATTTTGGAGGGGGGCTTCCTCAATGCACCTTGCCATAGTGTGTACCTAGTCTGGGCTGCCTGTGCCCTAGTGCCCTCTCTGCCAAGACAGACCGCGGAGTACCTGCTCTGGTGCCGTTGTTGGCTATGAAGTCTTCCATGTCGACGGCCTGGTTGTCGATGGAGAGATTCCTCATACAGCCGATGAACTGCCTGTTGTGCACCGGGAAGTCCTCGGGCAGGTTTGGGACACCCCCGAGGAGGAGAGGACCCGTCAGGTCCAAGGACCTAGAGAAGCAAAGGCCAGGACTGGCACCACCTCAACCCTGCCAAGCCATCTGCTAACACCCTCGCTTCAGCACAACCCATGTGATCTGGCCCTCAACTTTCTTTCCAGTGCCATCAGCCTCTGTAATGCGCAACCCAAACTGTACTGCCCACAATGCAGAATCTCACCTCCCATCACCAGACATTTGCCCAAGCTGTCCCTCCTGAAAGTGCCTTCCCCCTTCATCTCTGTCTCTCAATCTCCTTGACTTCCTCCAAATGAGACAATGTCAAATATCCAATGAGAAGTTGTGTGTCCTAAAGTCCTAGTGCCTGGAACCTAATAGACACTCGCTGTGATCAGTCAAGGGGCCACCTCCTCTGGACACTGACCATCCTGACTGTCCGTTTTCTTTCCCATATCTGTGCATGTCTCTGTCTAAGGGTATCCCACAGAGGATATATGGATGGGAAGCGCCTTGAGGGCAGGCCATGCTATAGTTTCTCTCTCTAGGTCTCCAGAGCTGAGCACAGCCAAGTGCTGAATAAATGTTTAATTGTATTTTAATTTATAGTTTGCAGTCACAGGGCTTAAAAATGTCCTTTGATCTCATAGGCTTCAGTGCCAGAAGGGCTAGGGGCTTGGAAATTCCCTCAGTCAGTCCCTTCATTTTAGAGATGGGAAACTGAGGTCCGTGGTCTAAGGTCCCCTTACAACATGGCCTGTTGGTACCATGTGCTGCCCTCTGTCCTCTGAACTAGGTGGCCACACTCTGACCCTCCAGCACTGTCTATTTTGGGCTTCAGCCCTAGGTACTACCTGGGGGGGCAGACACCTGGGGGGCAGCAGCTGTAGTCACCAGGCCAGAGGAGGTCACCTTCCCCTCGCCCACCTTGGAGATGCCTAAGGTAGGAGGAAGCCCCGCGGAGGCCTATATCCTCAGCTGGGGTGAGCATCATCTGCCAGATGTCCCTGCCTGCTGGGAGGGTGGAGGGGCAGGGAAGCTGACCAAGGCTGAGGCCCTGGAAGGGAGGTCAGGATCACCGCAGTCTTTTTCTCCCTGGCAAACCCTGCCATGTTCTGGACTTCAGGATCAGATGGAAAGTGGGAAGGGATGTTGAATCCAGCCCCCTCATCTTCCCCCAGAGAGCTTTGCAAAGGACAAGCCAAGGTCACCCAGGACCTGCGACTCCAAATGCAGCCACAGTGCATCTGGAAACATGAGCTGAGGATGTTGGGCTGAGATGCTCTTTTAACTCTAATGATTAATATATGAAGATCAATGCTAGTGAGAGCAACAACCCAGAGAATACTGGTGGAGGGCTTCTCCCACTGGGTTCCACCCAGTTTTGACAGCTGGTTTTCAGGAGTCATCCCAGCCAAGAGTCCCAATGACCATCCCCTTCCCCCTAGCCTGGGCTCTGGCAGAGGAGAGGGCTCTGGCAGAGGAGAGGCCTCTGGGTACCTGCTCCTTCCCAATGCCCAAGTAACCACTTACTTCTTGGAGCCCGTCTGGGTACCCTGGGCAGCACAGCTGTAGTTGGCCAGGAGGCCACCAAAGCGCACGGCCACCGCTGTATCACAGTCATCCACGGACACCACAGCCACCTTCTCTCCAGAGGGGCCATGAGGGATTCCCAGCCTGCCAATGTGGGGCTGTGGAAAAGGCAGAACCAGAAGGCCCAGAGATTTAAATTAGTCAAGCAAAGTTATGGTTAGGATGGGCCTGAGAACAAGGGATGGCAGAGCTGCATGGGGAGGCCTCAGAACAGGGATCCAGGGAAGGTTTGAGAAGGGATGAAAAGGCCTAGAAGCACTGTTGTGGACAGAGTGCAAGTGAGTGAGTTCAGGAGGCATAGAAGGATGGCCTACCCTGGGGAGGCCCTGAGGACCCAATCAGCCTTATAAAAGATGATGAGCTCACAGAGGGAAGTGGGGGGGCAGTGACTCCCATGTACAAAGCACCTCCAGGCCCTTTCCCTATGAAGTAGAATATCTAAGTGTAAATATACCCATTTCACACAGGGGCAAACTGAGGCTTGGTGAGATGAAATGACTTGTCTGACATCACACAGTGATTAAGGGTCAGGGGATGCTTGACCCCAAGGTGCTAGGACCTCCCAATTTCTTACAATGCTCTTGGCAGCTCCGGCTGGCCTCAGCCGGTCTCTGGGGAAGCTGAGCATTTAAGCCTGGTAACAACTGGGGACGTGGTTTGGCACACATCTCCATAGCATCTAATGTTCTGTTCCATCTGACATTTCTCCTGGGATGTCTATACTGCAGGCCTAATGACTTGGACCAGCCTGGTCAGGGGTGGCCCTAGGGGAAGCCAGGGCTTCTTCCCCAGACTAGAACAATCCTGGCACTCCAATAAGCAACAATAAATCCTCTTCACTTGTCAGAAGGAGAGGAGATGAGATGGAGAGTGGCTTCCAGCACCCACGGAGGGACAGCAGCCTGGGCATGGGTTGGACTAGAAACCCCTGCAGTCCCTTCCCCTTGCCAGGTGCTCAGGTCAAAGGAGGAGGCGGGACATTCTGGAAGGAGGGAGGTGGGCACCTGCTCCCCCTCCCCCAATCACCCCTGTCTCAGTTTCCCTCTGGCTCCATAAGAGACCCAGCCACAGAGTTCCATTCTCACTGGATTCTCAGTGTCCCTGGGACATAAGGAGCCCCTTCTCTCAATGGGACACTGAGGCCCAAAGAACTTACTCTGCCTGTCGCAGGAGCCTGGCACACACTCAGGACACACAAGGGGCTTCAGACTGAGGCCTGAGGGATTTGTGCAGGGTTACTGAGTGGCAAGGCTGGAGGGCTGGGAGGTGAACCAAAGTTATCTAACCTGGAATTCAGGGCCCAGCTGGTCCCACTCCTGGGACGGTGCCACCCCTACCCCCGCCCAGAGCTAGGTGTGCCCAACATACGGGGAGCCGTCTCCAAGATGCTCCAAGCCCACCATTAGCCAGCAGTCACCTTGTAATTTACATTTTTGGGGATGGGTATCAGACAGGGAGAGGGAGGGCCCCGGGAGCATGTCAGCTCAGCAAAGCTTTAATGAAGCTAAGCCTCTGTTTACCAAATTACAGTGGTGGGGAGATCGACGCCGCCAGGAGGGAGGGCGGGTGGGCAGCCGGAGGGGCGCCAGGAGCCAGGGGCAGTGGAGGGCAGGGGAGTGGCCCCAAGCCTGACCAGGGGGGAGGGTCATCTTTGGTCACTGGCACTGAATGGAGCCCTCTGATCCCGGTGCATCCTTGGTCACCCATGGGACACTCCAGGGTCCCTGGTCCAGCTGCCAGAGCCTGGCTCCTCTCTGTGCACTTCTTGTGCACTCACACCATCCCCAGTCAGAATGGAACTCCTGGTGAGGGCAAAGGCTGCTCTGGCTTTCTCCTTGTGTCCCCAGAGCTGGACCTGGGGCCTGGGAGGTGCTTAATCAATGCCCACTGATTGATGGAAAAGTCCGAAACTTCACTGATTGCCCCCATCTTACAGGAGGGTAAACTGAGAATAGTTCAAGATCATGCAAGCCAGAAAATGGAAATCAATCCCACTGTATCTATTAAACACTCTGTGCTGGGATTTGAACCCAGGCCTCTGCCTGCTGATCCATACTCTTTTCCTGTAACAACTGACCCTAGATAGGCACTGTCCCGGCCTCAGGGCAGTCATCTTGCTGAAGCCCTGGGACTCCTCTTAGCATCAGGCTTGAAGAGGGAAGCAGGCAGGCGGAGAGACACACTCACAGACACCTGGATTAGCTCCCCGCCCCCAAAGGCACTCGAGAAACACCAACTGATGACTGTCCCCTGTAGGTAAAGGAGTGTTGGCATAAGCCGCAGAACCTCAGGCCTGGAAGGGAGTCGGCTCCCTTCTCCTCTCAGAGAGGAAGGCCGCACCCAGGAAGGTGGGAGTCATCCAGAGCTACGAGGGTCATACAGGGCAGTGAGAAGACACCATGCATGGAACACCAAGCATGGAATCAGGAACACTCATCATCCTGAGTTCAAATGAGGTCTCAGACACTTAGTAACAGTGTGACCTTGACTAAATCATGTAGCCCTGTTTGCCTCAGTTTCTTCAACTGTCAAATGAGCTGGAGAAGGAAATGGCAAAACCCTCCAGTATCTTTGCCAAGGAAGACCCAAGTTGGGTCATGAGAAGTCAGACACACCTACAATGACTGAGCAGCTAAAACAAAAATGAGGTGCACACTGGCATTCCTGGTGGAGGCATCGGTTAGACCTCCCTCATTCCCAAGACCACCCAGCCCATTTCCTGGCCAGGAAGCTTTCTTCACAGATACCCATTCAAGGCCAGGCGCTGAGGATCAGAAAGGCAGAACCAGCCCAGCCTCATGGAACTCACCCTGTAATGGGGAGATGTGAGCTCAGACACCAGGCAGCCTTGGAGGGGAGGGCCAGCCGAACTGTCGGAGAGCCTGCTCCCTTTGCTGGCCACCCGCCTCTACGGACTCTTTGGTGCTCACAGCTCCGTTCAATTCTGTCACATTCATATGCTTGATCAGCCATCCCCCGACGAGTGGGCATCTACTTTGTTATGTGGTCTGTGCTTGTTGCCATGAAGATCTAGGGGCACCAGGGTGCCTTTCCTTTTATCATTGACCTGTGGGAGTCGATGTCTAGCAATAGGACCCCTCTAGGTTGAAGAGTATATATATTTGGTCACTTTCTTCACGTAATTCCAAACTGCCCTCCACAAGGGTTGCAATAATTCGCAGGGGTCACTGGTGACTCGATGGGGGGATGCGGGCTCGGGGAGGAGGGGCTCCTAGAGGGCTCGCCCTGCTTCTCCATCTCGCATCTTTGCCCCAAGCGTGCCAGGGGCTTAGGCATCTGAAGTGAGGGCTTGATCTGGTCACCTGGGCTGGGAACTCAACGGGGCCGCCAGGGGGCAGTGTGGGGCAGTGTGAGGAGCACTGGCTGGGAGGCAGAGGAAATCACCACCTACCTGGGTGGCCTCTGTGTGCCTCAGTTTCCCCATTTGTAGAATCAGAAGAAGCACTCAGAGTCCAGCCTCTTCATTTCATAAACGAGGAAACTGAGTGGCAGGTCCTCTGCCCCCAGGGCCAGGGTTCTAGACCCCGTGGGTGCTTTGATGGTCTGGATAGTACTTCCTCTAGGGCAGATAGCAGTCCCTCCATGCCCTGTTTGTCCTGGTATGCTGGCCTGGTATGCCCTGAATCTGCAGGAGGGACTGAAAGCCACCCTGATATCTCTGGCTCCTGCTGGGTGCCTGAGCCAACCCTTTGGCTTCAGAGCCCCTGCCTCCCTGGTCCTGCCTTGCAGAAAGGACTCCCAGGGTCAGGCTCCAGTGCCCTCCTCCTCCTCCAAGTCTCAGGCTCTGCTCCCACCAGGAAGCCTGTGGTCAGGTTGCAGGCACCAGGGGGATGTGCTGGAGCTCTGGGGTCCTGGCCCAAGATCTAGGCCAGCTGGCTGGCCAGAGGGGCCAGAGGATGCTTCCCTCAAATGCTGGTCCCTGATCTTGATTCTACTCATGGGCTGGGCTTCCCACGGAAGGAAGAGAGGTCAGTTCTCTGCTCCAGGCCTACTTCTGTCTGACCTCAATCATTGGCAGTCAGTGATTTATAGAGAGCCTATTTCTGGGCCTGAGAGGGAACCCCCTCCTCAAATCATCTGCTTTACAGACTGTTTCTGAAGCTTTCCCCATGTTTATAAGCCCCCATGTCCCTTAATAGGGCCCCAGAGTCCAAGGCTCAAAGCTGAGATTCTCCGAATGTTCCTAAGATGGGGCAGACCCAGCCAGGCCAGGCCAGATGGTGGGGGTGACCAAAGGGAAGAGGACTGAAATTGGAGGTTGGGTCTCATTAGGAGGCCAGTCAGGCTTGGAGGACCTCAACCTGAACCTCCTGGCCTCAGCCCAAGCATGGTGTGTTAGCCCAGGAAGGAAGGCCCTCGATTCCCACTAAGGTTGGGAGCTCATTTACCACTAGTTGGTGTTGGGGGGGCACTGGCCCCCCTGCATGGGGAGTCAGACCTCTGCAGAAAATGAATACAGACGAGGACAAATAAACCAGCAGGGGCCAAACCCAGAGACATTTACAGCCAGGACAGGGGAGGGAGGAAGGGACAAAGAGCCAGTGGGCTTCATGGCCCCCACGCTGACCAGCATCACTGAGCAGGGCCATAAAAGGCCCCCTGCTAGTGTCAGAGGAGTTGTGATTGGAGGAGGCAGGGGAGTGGGGGAAGGAGGGGACACACCTTGGAGGCCTCAATTTCCTCCTTTGTAAAATGGAAAGCACAATTATGAGGTACACACCTGGAAGCCAAAGGCACAAACTCCCTCATAGCAATACTTTTAATCAGAAAAAGCAAAGTCACCTAGGGAAGGGCTGGACAAACAGGTCAGTGAATGTGATGGGGCAGAACGGGGCGGAAGGATGGGCACAGTTGGGGAGATGCATCAGACTCCCCAGGAGACCCCCCTGGGGAGAGGACCAGAGTATTGTGAAGGAAGACATCGGGCCTGGTCATGCAGTGACCACGGATGAGGAAGCAGACCCACCAAGGAAATGCAAAGACAGCTGGTTTTGGAGGGGGAGGACCTGAGTTCAAATCCTACCCCAGCCCCTTCTGCATAGAGGATTTCCCTCCCTGGGCCTGTTTCCTCTTTTGTAAAAAGTGAAGACTGGCTGAGGAGCCGCTAAGGTCCCGGCCTGTTCTGGGTCTATGACCCCAGGATTATTTCACTACAGCGTTGGCCCCTCTCGTTCCAAGGCATTCATACCCCCTCATTCAGAACCATCCGAGGTGCCCAGCCAGTTCTTGCCGCTGGACTCCGATAACTTTGGAGGACAGAGGCTGACGACTCTGCTTCCATCTGCCTTTGTTACATGGAAGGAAGGCTCAGGGAGGGAGGGGATGAATGGGTGTGGCTGAAAACAGCTTTGATGTGTAGACATCCATAAATGATGGAAAACGAGTTTTTCTAAACAGGGCCGATCATTCTGGGCTTCCTGCCTCCAGTGCCATGGGGACAGCTCCTCGCTGAGATGGAGCAGGACCCCTCACCTCCTCCTTCTCCTCCACCTTCTTCTGCCCAGGCCCAAGGGCCTGTTTCCTCCTTCAAGGGGGGTGGGGTAGGAGGAGACGGGTCTTTCTTTCCAGAATGGGAGTGCATTGGAGCAGAAAGGCATTTTCTACTTAACACACCCTCTCACATTTCCAACTGCTTCCCCACCCACTCTGGGACAATGGCTCTGGGAAAGGCTTCAGGGATAAGGTTGCAGCCTTGGATGGAGATGCGGCCAACACTGGTTTTCAAGCAATGAGATGATGACAGGAGGTGAAGCCCAGGCAGACAAGGGGACCCACACCACGGGGGCAGAAATCTGCCACCACTTGGGATGACAGCCTTCCACGTCCCTCCGAAGATGCACCCAGGGCTGCCAAGGAGCCAAAGATCTCAGGAAGATCAAGAACTGTGGCCAGTGGGAAGGGTTCTAGAGCTGTAGACAGGCTCCAGATTCGAATCCTGACTGGGCCTTGAATTTGAATTCTGACTCTGCCCATCAGTCCCTTCTGTGACCTTGGGCAGGTCAGCATTCATTTCTTCAATTGTGAAATGAAGGGACTGGACTGGTCGAGGCCAGCAAGCCTTGACTGAGCCCCTACTGTGTGCTAAGCGCTGGACATGAAGAAAGACTGAAGGCAGGACTTCTGGTGCCAAGATGGCTGAGTGAGAAAGGAACCCCCTAAATCCCTCCCAAATTCCTCTCCACCCAACTGGAATTGATCTAGGAGCAGGGAAGCAGCTGAGCAGCCGAGCAGGAAAGGTCTGTAGCAAGGTCCAAGAGCAGCAGCCTCCAGCCTCCCAGCAGGGAACCTGCAGCCAGCATTCCAGCAGGGGACCTGCAGCCAGCATCCCAGCAGGGGACCTGCAGCAGGGCCCCCACTCCTGAGACAGGCCAGAAGGGAAGCCTACCCTCCAATTCCAGCAAGCAGTTAAGCCCTGAAGCCCAGTGAAAGCCAGCAGTGAGACCCAGAGTCCCAGTACTAAAAGCACAGGACAGTGCAGGACCAGAGCCCCCCAAAAACTCAAAAACCAAAAGAAGAGCTTGACTATAGAAAGTTGCTATGGCGACAGGAAGGAACAAGGCCTAAACCTAGAAGACAACAATAGTGTCAAAATGGCTACATGTGAAGGTCCCCCAAAGGGACGAAAAAGAATTCCTGGAAGAGCTTAAATAAAAAATTTTAAAAGCAAATTAGAGAAGCAGAAGAAAAATTGGGGAAAAATGAAAATAATGCATGAGAATCATGAAAAAATAGTCAACTGCATGGAGAAAGATATACAAAATTTCACCTAAAAAATAGAATTGGCCAAATGGAAAGAAAGCACAAAAGTTCACTGAAGAAAATAATTCTGTAAAAATTAGAATTGGGCAATGGAAGTTAATGACTTCATAAGACATCAAGATATGATCAAATAAAATTTAAAATGGAAAAAAATAGAAGAAAATGTGAAATTTCTCATTGGAAAAAACAACTGACCTAGAAAATAGATACAGGAGAGATAATATAAGAATTATTGGACTAACTGAAAGCCAAGATTTAAAAAAAAAAAAAAGCCTGGACAACATCTTTCAAGAAATTATCAGAGAAAACTGCCCTGATCTATTAAAAACCAGAGGACAAAATAGTAATTTAAAGGCTCAATCCATCACCATCTGAAAGATATCCCAAAATGAAAACTCTCACAGTAACGTTATAGACAAATTCCAGAGCTCACAGATCAAGGAGAAAATAGTGCAAGCAGTCAAAAAGAAACAATTCAAATATCATAGAGCTATATTCAGGATTACATAGGATTTGGCAGCTTCCACATTAAAGAACCAGATTGCTTGGAATATGATAGACTGGAAGGCAAAGGAGTTAGGGTTACAGTGAAGAATCACCTACCTAGCAAAATCAAATATAATCTTTCTGGGGTAGGGGGGAGAGAGGATAGACATTTAATGAAATAGAGGACTTTCAAGAATTCCTAATTTAAAGAGCAGATCTGAATTTAAAAAAATTACCTCCAAATACAAGACTCAAGGGAAACATAAAAAGGTAAAAAAGAAACAGGACATAGGAAACACAAGAAATTCAATATGGTTAAACTATTTATATATCTATGTGGCAAGATAATATTTGTAACTCTTAAGAACTTTACTATGATAAGAGCTATATAGTACTATAAGAAGTATATATAGACAAAGGGTGTGGATATAAAGTGACTTTGATGGGATGATACCCAAAAAACCAAAAAGGGGTAAGAAAGAAAATTACACTGGAAGAAAGGGGAATCAATTATGCCACATAAAAGAGGCATGAAAGAGATGTTATACTGGCAGGGAAAATGGGCAGGGTGGTGGGCAAAGATTGAACCTTACTCTCATCAGAAATGGCTCAAAAAAGGAATAACACACACACTCAGTTGGATACAGAAATCTATCTCACCGTACAAGGAAGTAAAAAGGGATGGGGATAATAGAGGGAGGGACTGATAAGAGGGAGGGTAAAATGGAGGAAGGTGGTGATAAGTAAAAGACTTGTGAGGAGGGAAAGGGTGGGGGATAAACAGGGGGAAAATAGCATGAAATAGCATAAAAGAACACACAGTTATAACTATAAAGGGAAATGGGATAAACTCACTCATGAAACAGAAGCAGATAGCAGAATGGATTAAGAACTGGAATCCTACAATATGTTGTTTACAAGAAACACATTTGAAACAGAGACACATACAAGGGAAAGGTAAGGGACTGGAACAGAATTTCTTACACTTTCACTGAAGCTAAGAAAGAAGAGGGTAGCAATCATGACCTCAGACAAAGCAACAGCAAAAATAGATCTAATTAGAAGAGAAAAAGAAGGAAACTATTTCTTGCTGAAAAGTACCATAGACAACGAAGTCATATCAATACTAAACAGATACACACCAAATGGTATTGCAACTAAAATTCTGATGAAGTTGAATGAGTTACAGGAGGAAATAGACAATAAAACTATACTAGTGGGGGACCTTAACATTCTTTTTTGGAACTAGATAAATCTAACCAAAAAATAAAAAAGAAAGCAGTTTAGGAGGTAAACAAAATTCTGGAAAAGTGAGATATGATCGCTCTCTGGAGAAAACTGAATAGAAATAGAAAAGAATATACCTTTTTCTCAGCAGTACATGGCACCTACACAAAAACTGACCATGTATTAGGACATAAATACCTCATAACCAAACACAAAAAAGCAGAAATAGTAAAAGTGTGCTCTTCAGATCAGAATGCAATAAAAATTACATTCAGTAAGACAATGGAAAGGGAGATTAAAATGTAATTTGAAATTAAATAATTGAATCCTAAAAACTAAGTGGGTCAAAGAACAAATCATAGAAGCAATCAATAATTTCATTAAAGAAAATGGCAACAATGAGACAAAATACCAAAATTTATGAGATGCAGCCAAAGAAGTACTTAGGGGAAAATTGTATCTCTAATTGCTTACATCAATAAAGTAGAGAAAAAGCACATCAGTGAATTGTAAGTAAGAAAACCACAAAAAAGAACAAATTTAAAATTCCCAATTAATTACCAAAAAAGAAAAAATCCAATAAAATAGATAAACCATTGATTAATTTGATAAAAAATAAAGAAGGAAGATCAAATTACTATTATCAAAAATGAAAAGGGTGAATTCACCATCAATGAAGAGGAATTTAAGACAATTGTTAGACGTTATTTTGCTCAATTATGTGCCAATAAATTTAACAGTCTAAATGAAATGAATTAATATCTACAAAATATAAAATACCCAGATTAACAGAAGAAAAATAAAATTTATGTTTAACAAGATTGTACATGTATAACCTATATCAGATTGCTTACTGTCTTGAGAAGGTGGGAGGGAAGGGAGAGAGGAAGAAAAATCTAGAACTCAAAATCTTACAAAAATGATTGCTGAAAACTATCTTTAGATGTAATTGGAAAAAAATAAAATACTATTAAGTGTTAAAAAGGAACAACAAAAAATAATACTTAACTCAATCTTAGAAAACAAGCTATCAATAAACTTCCTAAGAGAAAAAAAATTCCCAGGATCAGATGTATTCACAAGTGAATTCTATCAAATATTTAAAAAACAATTAATGTCAATACTATATAAATTATCTGAAAAAATGGTGGAATCCGATCAAATTCCTTTTATGACACAAATATGGTACTGATATCTAAATCAGAAAGAACCAAAACAGAGAAAGAAAATTACAGACCAATTTTCTTGAATATTGATACAAAAATTTTAAATAAAATTACGGCAATGTATCACAAGGATCATACAGTATGCAGGTAAGATTTATACCAGGAATATGGGGCTAGTTCAATATTAGGAAAATTATTAGCATAATTCACCATATCAATAACAAAATCAAGAGAAATTATATGATCATCTCAACGTGTACAGAAAAAGACTTTGACAAAATATAGCATCCATTCCTACTATAAACACTAGGGAGCATAGGAATAAATGGAGCTCACCTTAAAATTACAAGTCTAAAACCATCAGTAAGAATTATCTGTAATGGGATAAGCTCCCAATGCAATCAGAGATGAAGCAAGGATGCCCATTATCATCTCTATCATTTACTATTGTACTAGAAATGTCAGCTATAGCAAGAAGAGAAGAAAAAAAAGATGACATGATGCTATACTTAGAAAATCCTAGAGAGTCAACTAAAAAAACTCCTTGACATTATTAACAATTTTAGCAAAGCTTCACATAAATCATCAGCATTTATATATAAATCAGCATAATATAAAAATATTACCAACAAAGCCCAGCAGCAAGAGATAGTAAGAGAAATTCCATTTAAAACAACTGTAGATAATATAAAATACTTAGAAGTCCACCTTCCAAGACAAATGCAGCAACTATATGAACACAACTGTAAAGCACTTTTTACATAAATAAAGTCAGATCTGAAAAATTGGAAAAATATAAATTGCTCATGGGTAGGCTGAGCAAATACAATAAAGATGACAATTCTTTCTAAATTAATTTATTCATTGCTATACCAATCAAATATCAAAAATTATTTTATAGAGCTAGAAAAAATAAAATTCATATGGAAGAACAAAGCTCAAGCATATTAAGGTAACTAATGAAAAAATGCAAAAGAAGGTGGTCTAGTTACACCAGATCTCAAGCTATATTATAAAGCAGTAATTATCAAAACAATCTGATACTGACTAAGAAATAGATTGGATACAAATTACATTACAGTAAATGACCATAGTAATCTAGTATATGATAAACCCAAAGATCCAAACTTTTGGGACAAAAACTCATTATTTGACAAAAATTTCTGGGAAAACAGTATGATAGAAACTAGGTAGAGACCAACATCTCACATCATACACTAAGATAAGGTCAAAATGGGTACATGATTTATACATGAAAGGTGATACCATAAACAAATTAAGAGAGCATGGAATAGTTTATCTGTCAGATTTATGGATAAGGAAAGAATTTAGGACCAAAGAAGATATAAAGAACATTACAAAATATAAAATAGATAATTTGACTATAAAAATTTAAAAAGGTTTTGTCCAAACAAACCCAATGCAACCAAATTATAAGAAAAGAAGAAAACTGGGGGGAAAATTTACAAGTATCTCTGATAAAGGCTTCATTTCTCAAATATATACAGACATGCTGATGATTTATGTGCAACTTTGCTAACCTGAGAACTGGGTCACATTTATAAAAATACAAGTCATTTCTCAAATGATAAGTGGTCACAGAATACGAACAGGAAGTTTTCAAAGAAATCAAAGCTATATACAGTCACATGCAAAAAAATACTCTAAATCACTGCTAATTAGAGAAAAGCAAATTAAAACAACCTATTGGATTGGCTAATATGACCGAAAAGAAAGATGTTGGAGGGGATGTGGGAAAACTGGGAAATTAATGCTCTCTTGGTGGAGTTGGTGAATTGATCCAACCATGCTGGACAGCAATTTGGAACTATGCCCAAAGGGACCCAGCAATTCCCTAGTAGGGCTGTGTCCCAAAGAGATCATAAAAATGGGAAAAGGTGCCACGTGTACCAAAATATTTATAGCAGCTCTTTTTGTTGTGGCAAAGAACTGAAAAATGAAGAGACGCCTATCGGTTGGGGAATGATTGAACAAGCTGTGGTAGATGATTGTGATGGAATGTTATTATGCTATAAGAAATGACAACCAGGCAGATTTCAGAAAATCAGGAAAGACTTATGTGAACTGATGTTAGTAAAGACAGCAGAACCAAGAAGACACTGTACATAGTAGCATTATGTGGGGAAGAACTGTAAATCACACAACTCTTCTCCATAGTACAATGATCCAAAACAATCCCAAAGGACTTTCTGCCTCCTGAGAAAGAACTGATACTATCTGAATATAGACTGAAGCATGGTATTTTTCTCTTTTTTTCTTTTATTCAAATCTTCTTGTACAAAATGACTCATGTGGAAATGTTTTATATAATTGGTCATGTATAACCTAAGTCTGATTGCTTGCGGTCTCAGGGAGAGGCAAGGGGAGGGAGGGACAGGATTTAGAACTCAAAACTTTAAATAACCTTGAATATAGATGCAAAAATTCTAGATAAGATATTAGCAAAAACAATACAGCAACTTATCATGAAAACTTTAAATAACCACAAAGGGCGGAGGAGGAGGGGAGGGTGGCGGCTCCTTGTAGAGCCCTCCCCTTGTCATAGTGAGGCAGGGAAGGGATGACTGCCCAGCAGGATGACACACAGCATCCCTGGGACCCCAGACAAAGTGGCCAGAGTGCTGGCATATGAGAGCTCCCCTTGCACCTCCCAGGAGCAGCCCACAGGTCTACACTGCTGTATTCCCTTGGGCCAGGTCCTGGGGCCAGTGGCAGGCCCTATGTCCCCTCTGGGAAGCAGCCTCCAGGTGAGGCATTTTTGGAAGGACAAGGCCAGCTTCCCAACTCCTCCCAAATCTGGGAGGTCTGAAAGTGAGGTTCTTGAGGGAGTGACCTCATAGCTTTATGGGAAAATTCGTGTCCAGGCTGGAATGGGAGGGCCAGGGCTCCCTCCGCACTAAGTGTAAGTTCTTAGCTTAAGGGTCTTGACTGAGAGTTGGGTTGTAGCTGTTGTTAGTTGCTACCCTAGGTCCTATATCTGCAAGGGACCTTAGAGAGAATCTGCTTCAGAATCTTCACTTAACAGATGGGGAAAGTGGGGCACAGAGGATGGCTGGTGGTTTTTATATTTAATAAATCCACCAGGATTACAGAATCACAAATGCAGGGCTGGAAGAGAGCTCAGAGGTCATGGAGTCCGAGCCTTTCTTGGGGAGGTGACCTGCCCAGGGCCACACAGCTGTCCTCTCTTTCCTCTGGTGCAGAGGGGAATGCTCATAAAAGGCCTGGTTCCCCAGGATTGAGAACGGCAAATGGCCTCGGGGACCATTTTGTCCAATCCCCTGATTTTACAGATAAGGAAACTGAGGTTCACAGAGATGCCAAGGGTGGGTGAGTAGTAGAGGGCATATGGCAGAGTGGGTAGAATTGCCGAGTGGTTGCATCTGGGGAGAGCCTGGGGGCAGGGAGGCAGGAAAGCTCAGGAGTTGGGGGTTTAACACCGCTTCACTCAGCCAGTCCCCTCCCCCCACCCCCCCTCACCTCCAACCTCCATAGAGGCCCAGGTGGGGTTAGCCCTTGGTGTTGCCATGCCACTGTCACATTTCCATCCCAGGTGACTGTCGGTCAGCAGCTAGGCCTGGGCTGGTGAAAGGAAACGAGATAAGGTCTCTTTCCACTCCATCGCAGGGGAGGAGGGCCAAAGGAGACAAGCAGGACTATTTTCCTATTGCTGCAGGCAGATGGACAGACTGATGGACGGAGGAACGGACACCATCTGTGGGTTGGCCACCTGGGCCTGACTAACTGGATGAAATACAAGCCGTCTACTGCCCCTGCCTGATAAGGACTTCAAATGCAGAGCCAGGATGACGCGACCTGCACGAGCTGAGGACAGGGACGCACTCATCTGGTTTGTTACCCAGGACGACATCTGCCCGGTGGCAGCTTGGCCATGAGTGCTGGAGGGACCACAACCCTGTTCCACAGGATGATAACAGCAAAGTCATCACTGTACACCAGTAAGGACCCCCAGAGGCCAACTCAGCCAACCCCTTCCATTGAGGGAGAAGGGAAAGAATTTGTCCAAGGTCACATGGCTGTCAACTGGTGGAGCTGGGATTCAAACCCAGGTGCCCAAATTCCACCATCCCAAGTTGCCTCATTTATGAGCAGCTATCATGAAAGATTTATCCCCCAGTGACTCAAGCTGGAGGCTCAGAGACAGTCCTCATTACCTGTTCTCCAGCAGCCTCTGACATGACAGAAGAGCACAGACGGGGGGCGGGGACGGGGGTGGGGGGGGGGGGGGGAAGGATGGGGCATAGCCCCAGAGCAAGTCCTGCAGAGAGAAGCCAGGGGGCCTCATTCTCAAGGCATGAAATGATCCTCTGTCCAGGGAGTTGGGTCTGAATCGTAGCTGGTTCCCACCTGAAACGTGATCCTCACCCGTTCTGCTCAGTACAAAGGCTGCTGTGCCCGCCGGGGCAGGGGAGGCGGGATAACATCGCAGGCCCGCTGGAAATCAGGCCCTTATATCTTAACGGTTTCACGTGCTCGGCCAGCCCGTCTACGGTTTCAGAATTTAAAAGAGTCTTTTTCTCCCAGGATGGATTGGCTGTGGGCCCTGGGATGCTGCTGAAACAGCGCCGGGTTTCTTTAGTCAGCTAGTCTTGATGCTGCACCAGCCTGTTATCTCTCTCCCCCAGTGGGCTGGAATCAGGGGTAGCCAGGCCCTTCCTCTCCTGGGCTTTAGTGGCCTCATCTGTATAATGGACTCAGTAGTCTCAGATCCCTGCCAACTCTGAAAAGCCATGATTCCTTCCTCAGACAACTTAAGTGAAACACACCAAGTGAAGGCGTGTGTTCTAGAGATAAAAGAACTAAAATGGGAACAGAGATTTGGGTTCGAGTTCTGGCTTTGCCATGTTAGGAGCTGTGGGACCTTGGGCATCATGTCATCTCTGTGCACCTCTGTTTTCCCATCTTTGAAATGGGAGTTGGAAGGATCATCATCAACGTGACTCCAAGCACACTTTCATCTACCCCTCTTTGTGTCTCAGTACTTTGACATCCTCGGCTAATTAGCTCTCTGTCTCCTGAGCAGACAAATTTCAAAAGAGGCATTCATGGGAAGTTTTATGTGCCCGTGTTAATTATAACCTGCATTTTTACGGTGCTTCAAGGGTTACAGAACGCTTTCCCTTCAAGCCTTCTTGGTCCCATTTTACAGGAGAAGAAACTGAGAACAGTGATGATTAAAACAACGTTCTTCAGGCTAAGGTTGATGAAACACATTCTCTGCACCCACCTTTCCAGGGAGGGGCTGCAATTGTTACTGGTCTTGTTTTTACAAAGAGAAAATTGAGGTTCAGAAAAGACAATCGTTATTGCAACAGCTTCTATTTCTTTGGTGGTTTGAGGCCCACAGACCCTTTTCCTTGTAACAATCCATCAAGGGAAGGATGGGAATATTCATCTTATTTTACAGAAGAGGAAACCAAGGCTCACAGATCTCAATAATCACAGAGGTTTTATTCTCAGCCTGCTTTGGAGGTTTCTACACACTTTCCTCACAATGTGCTTCTGAAGTTGAGATGGGACAGTAGAAAGAGTGTTATTATCCCCAAAAGGAAGTGAATAGAGGGTGCATGACTTGCCTTGAGTCACCGCTTGGTCTTTTTTGACTCTAGGGTTTATTCTCCAAGGGTGCTGGGCATCCCCAGACAGACAAGCCTAGTGGGGTCCTGTGGGGGAGGACCTGAGGGTTGATGCTAAGTCTTGGTAATTTTCAGATGTGCCCCACAGGCCTATTCTAGTTAAAGTATCTTTCAGGGCATTTCTAAGCCGAGAGTATCAAGGCTGGAGAGAGGGATGGATTTCAGTGAACGCTTTTGTTCTTTGTGAACACGATTTCATTCCCACTTGATGACTGACAATTGTCCTTCACCAAAGCAATACTCAAAGACTGGGGGAGGAGGGAGGGAGGAGTCACCTAGAATTTTCACATTGCTTTACCCTCCCCCTTCCCCCAAGGCTTCCCCAACTTAGTGACGGTAGAATTTAACCCACTTCACTCACAGTGGATAGAAAGCTTGGAGTCAGGAAAACCTCAGTTTGAAATTTGCCTCTGACACCTCGGGTGTTGTGACCTGACATGCAATTTCAGAGAATGTGCTGATTTGCCCTGGAAGAGGGACTTACCTACGACTATAAAAACACTGGTCTAGACCCCAAAATTAAAAAGAGGATTCGGGGTCTTGTCAGAGTAGGGCCTTCCTCCATCTGCCACAGAGCATGGACCTCCAGACCTCAACCAATAAAGGACTTCCCAAGTTCATGTGATCCAAAACCCAGTCCATGCCAACATGGTCCATCCTCTGGAGGCATATGCTTTTGCACTGACTCCATCGTCAGGCCCATGCTCGGACCTCCCTGGAGAGTCAAGCATGGAGGTCCCTTGTCAGGCAACAGAAGAGGATGTCAGCAGCGGGGGCCTTAGGCTAACATGGGGAAGGAAGCAAGATGGTCCTGGGGTGGGATTTCTCTCTCAGAACTTCCAAGACAATTTCATCTAGCTCTCTGCAGCCCTGCTTGCAGCTAGCACAGTGCTAGGCTCCCAGTTGGTGGATTCATTATGAGCAGTGTGCCCTCATGGGAATCCTTCCTTTTCTTCCTCTGCAAATGAAGGAATGGGCTGAATTCTGGGTCCAAAGCTTCTCCATTTACAAGTTTCCATAACAGGGACAGTCGTCCCATGCACCCACCATGCAGAATAGTCTCATGATGAGAATGATCTCTTACATTTCTGTGGCACCTTAAGGCTGGCCAAGCCCTTTACATCAATTATTACATGACCCTCATTCCTCAAGGGCTTCTGGGCTCCCTCCTTTCTCTTCCCCTCCCACCCTCCCTTCTCTTTGAAAGTGCAGTATTTTAGAAGACTCAGTCTCCCCAACCCTCCTCCAAAAAAAGAAATAAAACACCAACTTTCCCTGGGATACCAAAATACATAGAAACTTACCTTCCCACACACTACCACCCTATGATGCAATATTTTCACACACTTGCACTACCTCAAGAGGGAGAAAAGAAACAGGAAGGAGATTAACAGAACCCCTTTCCCAAAGAGTATGATGGAATATTTAGAAAACCCAAAAGACTACAACAAACGACCAAGAAAATAAATCCTGGCCCAGTAACTTACTACCAGCCTGATGCTGGGTGGCCACTGACCTCTCTGGGTTCAACTTCCTCATCTGTGAAATGGAACAGTATTAGGCCCTTCCTCACCTCTTTTTTGTGGAGCTCTCCTTAGAGTAATGTTCTTAAAGGCATAAATGAAATATGTAGGATTACAAAGAAATGAATTCTGTGGAAATGCAGCCATCAAAAAAAAAATTTTTTAATAAAACAAAGGCAAGGACTCCCAGTGAAGAACCCCTGACTCATCTGATAACAGCCTTAGTAAGGCAACACTACTGAATGATTTTTTTAACCTAACCTGTGATCTCACATAGGGAGAATGAGGAATTCCCTCCTGGGGTGCAGGTTGGCACCTGCTCGCTAACTCTGAGAAGTTAAATCACTTGCCCAGGGTTGGCCAAGAAGGCAAGATGGGAGCCCAATTTTGGTGACTCCAAGGTCAACTCTCTGCCCACTGCACCACACTGTCCCAGGACTGTAAAAGACTTCAGACAAAGTCACAAGGATCAACTCCAGACACCCAAAGACACACCAGGCTGATGCACAAGAATCCCCTCTAGAAAGACCTAGGAGAAGCCAGGAGAAATGGATTCAATTTGTCCAATGCTTGGTCATCCAACTGACAACACCCACCAGAGAATTACACAAAGACAAACTGCCATGCTTGAAATAGAAATAAAATTAGAATGAACTCCGTGAAGAAGCCAGGGAAGGCTTTAGGTATTGCAGAGGCAGCTATGCCAGCCTAACCAAGTCCTAGCACATACCTGCAGATCCCACCCCCACCCCCACATTTCTCCAATTAAGAGCTCAAAGTTCTCTTTAAATTTTCACTTTAAGGTTTACAAAACTTTCTTCCCAACAACCCTGGGAGGGAGGTAGTGAGGTCACTGGACCTACTTTACAGGGGAGGAAACTGAGGTTCAAGGGAAAGGGGTGTGGGGAGGACATTGGCATCCACCACAGGCAGGCAGACAAGCATGAACCAGGGATGCCCCTTGGCAGCCCCAGGGCTATGGACCAAGAATGGACTTTGTAAGCATTGCCCAAATTGAATTCTCGTGGTGGGCTGTGAGCTCTTGGATTCTCACAGGCTCCCCCTGGAGCACAAGTTCCAAGCAGCGGACCATGCCCAGACAGGGAAAGTCTGCTCTCTGAGGCCCAGCTTTGGCCATGGCAACCCAGAGAACAAAGAGCAACAGAGATCTGCAAAGACTGTGTTGGTCCTAGAAGAGGCAAAGGCCCTAAATGAAGATCTCTGGAAGGGAAGAAAACACCTCGGAGGATGGATGTTGGAAGGGGCCCCACAGGCTATCTGGGTCCCAGAGCTAAGAAGAGGAAGGGGGGGATCCTAACTCGGTCCTGTGCCCAGGGCATTGGGGCCCGTTGACCCTGTAGGGTGCCGGCGGATGCTGCTGTACCTGGGCTCTTGGAAGGACCCTACTCCTTCAGAGCAGGAGAGACTAGAGTGCTGATTGGAGCTACGCTTCTCCAGTCAGGGAGGCTGCGGGGAAGAGCCCTTCAAGGCCTGGAGACTCCCTGTAGCCAGTGAGACCTGCTATGGGCTACTCAGTGGCTAAAAGGAGGAGGGGGCTCAGGAGCTGACAAGTGGTGAGGGGTTCTTGGGTGGATCTGGGCCCCCTTCCTGCTCATCAATGAGTGCCCCACCCCATGAATGCATGAGTAAATCTGAAAATTACAAAGACAGTAGGGACCTTGAGATCCATTTGGTCCAACAAGGATCTCCTCTACAAAACTCCCAACAAGTGACCATCAGTGATGGGGAGTTCACTACCTCTCCAGGACATTTTGAGGACAGCGGCTAGTAATGGCCCTCTCCCACTTAACTTTCCATCTCTATTTCTATCTCTCTTATCTTTCTATCTCTCCTCTTTCCATCCATCTTCCACAAGGTAATTGTCCTATATGTAGATCTGACCTCATCACTCATGCTCAAGAATTGTCTGTGGCTCCCTATTTCCCTTAGGACAAGATAGAAAGTCTTCAACTTAGCACTTCAAGCCCTGGGCAGTCTGGCTCTAGCCAACCTTTCTGAGCTCCTTCTAGGTCTGAATCTGGGATCTTAGGACACACGAATGCCTTGAAGTGCTGCCTGGGACCCCATGAGATGAGGGACTCCGTCTGCAGGGGAGGACAGGGCCCAGACAACAATGTGAGCAGGGGATGTTGTGCTGCACCCCCCCTTTGGCCCCTCTTCCCCTGGAGCCCCCCCTGAGCAGAGGCTGAGTGCCCCAAGATCATCCCAGACCCGGAGGCTCAGAAGATCTTTCCCTGGTGCACTCGCCCACCCACTGAGAGGGAAGGTGTAGGAACGACATTTCTCATGGTCCCTGAACAAACGTCAGCCCCACATAAGCCTCATCCAACTTTCTTCTTTTGTCAGACGGGAATCAAACTACGTTATTGGTGGAGGAGAGTTGAAGCAAACCTCAGTTGTTTCCTCTGTGCAATGACCTCAGGCACACTACCTGGGCCTCCTGAAAGATCTAATCCATCCTTTCAAGGTTTCCTAGAAATGGTGATGAAAAGACCCAGCCCATCAGGGGAGCAGTTGACTGGAATAATCCCCCAGCCTACATGCCTTTGTTTCTCCTGTGGGCTGCTCCCCTACTTTCCGTTCTGAGCTGTTGGTAAGGGGAGGTAGTCAGAACCCTGGAGAGAGGCTCTGGGCCAGGAGCCAGAGGACCTAAATTCAGATCATGCCTCTGGCACCAGCACCGTGATCACTTCCCCTCTGCGGGCCTCAGTTTTCCCTTCTGATTGTGCTGGACTTGATGGTCTTGGAGGATCTTCCCAGGTCTGGATGGATGGTCCTGGGCCTTTCACCCACCACATTGCCAGCTTGGCTGGGTGGGCATGTGGAACTTTTTACCACTGGCTCAGGGAGATGGTATTATATTACTTAGTGGGTGATAGCCTGCAATGAAAGTGGGAGCTGGCCATGGGAGGTCTGACTCAAAGACCCCTCAGAGGCGGAGGACTCTCCCAGGGCATGTCATCTCCCTGAGCCTTTACAGACTCCCTTGGGCTTGAACTTAAACTGAGCTCAGCAGTAGACGAAGTACTTTCCCATAACCACTTTGCAGGGTAGGAAATACCAATGTCCATTTTGCACATTGGAGAATGGAAGCTCACAGCTCACTAGCTGCCACTATTGGGATTCAGTCTTCTGACTCCAAAAGCAGCTTGGCTCCCATTCCAAGATGGTGAGTCTCTCATCTATAGCCATCCAGCATTCATAGGAGGCCTCTAGTCCTGGTCTCTTGATTCAGTCCATCCCACTAGCTTCAGCTCCTATCAATGAACTCTTTCCCTCCATAATTCCCAAGTTTGGCCCCATGACGCCATCCTCATCATCCCCTTCTGCATTTGCTCCATGAGATCCAGGTCCCTGCTAAGATACCGTGTCAAGAACTGGACATGATATTTCCAGACTGACAGAAGCCCAGAGGCCATGTTGTCCCCCTGTGCCTTCATCAAGACCCCCAGGAAGAGGACCTGCAGCGACAGGTATATCTCTATCTCCCATGCACCCACTGTCCTCTGACAGGGCTGAGCTGAAACCTGCCTCTTCCTAGCTCATTCTCCACCCTAGGTCCCCACCACCCATTTCCCCATGACCACCCTGCAGGGCCTTGGCCATAGCAAACTCGGTAGCCTCCCTTTCTGGGCTGCCCAATCCCCAATTCCTCTATAGCCTTCTGTTAACAACTTCTACACCAAGGTGAGTCAGAAGGCAAATCCATTTGAGAAGCAGAGAACCAAGGTCCAAAACCAATATCCAGTGCTCCTGGGGACAGTATGGCCGCCGATGTGAGCCCCACCCTGGAGGCCCCTCGTAAAGGGATGTGTGCCTTGGGTGGAGGCAGAAGATTTCAAGGCGGTTCATGTTAGCTCAGCCTTCCTTTGGCAAGAGCTTAAAGACTCCCAGTATCTAAATATCCCGTAAGTCGACAGAGGAACATCAACAAAAGCCCCACTGGCCACCCTGTGGAAGCAGGATTAGTTTGAATCTGCTTGGCCCCAGAAGTGCAGGTGGGAAGTCTAGGAGGCTGGGGTGGGGCTCATCCATGGAATGTGTGTCCCCTGATAGAAGGGAGCCCCACCCTGGGCAGGGGGACTCCACATTTTCTCTTTGTGTGGTGGGCACCTGGCAGAGTCTTAGTCTCAGTAAATGATGGTTAATGGACAGATGTTGCCAGGAGGCTCACTGGGCCATGGCTCCTGACAGACCTGGCACCAGTGCTTTTTAACCCAGATGCCAAAGTTTTCATGGAGCCCTTTCTTAGGGTCAGAGGACTTTAGCAAAGGAGGGTGTCTTCTGTTCTTCTACTCATTTTACAGATGATGAGACTGAGCCTCAGAGGAGTTAAGGGTCTTGGCCGAGGTCATATGTCAGGCAAAGACCGTGCCAGGAATGAGCAGTCTCATCTCCTGGTTCTAAATGCTGCGTCCTTTTCTGGCAGGACATTCTGGTAGGATGCTTCTTTGTTCTGACCTAGATCCTACCAGTGGGAGAAGATACAGTCTCCCAGTCAGGAGATCACTCCCTGGGCAGGTAGCCCCTCTCAGGACCTGAGGTCTCTAGTGCTCCTGATGACACTGAATGATCACCAGCATTCTCCAAATCATGCCCCCACCTTTGCCTTCCAATCTGACCTCCAAACCAAAGGCAACCCAGTCTCCCCCATGCCAGGGTTGGCCACATCCTTCTAATGCATAGAAACCTTCAAGGATTAGACACAGAGCTAAGATCACCCTCCTGAGTCTGGCATTCAAGGCTCTCTATAATCTGCTGTGAATGGGGCCTCCTCATGCATTAAAGGATTTTGCTCATCTGGATTACACCCCATTCAAAAACACCTCCTGGCACTGAGCCTTCCCTCACTCAGCTCCTTCTTTCTAGAATGCCCCCCCTGCCATCTTCAGTCTCCCTCCCCATGCCTCTAGGTTCTTCGCAAATATGACATCCTCCCCAAATCCTTCCTCAGCCCCCCTCGACCTCATCCCTCGAACAACTCTTAACAGATTCCATATGAACTGTGCTTTTATAGGACACCTGTAGACGATCCAAATCTGTGTCCACATCCCATCTCTCCCCACAGACCCCTCTCCCTCAATGTTGGGCTCTGTATACAGCTGGTGTTTCATAATTGCCTTACAAAATACATCAGTGAATGGATCAACAACAGACTTACCTTATTATAGTACTGCACCTGCACCGAGTGCCACTGGCCGTCGCTTACGCCTCCTGGAACCAGTGGGGCTACTGTAGTCCTTGTCTCCCCTGCAGAAGCATGAAAGTTCCACAAGAGACGCTCATTAGGGGCTTGGTCTGGGAAAGGTGAGCATCGAGCCTGAGGGCACATGATTATTCATCATCACCCACCAGGCAATGGTGCCAGTGCTGGGGGAAGGGGGCAGATAGCCCAGGGAGACCCTTCAGTCTTGCCAGCCTATATCTCAGGTTGGACACTGACAAATGGAAGGGTGTCCAGGAGAGTGTGAAAGATAAGGCTCTGAGACTCAATGCTAGAGGGGTGGTGAGCTTGGAGAAGACCGAGGAACAACAGCAGGGTGTGTGCATGTGTGAAGTGGGGTGCATGGACCTGAAATGCTGAAGTGTGACCAAGGGACTGCATTTGTCCTCCGAGGCCTCTGAGGCAGAGCTAAGAGCAAAGGGGCAGGGAAGGGCACAGGGGTCCTCAGACCCTGGACCTAGAGCCAGGCAGGGCCTCAGACCACCCCCATTTCAGAGAGAAGGAAAATGAAACCAAGGGACAGAAAAGGACTCATCCAGGGTCACACAGCTCATGTGAGAGTCAGGATGCAAGCCCAAGCCCTCTGACTGCAGAGCCTGTGACTTGCCTCCCCGAGACAGAGCAGGTTAACAGGGCAGAGCCAGCTCAAGCTCCATCTCACACTCATCAGCTAAGTAACCTGAGGCAAGGCTCTTCTCCTCTGGATGACAGAGGTGATTCTTACACCATCTCCATGTTAGGAAGGTGAAATTTGGGGCACACACTCTTCAACAGAAGAAATTGTTGCTAAATTTCCTGGAGGGATTCCTGGACAGAGAGATTGGGTTTTCTTCAGGCATGGCTGAGGTCTCTGTTTAGAGGCTGCAGATGCAGACGTGGCCTTGCAGAGTAACCCTGGACAAGTCACTTCATCTCCACAGCCACTCCTATGTATCTAAATGGGGACAACAGTAGGACTTCCCTCCCTGGGTTGGAAGAAGGTAAGATTTTTAAAGGGCTTGGTTGAACTTAAAACAGCTTCAAGCTTTTATTAGCATACTTAAGGGCTGGGAGGGGCTGTGCCCACTGGCCTCCCTTTGTGCTCCAAAATTCCTGACTGTAAATAAGGGACCTGGGTGGTTGGGGAGAGGGGGGAGGAGGCGGCATTGTGGCTTTAATGAGATTATTCTGTATCCGGATCCCCAGGAGTCTGCCCTGAAAAGACCCTCTTCAACCAGCATCTGATCCGGACTAGACAATAAGCCCATTAGCACAAGTCTTTTTTCCCACAAAGGCCTGGCTACATATTAACTGGTCATTATCCCAGTGTCTTGGATGGGCAGCTCATTCACTGGGCTCGTCCATTACACCAGACAGACTCTGGTCTTGTGCTCCCAAAGCTGGTGAGAAATGGACACGCGCTATTTCCAGCGTCTCAGCCATCAAGGGCTTCTCACTTGGAGCTCAGGGCGCTGACCATGGGGAAAGCCAAAGCTGAGAGGCCCCCAGGAGAGAAGGTCGGGGGCCCCAGGCAGGAGGGGCCTCAGGAAGAAGGGCAGGACGCACCTGCGGAGAAGGTCAGCTGAATCTGCTCCTCGATGATCTCCAGGGCCACAAAGTCGTGCCTCTCATTGAAGCGGCCATTGTAGAGGAGAAGGGCATTCCTCTCTCTGGTGGTGAACCTACAAGGCAGGAGAAACTGGAGAGGAGCCCCGAGGCAAAGGCGCCTGGCCCCCTGAGCTGCCTGCAGGAGGAGATGCAATCCTGAGCTCCCAGGGGACTAGAAGCAGCTGGAGGGCAGGGATGCTTCCCTTCATGTCTTCACATCCCTAGTGCCTGGCACAGCACAGTTAGGTCGTGGTCCCCACTCTTCCCATCCGAGATGCCCTGAGTGGACATGGGCCCAGCCCACAGTGAACTGTCTCTGAAGGAGGGGGATGAGATCCTAGCTGACCTGTCCAAGTTCTCCCCAGCCCAGAGCCTGTCCAAACCAATGGGAGGGCATCCAGCCTACTAGCTGCAGCAGCCAAAGGTGCCTCAGGGACCCAAAGGGAGAGAGGATCCAAGGAGGAGCCAGCTTCTACCAGCACCTAAAGTCCCCTTCCCTGCCTGCAGGGGTGGGCAGTCTCCATAGGAAAGAAGACAGGGGCTCTGGCCCTGAGCCAAGACACTTTTCTCATATCCCACCCTCCTGCCAAGCTGTAGGAGAATATGACTGGTTTCCCCTTAAAGTGTTAAGAACTCAGCTCTGCCAAGACCTCTCAGAAGCCCTGGGAGCAGCAGAGCTCCTCTGTTGTTAAGGGAGACTGCTTTTCAAAAATGTCAGAGAGCCTGTCAGTGCTTGTCAGTCTTTGAAGGGGCCCGGGCCCCCTGTGGAATCAATTCAGTCAGTATATCACAGAAGATATGGACTGGGAGGGGCTTGAGAACAGGGGATGTTAGAGCTAGGGAGCCCAAACTGAGTCTGACCCAGAGGCTGTCTGTACCTTGGTTTTTAAGTCCAGAGTTGTGACTCCATAAAAATTAGCTCTTGACATTAAAGCACACACGATCTTGTTACAGTGACTTAGAAGTCACTGAATTGACCAGCACAAACCCCAGACTTCCTGAACCCTCGATAAGCAGTGGTTCTCTGGCAGGCAGGCCCTCCCTCCCTGAGACAGCTCTTGGAGTCAGGGAGTATTTCCTGATTTCCAAAGATGGTCTGTCCTGCATCTTTCCCCTTCATTCCCGTTCTAGCCTTTAAAGTCAAGGAGAACAGGCTGAACTTCTTCCAAATAAGAGCCCTGTGAGCCCCTGGAGACAGCTCTACCAGCTCCCTGGAGCATTTTTTGGGGGGCCTCCACTTTGGCCTGAAGAAAGGACATTGGGAGGGCTGCTTGCTTTGGCCCCTCTGGACCTGGCCTGGACAAGGAGTGGGCACAGGCCACCTCTACTCCCAGCCAAAGTCGACCATCAGCTTTCTTGGGTCATAGTTCTATGAGTGATGTGAGATGTGAAATCGTCCTCCATTCCCTGAGGGATCTTCTCAGCCTGGCCAAGGCAGGAAGTGACTGGAAATATCATGGCCCCGAGAAGTCTTAGCTTAAAGTCTCCCCCAAGAAGTCCAACAGCCCCTGCTTCTCCTTCCTGGGCCTCACACCAGCCTCCTCCCAGGAGTCTGTGAGCATCAGAGGGCCCCTTGCCTGCCAGGGCAGCTCCCGGAAAGCCCAAAACTTTCATTCAGACAAAGGTCAAGTTACCCTGTATTGGTACCCAGCCTGTTCTCTGCTCAGGCCTCTCTGACTAACTTTTTCTGGAATCCACTCTCTGGGCACTCTCTTTGTGTAAGCAACTATCCTAACACTCTCTGGTACCAGCCCCTGGTGGTCTTCTCCTCACCCCTATCACAGGTCCCTGTGGAATCTGGCAGGTAGATGAGAGAAGGGAGTCCCTGGGCATCAGGGCTCTGAGGGGTGGCTGAGCTGGCTCTGGGACTCTGAGAACATGGTTGGTGGGGGCTGAGCTGAACCTGGGGCTCTGAGGGGTGGCTGGCGGGGGCTGAGCTGGGCCTGAGGCTCACCGAGGCTGAGTTAGACCCAACACTCTAAGGGATGTCTGGGGGATGAGGGTGGTGAGCTGGCCCTGGGACTCTGCGAGCATGGCTGGTGGGGGCCAAGCTGGGCCCAGACTGAGGGCATGGCTCACAGGAACTGAGCTGGGCCCCATTCACTGGCCACTTGCCTGGTCTGAGAACACCAAAGAGCAGTCCACACAAGCCTCTTACTAACCATAGGCCATGAGAAGAATTTAGGGAACATTCGCACAAAAGACTATTACCGGGCAAGCCAGGCCCTGGGGGCCAGAAGAGCCTGCATGGTCAGAGGAGCCTGCTCTTCCCTCTGGTCCTGGTGACGGGCCCTTCACTGCGCCTCCTACCAGGCCATCTTGCCTGTCTCTACTTTCTGCCTTATGGGGTCACGACAAGGCCTGCGAATAGTCTGACTTGGAAGGAAAGACTAGATGTGGCCCAGGAAAGCGCTCTGAGCTCACCAGGGCCCCACCAGCCCTTGGGCAAACTCACGTGAGCGAAAGTGTGAAGTGGAAGCGCTGGCGAAGGCCCTTGAAGGTAACGAAGGATTGGGCAGGGAAACTGCGTGTGGTCACCCCGCAGTAGGGCTTCTCATACTGGCCAGCCGGGCACTCGCATCTGAAACCACCCACCAGCAGGTTGACACACTTGCCGCCATTCTTGCAGACGCCGGGTGCGCAGCGGCCAGAGCGGGCATTCACCTCACAGTGCTCTCCTGGTGGTCATAAGCAGAGGGGAAACGGGAAGGAAGAACAACCGTGGCGTTACTGCAGGCCAAAGCCCTGGAGCCCAGGGAAGGTAGCATGGGTACTTGTCTCCCATTTTCCAGATGAGGCAACTGTGGTCTAGGTGAGGGACTTGACTCCTTCCACGGACTGCCAAGGTTGCCTTGGGCAAGTCACCTACCCTCACTGAACCTCAGTGTCCTTATCTGAAAAAAGGGAGCCCTCAGGTTTGACTGGCTCTTCCCCCTACAAAAAGTCACCCTCCCCCCACCCCCTCTTCCACCCCAGGTGGCCTCATTTTGTGCCCCTGGGTGGGTGATTCAACTCAAATCAATCTGCCAGCACACTGTGTGCCAAGCGCCATGCTCCAGCCTTCCAGGAGCGTCTGTTCTGCCCAAGTAGTTCTCACTATGTGCAGTTGCCTCAGAAGGGCACCACCTGCCAGCCCCGCCCCCTGTCCACTCCCCATGGGATAAACTGTGGAAGCCCTTTCTTTTCAAGTCCCCATCAGATAACAATTCTGACATTGGCCAGAGCCTCAGAAATTCTTGGCATCATCTTTGGAAGGCCTGAGCCCAGATAACCATGGTCAAAGAGCTGGTCAAAACTCCTGGGAATCGGCACCAGATCCACGAAGCAAATTCATCTGTTCCCCAAAGGATTCTTGGCCAACTGTTGGGGGAGAATGCAAAGAGACCCCCAGGGAGTGATCTCTGACACTAGCGCTACGTTTACTAGACAAACACTTCCCCATTCAGAGATGCAGTATCCTCCTGATGGAGGATGAGGACGATAATGATAAGGGTCTCAGGGTTGAGGTAGAGGTCATGGGGTCCATGTCCCACTCATGACTTGAGCATGAATCCCCTCTACAGCAGCCCCAAGGAGCATCGGACCAACATTTGGATAACTCCAAGAATGGGGAGCTCACTACCTTCCAAGGGACCCCACTCCACCTGAAACAGCTAAGTGATTACAGACTCTTCTGGTTGAAATTTCTCTCTGTGTCCACTCACAGCTCCTGGTTCTATCTCCCGAGGCTGAGCAGAGTACCAGTATCGAACTGACTCTATCAGGCTTCCTTAAAGACCCAGCTAAAATCCCACCTTCCCCAGGAAGTATGTCCCCATCCCTTTGTTAATTATTTCCCATTTGTCCTGTGTCACTGGTTGTCTCCCCATTACATGGTGAGCTCTTTGGGCTTTTTGTTGTATCCCCAGCTCATACTACAGTGCCTGGCACATAATAAACACTCCATAAATGTTGACTGATGGACTCTGTCACCCTGCCCCTCTTCCTGATGGAGCAAGGATGGCCATGTGCCCTTCTGAACTTGTTCAGACACAAGAGACATAGAGATAGAGAGATGAGAAGATGGGTGTCTGTAATGAGAGGACATAGTTCACTGGCCCAGAAAACCTTCTCTGAGAGGGGGCAGCCGAAGCTCAGGGCTGGCCAAGCTTGTGGCCTTCCTGCCCATGGCCTTCCTGCCCGTGGCCTTCCTGCCCATGGCCCTGCCTAACCTCCTACCCATGGCCTTCCTGCCTTCCTCCTGTGGCCTTCATGCCCATGGCCTTCCTCCCGTGGCCCCTCCTGTCCTCCTGCCCATGGCCTTCCTGCCCGCCCCATGCTGGCCCTGTTTTTGTTAGGCCCTTTTGCTGAGGTCACTGGAGCTACCATTGTTCTTTTCCTGCAGCCATCTGCAGTGTCCTTGGTTTTCTTGCTCTATAATGTTGGTCAGTGTGGGTAGGTGGGTTAGTGGGTGGCTCGCAGCCTTTTCTTTTCTGTAGGAGTTTAAAATATTCCTAAAAGTAATCATCTTCCAGTTACAATTCAACACGTAAATTCACAGACTTAGGGGGGAGCGGGGCGGTGTCAAATTCTCCAACATCTCTTTCAAAGGAAAACAAAAGCACAATCATTGATCTGGAGTTGCCAGGGGCCCTGGGGACCCCGTCCAAGACTCCTCCTTTGTCTCAGGTCCCTGGTCAGGTTGGGAAGCCCAGGCCCTGTCTTCTCAGAGTTGCAGCTTTAAATGCATAAAATAAAATACACAGGATTAGGAAGGAAGCTGCTTCATTGAGATACAGTTATCAATATATTAAAAAGTCAGATCCATGACGCTGTGCTCTCCAGTGGTGGGTCTAAGGACCAGAGAACTTCCAAAGCATGACGAGCATCATCGACATTCTGGGACATTGGAACAGACAGCTGGTAATACACAAAACCCCATGGTTTCTATGAGCAGCCCAGGTACAGCCAATACAGTTGCAATTGGTTCCTCCATTCATAGCTGTAGGAAAGACTCCATTTGGCCCATACTCAGATGATTACTTCTTGTTTCTCCCATTAGACTGGAAGCCCCCCACCCCAAGTCTTCTGCCTTTGTATCCCCAGCACTTGTCACAGGGCTTGGCACATAGGAGGTACTCAATAGATGCATGATGAGGCATGGCAGGGTTATTAGTCCAAACCCCTCGTTTTACAGAGAAGGAAACTGAGGCCACAGGAGGGAAGTGATTAGTCTGAAACCACACAAAGGGCAAATGGAAGAGCCTTCCAGTTGGCTCTTCTGGAGCCAAGACCCTGAGAACAAATATTATCCCTCTCCAACATGGATGATATAGCTGCCAGTATTTGTACAATGCTCCACAAACAGCATCCCTGAGCTTCCTCATGACCCCCAGAGGTAGATGCTATTATCATCTCTATTTACAGAGAAGAAAACTGAGGTTGAGGGACTTGCCTAAGACTGTCCAGCTAGGAAATATCTGAAGGGTTTGAATCCAGGTCTTCTGGACTCTGAGATGCCAGAGCTAGGAAGGGCTGGCAGTCAGAGAGTCCCTTTCAACGTTAACTGCAAGGTACAGTACATACTTGAACAAAAGGAGCCAGTGAGTGGCTGCTGCTGAAGCATGACAGAGCAAACAAAGAATGTGGTCAGCCCCAGATCTGGAGTTCCCATCATCCTCTGCTCCAGCACTTCCTCGGATGTCCCAGGTGCCTTCGGGATGCCACTGTTTCAACGTCTGCCATTGAATAAGGCCACCAGCCCAGATCTCCAGTGACCCACTGTCCTTTCCTTTCTCTGCAGAGTCTTAGTGACCCCTTCCCTGGCTCCTCCTATGGGAGACTCCATCTCCCATCTCCAAACCTTTGCACTGGCTGTTCCTCATGCCCAGAATGTCTTGGCCCCCGGTTTCTCTGGCTTCTCTCAGGACTCAGCTCAAATCCCACCTTCTGAAGAAGGTTTCTCCTGATCCCTTCCACCCCCACAGATGATGCCTCCTCCATGAGGTTATCTTGTATTTACTCTTCCCCTATATGGAATGTAAATTGTCTCCCTGTTACAGTGTAAACTACTTGAAAGTAGAGACCTGACTGTCACTCTCTGTCTCCTATGCACTTCCCCAGCATGGTGCCAGGTATACAGAAGGGGCTTAATAAAAGCTTTTTGGCTGGTTGGATCAGAATGTGGAAGGCTAAGTCCTGGCTCCCTCCTTTCTAAGCCACAAAACTTTGGCTGACCCCATAAGATCATGGCTTTAGAGCTGAATGGAGCCTCCCATTTTACACATGAGGAAACTGAGGCCTGGAGAGCAAAAGAAAGTCACCCAAAGTCACCCAGGTGTAAGTGGCAGAGCCAGGATTTCCACCCAGATCCTCCAACTCTAAACCTGGCTCTTTCCCCTCATTTCATGCCTTCTCCTGAACCTGTATCCCCACCTGTAAAATGCAGAAAATATCTGCCCTCCTGGGGATGTAGTAAATTGGGAAAAAAAAATTTTACAGCTAAGCTCAGGGATAAAGGCCTCATTTCTAGAATATATAGAGAACTGACTCAAATGTATAACCACACAAGTCATTCCCCAATTGACAAAGGATATGAACAGGAAATTTTCAGGGGAAGAAATTAAAGGTATCTATACTCATATGAAAAAGTGCTCTAAATCACTACTGATTAGAGAGATGCAAATCCAAACAACCCTGGGGTACCACATCACACCTGTAAGATTGGCAAACATGACAGAACAAGAAAATGATAAATTCTGGAGAGGATGTGGGAGAGTTGAAACACTAATTCATTGTTGGTGGAGCTGTGAGCTCATCCAACCATTCTGGAGAGCAGTTTGGAACTATGCCCAAAGGGCTACAAAAATGTGCATACCCTTTGATCAACAATATCGCTACTAGGACTGTATCCCCAAGAGATTATAAAAATGGCAAAGGGTCCCACATGTACAAAAATATTTATAGCAGCACTCTTTGAGGTAGCCAAGAACTGGAAATCAAGGGGATGCCCATCAATTGGGGAATGGCTGAATAAATTATGGTATATGAATGCAATGGAGTACTACTGTGCCATAAGAAATGATGAACAAGAAGATTTCAGGGAGGTCTGGAAGGACTTATATGACCTGATGCTGAGCGAAAGGAGCAGAACCAGGAGAACTTTGTGCACAGCAAAGACCACAGTGTGCGAGAGTCTTTTCTGGTAGACTTGGAACTTTGTAATAACACAAGAACCTACTGAAAAAAAAAATCCCAATGGTGGTTTTCTAAGGCAAAATGCCTTCCACGCTCAGAGAAAGGAATATGGAAGTCATTCGCAGAACGTAGCAGATCATGTTTGGGGGGGGGGGGTTTCATTGTATTATGTTTTGATTTGTTATATGATTTCTTCCATTTATTTTAGTTCGACTACATAGCATGACTATAGTGAAAATGTGCTCAATAGGAAAGTATATGTAGAATCTATACAGAATTGTATGCTGCAATGGGGAGGGACGGGGGTAGGGGGGGAAGGTGTGGGGGGGATAAATTCTTAATTTTAAGGAAGTGATTGTAGAACAATAAAAAATAATAATAAAATAAAAAAATTAATAAAAACAATCTATCTGCCCTCCTGGACCTCCTGGATTGTGATGCCAGGAGAGGCTGATATCTGTGAAGCTCTGTGTAGATGTCTGAGGGGACTGTGTTACTATAATTTCACCCTCAGAACCTCAGCTTCCTCTTCCATCAAATGAGAATATTCATACCTAAACTGCCAGAAATGATGAGCCCGTGAAGCCTGCTAGAGAAATGTCTAGGCTCACTACTCACGGAGATAAAGAGCGCTTCTCCCCAGAACCCTCAAAGTCGGCAGTATAGAATTGATTAACCCTGTCGCTGTGGGGCACTACCCAGGGATCTGTCTCTGCCCGCAGGGAGCTGACTTTGTCCTGAGAAACAGGCTCTCCCTCCTGCCGGCCTCCCACTCCAGGACTTTCTGTTTTCACTAAGACCTGAGGCAAAGATCCACACAACGGTGCTAAAATCCGAAGCTACTTTCTCAGCAACACAATGATCCAAGACAGTCCCAAAAGACTCTTGATGGAAAACGCTACCCGCCTCCAGAGAAAGTGCTACTGAGTCAGAATGTGAAGATGGAAGAAGACCGTTTTCACTTTGGGTTTTTTTTTTTTTTGGTTGGCTTTCCCCTTTTGTTCTGTTTCTTCTCTCACAACATGACTAATGTGGAAATATGTTTACATGACTGCACACGTATAACCTATATCAGATTGCTTGTCACTTTGGGGAGGGGGATGGGAGGGAGAAAAAATTTGAAACTCAATATCTTATTTTAAAAAAGAATGTTGAAATGACATGTTATTGGAAAAATAAAATACTATTTACAAAATAAATAAATAAATCTGAAGCTGCAAGTTTAGAAGTTAACCACCAAAATAATAAGGGATCTTAAAGAAAATGTCGTGTGACTCCATGTAAAAAATGTCCCTGAATGTGATTTGACCCTGGAAAGAACCCGAGAAAAGGAGTTCAGACTGAACTGCCCCACCACCTAAGCCTGGGTTCCTAGGTCTTGGATGGAGTGTGATTAGAACTGGTAGATGTAGTTTTTACATGGGAGGTCCCCATACTGACACAATTACAGACAGGGGATGGAGGGGAGGGGAGTTTGAGATTTCTCATGGAACATTAGCACTTTGAGGATCTTAGAGGCTGCACAGCCCAGCCTGCTCATTTTACAAGCAAGGGAACTGAGGTGGGGGAACAGGGAAGGGAACACTAAACATGTATTGAGTACCTGCTATGTGCAGGCATTGGTGCTAAGTGCTTTGCAAATATTCTCTCCTTTTTGATCCTCACCGCAACTTTGGGAGGTAGATGTTGTTATAGTGCCCATTTTACAGTTGAGGAAACTGAAGCAAACAAGTTAGGTGACTTGCCTGGGGGTCACACAGTTAGTAAAGGTCTGAGGCTGGATTTGAACTCAGCTTGTCCTGACTCTCATGTCCTGAGCCCAGCATTCTATACACTGTACAGAGAAGGGCTGTCATATCACAAGACAGTGAGAGCCTAGGGCTGGGACCCCTGCCTTCCTCCCCACCATGCCAGGATCTTCTTTCCTTACCCAGCAGCTGCCCACTTCAATTTCAACTGAAGTTTTTCCTATAAACCTTTCCTCTCTTTCTGGGGCAGGTCAGCAGCTTCATCTATAAGAAGTGTGGGTCCACAAGTCCAAATTTTCCTGAACTCTATTTCCACGGTAGCACCAAGCTCCTAACTTGCCCCAGTCAGTCCTCCATCACAGGACTATCAACATTCTTGAGAGGTAGCCTGGTATAGTGGGAAGGAAACTGGGGGGCTTGTCTTGGGGCCAGAAGACCCAATATCATCTCAGTGTGATAAGGAGGGAATTCCACACTTGGACTCCAAAAGCCAACTTCACAAGGACATCGGAATCCCAGGGCAGGAGGATCTGGAGATCAGCTGGGACTCTGAGGGGGCTGCAAGTTCAAGGGAGTCAGCAGTGAGACCTCAGGGGCTGCAGGGATGTGGGGCAGGGGAGGTGCCCCACCCTAGGTCCTAGTCAAGTCACATGTTCACTTCTGGGTGCTATTGTTTAGGAAAGATATTGCTAAGCTGAAGAGTGTGTGGGACAGGGTGGCCTGGCTGGTGAAAGGGCCCAAGTGCACACCGAGACAGGACCATGGAAGGAAAGGAGTACATGTAGTTTTGGAAGAGAAGCCCAGAGCAAGGCCTGGTGGATGCCAGAAGGGTTATTAGCTTGTCCCGGAGGAATGGGGAGGGAGTCAGAGGCAGGCTTGAGTTTGATGCCTGGAGCCCTTCCCAAGACTGGAGACATCCCACAGGGAAGTGGGCTCTGTGGGGAAGGAGGGAGCTCTCCATCCTACGAGGGCTTCCTGACAAGACTGTGTGAGCCCAGGGGCTTCAGGAGGAAAGGGTTTGTTAATCTGCAGGCAGGTTTCCTGTCAGATAGTAGCACGTAAAAACTTAGAGCCAGAAGGGACCTCAAGGACAACAACTCATTTTACAGAGAGGGAAACTGAGGCCCCAAGAGGGGGAAGGGGCTCCTGCCTGGACTCTGAGGGACAATGGCAATTTCCATGCCGGAGGCTCCTTTCACCACGCCACACAGCCTCCCTAACCAGCACCTGGGAGTCAGCTTTCAGCCTCCCTCATATCATTTTGTTGAAAGTTCAAAAATGCCTTTGAGAAAGCATTCATACCAAGCTATAGACCAGGCAAGGGCAATTGTCAGCAGCCAGGCTAAGGACCCAAAGGCAGGCTGCAATTTAATAGAATGCTTAATAATGGATGGCTCAAGGGAAGAAACCCTGGGAGTGGGAATAGGGGAAGGACATGGAGGAATCCAGGGCCAGAAATGTAGGCAAGCTCTGAAATAAGGAAAGAATATGCTCAATTTCAGCAGGGCAGCTAGAAACTTGGGGGTCCCTTCTAAGAACCATAGACAAGATCTTTTCTCCTGTCTGGGCCTCAGTTTGCACACCTGTAAAATAAGAGGATTGTCCTAGATGACTTCCAAGAACCCTTCCAGCCCTGACATCCCCTGTCCAAGGTCCTTCTAGCTTTGAGACTGTTGTGTGTTCTAGTTCTCTCCACCAGGTCTGACAGTTTTCTGGGGGACCACCACGACTTCAGCAGTCACAAAATCACCTTCCCTCTCCTGATCCTCAGGACAAACCTCTTCCCCTTCCCGTCCACTCCAGACTCTGCCATTCCTCAGCCATTAAGACAAAGGCTGTCCTTTGTCCTCTCTCTGTCCCAGGATGAACTTGACCTCATTTCGAGTTCACCTGTCCCTATTCCTATTTCCACGTGTTGGGTTTTCATTCTCTCCCAACTAGGCTAGTTCTGCCCTTTCTAGGTTAAAGCTCATTCTCCTGGATAGAGAAAATGGAAGGAGAAGCAGCTTCATCCTCCAAGGCCTGGAGAGGCTTCCATGGTAGGATAGAGAAAGGCTGGTAAGTCATAAGTTCAAGTCTGACACACACTAGCTGATGGGCAAGTCTCTGCCGTCCTTACCACCCCAGTCCGCTCTGGAAGCTACGAAAGTCAAATGACAGTCAGTCTGCCTTGGTTTGGAGAGGGAATTCCCCACATGAAAGCACAGGCCCAGGGTTACAAACCTTCAGCAGGGCAGCACAGATAAAGGTGCCCCCAGGCCCGGAAGGAAATCTGACTTGGTGACCAGGTTTGGAAGCCTGGATTTCCTGGTCTCAGCGATGGACTCCAGAGAGAACCATCACTAATCCTGTGGGGCTGCCCCATTAAATACAGCACAACAGGCACCGTGCTGAATTCTGGGGAAAGGAAATCATGTCAGCCCTGAAGGAGCTGGCCCCTTCCTGGGGAAACTGAGGGAGTCATAGAGAAGTGACACAAAGTACATACAAAGTAAAAGATCCTCCAGAAGGTGGGGTATGAGGAGCCTGGGGCAAGGCCCTTCCCCATCAGGCCTCAGTTTCCTACTCTGTAAAGTGAAGGGGGGTGGGCTGGACAGCTGCTGACGTTCTTGCCAGCTCAGCATCTATTCTTCTAACACCCCACAGAAGTCAGCTTGAAAACACAGACACAATTTAGAACACGCCCAGAATTGGATCCCACCGATAGTTAACAGAAACCTAAGGACTGGGTCTGGGACCTAGGTTCAGGATTGGGGGGATGAGAGTTAAAAAAAGGACCAACTTCCAAGGCAGAGTCGAGGCCCACCCAAGGTCCCTAGAAGGAAGGGTGGGCAGGAGTCGGCACTTCAGTTTAATTCCCTTCTTAGGGTTCCATGCTCAGAGGATGGAGCCAGAAGGGACCTCAGGAGTCATCCAATCCAAACCCTTCATTTTGCAGTTCAGGAAACTGGGCCAGAGAGATGCAGGGACTTGTTGAGGTCATGCAGGTAGCAAGCAACAGAGCCAAACAAGAAATACTGTGATGTGTGGAGAGGGGTGTGGTAAAGCTGTCTTTGAGCTGGCTCAGAGATGGAAGACGTCAACTCTCCTCCTGAGCTGGCCCCAGGACCTGCTCCCTCTGGGTCAAAGACAATGTCTTGCTCTGTCCCTACCATCAACCCTGGCCAACGCCCATGCTTAGTTTGGCTTTAACACCACCACTTTCTCTTACCCTCTGGCCTCCAGGCTCTACTTCCCCAAGGCTGGCTCAGCTACCAGGAAAGATCTAGAAGACACCAGGACAAAATGAACTGCCCTGGAAACTCAGCTCCAGATTCATCTTCAGCCCAAGGCCTCTCCTGAACCACCCCTCCCCAAGTGGCCATAGAGATAGACAGCTCGAAATACAGATATAGGATAGATGTGATATATATCATAATCCTGTCTATGTTTCTTGACTCCCTTGGTAGAATATATATGTTCCTTTAGGGCACACACTACTTCCCTCTTAGTGCTGCATTCGCAGTGCCCAGCTCACTTAATAGGGACTTAATAGGGGCTTGAGGAGTGACCGACTCTTGCCCAGGCATGGTTTGGGTTTGCTACTGCTTATGGTCCCTTGGGCTCTGCCTCTGGCATTCCAAAATCTGTAAGGTGCTTCTCGAGATGTCAGTCTGGCCTCCTTGGAGGCCCTCTCCCTCCACTAGGGGCCTCAAAGAGATTGCCAAGACTCTCTGACACACTCAGTTTTCAACTGTAAATAATAAAAGATTCTTGAGTGTCAGGGAAACCATTTGTGCTTGGTTTCTTGTCCTGTGGCTGGGCTTACCTACATAGACACTGAGAGTCGGAATCTCAGTAAACCAGAGCGCTTTTTAAAGGTTCCTGATGTGTTGAGGTCCAGGAATGCCTGGAATCCCTGGCACCGATGACCTTGGCAGCACTGACTGGGTCATGACACAACCAGTGTATGTGAGTGTCCTCACTTCCTATCCTCACCCCAACTCTCCTGTTCTCCCTCCTGGGCTCTCTGTTTAGGGAAGAAATGGGAAGATCCCTGCCCTGGGAGGCAGAAGAAGCCAGGGGGCTCTGCTGCTTCACAGCTCTTCGACCCTGAGCAAGTGTTCTGACCTCTCCAGGCCCCAGGCGTCTCCTCTGGAGTCTGGAAAGGAGCTTGCAATCAAAAGATTGGTAAAGTGCTTAGCACAACGTCCCACAGACAGCAAGCGCTACATAGCTATTAGCTATTATTACTATTTTTATTAGACTAAGAAAATGACCAAAATATCCACATACATTGACTCTGAGATCCAAGTACCAAGCACATACCCCAAAGAGTTCAATGACCAAAAGAAAGGTCCTGGATAGACCAAAATATCGACAGTGATGCCTTTTGTAGTAGCAAAGAGCTGGACACACAACCAACACCCCTCTAAAGGGAGATGGCAACACAGGCTGTGGACCACATATAGGCTAGGCTCCATGTCACTCACTCAGGTGGGTGCCCAAGAGTGACCACTGCTCCCCTCAGGGTTCCAGGGGCACCCTTAGGGGTTAAGGGTGAATTTCTAGTACTTTTTTGTTCAAATGCCTTCCACTAGTCTTGCTCTCCCCATTGATTATCAGTTGATATCAATTAGCCAGTCAAACTTAATTTGCTTTTAGACATGGAGTTTACCAAGGTGGTATAGTTGGTATAAACCCCGCCACCACCAAAAATGTAAGAGCCTGGGTCACATTGTACATACAGGATTCTGGACTCAAGCCTTGATTAGCACATGTGTAGCAAAGGGCTGAACTCACAGATTCCTGGTGTTGGGGGTCCTCCCAAAGTCCTTCTTCCATATTATGTGGCCTTCTGCTCAGTTCTCTGTAGAGTCCTGAAGCTGCCTTGCCTCCGTCTACCTAGTTTATCCTTGACTCCCAGTGCGGATACTGCTGTCAGCTACTGCTCTCATGTGGACCCTGATATAATGATCTGGAAAGTCCCAAACTTGCCACCTCCTGAAGTTTTATGAGGTCACCTCTGGTCAAAGCCAGGAAATGTTCATTCTTTCCTCCTGCCTACCCAAGAGATTCCCTTCTGAGGGCTTAGCTGGAACCGTCCCTACCTTTGGGCTACTTCATCCCATAAAAGCCCAGATTCTGAACCAGCCTGTTATTTTATTCAAACCCACAGGCTAGGACTGGGTCTCCATGTAATCCCAAGCCATTTCCTGGGTAAGGTCCTCCTACTCATCTGATAGCCTTCACTCCTTCCAATTCAGTGAGGACTTTTCAATGTCTTTGATTGGTGGCTTCAATAGAAATGGTCTCACCTGACAAAGGTGCCAGGCCTAGAGGATCTTGTTAATGACTTTAAGTGGCCAGGGTGATTGATTTAACTGACTTTCCTACCCTCACAGGTGAACGTAACAGAACATTACTGTGCGGAAGAAAGGCTGGAGACAATGAACAGAGAAGAGGGGATGAGCTAGGGAAGCTGATGGTATCTGAAGAAAGAAGGACCAGAAAAAACACAGGTAAGGATGATGCCGAGGTCAGTGAAAAGGTCACCTATAATAGCAGAATCAAAGTGGAATGCTGTGAAATGATAATGACCAGGATGGATCCAAGCCGGCCCCAAAAAATAATCAATTCATGCATTTAGATGTGTTTATCCAAGGGCTTGATATGTGCCAAACGGGGGCAGCTAGGTAGTGCAATGGATAGAGCACCAGTGCAGAAGTCAGGAGGACCTGAGTTCTAATCTCACCTCAGACACTAGACACTCACTAACTGTGTGACCTTGGGCAAGTCACTTAACCCCAATTGCCTCATCCTGGCTCATCTCCAGGCTTCCTGATGAATATCTGGTCACTGCATGCAGATGGCTCTGGAGGAGAAGTGAGGCTGGTGACCTGCACAGCCTTCCCTCACCCAAAACAAAGTCAACTGCAAGTCATGTCATTATTTCTCTGATGGCTTGGTCTTCTTTGGCAACGAAGGACGAACACACACATGTGCCAAACACTGTCCTAAGCAATGGGGATACAGGTGAAAAAGCAAAGATGGTCCCTGCCCTTAGAGGGCTTATGTTCTAAGAGAGGGGGGATATGGTAGCATCCATTAAGGAGCAGGGGCCAGGAAAGAGCACTTAGGTCCTGAAAGTTACAGAAATGGTGAGTAAGCTCAGAGGAGTAGAATGACACACCCAATCCAGGAACAATGGCAGACCTTGGTTCCGGACTGCAGAATGGGAGGGGTAGGAAGGAGAGAGCTTGTGGTGAGTGACAAGCAATGGAGGAGGTAACTGGAGAGGAGGGAGAGAGGTGAAGCATGGACGGGGCTCTCCTGCCTGGGAGCCTCTCACTGTCCCAGAGATGGACACCCCCAGGCAGGTGTTCTCTCTGGACATGGTCTGGAAGGTTCTAGGGGTGAAACTTGGCCTCTAAGGTCAGACTCGTTAGATATGAAGGTTAGTTTTGCTGATTTTTCCTCTTTTTTATTCTAAGTAATAACTTTTTTGGAAAGGGAGAAAGAATGATCCCTTGGGGAAGGCAGATGATGTCAAAACAAAAGATAACAAAAAAACGTATTTTTAAAAGGAGCAGGTTAGACTCAAGACGTCAGAGCTCTCCCAGCTCTCCATAATCATACTTCAACTTGTCTTTCTAGGCTGATCCATGATGGAACTCTGCATTTCTGAACGGGCCTCACTCAGCATTCCACTGACCATCTCAGGGCCTTTGTCCAGAGTCTCCCCTGGCATGCTCTCCCTTCTCACAGCTACCTCTTAGATGCCTTCAAGGCTCAGTGTGAGGATCTTCCTCTCCATGAAGTCTACCTGATGCCCTCCAAGGTCAGCATTTTCCCCTCCACAAAACACCTAGTATTTACTTATCTGTGTAGATGCTGCTTCCCTCAGGGAGGCAGAAGCTCCTTCTGGGCAAGCTCTTGTCTTTGCATCCTTAGAGTCTGGCGCACAGCAGGTGCTTAATTAGCGCACACTAAACTGAACTGAAAGGTAAATTTGGTGGTAGATCATGGGGAGCTTTGAATGCCAGGAAAAGAGCCTTACATTTACTTGGCTGGCCAGGAGGAGCCCTGGTCAGAGGGGTCTGTACAGCTTCTGCTCAGTATGAGGACCTTTGGCACATCTGATGACCACTTCCCTGTCATCCCCACCAGACCCAGAGGCATCTAGGTGGCAAAGTAAAGGGGCCCCTGGGCGGCAGGTACAGAACAAAGGCTAGAGGTGGCCAGGCAGACACAACTATCCCCTGGAAAATGAACTCTGAGAAGGAAGGAACAGCAGGGCTGGGGGAGGAGGAGGGACAAGGATCCTTCAGGTGGCAAAGGGGTCAGAGCAAGCCTGGGGCCTGGCAAGAGGCCAGACGCATGCAATTGGGAAGGTATGCAGCATTGAAGGGCTGTGTTTGCTTTCTTGGTCGGTGTCCAAGGTTTCCAAGGTAGCTCCTGGGGAAGGGAAGGGGGGAGGAAGGGGCCCAGCACTGTTTGCTGTTTGCACATAATTAGTCATGGGGGGCACACAGTTGTAGACCTGCCCCTGAGGTGGGGGTTGGGGGGCGACCATCTGGAGAGACCAAGGCAGTGGAAGTCCTTGGGAGGCTCAGCAGTAACAAGCCTGCAATTCCCACGTTCTGGGAAGGGAAAAGTTCCATGTTCCTGCCCCAAAATGGGGCAAGAAGAGTCCGGTTCCCTGCAGCGCGTGCATGCATGTGAGCATGGGTTCTAGGCTTGGCTCTGCCGGGAACTCAACTTGTGTCGTGGGGAAACTCTGTGCGTCAGTTTCCCATCAGGGAAATAAGGGGATTTGTGCGGATGATTCAGCGCTGATGGATCCTCGGGGCTCAGGTACCTCAGCTAAGTCCTGAGTAGTCTGACTAGGAATTCCATGAAGTGGTTGGATATATTCAGATTTGTTCGTTCAGAGTTATAATTACATGTCAAATATAATAATCACCAGCTCTATCTCAATGGAAACATGCAGTTTAAATTTAAAGAATGCACCTACTCATGGAATTCCTCCTGCTTACAACCAGTTCCTAGCTCCATTCTATGGCCCCTCCCAGCTCGGACCTTTCTGGCTCTGAGACCCCTCCCAGCCCCAGCATTCCTAGGTCCTCCATTCTAAAGGCTCGGAATCTCCACGTTGACTCTGAAAGTCTGTCCTTCGCAGAGTGGAGCAGGAAGCCATTCTGAGACCCTCAATCCTAAGAATCCTCAGATAACAACCCCTTTGTAAATTTAAAAAACAAAACAAAACAAACAAAAAACCCTCCAAAACTTCCATTCCTTGAGGGGAGGAAGAATGGTGTGGGTCAGCTTGCAGAGGGTCTTGACTCAGTCAATACCATTTGTTAAACTCTTGTGTAACCCACACCAGGCATCGGTTCCGCTAAGGCTGAAGATGCAACATCAAAAATGAAAGAATCCCTCCCTCAAGGCGCTTCGCCTCAGTCTAGGGAGGTAACATGTCCCTACGTGTATCATACCTAGAAGGTAGCCTGGGAGGGGAGGCCACAGCAGCTGGGAGGTCCAAGAAGGGGCTCTGGCAGAGCCAGATGCAAACGGGCTGCGTCTTCAAGCACAGTGTGTGTGTGTGTGTGTGTGTGTGTGTGTGCGCGCACATGTGCGTGCGTGTACATGTGCGTGCGTGTGTGTGTACATATGTGTGCGTGTGCATATGCGTGTGCCGTGCGTGTGCATGTGCGTGCATATGTGTGCGTGTGTATGTGTGCGTGGGCATGTGCATGCGTGTACATGTGCGTGCACGTGTGTACATGTGCATGTGTGTATGTATGTGCGTGTGCGTACATGTGCGTGTCTGTGTGTAGCACCAAGTCAGCCGGGATGGCAGGGAGGGAGGAACAAAGGCAGGCCTTGAAGAGCCGGGCAGGAAGAGATACAAAGGCTCAACAGAAGGGTCGTCTTGGACGCAGTCATAGGGAGCCAGAGGAGACTGCTAAGCAGGGTCAGGAGTGGGGTCACCACCAGCTCTGCGCTGTGGCTGCTGTGAGGAGGGAGCCTGGGAAGGGAGACATGCGGAAGTTATTTCGATGATCAGCCAGCCCCCTTCCTCTCAGTTCTGAGGGGCTGCTCAGGGCCCTCCCTAATCTGTGCCCTCCTGCCCAATGCTCCAGTGGGGGTCTGGGCAGGGAAGGGATCCGATGCTGTTGCCGCCTTCATCCCAGGCCAGCTCTCAGTGAAGCCAGGCAGATGTTCTTGGAGGCCGGCTCCATCTCCTGGACGATTCACCCCAAGCTTGAAGGTCTTTTCCAAGGGAAGAGCTGAGAACTGCCCCTCTACTGTCCTGTCCTCAGGGAAGGGGGAGACCCCCCAGCATCCTGCTCCCAGACCTTTCCTCTCATCAGGTCACTGGGATCTCATTCACTTTCCAGGAGGCCTGAGGAAAACCAATTCCCCTTTTCTGGTGATTTCAGGCTTAGAACCTGCTTGTCTCAATGACTCTGAGATCAACAGATCTTGTCCCCTTGCTCCAGATGAGGAGGTGCAGCTCCCAAGTAACTTGCTTCCGTTTGCCAGGGTGCTGAAGTCTGGCCCCTGGCCCGAAGGCAATGGGGAACCATGGCAGGTTTTTGAGAAGGGGTGGGATCTGATGAAAGCAAGAGATGAATGGGGCAGGTGTGAGCAGGATGCCCCCGCTCTGGGAGGTGGGGCTATCTCAGCATTCCATCAGGGTTCAGGGACATTTCTTTGATTGAATGTGGAATGGGAACGTGTCCAAACTAAGAAGGGGCTGGATTGTGCTGAAAACCATGACGATTGAGGACAAGAGGCAGCTTGGAAACCTGGGAGTTCACCTTCACTTTCCAAGGGGAAAGCTCCTGGCCAATCTTGACCCCTATAGCCAGCATTTGCTGATCCCCTACTTGGCACAAGGCAGTGTGCCCACAGCTGGGGATACAAACCCAAATGAAAACCTGTCCCTGTCCTTACAGTCAGCATTTTACGAGTGAGGAGACAGGAGCAGAGGGGAAAAGGGCTGAGAAGCACTTAAGCTCAGAGTTCAGAAGGCCTCTGGTCTAACCCCTACCTCCTTTAGCATACCTGAGCAGTGGCTGGCCACTTCAAGATGAGGAGCTCACTACCTCTTTGGTGGAAGGGTGGCCAAAGTAAGTCTTAGACTTTCTAGGTGACAGTGGGAGTGAGTCAGTCTCCTTCAATTAACAGGGGAGGAAACTTGAGGCCAAGCAGCTTGCCCAAGGTCCCCCAGCCAGTAAGAGTCAGAGCTGGGATTTGAATCCGGGCCCCTTTGTGACAGATATGGTGCCTGCTCCTTATCAAAGCTAATGCTTCTACCTGATAAAATGATCCCCTCCATCCAGTCTCTTCTAGCAGATTGTCCCCTCTCAGTGCCCACCCCTCCAGCATTTATTTCCAAACTTACTTTGTCACTGGCTCCTCCCCTTCTGCCCCCAAACGTGCCCCTATATTCTTCATCCTGAAAACCCCTCACTTGACCCCTTTAGCCCTGCTAACACCTTCCCATTTCTCTTCTGCCCTTTGTAGATAAACTTGAGAAAATATCTACAGTGGGGCCTCTGCTTTCTCTCCCCTCACCACTCTCTTTTTGATTCCTTACAGTCTGGATTCCAACCTTGTCATTCCAGCAAAACTGCCCTCTCCAAAGTGACCAATAAGCTCTCAGTTGCCAAACGCAATGGTCTCTTCTATCCTCATTCTCCTCAGGCTCTCTGTGGCCTTGGATACTGCTGGTCACTCTCCCCTCCTCTATACTCTCTTCTTTCTGGGTTTTTGGGTCACCTCTCCCCACTTTCCTGGTTCTCCCCCTCCCACGACCTATCCTTCTCTGTCCCCTTTGCTGGATCCTCCTCCAGGTCACACCCTCTAACCAGAGGTATCCCCAGGGGTCTACCTAGGCCCTCTGACTACTTCACTGGGTGATCTCATCAGCTCCCATGGATTTAATGACCATTTCTGCACTGATGACTCTCAGATCTTCCTGTCTTGACCCAACCTCTCTCATAACCTCCAATCCCCCATCTCTAGTGGCCTTACAGACATCTGGAACTCCACCTCCACAATTCCCTCACACTTGGACTATTGCCATAGCTGCTGGGGTCAGGGGCTCTGCCTGCCTCAGTCTCCCCCACCCCCGTGTCACCCCCCTACTCCACAAAACCCAGTGGCTCCCTAGGGTCTCCAGGGGCAAATACAAAAGGCTCAGCTCGGCTTTAAAGCCCTTTCTAACCCGGTCCTCTCCACCCTTTCCAGGCTTTATTTACATTTGCTTGCATGCTCTCCCCCTCCCCGAGCCCCTTGAGGACAGAGACTGTCCACCTCCAAGCACTCAGCACTGGGTCTGGCACATAGTAGGTGTTTCATAAATGCTGACTGATTGATTTCCTCCTCAGCACCTGTCAGTGCCAGAGCCTGGGGCAATGACCCCAAGCTGTCCTGGATAAACCTCTCCTTATCCATAGGCAGTAGGCTAAATCAGAATGTCCCAGAAACACTCCTCTCTGGGAGCTCAGCTCTCATCTGAGAAACCTCATTAATGCATCACCTCCTGTTCCTGTCAGGCCAGAGGGGAGCGATGGAAAATCATCTCTGACCTCGGCGAGGCAAAGATGACTAAGGGACTTTTGTCTCTCTGCCCAGGAGTGTGAAAAAAGAGAAGGCATGAAGGACTGACCTCCCAAGGGAGGCCCAGTACAATGAGACCTAGGCAGAGGGAAGTAAGTGGCCTTGCATACGGCTTCCCCAGCTAGTCTTCACCAGGGATGGGAACTGAGGCTCCCAGTCATCTCTTCTAACATTGGGGGAGGAAGCCTGGGCCTGGCTCCAACTCTGAATGCTTGGGCAGCCTTGGCTAGATCACACAATGTCTCTGCACCAAGTTTACTCATATATACAATGAGGGGGCTGAATGAGATCCAGCTCTGACAGTTGGGGTTCCAAAGTTCCTCACCCCTCTAATATTCTTTCTTGTTGTAGCTCTGATGTGCTGTATTCTAAGCTCTTCGCTCCATCCCTGACATTCTGTGTTTCAAGGCCCCTTCCAGCTCTGACATTCCATGTTCATAGGCCTTTCCCACCATGGATGTTCTATATTCCATATTCCAAAACACAGAACATGGATTTAAGCATAAAACAGAGAATGTCAGAGCTGGGAAGGGCCTTAGAATATAGAGTAGAGCTAGAACAGATCTTGCAACATAGAACAGAAAAGGCCAGAAGAAAGAACTTAGAATATAGAACCTGGTATTTTATAGCTAGAAGGGACTTTAGAGCCTCAGAACACCGAATGCAAAAGCTGGGAGGGCTCTTACAACACAGAATGTGAGGGTTGGGAGATGCCTTAGAACAAGGAATGTTGGAGATGGGAATGCCTGTGTTCTAAGGTTCCTTCCAATTCTGTCATTCTGAGAATTTTTTCATCTTTCCCCTTGCCAATGAGCTCCCTGACCCCCACATACCACAGATGGTCATGTCAACTGCAGATGTGTCTGTGAAAAACTCCAGTCATTCTGTTAATCTATCAGGCAAGACCTCAATATCAGGAACTTCTTTGGAGCTTGTAGAAAAAGTGAATGGTGAGAGAGGCCTGAGCTATTTAAACAAGAGGCAAAAAATTTCCCACAATATGAGAATCTGAAAAGTCCACTCTCTAAAGAAGTGCCTGAGTCTGTCCTCTCTCAGATGTTCTTGCTGGGCCCTCAGGCAGTTCTTCTCTTGCCAGTGCTGGAGCACCAAATTCAATTAGTCTGAGAATATGCCAAAGTTGGGCCTTGAGGACAGTGAAAGATGCCATTAGATCTTTTGGTCTCAGCAGAAGCTGGTTTTCTCCCGTGACATCCCAGGGCTGGCAAGAGCCCACTGACCTTCATTCACTACATGGGTGGAGACTATGGTGTCATCATTATCATCAATGGCACTGGCAGTGACAATGACCATAAGCGGATGCTAATTCACAGAGTAGCTAAGGTTGACAGTAGGGACCCAGCACTGGATGTCTGTGACTGCTTTTGGAGGGAACCCATGAAACGACCAAGCTGCCCAAGGAGGCCTGCTATGAGCAATGCCAATGCAGACTCAGCCAACAATAAGGTAGAGCCAGTGTCCATGCAAATGAGACAATTTTATGGGAACATATGATAACTCAGGACCAGAAATTCAGAGGCCCAGATATAGTGGTCAATATGCTGCCATTCAAGTGAACTGTGTTATCACTGTGGGCTGTAAAAATTTAGCTCCTGCTGAATACCCAGCAAGAGATGACCAGGGAAATATCTTGGAGTCTACCTGCCAAAACAAACCCAGGAATTATATGAAGACAATTACAAAACACTATTTACACAAATAAAGTCAGATCTAAGTAAATGGAGACACATCAGCTGTTCATGGGTAGGTCGAACCAATATAATAAAAATGACAATTCTACCTAAATTAATTTACTTATTCAGTGCCACACCAATCAAACTACCAGATAATTATTTTATAGAGCTAAAGAAATAATATCAAAATTCATTTGGAAGAACAAAAGTTCCAAAATATCAAGAGAACTAATGAAAAGAAATGCTAGGGAAAGTGGCCTAGCTCTACCAGATCTCAAATTGTATCATAAAGCAGCAATCATCAAAACCACTTGGTACTAGCTAAGAAACAGAGGGGTAGACCAGTGGAATAGGTTATACTCAAGATATAGTAGTCATTGAATATAACAATCTACTGTTTGATAAGCCCAAGGACCCCAGCTTCTGGGATAAGAATTCACTGTCTGACAAAAATTGCTGGAAAAACTGGATAACAGTGTAGCAGAAACTGGGCATAGACCAGTGCTTGACACCATACACAAGAATACAGCCCAAATGGATACATGATCTAGGTATAAAGACTGGTACTACAAACAAATTAGGGGAGCAAGGAATAGTATATTTGTCAAATTCATGGAGAACGGAGAAATTTTTCACTAAACAATAAATAGAAAATATTATGAAGTAAAAAATGGATAATTTTGATTACATTAAATTGAAAAGTTGTTGCACTGGGAAAGAACTTTTGCAACTAATGTTGGTGATAAAGACTTCATTTCTAAAATATATGGAGAACTGAGTCAAATGTACAAGAATACAAGTCATTCCCCAACTGATAAATGGTCAAAGGATATGAACCGGCAGTTTTCAGAGGAAGAAATTAAAGCTATCTATAGTCATATGACAATATGCTCTAAATCACTACTGATCAGAGAGGTGCAAATAAAAACAACTCTGAGGTACCACAGCACACCTATCAGATTGGCTAACATGACAAAACAGATGATAAATGTTGGAGAAGATGTGGGAGAGTTGGAACACTAATTCACTGTTGGCGGAGCTGTGAGCTGATCCAACCATTCTGGAGAGCAATTTGGAACTATGGCCAAAGGGTTACAAAAATGTGCATACTCTTTGAACTAGCAATATAGCTTCTAGGACTGTATCCCAAAGCAATCATGAAAATGGGAAAGGGTACCACATATACAGAAATATTTGTAGCAACTCTCTTTGTAGTGGCCAAAAACTGGAAATCAAGGGGGGAATGGATGAACAAGTTGTGGTGTATATGTAATGGAATGTTATCGTCCTATAAGAAATGATGAACAGGAAGACTTCAGAGGCTTGAAAAGACTTATATGAGCTAATGCTGAGTGAAAGGAGCAGAATCAGGAGAACTTTGTACACAGCAACAACCACAGTGTGTGAGGAATTTTTCTGGTAGACAGTACTTCATAGCAATGCAAGGACCTAAAAAATCCCCAATGAACTTCTGAGGCTAAATCCCTTCCACATCCAGAGAAAGAACTAGGAAATTGGATCACAGAATGAAGCAGACCATTTTATTTTGGGTTACATTTTGTTTTGTTTTATGATTTCTCCCATTCGTTTTAATTCTTCTATTCAACACGACTAAAGTGAAATTGCATTTAATAGGAATGTACGTGTAGAACATATATAAGGTGGCATGCTGTCTTGGAGAGGGAGTGGGGAAGGAGGGGGAGGAAGGGGAAAATCTAAGATATATGGAAGTGATTGTAGAACATTAAAAACAAATAAAATAATAATTTTTTAAAAAGAGAGATGATGAGGGGAGGAACCAAGATGGCGGAGTAGAAAGACTCACGTATGCTAGCTCCGAACCCATAGCCCATAAATTTTCTGTAAAAAGAACTCCCCACAAATTCTGGAGCACTGCAAGCTGTGCAGCAATGCAGTGGAGGAGATTTCCGTTCCAGAGAGCCCTGAAAAACTGGCACCTAAGGTCCACTGCGCACCAGACAGTGGAGCCCAGACCTGGCCGTGGGGCCCGAGAGGAGCAGATCCGAGCAGGCTTCAGGGACAGAATCTCCGGTGGCTGTGAAAGTCCCTCCACCCACAGGCACTACAGGTCAGTGAGAGACACTTCTGGGCTGGCCGAGAGGGGAGCAGGGTGTCTCCATAACTCAGGCCCCCTCGGGAAGCAGAGGCAGCGGCAAGGCAGCAGTGGCCCGGGACTCCCAGAGCAGACAGGAGCTCCTCTCCATTAATGAAGATCTCTGCATAAACCCCCTGAGGGAACTGAGCCTGGGAGGTGGCCCTGTCCCCACCCAAGCACCAGAACTTAAGCTCATATTGAATAGCAGCCGCACCCACCACGGAAAACCCTGAGGCTGGGGAGCAGCATTTGAATCTCAGACCCCAAGCACTAGCTGGGCAGATCTAGGTGGGGGTGGAGAGGAATCTCAGAAGTAACTGGCTGGGAAAATGCCCAGAAAAGGAAGAAAAATAAGACCATAGAAGGTTACTTCCTTGGGGAACTGATGTTCCCGCCTTTCATTTCTGATGACGAGGAACAATGCTTACCATCAGGGAAAGACATAGAAGCCAAGGCCTCTGTACCCCAAACATCCAAAATAGATATCTAATGGGCTCAGGCCATGGAAGAGCTCAAAAAGGATTTTGAAAATCAAGTTAGACAGGTGGAGGAAAAACTGGGAAGAGAAATGAGAGAGATGCAAGAAAAGCATGAAAAATGGGTCAATACCCTGCTAAAGAAGACCCAAAAAAATGCTGAAGAAAATAACACCTTGAAAAATAGGCTCACTCAATTGGCAAAAGAGGTTCAAAAAGCCAATGAGGAGAAGAATGCTTTCAAAAGCAGAATTAGCCAAATGGAAAAAGAGGTTCAAAAGCTCACTGAAGATAATAGTTCTCTCAAGATTAGAATGGAACAGATGGAGTCTCATGACTTTACGAAAAACCAAGAAATCACCAAACAAAACCAAAAGAATGAAAAAATGGAAGAGAATGTGAAATATCTCATGGGAAAAACAACTGACCTGGAAAATAGATCCAGGAGAGACAATTTAAAAATTATGGGACTACCTGAAAGCCATGATCAAAACAAGAGCCTAGACATCATCTTTCATGAAATTACCAAGGAAAATTGCCCTGATATTCTACAACCAGAGGGCAAAATAAGTATTGAAGGAATCCATCAATCACTGGCTGAAAGAGATCCAAAAAGAGAAACTCCTAGGAACATTGTGGCCAAATTCCAGAACTCCCAGGTCAAGAAGAAAATATTGCAAGCAACTAGAAAGAAACAATTCCAGGATTGTGAAAATACAATCAGGATAACACAAGATCTAGCAGCTTCTACATTAAGGGATCGAAGGGCATGGAATAGGATATTCCAGAAGTCAAGGGAACTAGGACTAAAACCAAGAATCACCTACCCAGCTAAACTGAGTATAATACTTCAGGGGAAAATATGGTCTTTCAATGAAACAGAGGACTTTCAAGCATTCTTGATGAAAAGACCAGAGCTGAAAAGAAAATCTGACTTTCAAACATAAGAATGAGAAGAAGCATGAAGAAGTAAACAGGAAAGAGAAGTCATAAGGGACTTACCAAAGTTAAACTGTTTACATTCCTACATGGAAAGACAATATTTGTAACTCTTAAAACTTTTCAGTATCTGGGTAGTTGGTAGGACCACACATACACATGCACACATACATGCACACACACATGTACACACATGTGCGCACATACAAACACACATGCATGCACACACAGAGACAGAGAGCACAGAGTGAATTGAATAGGATGGGACCATATCTTAAAAGAAATTAAGGAAAATGGTGAGAAAGAAATGTATTTGGAGGAGAGAGGGTGAAATGGAATGGGGTAAATTATCTCTCATTCAAGAGGCAAGCAGGAGACTTTTTAGTGGAGGGAAAAAGAGGAGAGCTGAAAAAAAACCATGAAGTTTACCCTCATCACATTCGACTAAAGGAAGGAATAAAATGCACACTCGTTTTGGTATGAAAACCTATCTTACAATACAGGAAAGTGGGGGAGAAGGAGATAAGCAGGGTGGGGGGGGATGACGGGAGGGAGGGCAATGGGAGGAGGGAGCAATTTGAAGTCAACACTCGGGGAGGGACAGGATCAAAAGACAGAATAGAAACAATGGGGGGCAGGATAGGATGGAGGGAAATACAGTTAGTCTTACACAACATGACTACTATTGAAGTCATTTGCAAAACTACACAGATATGGCCTATATTGAATTGCCTTCCTTCTCAGTGGTGATGGGTGAGGAGGGAGGAAGGGAGAGAACTTGGAACTCAAAGTTTTAGGAACAAATGTTGAGAATTGTTTTTGCATACAACTGGGAAATAAGAAATGCAGGTAATGGGGTAGAGAAATTTATCTTGCCCTACAAGACAAGAGAGAAGATGGGGATAAGGGAAGGGAGGGGTGTGATAGAAGGGAGGGCAGATTGGGGGAAGGGGTAATCAGAATGCATGGCATTTGGGGGTGAGGGGTGGGGAGAGATGAGGAGAAAATTTGAAACTCAAATTTTTGTGTAAATGAATGTTGAAAACTAAAAATAAATAAATAAACTTAAAAATAAATAAATAAATGTCCTCTGGCTCTAAAAAATGGAGAGAGAGAGAGAGAGAGAGAGAGAGAGAGAGAGAGAGAGAGAGAGAGAGAGAGAGAGAGAGAGCACGCAAGGGGACCAGAGATTAAATTATGTTGAGAAGTTCCCTTGCACATCTACACTGACAGATGACAAATCTCCAGGCTACAAATACAAGCTCCTTTGTGTCCTGGAGAATTCACATGATAAATTGGACCCTAGTCACAGACTAGGGCTAGAAGTCACAAGTCTACACTGACTGGGGCCACTGCAAGTTTAGAGTGTAGAATCTCTCTGGGTCTCAAGGGAGAAGGCAAGCATTTTACTCTTCTCTCATCCTATTCCTAATCAATTCATTCTCATTCTCTATAGCAGTTATTCCAAAACCTCATCTCTCTTCCAGTCTCCCATGGCCTCCTTTCCAGGCACCTTTTTAGCTAAAGACCTTCAATGAAAAAACTGAGGCCATTTATCCCCGAGCTCCCTCTCTTCTCTCCTCATTTCAAGGCTGTTCTTCACATAGGCCTCCCACGAAGTGCTGGCCCTTCTCCTTCACAAGGCAGCCCCCTCCAGGTGTGCCTCCATCTGTTCCTTAGAACCATCTCCAGTAGATGACTTCCCACTCTTCCCATCCTCTCTCTTGTCTTTAACATGTCCAGGCTCCTTCTCTGATGCCCCCACTGGACTTTGGGCATCCTGAAAGGACCAGGTCTCCTTAATCTCAACTTCCTCAGTGCCTACCTCAGGCCCTTTCACAGAGTAGAAGCTTAACAGGTAAACACTTGTAGAATAAATGAGATGTGTGTTGATGTAGGTCTTTTATTTTTCAGGTCCATGGCTTCTGCCATGGGTGTTAACAGTATGGAACAGAAGCCTAGAAATCAGAGGTGTGAATGCCCAGTCAGGACTTAGGCCTCAGGAAGGCAGCATTTTGGCTTGCAGTCACTGACCCTCCCCTTGGAGGGCAGAAGGTGGAAGGGTTGAGCCAACATTCTAAGGATGCCGTCTACACTCGGTCTGGGGGGGCGGACTTCTGTGGAGCATGCGTTCAGAGCCTGGGGCCTGTTCTTTGGAAACACCTTCATCCTCCAGGAATGGATTTGATCTTTTGGAAGCCACCCAAAACCAAAAGTCGGAGCCAAATCTGATGAAGGGGGCGGAGGCCAGGCCAGGGAACACCAGGGAGGTACGAGATGACTTCTGAGAGATGAACTCCTGGAACTGACTTCCATGGCTCCGAAGCAGGACCGTGGGGCAGACCCCTAACAGGGGCTCCTCCCAAAGTCTTGGCCTTGAAACCTCATGGGACCCTGGGGCTGGTTCTGGCAGGGAGCCCCACCAAAGCTGGAGTTTTCCCTTCTGGCCAGAGCCAGGCTTCTCCCACAACTCAGTCACCTCCTTCAGCCCAAAGAGGGAGGTGCTATTTTTGTCCTCCTCACAGATACAGAAAAACGATATTCAGGAGAAAAAAAAGAACGTGCCTGGAGCCACCCAGCTGGCTTGTGAAGGAAGCAGGATTCCAACCTAGTTTTTCCTGCTTTTCCCAAACTCAGGTGGTATCTCAGTGGAACAGAAGCCCTTTGCTTTGGTGGTCTGTGTGTGCTCAGCTACAGGCTTGGGATCTGGTACATGGTGAGCTCATATCAGGACTGGAGGGGCCCCAAGGACCAAAGTCTTACTCAGGGCTCTCACACCCCCTTGGTCACACATCACACCAACATCCCCCTTGCTGAGGTCCATGGGGCAGCCCAAAGAATGGCCAAATCTGGCCCACTGCCCCAGGGCAAAGCTGCTCCTTCACCAACACCCCCCTCGAGGCAGCTCCTGAGACCTGTCTGAGCCACCAGCATAACATAACTTGCATATACAAATATACATAAATATATATGGCATATGTATACATGCACACACATATGGAAAGACAAAGAAGGGGGAGAGGAAAGGAGGGAGAGAGACAGGACAGAAATGGGGAGGAAGAGAGGGAAGGAGAGAAGAGGAAGAGGAAGGAAGAGAAAAAGAGAAAGAAAAGAAAGAAAGAAGAGGCACAGGGAGACGGAAAAGGAGACAGAGACAGAGAGAGAAGGGGAAGGGAGAGAGACAGTGACAGAGACAGTGAGACACAGAGAGGTGATATTTGTAAAGCGCTTGGTCCAGCGTCTGCCCTCCACCATCCCCTCTCCCACCTGAACACGCTTGGTCCCACTTCAAAGATGGATGACCTCCTAACTGGCTCTGGGACCATTCTCTCCCCTCTTCTTCTGCCTGCTGAAAAGTCTTCCTGGGGCACAAGTCTGACCTCATCCTGTCCGCTGTTGTTGTTGACTCATTTGAGTGACTCTACATGGGGTTTTCTTGACAGAGATACAGAAGTAGTTTTGCTATGTCCTTCTCCAGTCCATTTACAGATGAGGAGACTGAGGTAAACAGGGTGAAGTGACTTACCCAGGGTCACACAGCTACACAGTGTCTGAGACTGGATTTGAACTCTTGCCTTTCTGACTTAAGGCCCAGTGTGCTATCCACTAAGTCACCTAGCTTCCCCATTCCTGTCCTTCTCCCCTTTCCCCAAACCCCTCAGTGGCTCCCTATCACCTCTCATACAAAAGGCAAAGGCCTTCTGGACCCTCCACAGTCTATGCTCACCAATTCTTTTTCACTTTATCCTCCTCACACATTGTCCCTGTGCATAGTAGGTGCTTTATAAACGTGACAAATGAAAGTGATTTGAAATTGACAATGCCCAGAAATGGGCCCTCAAGGTTCCGAGTCTGCTGCTCCAGAGCTGACCAGAAGGGGAAGGGCCTGGGACCTGGAGGCATCACACCTGACTTGGAATCCCAGCTCAGCCCTTCATTACCCTGATCTAAGCTCCTTCCTAGACCTGACATCCCCTGATCTAAGGCCCCTCCAGTTCTGACATTCCTTGTTCTAAGCTCCCTCCCAACTTTGACAACCCCTGTTCCAAGGACCCTCCTAGTTCTGAGGTTCAATATTCTAAAAAAGAGGGGAGTTCAGGTGTAGTGAGGAGAATATGGGAGGGGAGGGAAGGGTTGAGACTTGTCAAAAAGTCACTGGCTGATTCCTACCATCTTCCAACACCCACACCCCCACAATTTACAAATACATGGATTGTTTGTTGGGCAGGAGGGTGCCATGTATTGGGATGTAGTTGGAGACAGGATCCTGGATTCAAGTTCTGACTCTCCTACCGACTGGCTGGCTGACCTTGGGCCTTTCTGAGCCTCAGTGCCCTCAGGCAGCACCAAAATCAGGGTGGGCTGGTAAATATTTAACAACCAGATCTCTGGTTATTAAAATAAAATATACAGAGGGCACCCTTTGAAGTTCAACCTTCATTACAATGCTTTCTCCATCTCTAGCACTTTCTTGGTCTAGACAATCACCAAGACAAGAAATCAAGCCCAGACCTGTAGCATCTGTTTATGTCTGCAAAGGCTCACACTGACCACTTCACAAGGCTATGAGCTCTGAACCCTGATGCTCTAGAAGCATCTCTTTCCTTTTCTACTGACTGTGACCTCTCCTGTAAAATCTACCCCACCTGGAGACAGGTCCAGAGCACAAGAAGGACATTAGAATAAGGGATATCAGAGGGGGAGAGGCCTGAGAACAGGGGATGTCAGAACTGGGAGGGGTCTCAGAGGTTTTATCTAAACCCCTCAATTTTCAGATGGGACCACAGAGGTCCAGAGATGTTATAGGAATGAGGGCCACCAGGAACAGGGCCTTCAAAATTAGAAAGAATTCAAGGGCAGCTAGAGAGCTCAGTGGGGGGAGTGCTGAGCCTGGAGTCAAAAAGGCTCATCTCGATGAGTTTAAATCCAACCTCAGACATTTACTAGTTGTATTACCCTGAACAAGCCACTTAACCCTGTTTACCTCTGTTTCCTCATTTGTAAAATGAGCTGGGGGAGGAAATAGCAAACCACTGCAGTATCTTTGCCATGAAAACCCCAGGTGGAGTCACAGAGAATTACATAAGACTGCATAAGCGCTGGTCAGTAATCAGCTACGCATCTGCTGCTTGAAGACCAGCTGGGCTCAGGACAGGAGGCTCATTACCAAGTGCGAGTCACCTGGGATGCATTTCTTCAGCTCTGAAAACTTATCAGAGCATTTCTTAACAGAGGTGGGAATGGTGGCCATGGACAGGAAGACTCCACAAGAGCAGTGGGGATGTTGAGAGAACAGAAGATGGTAATCTTGGGACTCAAACTTCCCTTCCCCATTGCCCTGGATAGAAAGGTATCCTGGCCTTGTGCTATTTTGAAAGACCCCCAATTATTTCAGAAACACAAGAAGAGAGTTGTCGAAAGTAATTTTTTCTAGCATTGAATTCCACTTGCTTTTCCCGCAAGTTAAATTACATCCTTCCTCCATCCAATTACTTACTATCATGTCCCCTACCCCTCCGCTTCCTGCCTCACCGGATAGGAAGGCAAGGCATTCATTCCAAAGTCTCCTTGGGCATGTTCCAAGCTCAAAACCACTGAGAGTCCCCATAGCTCAGCTTCCCCAATAAGCAGTAATACAAAACTCTTGAAGACAGAGGCACTTTCATCGGGCCTGGCTGATTAGAGTTACAGCCATGGGACCTGAGAGCTTCAAAGCCAAAGGCTGAGGGAGGATGGGGCCATTGTTCTCTGTGGCAGAGTGTTCCCAGGTCGGAAAGCTGATCATATTTTGGGAGCTGACAGGGCTATTCTTGAAAAGCCTTCTCATGGGCTCTGGCCGACCCTACCATGATAGTGCCCCTTCTCCGTGATGATAGATACAGACTTACCTGTCAGATACAGATACAGATACAGACCTACCTTCTAAGTAGGGACTTGGTAGGGAAAGCAACATGGTGGCTCCGCATGGGGACCCATGCTTCCAATGGGCTACCAGAGAGTACTTCTGGGGGCAGCTGCCTAGTGCTACACATGGCACTCTGACCTGGGCGTTAGAAGTTGGTTCAACCACTCATTGGCTACTCTGCCTTGTGCAAGAGTCCCCATCTCTCTGAGCCTCAGTTTCTCCTTCAGAGGAAGAAACAGACCTAATGGAAAGAGAGCTGGACCCAAAAGGAGTCAAGGGACCTGGGTGTGAGTCCCAGTTCAGACAGGGTTGTATGACCCTAGGCAAGTCATCTATTGGGAATGACAAAAAGCTTGCACTAGATACCTCCTGGGGGCCATGTTGTTGGGAAAATTCAGGGTCAAGCCTCCCACTCTCTAAAAGGGCAGGCTATTGCCCCCATGGTCACTCCTACTATCTCCTGGAGGGCCACCATTCTGAATTCCCCAGAACTCAGTCCCAAGCTTCCAAGTTATATAGTTTGAGTGGCAGGCATCCTCTTCTCTTGGCATATTCTAAACTTACAGAAAGGGTGGAAGGAGTAAAGAACCCTGCATTGGGGAGCCAGGAGACCCAGACTCTAGCCAAAACTCTGACATTTACTGGCTTCCTGACTGGGGGGAGGGGATTAGTCATTTATTCAGCACACATTGATCAACTATTGAGCCTCAAACCAATAGAGATTCCAACACAAACAATGGGATGTTCCTGCCCTCAAGGAGTCCTACTCTTTCTCGGGAGTGGGGAAGAAGACACACCAAGAAGCAAATGAAGAACCTTAACAAAGTGCCAAGTAATTTCTGGAGAGCCAGGAACCCCCTGATGATGGGCGAAACTGGAGAATCATGGAGCGGTGCGATTCCTCATCCATAAAGTCAAAACAATAACCTTGAGTCCCATGCTCCTTGTCTACACGGGTGGTTATGATAAAGGGAGCCATGATAGCAGGACACCCTTGATATTCTAACATCCAAGCTTGAGCTTTGTGGACCAGGGAACTGAGCTCACAGAGAGAGAGGACTTTCTCCTCCTTGATATGAGACACTGATTTGATAAGTCTGGGGATCTCCAAGTCAGCAATGGGAAAATCATTGGAATGAGAAGTATCAACAACATTGCCTCCAAATTAGATAAAATGTAATTGGGAAATATTTAACAAAACAAAAATACAACAGAACAAAGATATGGTTAATTTGAGGTTTTCTAAGTCAACATACAGCCCCTTGGGATCCTTATGCATAGAATTGTGGCTCCCAGTTTCTTAGTCTCATGCCACTGATCACATTGACACAGCAGAGTCATAGACTCTTCATCTTTGGAGGCACATTGTTGGCATCAAGTCCATTCCATGACCTCCCTCTTCAGCATCCCCACCCAGGTGTCATCCAACTTGAGCATGAAGACCTCCGTGGATAGGAACTCACTAGGCTTCTCAAGCTAATCCATTCGACTGGCAAATCCACAGAATTCATCTAAATGGGTTGAGCTACTACCCTGCCTCCTGAATTGGTAAAACTAGGCAAGGGGTGGTACCCATCAGTTGGGGAATGACTGAACAAGGTATGGCATATACATGTGAAGGAATATGACCGTACTATAAGAAATGATGAAGGAAAAGGTTTCAGAAAAGCCTGGGAGGACCTGTATGAATTGATGCAGAGGGAAGAAGGCAGGACCAGAAAAACAATGCACACTATAACAATGCTGTAAAGATGAACCACTTTGAAAGCCTTGGCAACTCTGATTGTCACAACAACCAACCACAATTCAAGAGGTCCCATGAAGAACCATCCAACCCACCTCCAGACCAAGAGCTGATGTGCTCAGAGGGCAGACTGAGGCAGATTTGTGTTTTAGACATGGCCAATGTGAAAATTTGTTTCATGGACTACTTGTGTCCACAGATTTTTGTTTTTTCTTGTTTTCTCAATGGGGGAGGAGGAAAGGAAAGTAAAAGGGAGAGAATTCAGACCTGAAAATTAAATGGAAGGAAGGAAGGAAGGAAGGAAGGAAGGAAGGAAGGAAGGAAGGAAGGAAAGAAGGAAGGAAGGAAGGAAAGAAGGAAGGAAGGAAGGAAAGAAGGAAGGAAGGAAGAAAAACTTAGGAGGCACTTAGAACGGAGGAGGAGAGGCAGTCAGTGGAGATAAATGTTTTTACTCCCTTAATTTTGTTCACTAGGATTACTCTTCCACCAAATTACTTTTCTCTTTCCTTCCTTCTTTTCTGACTTAGAGTGGGAAGGAGGCTCAAAATTCAAGTTGTCATGGGACTGGGGGAGAGGATATAAGATCTGGGGGCAGCCCACCCTATTCTGTTGTTCCCTACTCCAGTCCAGCTGTTTCCGATCACTTGTTGAGACCTCCATCAGCCCAGATATTCTTGATCTAGACTTCCCTAACCACTGATCCCCTTCTGGGCTCTCCCAATTCCTGGTCGCCCTGTCTCTTCCTGCTGCTAAATGCCAGCTAAGTCTTTAAATCCACATCCTCTACCAGGCAGATTCCTGTTATGTGCTGGGTAAAACATCCCAGTCCCAGATAACAACAACAAGGTAACTTCTCCTAACATGTTTGTGCTAAACACATCAAACAAGGACATGGAGATATCCAAAAGTTATCTCTGGTATGTGCCAAACACCAGCCTAATCCACTCTCAATGCTCCTTGAAAGAGCAGATTATCAGTTGGTGAAACGGTCACAAACTGCTTTCCCAGATGGCCAGTTTCCTCTCACACATTTACCAGGGAGGCAGCAGGTATAGGGAGATGAGCTCTGGATTCAAACTTGGAGGAACCTATATTCAGATACTGGCTCTGTCCCTCACTGACTGTGTGACCTTGGGTGAATCACTCGCCTCTCAATGATAATTCTTCCAACTAAGACTTCAGGAAACAGACTCTTCCTGCTGGCCTCAAATGTCCATGCTAAGAAAAGAACCTTCTAAAAGCCGCTGAGCCATCCCTGAACACCCACCAGGGCAGCATGGGGGAAGGGTAGAGATAGAAACCAATCTGGAAAGATCTGAGACTTGATGAGAGATGACCTGGATTTAGGTCTGTATTTGCCACTTATTCTCTGTGTGATCCTGGGCAAGTCATTTCTGTGGGTATGTTACCTCATTCCCCCCAGTTTAAACAGTTTACATTCTTAGATCCCTCCTAACTCTATATCTAATGTTCTGGTAAACAAAGTCAGAATTGCCCCTTAAGGGCAATTTTTATTTATAATTTATATATTATATATATAATTATAATAAAATTATATATATAAAAATAAAATATAAAAAATAAAATTATATATATAAAATAATTTATAATTAAAGGCATAATTAAGGGGGATGGTTTTCTTTAGTCTTCATGTAATCATTGGTAGGGAGGAGACCAAAACCAGAATGGGTGAGGACAGAAGAGTCCAAGGAAGCATCAGGATTCCTCTACAGTTCAGGTACCACCTGCTCCTGGAAGCCTTTCCTGATCCCCACCCCACAACCCAGGGAAATGACTTGGTCTATACTTCTTTGTGCACTTGCTGTTCCCTCCAACAGAGGACTGGGATTTCCACCACTTAGCACAGGGCAGGCACAGAAGAGCTGAGAGAGCGATCGTTCATTTGGTCCCCTCGCCTCCATGACTGATGGACGCAGGCATAATTGTCCTCATTCAACAGAGGGAGAGACGGCAGGTCAGCCTTGGGAAGCGATTGTCCCAACGTCACACTGACAGTATTACCCCAGCTGGGATCTGACCGATGAAGAATGCATCCACCCAGAGCAGGGTCTGTGACGTCGGGTTTGGGTTGTCTTTGGGATTTTTAATATTTTGATAATTGCATTTGAACACAATGTGCTTCCTCTGGGATCCCGCGGATCTTATCTGATGCATTTCAGAATAAGCTCCTGCAGGATTCTCCATACTGCCTGCCTGGGGGGTCCAGGGTGAAGAGTCTCAGACCTGGAGAAGTCATCAGAGACCCTGGTCATGCTCCCCCACTCGTTCTGCAGAGGAGGGAGCTGAGCACAAAGGGGTCTAAGGCAATCCTCCCCAGGCTGCTCATGCAGAGAGTAACCCAAGCAGGATTCGAACCTTGGTCGCCTTCCGATCCACCCCATCACCCGGGCGTTCACAACTAGGAAATACCTGCGCGGAGAATTCAAAGCCAGGCACGTGCCTGCGCACCGGCCCGCTCCACAGCCCAGCCCCAGTCATCCGTCTACTCAGATGTGCCTTGTAGGGAGCCCCAGCGCCCGCCGCCCGGGAACCTCAGTCGCCTACCTGTGTAGTCGGGGTGGCACGCGCAGGTGTAGCCGCCCTCCCGGCTCCGGCAGAGCCCGTGGCCGCCGCACGGGCTGGAGTAGCACAGGTCGATCTCCGTCTCGCAGTAGTCCCCGGTGAAGCCCGCAGGGCAGCGGCACCGCAGCCCGCTGATGGGGTGGATGGGCCGGAACAGAACCGTGGTGGAGCTGACGAAGGGCGCCGAGCTGTCGAACTTGAGCACCGACACGCACTTCATGTAGTTCTCGCAGGGCTCGCGCAGGCAGATGTTGTCGTCGAAGGGCAGCACGCGCTGGGTGGAGATCGCCCGGAGCAGAGTCCTGTTCAGGTAGATCTGCTCCTGGAGGTCCTCGGACGGGAAGAAGCGGTCCCGCGCGCCCCCGGGCAGCAGCGCCGAGAAGGTCACGTTGAGGATGTTGGAGCGGACGTCCGTGTCGTTCTGGACGTTGAAGACGAAAATGCCGTCCGCGCTGGTGGACAGCGCTGCGGCCACGCCCTCCACGAAGAGCGAGAGGAGCGGGGACAGGAACTTCTCCTGAGACATGTTCTCCAGGCGCACGGTGATGCTGTTGGTCAGCATGTCGTCCGTGATGATGGTCACCCGCAGGGTGCAGAGGGCCGTGACGCTGTGGATGCCATCTGCAAGACAGCGATACCAGGCTTAGGGGGGAGGGCTGAAACCTGGCCCCAGAGAAGGTGGGGAGAAGTGTTGCTGCCCCCTCTGCTGAGGTGGCGGAGCTAGGCGGGAGACACACTGCACACCGTGCTGGACATGGTGGAAATATTGCTTAGTTTTGCTGAACTGGTTTTTTTTCCTCACCCTTTTTTATTTCTGATTGTCAGGGATGGGTAGTAATGATGGTGGTGGAAGAGAGGGGCGTATATTTGGAAATGAATGTGATATTAAAAACAAGAAATGGTTAAAAATATTTTCAAAACAATTTCCCAAATTCTTCCACCAAGTCTAAATTCTTAGTATGAGAGTACACACACACACACACACAAAATAAGTAAAATTTAAAAAAAATTTTAAAAACAGTACAGTGCCAAGGCACATATGGGCTGGTGAATGTGTTTGCAAATCAATCCATCCATCAATCAATCGGAAACATTTTTAACCCATTAATAAAACTTACGCAGCACTCAATAGCCTCCCAAATAATGGAGTCTGTTGAGTGCCTCATGGGAACCACCCAGACAGGGCCACAGACCTAGGCTAAGATAGTCTTAGCCTCCAGAGAACTCTGGGCCTAATGCAGAAAACAGACAAGATGACTGGCTGGACCTAATAATCTGAGCCTCTGGGTGATCTATGATCCTAGCAGCTGCTGTTGTGGCCTTTATACCCTGCATCCCAGTGACACCCCCACACACTCCCATCCCCAGGCTCTGGGATGGATTCATAGAGGGCATGGATTCACAAGGGACCCACATCAGGCACTCGATGAGTAGTCCTGGGGAAGCTCTCCCTTCTGTCTAAGGAGCCCAGTGGGATTGAAATCAAACATTGCCCAAGGTGGAAGAAGGCCTGCGGATACCACTGAGTCCGACCCCCTCAATTAAAGGTGGAGAGATTCCCCTGGAGTCCCACAGACAGCCAGGGACAGAGCTGGGGTTGGAGGCATATCTCTGGCCTCCCTCGATGTGGAACATGAAAGCCTGTCAGATAATTAAGTGTTAAATTGTGTCATGAAACCACTGGGCTTTAGGGCAGAGAGCAGATTTCCTGTTTAAACAACACAGAAAGCAGCCCCATTCATCCTTCCCTAGTAGCAACATATACACCATCGGAGGACAAGTGGCCATTTACAAAACACACACACATTCTCACACACACATACACACTCACATACACTTACAATACTCTCTCTCACATACACACACACAGATTCCATATTTCTGACTTCCAGAAATCCCTCAACCCTAGGGCTGGTGGGAGACAGTGGAGTAATGTAGAAGGGACTGAGTAACGCCAAGAGTCCTGGATTCAAATGCTGAGTTGGCCATTCCCTAACTGTGTGACCTCAGGCAAGTCTTCCTCAAGGCCTCAACTTCCTCACCTGTGAAATGGGAATCATAAGCCTCCAGTCAGGGTGCTGCTACTGATTCAAAACAATGCATCATTTTATGGGACATGCCTCATTTGGGGAGCAAACAGTCTTGGCATAGCCTTCCTTTCCCGAATGCTGCTGCTGAGTCTGACCTGATCCCCTGGGAGCATGCCCAGCGCTCTTCCCCTGCCCCCTCACTGCTCAAGAGCCTACCTTCCATGTGGGACCCTTCCTGACCTTCCCTGTAGGCCCCTGAAATGACTTTGTATTTTGTTTCCTCTTTCTGGGTTGGGAGGAATGGAAGCCCCCTGAGGGCAGCCCTACCTCTATAATCCTAAACCCCAGGATTCCCTCATTGTTCAGCTAACAGGAGCTTCCAGGAGAGAGAAACAAGACAAGAGTGATTCTCATTGCAGGGACCTCTCCTGGATCTCCGTGCCACTCACAATGGGCAATCCAGCTTCTGAGGAATGACAGAAATGTGCCAGAGCTGTTTGCCCTGATGACCTGGAAAGGAAGACCTCCCTCAGCCTGCACAGGTGCTGCCTGTCCTTGACCTTGTCAGTCGGGGTTCCTCCCTCCCTCTCTCCAGGGGTCTGGCCAGGAACACTGGTAAGCTGCTGCTGCTGCTGCTGCATGCGGGAATGTTCTTTCTCATAAGGCCACAGAGGGGGCAGGCAGGGAGCCACAAGGTAGGTTATTAGTATTCAGTACCCCATTCTCTCTCTTTGGGCACTGCCAGGGCTGCTCCAGGGGCTGGCACCCCCCCCCCACCCTGCAGCCCATGGAGAATAGGATTGGGCCCCTCTTCTAAGAGCCAAAACAAAGCCTCTCAGCCCTGGAAATACAAAGCTCTTTGAAATAAATAACAGAATAGAGTATGACATTAATTAAAAATAACGAGATGATCATAAAATTAGACCCCCAAAGAGGTGGAAGTATTCAGAGCCTAGCACACATCACAGCATCCACCCATCTCAGTCAACAAAGGAGGAAACTGAGACCCAAGCAGCAGAGACAGGAGACCTCAGCTCTGCTTTCTGCATCACATTCTGGGGAAATATGATAAGCCCTGGGCTGGGAATCACAGAACCTTCCCTTACCCTCAACCCAGTGTCCGAGTTTGGGCAGGTGCCTTCCTGACCCTCTGTCCTCCGCTGCAGCTGAGTTAGAAGGCAGTCAGTGGACAGGGAGAGGGATGATGTCTTTCTCAAAGGAAAATCTGGATGAAGGTTGGGAGGGAGTTCACTTTGGTGGAGAGCTCACTACCTCCTACAGCAGCCCACACACATGCTCACACATTGTACCCAGCTCTGCCCCCTGGAGCCAAGCAGAAAATGTCTAATCCCACTTCCATATGAATGCAATCACGGTCCCCACCCCAAAGGCTCTTTTCCAGATTAAAGGGCTCTTTCATATGACATCACCTCTAGTCCCCTCATTCTCATGGTTACAGTCCTTGAGTGGCTCCAGGATGTCAGGGTCCCTCAGAAGTGGGGTCCAGCCTAGGACAGGTTCAGAGCAACACAGCTGAGAAAACCTTATTCCAACATGCTCATTTTACAGAGGAGTAAACTGAGACTCAGAAAGGGGATGAGGACTTCCCCCAGGGCACAGAGAGAGCAAAGAGTCAAAGACAAATTTTCAATCCAGCATCATTAATTACTCCAAAGGATTCTGAGTCTGCAATAGGAAAGATCTGGGTTCCGGTCTGGCTCTGACACTTATTACCCATGTGATATATTGGATAAATCATTTGGCTTCAGTTGAACGTTTCTGTCAAGTGAATGTTTTACAAGATGATCCCTAAAGTTCCTTCTAGGGCTCAATCTGGGATCCCTCAGTGCAGGGGAGAAAGCACACCGTACTTTGTCCTGAATAATGTATTTGACCATGTAGCAGACCATGCTGGGCTGTGGGGCCCCTCATGACATTCTCTCTCCCTCCCTTCCTCCCTCCTTCTCTCTCTGTCTCTCTCCATATAATACACATCTCCATATATGTATGTGGATTCTCATACGTATGTATACATACGTGCATATTTTAAAGACAGGCATTGAAGCTATACAACACTCCCATCATGGGACACATAGAACCCTTTTCTTCTCCGTCCCAATGACCACAGACTTGCAAACATATTCCCGCAATACCAGAAAGCTCACCATTGAGAAGTGCTTATGAAGTAAAAACAGACCCTCTCTGGCTGCTGGGGTGGGGTCCGGGGACTCAGGGCCACCCCAGAAAGGCTGAGGCCCAGTCCAGAGGCAGCCCCCATCAGGATTCCCACCAGGACTCATTCTTCCCTTCTCTCCCCCCCCACACATCCCCCCAGACTGGGACCACCCGAGGTGCCACATCCCACAGAAAGCCATGCGCTGGAGATGGAGGCCTTCCAGGCTTCCAATTACACTCGGGCAGGCCAATGTCCCCACTTCCTTCTGTGGTCACTGACTCTCAGGGCTGGGGTGGGGGTGGGGAGAGCAATCAGAAGCCGAACTGGGGCAGGCATCTCCTCTATAACATCCCAGACCAGTGATCACTCAGCCTTGGCTTGAGAACTTTCAGGGATGGGGAGCTTATTGCCACCCAAGGGTGTATTCCACTTTAGGACAGCTCTGCCAATAGAACCATAGAGTTAGGGTTGAAAGGTAGCGGCCTTTAGGGATCTTGTAATCTAATCCCCTCATTTACAGAGGAAGAAACTGAGACACATAGAGATTAATGACTTGCAGAGGGTCATACAAAGAAGTCAGAATCTGAGCCCAGTCCTTTGACTAAAGGATCCAGGTCTTTGCAGACCCTCCTGACTCCACCTACTAGGGCACATGGCCACCATTCTAATATAAGTCCCAGCACCACAATTCTGTGCCCCTTTGAGTTTTCCAAAGTGCTTCTGTCATTGGGTTCACATGCCTGTGAGGCAGGTACTGGTATGATCCCCATTTTATGGATGAAAAGACTGAGGCTGAGAGGCAGCCTTGCAAACGTGCAGATGACATCATTCTCTAGCCCATTTTCTTTCCCTCCTTGCAGATCCAGGAGTGGCAGAACTTCCCAGCATCAGGCTGAATATTCCAGAGTGGGGTTAGTTTTTTATTTTTTTCCCTAAATCGCTTACAGGGCTGGGCTGGGGACCCACAGATGCCCAAAGAGAACAACATCAGTGGAGGGCCACACACAAATGAAAAGCAAAAATAGAAAACATTCCACTCTTGGCTTCTAAAATTAAGAACAGAGAGAGGGGGAAAACCCTTGCGAAAGCCTTCAAACCAAACTGAAGGGAGAGGCAGGTACGGAGGAGGAGACACCCAGGGACTGAAAAAGGCACCAAAGACACGCAGAGGGGTCTGAGAGCAGGGTGGGGGAATCCCCCAAACCCCCAACAACCACATTATGGAATATTGGAGATGAGAGGGCCCTGATAACAGGGGATGTCAGGGCTGGGAGGGGCCGCAGAACAGGGGATGTCACGGCTGGGAGGGGCCGCAGAACAGGGGATGTCACGGCTGGGAGGGGCCGCAGAACAGGAAATTTCCTTACTTGGAGGAATATTAGAACAAGAAATATTGTCAACAGTAAGTATTTATTAAATCCCCACTGAGTGGCAGGCACTGTGCTGTTAAAAAGACAAAGCAGAAGAAGGGACTCACAGTCCAGTAGGGGAGACCATATGCAAACACCTCCTTACAAACAACATGTGTACATGGTAAATTGGGGTTAAGCCTGGAGAGAAGGCACCACCTCTAAGGGGGACCTGGATGGCCTCTGCAGCAGAGGGATTTGGGCCGACACTTGGCAGGTACCCAGAGTGCCGGGAGGCACAAAGGCCTGGGACAGTCCAGGCAGAGACCTGAGGTTGGAACTAGGGGAACCTTAGAACCTTAGATGGAAGACCTGAGTGGGTCTTGGGGTCCAGATTGGAGGAGATTGAGCCCCAAGAGGGGAAGGCTCTCGTCCTGGTGCCCCAGGTCATACACCGCATGGGGCTGGAGAGAGGCAGACAGGCTGGCTGGGTTTGGGGAGGAAAGTGTTAATCTGCTGGTAAACAGCTGCTGTCACACCCTGGGGTGCCTTTGGGCTATTGGCTCCAGAGTAAGTTTTCACTTGTTATTACTACCCTTTGAAATGCTGATTAGTTCTGACGAACCGGGGACCAGCACTCAAAGGCTCTAATCCTGGAAAGGCTTGACTTAGAAGGAAGAGAGCAGGGGCTGGGAGGCCAGGGAGGGTGGACGGGAGAGAATAGTTCTCTTTGAGTTGTCAGCAAAGGTGCCAAGTTGCCCCCACCCCAAGCCCTCAGCTGGGTTGGGGGTCTAATGGGGAGCCAGAGGCAGGCAGGGGCTCCTCCGACAGACGGGGAAAGGCTTCCCCCGCCCTGACTGGGAATGGCAGCACATCCAAAAGGAAGTTCTCCTCTGTCCCCCAAATGTATCCCACCTCCTGCAGGAGCCCTTCCATTCTTCCAAACACAGGTGTAGTCACCTCTCTCTCTCCCTCCACTCCTCAAGCAGCCCAGCCCCAGCCTCCTCCTTTCTCCCCCCACCCACAGCCAAGCCTCCGGAAGCCCTCATTACCTCTCACCCACAGAAATAGCCTCAGATTTCTCTCCCTGCCATTTCCAATCCACAAGGCACAGCTGCCAGACGGGCATTGCTATGTGCCTGCCTGGTCCAGAAACCTTCAGGAGTTTCCTCTCATCTCCAAGATAAAACACATGCTCCTTATCCTAGCATTCAGAACCCTCCATGAGCACAACAAGCATTTATTAAGTGCCAATTGTGTGCTAGCTGTCTGCCTTTCCAGCCCAGTCTCATGGTAGGGATGCCATACAGTGGAGAGAGCCTGGACTCTGGAGCCAGAGGGCTAGGGTGGGAGTCCAGTTGTGTCCTTCCCTTGCTTCCTGGGTGACCTTTGTCTTCCCCATCCCTGACTTTACTTTGCCTTTTTGTATTGAGTTTTCTATGTTCATACAGTCTCTCCAGATGGAACAGAACCTCCCTGAAGATGGAGGCTCTTTCAGTTTTGTCTCTACACCCCCTGTGCCTAGCCCAGGTTCGTTCGAGTTGAATTGAATTGAATGATCGGACTGTAAGCTCCCCATAGTCAGAGCCTGCCTGCCCTCCTGGCTGTCTGGAGCCCTGAACCTGCTTTCTAACTGTTTGCAGAGCTGGATCCAAGGACCATGAGGTGGGGCACAGCTGTGCCCCCACTCCAGGTTGAGCACCCACCTGCCCTCCTGGCTGAGCTATCCAGTCCTGTGAGCAGAAAGGCTGAGGAAGGGAGCTCCTTTTGTGGCCGGAAGCCCCCAGCCTCCCAGAGGCTGACCAGGCATCCTGGAACTGAGCTCCAGCCCAGCCAGCCAGCGAGCGAGCAGGGTGATGGGAGAGGCCCACTATAAGACTCAGGCAGGTCCTAACCACAGTCTGCCTCAAGTTTGGCTTAGGGAGGGGCTGGCACAGAGCTTGAATTCATGACCAGAGTGAAAAAGGATGTGGGGGGAGAAGGGGGCTACTGGGGCCAATTCATGGGAAACTCCCTCAGGTGGTGTGGGGGGCTGGGCATCACCCCCTGCAAATCACTCTGAAAGGGTTTGGAAAAGGAGGAGGGTTTTAATGCAACGCAGGGAAGCTCTGGGATCATCTGAAGTCATTTATCCAACCCTCTCAGGCCCAGTGGGGAACAGTCCAAGATCACACAGCAGGTCCTGGATATATAGCCCAAGGCTATCCAACAAGGACTTGAGGGCCTACTATGTGTCAGACCCTGGGCAAGGCCCAGAGGAGACAAGGAAATCTTCTAGCCCTATCTAAATAACTAATAGCTGTATTACTATTATCATTGAAGACTGTTACATTCTATTGGAGATATGTGCCCGGAGCACAGATAACTACATACAAGAAATCTGTAAAGAAGTGAATTGTGGTTGGAGGGAGGGGGAGGTTAAAAACTGGGGGAACTTAGGAACAGTTCAGGAGGCAGCCACTGGGATGAACCTTGAAGGGTGAAAAAGTGAAGGGGAAGAGGCTGAGGTGAGACAAGGATGGAAAATGATCTGTAATCAAGCTGGAATGGACCATAGATCATCTGAGGATGTGCAGAGTCAGTGAAGTTTAGTGAGCTAGGGTAGCACTTTGGAAGATCACCAATCTCAAGTAGAGGCTGTGCTGTGGCATAGGGGGAGGCTTGGGTCAGGTGAAGGCCTGCACCTCGGAGGGAGAGGAGGGCTTGGATGGGAGGGAGAAGACTAAACTGACCTTCCTGCCACTAACCACTGACGAATATCAAGCTTGTGATTCACCCAGACTCCTAGAGCCTCTTCCAATTGCCAAGGGCACCTCGCTGGGCCTCCTTCACCCAGTCCTTTTACACCAAGCAGCTCCCAAGGACAAAAGTAGCTATTAGTCTTGGCAGAAGTCTGGGAGCAGCTTCTCCAGCCAGGAATCTGGGCTTATTGAAGGAGGAATTTGTCCCAACAAGGCCGAGACTCCCAGACTAGGGGGAGAAAGCAAACCAGCTGCTTCCTCCAGTGAAAATTAGGCACTAGGGCTCCCTTTGGAGAGAGGCCCAAAAAAGGCATTATGAGTACCTGGTGTCCAGGCTAAAGACCAGGGAAGGATTTGTGGGGTGGGGGGTGTCTCTGTTCTGAGCTCTCCTTGTTCTCAGTAGCTATAAGGGAAATGGAGTTCACGCTCCTGAGGCACAGAGAAATGGGACCAGGCAATCACTCTAAAGGACTGAGTTCTGTAACAGCAGGGCAGTCGGGTAAAGGCCAGAGTCCATGGAAATGTAGGGGGAAAGACGCAGACCAATGCCTGGGGATCTGAGGGCCCTTGGACGTCCAGCAACAACCTGAATGGTAGAAGACTTCCTGCTGCTTGGCTCCAGAGGCAGAACAGAACCCAGCAGGGTAGGTCCATTTGGGGTCTAAGGAAGAATTTTCTTCACTGAGAGCTGAGTGCAAGGGCCTGCTGTGAGAAGAGGCCAGAAGACCTTGGCTGGGGAGGATGCAGAGGAGATCCCTACTCATGTTCAGGTGGAGCCAGAGAGCCTCTGGGCTACCTGCCAGCCCTGGGATTTGAAAAAGATAATGTCAGCGCTCCCAACAGACCTAGACTGCCGGGCACCTTCCCTTTCCGGCAGCACCTTTACCAGGCAGCTCCCCACACCGTTTCTGCCTGTTCAGGGTCTTAGGACTTGTGGCTAGAAGGAGATTGGAGGTTCAGTTCTCTTCTTTCTCAGACCAAACGCCCAGAGCCCAAGGTGTAGTGTCACAGGATCCCCGACTGAACGTCCTCGTTTTACACATGAAGAAACTGAGGCTAGAGAAGGGACAGGGCTTGTCCAGGATCTCAGGTAGCCTATCAGCAGCCAAATCTAGATTAGAACCCAGGCTAGCCTGGGAAGTAAGAGGCTACATCCCTCCCTGCCCCAAGTGCCAAGGGCCCAGAATCTTCACCCTGAAAGCTTCTTTCCTTTGGATTAAACATCTCGCCACCTCCCCCCACAAATGCAAATTATTCTTCCCACTGTGGGTGCCTGAGGTCTCCCTTGACCTCCAAAGTCCACCCAATCCAATCTCTCATCACTGCTTAGAACAGCCCAACGGGGCAGAGAGAGGCATAATATGGGGTCCAAAGGAGACAGCTTTGGAGCTGGAGTTGGGGTCTTGGGTTCAAATCCAGCCTCAACTATTTACCACTTGTGTGCCTTGGGCAAAATCCTTTAACCCCTCTGGTTTTGTTTCTAGCATGTATTTTTACACGTTTGTATGTATATACACATATACACAGATACATATTTCACTTTAAAGATTACAAAGTACTGTATATGTGTTATTTCTCTGGGAGGTTAGTGGTCTTATCATTGCCTTTTTACAAATGAGGAAACTGAATCTTAGAGAAGTGAAATAAATTATCCAAAGTCACTCAACTAATTCAGTATTTGAGGCAAGATTTGAATTCAGGTCTTCGTGACTCCAAGTTTAGCATGCTCTCTACTGGCCACCCAGTTCTGCACCTGCTCTGCAACTCTCAACTCAGAAGATTGCCTGGGAAGCACTAAGATGTCAGGTGGCTTGGCCAGGATCACACATTAAGTGACAGGACAGGATCTGAAGCTTAGACTCCATGAATGGAATCAAGAATTTTAAAATGCAGAAAGCAGAGCCCCATTTCTGGAGAGCAAGGCTGCCATGTTGCCAGGCACAAAGTCAGAGAGCCCAGGACAGGACTGAGAATCATGCTCTGGCCTCAGAGTAGAAAGCCTGAGCCTGCCTTTTCCCCAGGCTTTCCTCCTCCCCCTCCTTCTTCTTCTCCTTCTCCTCCCAGACTGAGGGCACAGCTTCCCAGATTGTATTAGGGTCTTTCTAAGGTAATGGAGAGCTCAGACGAAAGCTTTATCTAATAATGACTATCCTGTTATTAAGGGATTAGGGGATGCCAGGACGGTGTCTTCGAGGAATGGGGGAGACCTGAAAGCTGCAATCAAACCTTGGCTTAGCAGAGATCACAGCTGATTTAAGCTGCTGCTCATTCCTAATTAGCAGCTTGGCCTCCAGAGGCCATCTTTAGAGAGATCGCAGACAGTAACCTCCTCCTCGCTGAGACCTGACCCATTCTTCAAGGATGGGAAGACATGAAGATACTGGATCTAACTAACCCCTGGGCTACCTGGCCAACCTGGCTATGCAGGTGTGTGAGGCAGCCAAAGGAAGGAGAGGGTCCCCAAGGCCCAAAACTACCAAGGGCTTCTCATGACTCCATCAGGATGGGAAACAGGGAGCTGGCACAGATAGAACACAAGCATTCCTCACATTTAGGATAAATGATAAACTCCTTCCACCCTCACCATTAAGGAGAAAAGAGACCAGAAAGTCAAGTGGTGTCTGGGCCCCGAGTTCGGGTAAATGATAATGTAGGTGGGTTCTCTGGCTTAACTGATCCTGTGGCGAAACTGGCATTTGGAGAAGAGACCCAAGGAAGGGAAGCTAGAGCTTATGTGATGGAAGCCATCATATCCCACAGATGAGGAATCTCTCTGGAGGGCTGGAGGAGATGTCCTCTAAAGTCCTGAAGGCCCCTTCTCACTCTAGACCCACGATTCTATGAAACTCCCCCCAAACATGCCCTCCAAGGCAAGTATTTATCATCATTGCTGTTCCTCCCCCAGGGCCCTTTTAGGGGGTCAAGGAGGAGGAAGGGAGAAGCCCATGCCCAGGACAGACAATTAAGGAAATGTTCCCACTGACCCAGTTAGGGCCACCAGCCCAGAGTGGGGGGTGTGGGTTTACAGGCCAATTAAAATTTCCTACCAGTAACTTAATTCTTCCAAAGTAAGCAATTACTCTCTGTTTACACCCAGCTGCACTGAAGGAAGGGCCCTTCTTTCGATCTAGGACAATGAATGGCCAAATGAGCCCAGCTCCCAATTCTTCTATTAATCAGAAACAGAAGAAATGCCCTCTGGGAATGGGGGGGTGGGCTTTGCTGTTTAATGACCACTAGACATGGGATGGGGGGTGCTTTCCCACGATGGAGCAATGTTTGTAACAATTAACCGAGTGAATGTCTTTCCTACCCAGCCAGCTCCTGGGCAGATCAGGCTGATCTCTCTAGGGGTAGGTAACTGACTCCAGCTCCATCAAACATTTACCCAGCTGGGGTGAGAGGCCCCTGCTCAGCCCGAGCCTCCATTCAGACACACTTCAATAGTTTAGGAAATTGCAGAGTCTTTGGGAGAGGGCACCTAGGCCAGCCCTCCATCCCAAGACAGAAATGTTTCCAGCTGTCAAGGATTCAGTTAAAGTCAATCTAACAGGCCCCCTGCTCTGTGGCCAGGGTTAGAATAGGGGGTACCAAGGGGAATGGTGGCAGTGTCTGCCCTCAAGGAGAGTATCATACACAAGTAAGGAGAGAGAGAGAGAGAGAGAGAGAGAGAGAGAGAGAGAGAGAGAGAGAGAGAGAGAGAGAGAGAGAGAGAGAGAGAGAGAGAGAGAGAGAGAGCAAGCATTAACATCTAGGAGATCAGGAAGGCCTCATGTTGGACCTCCATAGGAACTGTGCTGAGCTCAGGGATCTATGAGAAAGAGGCAAAGAGGTAAGGCAGGGAGGAGGGGAGGGGAAGGAAGGGATATGAGAGGAGGAGGGGGAGTGGGGAGGAGGAGGTGAGGGGCAGGGGTTGGGCAGGGAGAGAATGCTGCAGCTGAGGGGAGGACTGGAGGTCAGAAGCTCCTTCCCATCTGTGCTATCACTTTGAAGTGACATCTCTTAACCTGCCCTGCCCCCCATTATAGAGATGCTTCTCATTTCTGTAGCCAATAAAGACTGACAAAGTGCTTCCTCACAATAGCCCCTTGGGGGAAGGGTCAGTACATATATATATATATGATTTATTCTCCCCATTTTACAGAGGAAGAAACTCTAGGCAGCCCTAGGAAGGGAAGTGATTAGCCCAAGGTCACACACCAGAACTGCAGGAGGTGGTATTCAGACCTAAGTGAGAGGAGCAACCTGCTCACCTTAGGAGAGCTCCCAGACAGCCCAGCTCAGGCCTCACTTGGATTCCAGGCAGGGCTCCCCATCCCTCTGCTCCTGGGCACCCCACTTGACCCCAGGAACATTACTGTTTTCATGGAACCAGCTACTGGGAAAGAGGTAGGCTCCTTACAGAGGGGCCACTTTCTGCTTTTTCAAGAAAAAGACCTGAAATGAGAAAGCAGGCCCAACCTTACCCCACTTAGAAAGTCTGGAGTCCAGCACATTCCCAGGGCTCCCTCCTCCAGGGATGGAAAATTGGGTTTGACTTCATAGCATGCATTGGAAAAGACCTTACAAGAGCTTTGATAAGCAGTCACCTGGCATCTGCTTGAAGAATTCAGGGACGAGGAGCTCACTACCTCATGAGAAAATTCATTTGGACAGCTGTAATCCTGACCAGGTTTCTTTTCCTGTAAAAGTTAGTCCCACTTAGGTGGCTAGGACAAGGCTGAATTTGGTCCTACCTCATCTGTGTGGGCAGACCCCTGCCCCCGCTTCCACTCTCCTCTCCCCAGCATTCAGCGCAGTGACTCACCCCCTCCCCCCTCCCGATGCTCATTCTCAGAGTCGGGCCTGTTCAAACCAGGATCTGGTAGCCTCCTTCCTGTTAGCTGGGTCCTTTGTAGTGATCCTGACTTCCCTCCCTCCAGTGCCCAGCACTCAGCTCACATTCCTACAGTCTCTCTTTTGGTCCCAGCTGCAGAGAGCTCAGCCCACATCACACTACTCTCCTGAGGAAGATCCTGCAAGGACTCCCTATTGCCTTTGGGATGAGATACCAGCTTCTTGGTCTAGCCTTTCAGACCTTCTCAATATGGCTCCAGACCAACTATCCAGACTTATTTCTGATATGTTTGTCCCCAGAGAAGGGAGGAGACTTGGCCAAGGTCACATCGCTATCTGGTAGCACAGCCTCTGTACAAGCCTCCACCTAGCACTGCCTGTATCTACTAGACAATCTGCATTTTCTGTACATGCTGGGGCCTCATTAAGCTAATTACCTATCTGTAAAAGCTGCATCAAATTAGGAACCTACAAAGGTGTTTCATTTCTAATTCTGGTGTGGGGCTTAAGGGATTACCACATTCAAACACCCGATGTATCCGGGAGCATACTTTTCCCGTCTCCTGCTATGGTCCTACCCCTCAGCTTCTGACAACCTTCCCCCAGGAGCCTGTGCATGGGCACCCATCCAAGACAAAGAAACCCTAGTGGTTTTTCCACCATAAATATTTGAGGTGTCGAACCCGCCCTGCAGACCAGTCCTCTTCACATAAATGTACTTCTCTTCATTTGTATATGATGGACGACTGTGGGAGCAAAGCATTTCCATACTTGCTGGAGAACAATGATGCAGGAATCTGCGGTGGTCTGACCATGTCTCTACCCTGCTCAAGTCTTCCGAGCCTCCCAAAGGCCACCAGGGGGGAAATGGAGGCAGTATGGAGGGTGGACAGGTCACTGAATTTCAACTGCCATTTTCTTCTACTTGTGTGACCTTTGGAAAGTCCCTTTCCTATTTTGGGCCTCAGTTTCTCCAACTATAAGAAGGAAGCAAGGGAAAAGCATCGGCTATAGAGTCAGAGGGAAGTAGGGGTTCGCCATAGTGCACAGAGCTCTGGGCCTGGAGTCAGAAAAATTCATCTTCCTGAGTTCAAATCCAGCCTCAGACACCTACTAGCTCGGTGGCCCTGGGCAAGTCATTTAACCCCGTTTGCCTCAGTTTCCTCATCTGTCAAATGAGCTGGGGAAGGAAATGGCAAACCCCTCCAGTATCTTTTCCAAGAAAACCCCAAATGGAGTCACAGGAAGTCGGACATGACTGAAACAACTCAACAACACAGAGGAAGGAGGGATGCTGATGTGCACCAGTGGAAGGAGCCTCCCATGGTGGAATGATACTCTAGAGTTCCAGAGGCGCTGAGGTAGTCAGACTGCGGGACAGGTAGGCTTTTCAGTGCTGCTATGCTGAGATTCAGAGCTCCTCATCCTCCATCTGGGCTGGGGACAGTGAAGCTGGGAGCTGGTTAGGAGCCGGTGGTGATAACAGCCCAGTCACAGTTGCACACCCACAGTCAAAAAGAAACCAAGGTCTCCCTGGGACCCTGAGCTAATGGGATCTGAGCCAAAGGTTGCCTGGCACCTGCCCAGACAATGTCACAGACTCAGGCTGCTCCCTACCTTGGACTTTTCATATATAGACACACAGGAGCCTCTGCTCTATCGGGGTCTCAAGGAAGCCTGACCAAGTCTTGTCCCAATGTGGCTGAGACAGCCCAACCTCCAGGTGTGCACAAAGCAAATGTCACTGGGCCAGTCTGTCAGGTTTCCAATTTCATTATTGATATAAAGAGGAGTGGCCCATTCCACAGTGGAGGAAAGTGTGAAGGGGCTTAGAACATGGAGTCCAACTGCTCTTGGTTGCTGTCTATGCAGCAGGTCAGCAAGACAGGATTGTCCAGTGTCAGGACTGGACTATCCCTCAGAACAGAGACTATCAGTACTGGAAAAGAACATGAGAAGGGGAACGTCAGGGCTGGGAGGGAGCTTAGAACATAGGAAATGTAAGAGCTGGAGGGACCTGAGAACAGGGAAGGACAGAGCTAGAAGGGAGTTTAGAACATTATCATCCCTATTTCATAGATGAGGAAAATTTAGGTGAAGTCAGAGCCAGGAAGACTTCAAAGGTCCCTGCCAGGTCTGAAACTCTGTGTGTGTGTGTGTGTGTGTGTGTGTGAGAGAGAGAGAGAGAGAGAGAGAGAGAGAGAGAGAGAGAGAGAGAGAGAGAGAGTGTTGTGGGGTCAAGGGTGAAAATATATATATGTGAATGTGTATGTGTGAGTGAGAGAGAGAGACAGAAGAAATTCTCCAGGGACCCTGCCTCTTAAAAGAACAGGACCCTCCCTTCTCAATGAAGGTGGATAGGGAGCAGGGAAGGGAGAGAATGTGGAACTCGAAGTTTAAAAACGAATGTTAAAAATTGTTTTTGCCTGCTACTAGGAAATAAGATATACAGGCAACGGGTTATAGAAATCTGTCTTACCCTACAGAAAAATAGAAGGGAAGGGGATGAGGGGGTGGTGGCAGAAGGGAGGGCAGATTAGAGGAAAGGGTAATTAAAATACACACAGTCCTAGGGTGGAGGGAGGGGGAAGACAGGGAGAAATTTTGAAATTCAAAATTTTGTGGAAGTGAATGTTGAAAACTAAAAATAAATCAATTTAATTTTAAAAAAGATCAGGATCCTCTCTGTTCCCCATCATCAAGGGCCAGAGATCCCCAGCTGTATCTCTCCACCAGATAACCAGTGCTGGGACCTGCCCCATCTTTCCCTAATGAAGGTTCTCAGACTGGAGGAGTTCCTACCCACAGACCCTGCCCAAGGCCAGGGTTCACCTCCATCATCATCACAAAAGGAGGTGACTCTTGAGACATCAGTTCCTTTCACTTGGCCCAGGCAGCATCTCCCCTCAAAGCTTTCTACTGAGAACATGGGACCTTTTAAAAACAATACATAGCTGTCTATCTCCAGCTGATGAATCAGAGGTGGATAGGGGGAAGCTTCCTGGGGGCAGGGGGCAGTACCCAGAGCACAGGCCCTGGCACTGAGCAGGCCCTCAGTAAAAAAGCACAGGCCCTCCAGACAAAGCAAAATTAATCACAGGAAGCAGAAGGGACACAGACTCTTTCATTCAGACCATGAAGAATATGGAGAGCAGGTGATTCCTGACATGCCCAGAAATCTCTCAACTCTCTCAACTAAGGAGGAGGTGCCCAATGGTGTGGCAGTTCATGGGCCAAGTGAGCTCCATAGCTTGTAAGAGGCAGCCCAGCTCACACACACAACCTTGGTCCTTCTCTCTGACATTCCAATAGCTGCTGACCTCGAGGGTCAGTCCCTGGGCTCACTGCAAGTGAGCTGCCAGATGCCAGCTCCTTACCTCCTCAATCCCATCGCCTTCTGCTCCTAAATCATGGTGGCCATACAGCCAACTACTCATCTGCTTGTCTAGCTGAAGAAAGAAGGGGAGAGAGGAAAAAGAAATGAGAGGAAGAAAGGGAAGGGAAAGAAGGAGCAAAAGAAGAAAAGAAGGAAGGAGGAAGGGACGGGAGGAAAGTAAAAATGAGATAAGAAGGCAGGCAAGCAGGTAGATGTTGCTGGAAGGCTGTGCATTCCAGGCTTTCCCAGTACATATAGAGGGTTGGACTGGACCTCAAGGGTCTCTGCCAGCTCTAAAGGGAGGGTTCTGGGACCCCGCTTAGCCTGGTTCCACCCAAGGGGACCTCTGGTTCTGGTCCAGGCTGGGTGATTATCGACAGGTAGGGCCTATTCTCTCCACTGTCCTCTCAGGACAAGGCCAAAGAAAAGAGGCACTCTGCTCTGCTCTGCCAATGGGCCCAGCAATGGTGGATAGGGATAGGGGTGGGGGCCCTGGGGCAGGAATCCCAAATCACCTGTACTGACCACCTCCATTTCTTTAGTACTTTAAGATTTGCCAGACGCTCTCCTCACAATCACAAAAAGTAACTTTTGTTACCCCATTTTACAAATGAGGAAACCGAGACTCTGGGCAGTTGACTGGCTAGTTAAGGATCGCCGAGCATCTCCCTAGTCAACGTCCCACCCTTTACCTCTTCAGCCTGACCATCTCTTAAATCCAAGGGAAGGCTCTTAGTTTGGGGGGAGGGGTGATGTAGCCTGTCCTCTCCTCCCCACCAAACTAGGCTTCAAGGAGCTTCCCTAGCTGGTCCACGGGGCGCTGGTCACAAGCCCCAAGGGGTTTCCCTCTGCCATCTCCTTCCCACTTCCAGGATTCAGGCCAGGGACAAAGGCCAAAAAGGAAGGACAAAGGAAGCAAGAGTGATTTGAGAGACTAAAAAGGCAAAAGGGGAAGGAGAAAGGGAAAAAGGTGTAAAGCAATATGCATTGTGCAATCTCTGGGGCCTCAGGCGCTTCCCAATCTACAAAGAGCTTAACAGAAAAGTCTCCTGGGAGCCCCGGGTCCTTGTGGTGAGAAAGAGGGCAAACATTACCAAGCCCATTTTATAGAAGAGGAAACCGAGGTCAGGAATGGGGAAAGTGACCTGCCTGAGGCCAGGAGGGTTTGGCACTTGGACATAAACTTCCATCTCTTTTGAGCCCAAGTGTAGGGCTTTCTCCAGTCACAATGTGACCAGAGGCTTTGGACTCCAAAGGAAAAGGGGCCTGAGAGTTTGGAATAGAGAGAGGGCAAAGCAACATAAACTGAATTAGGGAGAATTGAGAGCAAAGGATATCAGAGGACGAAGAGATGGGAGACCACAGTCAGTGCCTAGGGGAGCAGAGGTCAAGGAGGCCAGCAGATAAGAGACCCGGGATCTCAGGGGATCAGAGACCCAAGGTCTTAGCAGATCAGAGGTCTGGGGTCCAAGAGACCTGGAATTCCAGGGAATGGGAGATCAGAGATCTGGAGGAGTTCTGGCTATTCACCAAGGCTGGATGGAAGCCAAGGTAGTTAGTTGCCTGGCAGTGACTGGACATGATTATTTTTAAAATGTGTTTTGCTTCCAACGCTCACTGTAAAGACTCATGATATCACCTCAGTTCTGACTTGGACAACCTGTACAGTGAAGGAGAGTCCCATACTGCATAGATGCAGAGGGCCTTGGTCTAACATCCCATCTTTCCTTTGGGTCTATTTTCAGTCAACGGAAAGGCAGAAACATCCCTTGAAGGTGTTTTCAAGGCTTTCCCCAGCAGGATAGGCCAAATGCTGGCCAGGCCCTGCCCAGCTGTGCTCAGGCCAATTAACTTTTCCCAGGAGGTCAGCAGTCTCCTGATAAGGAATCTGCTGGACTGAATCAACATTAACTTTCCACCCAGTGCCATAAAATGCAAGGACTGTTCCTGGAAGGCTGTCAGCCTGGCTCTGAACTCCAAGGCTCTCAGCCTGGGAGCAAACTGGCTTCAGGAAAGGAGCTGCCTACCCAGCATGGGAGAGCCAGGCAGCTCAGGGAGCCCAAGGTGGCCAGAAAGTCGCCAACCATCACTTAGCCGTGACCTGACCTGTGTCTAGGACCCTTTTCCCTAGCCCATGCCAACTCAAAACTTATTTTCCAGCTTATAGAGAATAAAGGAACCTTAACATTTTTTCTTAGAGGTTCAGGAGTTGAATTTCTGTGCCCTCCCCCCCAGATGACTTCAGCCCCTTACTGTCCAATTCTTTCATTCACTAGGCATTTTGGAGCTCACCATGTACCACCACTAACATGCTACTGGCCAGTGTCTGATGGGTCCAGAATAGGCCTGGTTGTTCTAAACAAAATCAGTGCCTCCCAGCCTGTCACCCAGGCTTGGTCCCCCCATTTCATCACACACATACCCCAATCCAATATTTGTCCAGTTCCATAGATTCTCCCTCCTAACATCTCTCAATTCTGTCCCCTGTGGAGACCATTCTGGACAAGGAAAAAAAGCCCTGGGGCTGAGGTCAGATCCCAGATGGATAGGCCCCTTAGGAATCATGAGAACCAGAGAACATCGAAGGTGCCTCCCAGATCAAGCTACATTCCTGTTCATTCCACTAGCCCAGTTCCAGGCTCTCTTCACCCTTCACATGAATAAAACAATGGTCTCCTCTTTGACCTTTCTGCCTCCAGCCTCTTCACATGCGTGCCTAGATCCTCTCCCCTAACATGCCCAGTTCTGACAACCTCACAGCCCTCCTCAAAATGCTCCTGGCTCCCCATTGCCCATAAGGAGGAATCAGTCCTCGCCTCTGCCTGGCACTTGTGGCACTCCACCATCTGGTCCCTCACCAAGACTTTTCCCTCAGTTTCCTTCTCTATAAAATGTTTGCCTGGGCTTCTTCCCCAGGCTCCTCTTCAAGCATTCATTCTAACTTCCAGGCATTTGTCCCCACTCCCTGTCCTCGGCTATATAGTGGAACTGCTGCTTCTCCCTGGCAGCCACCTCCTCCAGGAAGTCTTCCCCTGCTCCCTGTGTGGCTCTTCAAGCCTCCCAGTGACTTTGGACCTAGAAACTTCTGCTTACTCCCATCACCCTCCCAGTCATTGCGTCTTGGGTCTCAGTGCACTTGCCATAGGATCACAAGTAGTGAGCTGACTGGTGGCTCAGGAGCCCCAGAATGGAGCCACCTCACTTTACAGAGGGGAAAAGGAAGGCCCAAGGTCACACTAGGGCCGTCAGAGGTGGGGTTTAAACCCAGTGTGCTTTCCACTTAAGACAACTCATCTTTCTGCATATTTAGCCTCTCCTTGAAATGCAGAGGGTCTCCAGATAAGCATCCATTAGGCACTCACTGCACACAGTATTTGAGTATGAGATCCTCATGGGCATAGGGCCATCCCATTTTCCTTTTCTGTTTCTCCAAAGTCAGTCCCAGGCCTCTGTCCCCATGGTTGGTGCCCAGTAAGTTGGCACCAACTTTAGCGTGGTACTAAAAGGAATTCTTTCATATCTCTCTCTCTCTCTCTCTCTCTCTCTCTCTCTCTCTCTCTCTCTCTCTCTCTCTCTCTCTCTCTCTCTCTCTCTCTCTCTCTCTCTCTCTCTCTCTCTCTCTCTCTCTCTCTCCCCCTCTCCCTCTCCCTCTCCCTCTCCCCCTCCCCCTCTCTCTCTAAAATCCCTTCCTCCATCTGACCCTCCTGGACAACAAAGGTCAAAAGTCAGGAAAACTCATCCACACTAACAACAACTGGAATCAGTGGAATTCAGTGTAAACTGGGCAGGAGCAGGTAGTCATGATCCAGCTGATCTCTGCAGACCCGAGTTGGAGACAGTTAACTGGGCTGTAGGCAGGGGACAAAGAGTCCACCTTCACCCTCACTCCTTTCCATTCCTTCCCAAGTCTCACTTTCATTTAGAAGCCAAGGAAACAGCTATAAAACTTCGGGGCTGTGGACTGCCTGCTGGTCTGGGAGCTGGGCACCTGGGAGCGGGACAGGAATGTGACTGTTCTCCCAGACCTCCTGCAGTGAAGGGTCCTGAGCCTTGAGAAGTGAGTCATTGTTCCCCAAAGAAAAATTCTGCGGTGGACTTCAACAGCCACCCACCCCCTATAAAATATAACAAGCCTGAGCTTCTCCAGTCCCTCTGCCTCCTAAAGAGAAGACCCGTCTCAGCCCTCCACCTTTCCTGTAATGACTAAGCCTCATCAGGAGCTCATAAGGAGATGAATTGGCTGCCTCCCTCCTCAAATGGATTTGCAGCTTTGGCAAATGAGCTCCAAGCATCAGCCTATGTTTATGTCAGGAATGGGGAACAGCTCACCCCAAGAGCTTCCTATAGATTGCTCAGAGCTGAACTTTGGGGCTCATCCTCCCTCCCCTAGGACCCAGGGCACCAAAAGCACCAAAACTTTGACCGATTCTGCCCCTATGACCTGCCCAGACCACTTGGATTCCTTCTTCTATAGTGAACAGGACTTGTACATTTCTCATCAATAAACTGTGAGAAGATTCCTTGCCTGTACTGACATTCTCATTCCAAGGTCCTTCCCAGTTCTGACACTCCAAGTTCTTTACAGAGGGGAAAAGGAAGGCCGTTCCAGTGCTGACACTTTGGGTTCCAAGATCCTTCCAAGTTCTGAATTCTATGTTCTACTTACTATTGTTTTTCAACTTTTAAACATTTTTTATTTAAAATTTTGACTTTCAAAGTCTATCCCTCCCTCCCTCCCCGAGATGGCAAACAGTTTACTATAGGTTATCCATGTGCAATTATGTAAAACTTTTCCACAGTCATTTTGTACAACAAGACTCAAATAAAAGTGAATTCTGTGTTCTAAAGATCCTCTCAGTTCTGACATCCTCTGTTCTATTGTCCAGTGTTTTCTTTGTTCTAGAACCAGATTGCTGAGTTCAGACTTGAGTTCTAATCCCAGCTCTGTATGACCTTGGGGAAGTCATTTCAGCAGAAGAAAGCAGTCGGAGTGGACGGCATCCGAACTCTTTTCTGTTTCGGACATTTTGCATCTGTGACTTTTCTAAATTTTGAAGTTAGCCCAGAGTCAGACGCCTCCACAGCCCACACACTGATATTGTCCATTCTTGACCCAGAGTGGCAGGGAGGCATAAGTGGGACCTTGGAAAGGAGGTGGATGCTATGGTCAGTCAAAATACCCCATAGCAGACCTGGTCTCCATCACTGGCCACAGTGGGTTACAAAAACAGAACGAATCAGCATCTTCCCTTGGAGTGCCTACAGTATCCCCAGGAGAAACAACTTGCACCCAGAAAAATAAAGACAAAGTGATGGAAGGGAAGGGGGCAGGGAGGGAGCCCCTGAGTTAAGTCTTGAAAGTTGTGAGAGATTCTAAGAGGAAAAAATGAGGAGGAAGAGCATTCCGGGTGTGTGGGGTGGAGTGCACTGCTTGCGCAAGGGCATGGAGGCAGAGAAACAGGATTAGAAGTACAGGCAAATAGATGAGTTTGGAGTGTGTAGGGGAGGATGATGAGAAGTCAGTCTGGAAAGAGAGGTCAGAGCCAGATTCGAAAGGGTTTTAAAAGTCAAATGGTGGTATCTGACTTTGAACCTAGTGACTTGACCAGGGTCACTCAGCTAAGTCTCAGGAATGGATTTGAACTCAGTACTCCTGAGTCTTTCTGATGCCAAGTCCAGCACTCTCCCCATGTACCAAGATTCCTCTTTGACAAGAGAGGTTCCTTCCACAATCCACATGCCGCTCCTCTGCCACATCTGTCTCATGATAGCATCATGGGGCAAAAAGAGAAAAGATGATTTTGGCCATGACACTCTCAGAGAACCTCAGGTGGCTCTTTCTTTTCTGTGCGCTCACCATATGATCCATTCCAGAATTTGGCAAAGGATTGACTTGTCCTGAGTCTTGCAATGACCAGAAATTGACCTTTCACCTTTCTAGAAATCAGGCCATTCCCTTTCTGCCCATCCCCGTGGGCAGCTGTCTCCCCTTGCTTCCGAGATTCCTGGTGAGGTTTCCCCACTCCCAGATGCAAGGTCTCTGGCATGGACTCTGAGCCTTGAAACAATCACTCAGTGGCTCAGATGGCTCACCTGGAGCTGAAGATGGGACCACGGTCCAGTGGTGCTGCTTCCTGCCCGTGTCACCTTGGATAAATCATTTTCCCTTTGGATCTCCATCTCTGCTTCTAGAGAAGGAGAAGCATGGAGTGGATGACCTGGGAAGGCCCTTCTGGCTTTCAATCTTATGATCCTCTGGGAGGTGCCAGATGTGGGAGACGCTTCTCCTCTGCCCTGCTTCTTCCCCAATTCCCACATGGGAACAACACAGGAGCTGAGTCATTCTACTTTTCCTCTTTTATCCCTTAACATTACACCATCTGCCCCCAAGCAAAGGGCAGCCGCTCCTTTCTCATCCTTGTTCTGAACCCTTAAAAACAAAAGCCCTCCTGGTTTTGGCTGATCCTCAGCTCAGCCCGGACTGTGCCCTCCCTGACCCTGTTCACTCAGGTGGGTGCTCCTTGGCCACAGCCCTGGTGATAGGTCAAGCTCCAGCTGTCCCATCTGCCTCTCCTCTCCTCTCCTGTCACCTTCACCCTGCCTTCCCTGCTCCTCCCTTCTGCCCCCGGGCTTCTGTCTGTCCCTCCTTCCATTTGTTATTGTTGTGTGTATGTTATTTTATTCCGTGTCAGGGATGGCAGCCAATCCCCAATTTCTGATCTTGGTGCCAGACTACTTTAGCCAATGCTCCACTCAGGTGAGTCAGTCTTGAGTCAACAAAGGTGTCAGATCCTCTGAGCCCCAATAGAAATTATAGCCCTGGCCCTGGAAACCCAGCACTCTCCTGCCTGCAGTATTAAAAAAAAAACAGTTTCCTGGTTCTCACTAAAAGCCTGGACTCAGCCTGCTCTGCAGATCTGAGATTAGGAATGGGCTGTGAGGGACCTTGAATGCAGGCATCTCAGAGCCAGGCACATTCCAGAGCCAGGCAAGAGCTTTCTACACCTCCCAATGGGGGCTACTGAAAGCCCCTGGGAGATAAAGCTCCAGTCCACCCTGCTGAAGAGACAGGGTGTGCTTTTCCAAGACAAGCTGATGTCATCTCTGCATCCCCAGCACTGAGCCCAGGGCTTTGGGACCCACAAGTTTGTAGGATGAACACCACGTGCCACATTTTCACCATCATGGTTCTAGACGAGCTACTATGAGCTCTGAGTTGGGAGCCAGGACCACTGAGTTCAAATCCTTGCTCCTTTTTGACCTTGAGAAAGTCACTTCCCCTCTGAGCCTAAATGTCTCTGACACCAGGATACCTGAGAGGATGATGGGCCACAGTTTGCTCCTCTGTCAGATAAGGCATTCATAAAGATTAATCTCCTTCTGGCTTCTCATGTTTGGGTCTGGGGCTCTGGGGAAACTCTAGTCCTCTCCACCTCCTTCCACGCAAGGACTCTTTCTACTTTTCTTTGTCCATTGACAAAAAGATTGACTACAAAGAAAAAAATGAACCTCACCAGGATCAGGAAAGTTCCTTTCCAAAGGTGGCCCAAGAAGAAGGCAGGAGGGTAGAGCCCAGGTGAAGCCGGAGGAGGAGGCCAGGCCTCCTCCTGACTGACAGCCCCAGTACTCTAGCAGAGAGACAGCTTGCTTGTCATCTGAGAAGAGGCTAAATCATGGCCCAGGCACTTGGAGAGAGCAGAGGAGTGTCTCAGGCACTTGGGAAAGAATTCCACGGGCCATAAATTAAAAGTAAAATGCTTCAGGCCTCCAAGAAGGCCTCAGAGTCCCTGTCATTATGTGCATTATATGGGTTCAGATGAAGGAGACATTATCAGGCCTGGAATCGGCCTGACAGGCCACCTGCTTCCCTTGTTTTACAGAGGAGGAAACAAGCCCAAGGAGAGGACAAAGTGTGCCCCAAGCTCACAAGGGAGTCGGTGTTCCTAGCCCCCAGCCTTTCCACTCTACCGTTTGCCTCCAGTAAGGGGCTCCCACATTCAGCAAATGCTCTGTGGAGGACTGGAGGGACCTCTGAAGAGAGGAAGGTGACACCAAGGCCAAGGGAATAAGGCGGCACAGCTTCAGGGGCCCAGATGGGAAAGAGGGGGAAGGATCAGTCAACGCCCCATTGTACCTGCTCTCAGCTGGGCTCTGGCAAACTCTGAAGGGGAGATAGGGCTCCAGAAACCTCTGGTCCAGCCATGAGCTGGAGATGTCACAGGCACACACTTAGAAAAAGGGAAAACCCTTGAGGAGGTCCAGGAGGCACGGCCTGAGGAACGAGCAGGGGGCTCCTTTGTTCTACAAGACCAGACTCAACCCAGAAGGAAGAGGTGCCCAGACAGACCTTGGCCCAGACAGAGCCCCCTGCTGCTGCCCCCAGAGATGAGGACCTATCAGGACCTGCTGAATTGACCAGGATGGACTGTGGGGCTGAGGCGTCAGAAACAGCCTGGCTGCGTACAGGAAGGCTCCTGGGCGATGGGGAATCATGGAGGAGGACTGAGATACACCCTTCCAAATATGGCCAATGTGGTGGCATTTTTGCTTTGCCATATTTCTTTGTTATAACAGGATTCTTCTTCAGGAGTAGGCTTATTAGTAAGAGTGAGTGAAGTTAAACACAAAAGATGTCAATAAAATATGATTAGGCTGACGCTAAGGCAGGGAGGGGCTCCGAGCAGCAAAGGGTGAAAGGAGGACCCTTAGAGTTGACATTATGGACCTTTGACACAGTCAATAAGTCCCCTCAGAGTCCAGCAAGGGCAGGGTGCTCTGGACATTGAGGGTGTTTGCTAGCTTTGCCCTCCCCGTCCTCAGAGGTAGGAATACCACCCACCTGAGACTTGGGAAGGTGAGAGGATGTGCTCAAGACTGAGGAGATCAGGGCAGGTGGACTTCTTGGAGGAAGATGGGTTTGACCAGTGGGGGATGGGGGGAGCTCCAGTGTGAAAGACACCCCTCCCATAGCTGCCACATGAGTGAGCAGCTGTCTTCCTGGGAGCATTATCTACAAAACTGGGGGCCTCTAAGCTACTGTCAAGGCTCTAGCCTGGAAACAACAGTCCTCAAGTAAATACTAGGGAAGTGGGAAGTCAGTGCTCAAGGAGGAGCCAGGGCAGTGTGGAAGAAGAGTCCAGGGAGAAGAAGGCAAACCAGCCCTGCTCTGCCTGCCCCCCTCCCATCCCTGGGAACCCCTGGATCCAGGAGGAACAGAATCAGCATCCCTACCAACAAATCAACACCTCCATCTCAAGCGCCCCTTCCTTTGAAAAGGCCCCACAAAGGTGCATCCCTCTGCTGCCCACTTCACTGCAGGAATGTCTCCGGCTCTGTTTCCATCACTATGACAACCCCTTTCTTCTGCCAACCCTTTTCCAGCCTAGACAGTTCGAGCTTGAGAAAGGGCATGTGGTGGGGAGCTGCCAAAGCATGACTGACGAGGGGAGGGGTGAGGAGGCTGCCATGCTGGCTCTGAGGGCAACTGGGAAACAGGCGGGCATCTTGGCAAGTGCCAAGCCTGAAGAGATGGAAGAAGGAGGCAAGGGAGGAAGCCAGGGCTCATCCTGACCCCTCCTGGAGTATAAGGGCCAACACAGAAAAGAGCCTAGGGGGTGGGGGTAAGGAGAGGACAGGGGAGAGGGGATGGAGATGGATGACACAAAGGGGAAAAGGAGGGTCAGGGTTAGCATAGCGGGGAGGGGCTCTTCACTCTGGAGTCACCCCCTCATCCAGTGCTCAGATCTCACCAAATTACTCAAACTAGTAATTCTTCTGCCTTTCAGTCAAGCCCATATATCTACAGCTAGAAGATACCTTGGAGAGCAGAATCTAGAATGTCAGAACCAGAAGGGGACTTAGAACAGGGGATGTCAGAGGTGGGAGGTCCTCAGAACAAGGGATGTCAGGACCAGGAGGGACCCAGAGATCATCTGATCCAACTCCCTTCTTTTACAGACTCAGAGAGAGAGGAAGTAACTGCTGATCGAGGACCTCTACAAAACCATGGAGCGTTCTTCATCAGCATTTTAATCTGACTAACACATCACAGGGCTGAGCTGAACAGAACCAGTATCTGGTACCCACCCAGTCAGTCAGAACAAAGCTGGGCCCAGACTTCCAGACTTGGCCCTTCTCTCTGATCCCAAGGAGCCTGAAGAACAAGTCTGGCTTTTCAGCTGTCGGGAAGGAACGTATTATTTACCTGCACAGTTTTGTGCCAGGGAGCACAAAAGGCCATTCTGCCCCTCCCCACCCCCACCCCACCAGCTGTACAATGCAGTCACGATGCACCTGATTTCTTATTAACGTCCACCCAGCGTTCCAGCATTTCCTTGTCTCAAGGTGAGGAGGCCAAGGTACAGATTAGACATAGACATCTTTGAAATCCCTTACAAAAGAAGGATTCTTTCCATTTTACAGATAAAGTAATGAAGACATAGAAAGGGACTGTCCGTTGTCTCTTGTCATGGAGGCAGGACTCATAAGACAGCAGGCCAAGATCACTCTTCCTTTCCATCTCCAAGCCCTGAAAACGCCTTCCTGCTGCCAATCACTGTGCCTTTAAGCTTGCCTGGTTCCCTGGCCCAGACCTGGGGCTCTGTACACTGGGGAACATAATAATGCATATGGAATGAATAAACTCCATTCTGTCTTCGAGAGAGGGAAGTGTGTATAACCAGATGCTCTGGTCTCCTCCCCTGCCCTCTAGAGTGCTGGGGCATTTATTTATAGGAAGCTGAAGAGCAGATGGATGTGGCTCTACCATGATGACCCAGGATTGACCCCTGTGACAGCTGAGGGCACCAGGAGCTCCAGGTTTGGGCAGGGAAATGATCCCACTAGTCCTGGAGAAACTGGCTCTTTGAGCCAGAGCAGGTGAGGGACTGAGAGGGGCAGGGAGAACAACCTTACATAACCCAGAATGTCAAACCTGGCCAGACCCACAGAAAACAGAAGTTCTGGAAAGGGAAGTGATTGGCCCAGTGCAATAGAGCATCCTCTAGAATGCTCAACTTTCTCACTTGTAAAATGGAGATAATACATTATCTGTTCCTCCCCTCACAGAAAATAATGCTTCAGAAACCTTGAAGTATCTGAGAAATGGAACCAGGGACCACATAAAGTATCCAGCACCCCCCCCCCCCCAATTTACAGATGAACATACTGAGGCCAAGAAGTGGGAAGGACTCAGTCAAGATCAGCCTGGCAGTAAACACCATACTCTACACTCCATGATGCATATGCTGCCCCACAGGGGGATTCACTCTGACAATAAGCCATGCACACATGTTATATGCCAACTGCATGTTGTTCTAGACTCCATTCTGGACCACTGTTCTGGACTCTGGGCAGGAGAGGGGGCAGACTGTCAAGCTACACAGGTGCCATTAATGATGATGAAAAAAATGTTTCCAAATTACAGTGACTTCTCTGAACTATTCATTTAATTTGGAGACCTTAGGGCAACCTCACTGAGCTTCCTATGGCCTGGGCACAACCAGGTGGGATTATGCAAGGTGACTCCCATCCCCTGAGCCTGTTTCCTTTTCTGTAAAACAAAGATAATCAATTTTGCACTCATGCCAATAACTGCAAAGTGTTTGACTAGCATTAAATCACTGGAGCATCCCAAGAGTCCTGGGAGATGCCAGTTGTCAAAAGGAGAAACAAGCTCAGGGAAGAACTGGGACTTTCATAAGGTTGGGATGAGGTTTGAACAAAAGTCTCAGTCCCAGGTCTGCTCCATCCTCTCACCCACTGGGAAAGGAAACAGCCTGGGAGACCTTCAGGAACAAGGGCTCTCCTAATCATTGCACCCTCAGGCTTCTCAGCTCCAGAGACTCTGGGTAGACAGCCCTGGGTCAAAGCTCTCCCTGGCTGTCCTGGTTTAGTGGCTGGTGTTCTGGGGACCCTGAGCAGGGTGAAAAGAGCTACTCTGGGAGACAGAAGAAACAGCCTATGTCAGAGGCGCATTCTCAGTGGGCTCCCTGGCTTTCTTGTCATTAATACTACTGCTTCTCAAATGGAAAGTGCACAGGTTTATGGGAGGCATGGTCTCCCTTTTGATCTGACTGCACCTAGAAGAAGCCTCCTAGTACCAAGGAGACAGAGAAAGAGACAGACAGACAGGCAGACAGAGAGACAGAGACAGAGAGATACGGAGACAGAGAGACAGAGAGATAGACAGGCAGACAGGCAGACAGGTAGACAGAGAGACCGAGACAGAGACAGAGGCAGAGAGACAGAGAGACACAGAGACACAGAGAGAGAGACACAGAGACAGACAGAGACGGAGAGAGACAGGGAGAGACAGAAAGACGGAAACAGAGACACACACAGAAAGAGACAGATGGAGAGATACAGAGGAAGAGAGACAGAAAGAGACAGAGACAGACAGAAACAGAGAGAGACACACAGAGAGAGGCAGAGATGAAAAGAGACCGAGGAAGAGACAGAGACAGACAGAGAAAAAGACAGATACATGAAGAGAGATGGTGATAGAGAGACAGGAAGAAAGAGACAGACACAAAGACAGGCACAGAGAGAGAGCATTGAAAAGGGTCCAGCTCAGCTGGAGAGTGAGCTATCGGCATTGAGGATGAACAATGCCTCACACAGACACTCAGACACTGGATCCCTGACATTGAGACCTAGATAATCAGATTCTCTCAGCTCAAAGCAGGCAGAAGTCTTTCATCTCGGCAGTGCCTGTAACCAATGTAATGGGCCGCTCTCAGGAGCTCTGGAGTGCAGAGATGCCCTCAGAGGTGGAATCGGGCTCTGAAGAAGGGGGCCTCTGCACAGAGCCATCTGAAACTCCAGACACCCCAGCGGCTGCTCAGGATGAGGAGGATCTCCGCAGAAGGAAACATCGCCTTTAAAGACAAAAGCCAGGACCACCACTTTGAGTCACCCACCTCAATCTTCACCACAGGCAAGTCCCTGCAGGCAAAATCCTCAGGCTTCCAGGGGCTTCTCCCAGGAATTCCAGCCCCCACATGTCTACACTGCCAGACCCTGCCCTCCTCCCATCCCTGACGACCTCCACTGCGGGATGCTTTGGAATATCTCAAAGCCTCACTTAAAACTTCTTTCAATTCCTGCATTCTGGAGACCTTTGGACCTTCTTAGGAGACCAGGTTAGATAACTGAGGATAGCCCATGTGTGTGTCTATATTTAGTTACCTAGGCTGGTGAAAGCCAGGGCTGCTTCAGTCCTACAGTGGATGTGAAGGGGGGAGATAAAGTGTCGGGTTAGAATAATGAACTAGCAACTGATCCTCCTGAAAGGCTTTAAACCTTATGAAGTGCTTGAGATGGACGATTTCATTGGATGAGTGTGATGAGAAAGCCATAGAGGATCCCACTAATAAGGATCATAAGAAAAGGCTGTATAGTGCAGTGGCTAGGGAGCTTGCCTCCACTTTGACCTCTAACCTCTCCTGGCTGTAGGGCTCCGGGTGAGTCACATGGCCTCTGTGCCCTCAGTCTCCCCCCCTCCCCCCCACCCTGCCCCAACATGGCTATAAACTGCAGAGAAGGTGTCAATCTGAATGGATGAGGGGGTTTTCCTTGGGAGTCCCCTAAACCACTGAAATCAGAGGTTTCATCTAGAAAGAAAAAATGATTGCGCAACACTTCTACAGCATTATCTCATTTGATCTAGACAAGAAACCTGTGAGGAACATACTCTTATCATCCCCAGACAGAAAATAAAGAAACTGAAACTCAGCTTGACCAAGGTCCAGGACAGGATTTGAACCTGGTTCCCCAGACTCCGAGTCCTGGTTCTTTCTACCACACCTGCTGCTGTACTGACTGAGACACCGTGCAAGGATCAAAGAACAGGGCTTGAGACAAGATCAACACACAAAGTAAGAGAGGGGCCTTTTTCTGCCCACCCTGGTCCTACTTCTCTTCCCTTCTCTCCTGCCTGTCTTTTGCCTTCGCCCTGAGCACAGAGAGAACACACAGTGACGAGAAGCTGAAAAGGAGAAGCCCCTGGAAGAGGGCAGCCTCAGTGCTGTGAACACCCTGTCTGGCGCCTCCAGAGGAGAAGGTATCCCAGCTGGAAGATGCTTCTGAACAGATGCAGAGGGAAGTAAGTAGCATCAGGAACACAGTGTACATGATGATGGCAATAGGAGAAGTGGAAAGATCCACAAGGAGCAAAGCCCAAGTGACTCTTATGCAGTGGCCCTGAAGATGTGAGGAAGCGATGCCCAGAGAGCTGCCCTGGAGCTCACAATCAGTCCAGGTTTGCGCTGCCTCATCTGCCCAGCCAAGGGCTGCCACCAAGATCCTCCACCTCAGAGATCCTGGAAAGGGCCTTGAAGTTAGGAAGCCTAGGTTCAAATGCTGTCTCCGACACTTGCTAGCTGTGTGACCCTGGGCAGATCACTTTGTCTCAGCCTCTGTTTCCTCATTCATCAAATGAGAACAGTAACACTGTCTACCTCCTAGCGCCGTCACGAGGGTTAAATGAGAAGATGTAGAGAGAGACACTGTAACCCTTAGAGGTCTATGGAAATACTACTATTGTGCCTTTCATTTACATGTTATTAATAGTCATGATTATGATGGAGCCATCCCCTAAAGAGGGCAAAAATATTCACAGCCAGCTCATTGTGATAACCCAAAGCTAGACGCAAGCGGCTCCGTGTGACTGAGGAAGGGCTGGGATCTATTACCAAATACAGCAGCTATGCGGAACCTAGAGCAGCCAGAAGTCTCTTGTGAAACAGAAACAGGTGAACAATGGATGTGGAGACAGTGAGGACAGGAAACTCCCCCTGCCCCACCGCTGCCAGCCCCACGAAAGACCTCAACATAGCCAGGCTGCTACCTCGGTCGCTGCCCCCAGAGCCAGGCTCCAGGACCCAGCCTTACTTGCTCTTCACAAAGTGGTAAGGGGCTCCACTCAGGACACTTAGCCCACCAGCTTTTTTTTTTTTTTTTTTGGGGGGGGGGGTTGTGCCCTGTAGTCCGCGCTGCTTGGGCAGCGGCCAAAGCAAATGTAGCTACGAAAATAAATAAACAGGGAATATGAGGGCGGGAGATTAAATGATCTTTATTGCTCCTTCCAGCTCGAAAACTTAGGATTCAGTGACCAGAAGGGGTCAAGAGCTCCTCCTTCCCAGAAACAACTGGGGTGTCTCTTGGGCAATCTTCCAGTCACACGTGGCACCATCGGCGCATCTGAAGGGGCCCTAAACTGGACACAGTCCCCAGGACTGGCGTTAGTAGGGCCCCTGAAAGTTTGCAATGAGCCTCACCAAGCCTCATCGATTCCACATGGAAGACGGATGCTTGGCTAATATAGCCTTCCATGTCTCTCAGACCAATCGGAACCCAAGATCCCACAGCCCTGGGGCTTCTCACTGCTCATCACCAGTCTCTGCCAGTCCCCAAGAGAACCTCACATTGGCCTGCATGTACAAACACCCAACTTCTGCTCCTTGGGCCCTCGGCTGCAGCAATCCCCCCGACCTTCACCATGCCCTCCTAGACAAATGGTGAAAGCTATGTCATTTTCTTCCCCTCAAACTTTGCCTGGAGCTGTCCTTTGTACTCCCCCAACTCTCTGTCCTAATCGCAGTTTTAGAGTATTTGTCCTGGTCCTCACTAGACTCTAATCACCCTGAGGGGAGGGCCTTGGCTTTCCCATCTTTGTATGTCCCCCAGCACCAAGCACAGGCCCCTGGGCACAGTCACTGCTTAATAATCGGTAAGTATGCATTTAGTCAGTGTCAACATCATGCCAGGTACTGAAGATAAAAAAGATAATCTCTGGCCTCCACTAATTGAATTACTGGATTCTTTTTTCCTTTAAAGTAACTCCCCCCAAATCAAAGCTGGCTTGGAGATTAATAGATAATCCAGATTCATATTCTCTTCCCCGCTCCCCCCACTCAAAAGCCTCAGGAGCCAAATGCTGCATTAAGCTGACAAAGCTACCCATACTTCCCACCTCCAATCAACTCAAGGTTAGAGCTTCAGACTCGAGGGAAGCTGATTTTCTTGCCACTAAAATGCTAAAGTTGAAATCTTCTGGTCTGGGAGAGAATTGTTTAAATTTAAAAAGGCAGTCAGAGTATTGTAGAGGCCAAGGAACAGGAGCCTTGGGCTTCCATCTCACCTTGAACACATGAGAATGGCATGGTTAGGGTGATCCTCTTCCACTCACTGAACCTTTACTGAAAACTGGGGGAGGGGGATTCTTGCCCTGTTGTGCCTGGGCTGAAGTGCTAACGATTACCCAAAGACTGACTTCCCAGAAAGACTGTCATGGGTTTCTGTAGCTGAGCAACCTCCCTCCCTCCCTCCTCAGATTTCTCCTAGTTCTCTGTCCAGGCCTATCCTGTGATTCTCTCACTCTCTCCATTTGAACTATAAGTTCTCAAGTCTATATCAATAAAAATGAAAAGGGACCCCTGCCTTTTAACTCAGAATCCTCAGGATGGAGTTCACTTCACGGGGCACGTATGTAATAAATTAAGTTTACATTATCATCCATCTAAAAATATTTATTTTATCTCTCCTGGGCTTCCTCAGGATAGGGAACTCCCAGTAAGACAAGTCCTTCTAGCAATGCAGGCCAGTGACCTCTCTGCCCTCTCCAAGTAGAGACTGGATAATTGAGGCATGTTGAAGATCCTAGCTTAGGGAAGGCACTGGGTTAGAGGAAGAGGCCATCTGCCTCAAGATGTTGCGACCAACCTAAGAGCTGGTGTTTACGTAGGTTTTTATTTTTTTAAAAAAAGTGACAAAGTATTCCCCCAATAGCAGTGCTGTGAGGTGAGGGGCATGTGTTCGGAGCCCCATTGTATGGATGGGGGGGCCCTCTGTAGGGGACTTATGGGTGGTCATGGGCCTGCATCACTGGGGACAGATAGGCATGGATAGTCTGAAATCTGTGTCTTTGGAAGGAATATTCCCATTGAGGAAATCCTAATTCCCATGGAGCATTTGAGTATGGAAGAAGAGACAAATCTCCAGAAGTGTCATGGCTGCCGTGGTCAACCCGCCAATAAAGGCTGGGGCAAAAGGAGAGCTGAGCCTCTGTGCCTGTGTGACATGCAATGAATGAATGAATGAATGAATGAATGAATGAATGAATGAATAGACAGACGGATGGGTGGATGGATGGACAAACGAATGAATGAATGAATGAATGAATGAAAGTATTTGTCCAGCACTGGGCTAAGGAAGGCTGCCTGCAGGTCCTGTCTCTGCCACTTATTTACTGGCTATGTAACCCTGGGACAAGTCATGTCATTTCTTGTGCCACCAGTCACGCTTTAAGACGGCAGAGAGGCACCCCCCCCCCACCTCCATGAGCCTCCAAAAAGACCCAAAGAGAGGTGAAGACCTAATCAACTGGATAATAACAAGATGCCAGCAGGTCAGGTAATCACTTGGTGCTTCACAGGCGGCTGTTAATCCCCTAAAGCCGGCCTGACTCAGACCAGCCCTCACTGCCAGACGCTTCCAGATCTCTCAGGGCCCACCATCCAACCCCTCCCTGCCCCCCAGTCAGCCCAGGAACCATCTCCAGATGGAGCTCAGAGCACCCCGGGCCAGGGGAGAACTCCGGGACTGTCCTCAGGCGCAGGGAGGAAAATAGGACTGACTTTGGAATAACAGTTCTAGGTTTGAATTTCAGCTCTAACCCTGATTACCCTAATGACCTCGGGCAAGTAACTGCCTGCTCCGAGCTGCGGTTTCCTCCTCTGGGGTGAGAGGCTGAACTGGGTGTTCTGTGAGGCCCCTCCCAACTCTGATATCCCCTGTTCTAAGGCCTCTCCTAGCTCTGTCAACACCTCTATGTTCCTTCTCTGAAAGCTTCTGTTCTAGGCTCCCTCCAATCTTGGTAATTATGGTTCTATTTCCTCCAAAGCCTGCCCCATCAGCCCATGTAGGGCCCAGCAAACCCTCATCCTTCCTGACTCACAGAGGCTTCTCCCATTCAGGCAGGACAAGAAACACAATGGGGAAAGGACAGCCCAAGGTGCAGGCAGCGACCCACAGAAATTGCATGTCCAGGACATCAGTGAGGCAGCCAAGCTGGGGATTTCCAGATAAGGAAGTAGAGTCCTACTCTCCAGATCTCACAGCTCCTCTTTATCCCTTTCTCTTTCCCACTCACAAGATCTTACTCACACCTGGGTAAGTCTCCAGGTGAGTCCTGGGAGGCTCAGCTTCAGCGGGAGTAACTGGGGAGGGGGATGGGGTGTCTTAGCCAGATGAGCTGTCTTAGGGGAGCTAAGAACTTCATTTAGATGCAGAGATTATTTAAGACCTGTGTGAAGTCAGCCAAAGCCAGCTCTGAGTGCCAGCGAAAGTGAGGCTTCCAGACTAGTCAGTGCTCAATGGCAATACAGTCTCTCAGTCAGTCAACTTACTACTACGTGCTAGGCTAAGACCTGCGGACAAAGGGAGAAGAGTCCAATAGTCCCTGCCCCCAAGATGTTCACATTCTAAAAGGGGGGGGGGGAGACAGATAGAGAAAGACAGACAGACAGGGGAGAGGGAGAGGGAAAGAGGAGAGAGGTGGGGGAATAAAGAGACAGACAGTGGGAGAGAGACAGAAAGGGGGAAAGGAGGGAAGAGGAGGGAGGGAGAGAGACAGAGACAAGGGAGAGGATGAGGGAGACAGAGAGAGGAAAGACAGAGACTCATCCATTTCCCCATCCGTACCTTGCAGAGGCTGGACTAAATGATCTCTAAGGTTCATGCCAGCTCTGAATCCTACAATCTGGGATCCATACCTGCTTTTACTCTAAGGACATGCCTCTTGGTATTTCATCATAATCTGTTCCATTTTAGTTGAATTTCCTTCCTTCTTCAGGCTTCACACCTATGGGCCTCCGTTTCCCTATTTGATACAGTGGGAAGTATTTGAAGTCTGAGGATGTGGGTAACAATCCCAACCTTGACACTCGCACCCTTTGTGCCTCTCTGGGCCTCAGTTTCTTAGCCCATAAAAGGAGAAGTCTGGCCTAGAGGGCCACTCGGGCCCCTTCCAGACCTAAGTCTGTGAACCTGAGATCCATCCAAAGTCACCAGCTCCTCCACAGTCAACCTGGGACTTGGCCTCAGGTCCTCCTGACTCCCATGATGAACACACACTAGTCACTTCACTTATTCTGGTCACAGTTCAGCACACACAGAGACAACGAAATCCAAGGTAAGTTGAGAAGAGGATGACCGATCACACCTAGGAGATGAGGAAGAGCTCCCTTAGGGTGCTGAACCTGAAAGTTTTCCCTCTCTCCCTTCCTTGGGGACTTCTTTCCACTGACACTGGGCATATCATGTAGGTCCCCCTGTCCACTAAACTGTGAGTCTCCTGAGGGCAGGGGCAGTTACGCCCTTCTTTGAACCCTCGGCACTCAGGAGGATTCCTGGCTCACAGTTAGTAAAGCTTGTTATCTGGCTGGCTGATTTTTATGGGACTGATGGAGGAAACAATCTTCCTTTCCCAAAGATCACAGATGCACACGTGCACACACACACACACACACACACAAACACACATACACATACATAGACAATCACCCCCACTACACCCCTGACTCATAACAGCACTGAGCTGAATAGAAAGGAAGTCCCTGTAATAATCTCCAGGATTTTCCATCCTCTCTCCGATGATAACTGGGGGAAACATTCAATTATGCCTTAGGACTTTCCATGGCCACATGAAAGGGCTGAGCTGGGGAGGCTCAGGGAGACACATCTGTGTCCCTCGACCATAATATGCCATATTTCTGCCCCTTGTTCATTTTCAACGTGAACAACTGCCTGTCCCCGCACAGTAGGGGGGTCTGACACAGTAGGAGATGACGCACAGTAGGGAGTCTGCCCCCAAACACACGCGCGCGCGCGCACACACACACACACAGAGGGAAGCAAGAGAACTGTGTAAAGAGCTGCCCCACAAAGCCATTCTGACTAAAGTGCAGACTGGTCCCCTGAGGTCCAGGAGCTGCCTCCTTACTCTGGACAACAGAACAGTGTGGGAGAGGGCAGAACAGATAAGCCAGCTGCTCCCAGTGTAGTCTCGAAAGCTTCCTTCTGCCTTGATGGTTCTAGCTCAGAAAGTGACCCCGGCCCATTTTGGAAAAGAGAACTATGACCACATCTAGACACAATACTATCAGCAATGACTGCTGTTCATAATGTGGCTTTATGATCGGTGAGCCCCTGACCTCATCATTCCTGCTTTTTCCCTCCACGACTGGCCTTGAGATTCTAGACCTTTTGCTCCTCTAAATGAATTGTTAGTGTTTTGTTGAAAATAAAGTGAACCTTCAAGAGTTAACTAACCTTTCTAGGCCTCCACTTCCTCCTCTTTAAACCTAGGGTTTGGACTAAAGAGCCTTTAGGACCCCTTTTGCCTCTCAATGACTATAGGATTTAAGGAGGAAACATTTTCCCACTCCTAAACACCACAGAAGTACAATGCTTTCCCTCACACTACTTAATTTAGGGACTTCTGTCATGTTTATTTTGTTGGGACAGCCCAACCATGAGCAGTGAATCTCCTTCCAATTGCTTACCTGTTTATTTCTGTAAATGAGTATTTTGTAGTGTGTTTATTTAACTCCTGGGTATATCTTGTTAGGGTCAGTGATATTTTGGAGGGAATTCTTAACTAGGTATGGATGGATTGGACTCAACAGCTCTAGCTCAGGAATCCCATCATTCTGTGATAGGATTTGAGAACCTGGAAGACTCTTAGGGACCTAAATCCAAGGTCATTTTCTGCGGGGGAAAAAAAATTAAGGTCCACAGAGGACGCCCAGAATTTGAACACAAGTTCTCTACCTCCAAATCAGGACAGCCTCCCAATAACTAATTATTGTCATCGTTATGATTAACAGACTAATTGGAATAACAAGACATGGCTAGAAAGGCTCATCAGAAGACTAACCGGTTCTGCTGGTGCTCATGCAGCTTTGGTGAACCTAGTTAATGTCTCTGGGGTCGTTTCCTTACCAGCAAAATGAGGAGAAACTAAAAATCCATTGTGTCCTATGACTCTGAGCTATGACTTTGGGCAAGCCCCTTCTCCTCTCTGAGGGTTTCCTCATCTACAAAGTGGGGGTAGCAGCATTCGAACTGACTACCTCAAAGCATTGTTGATATTGTTGCAGCTGCTGTTGTTGTTGTGGGAGGTGGAGTGCGGGGTGCTTTGTGATCTTGAAAGCCCAGAGAAATGGAAGTTGGGGGCAGGATTCAAATCAACAAACATTGATTAAGCACTTATTGTATACTGTGGGGTGATGAGTCTATTCCAGAACTTTGAGAAATCTGTCTCAGAGCAACCTGTCACCAGGTTAATACACAAATTAATGATTGCTTAGAGCCAAGTTTTATTTTATTACCACTCTGGAGGTGTTTGGGACGTTCGTTCAGCTCTTTCTTTTATGGATGAGGGAATGGAGGCCCAGAGAAATTGTGACAGAATCAGGGTCATAGAGCAAATAGCTGAGCAAGTGCTAGAACCGTATTTCTTAATTAGTCCATTTCATTCTTGCAGTAAGACCTAAGGATATGATCAAGGTGGGAAATCCCTTCTTCCAATCTCCAAGCATTTCCTGGAACACCATCCATCAAAGATGTGCTCAAGCCAAGGCTTGAACCCTGGTCCACCTTCCTCCAAGGTTGGCCACTCTACACACCCTGTAGTTGGTCTCATCTGGCCCTTACACTTGGAGATTCCTGGTTCCAGGCATTGCTGTTCATGCATCATATCTTCCTCTTCTAAGACATTCTCTTAAACCAACACAGCTGAGACGAGAGAATCAAAGGCAATAAAACAAGCCTTTCCAACAACCACAAAAAATGGGAATGATGCTTCTGGCCCTGCATCCAATAAGAAATGTAATAAAAACTTGAAAATCCAAACACCTAGCCTCCTGGTGCCCTTCACCCAATCCCATCCCTTTTTGCCTTCTCCATTCATTTGCCCCAACTCATCTCTTCTTTGTAATTCCCTCTCTCTGTCTCTCTGTCTCTGTCTCTCTTGGGACTTGTCTCTGCTTCTGATGACCGTACCCCAGTCTCCCCCATCCCTCCAAATGTTCGCCCTGTCATTCTGTCACTCCCAGCTCTCATCCTCTCTCTCTCCTTCCATGCTCACCTACATTCCTGGAAAAATCTGGCAACACCTCTCCTTCCACTACCTTTCCTGAACTCACTCCTCAGCCTTCTGCTATTGCTAGAGTCACCAGAGACACCGGAGATCTCTCACTTGCCAAATCCAAGGTCATCCCTGACCTCTCTGCAGCCTTTGTCTCTATCGATCACCTTTCTTCTTGGATATCCCTCCTCTCTAGGGTTTCATGACATCAACCTCTCCTCTTGCCCTTCTGACTGCTTCTCCTCATTCCCTTTTACTGATTCCACAAGGGACCTACTAACTGGGAGTATCCCCTAAGGCTCAAACCTGAGCCTTCTTCTCTTTTCTCTCTGCACCCTGTCTTAGTGACTTCACCAACTCCCCCTCTCTGCCAATGATTCCCAGATCTCCAGACCAGCCTCTTTCCTGAGGTCTAGTCTCACAACTCCAACTGCCTACTGGCATGTTATCTAGGTTTCTCAAAGGCCACATGCCCCAGAACCCATTAGCTTCCTCCTCTCTTCTTCTGAACATCTCAGCTTCAGTGGAAGGCACCATTACTAATCCCGTAACTGAAGTTCAGAGACTCCAAGACATCCTCAACTCTCCCACTTCCTCTCTCCCTGAGATGACAAAACCTGCACATTCCACTTCTGTGGAATCTCTTGCATTTTTTCCTTTCTCTCCTTTCACAGGATCTACCACCCTAATTCTCCAGCACCTATTTCAGGCCTTTCTCCACTGGGCTCTTGCACCCCAGAAGCACTGCATGGGAAAGAAGTCTTTTTACTCTTATAAACTAGATAACAGAATGGAGACTTGGAAGGAACCTAGGAGACCACCTTGTCTAGCCCTTCATTTTATAGGGGAGGGAGCTGAGCATAACTCAGAGTAGGTGGCTAGCCCAGAATTACATAGCTCATAAACATAGCAAGATCACCTGAGAAATGCGCAGGGCTACCCACTGCCTCTATGGAACAATGGCTTGGAGCTCTCAAATCAGAGGACTTAACTGGTAAAATGATGAAAATGATGCTTGCTACCCTATGAATCAGCAATACCACTACCACGTCTGTATTCCAAAGAGATCATAAATAGTGGGGAGAGGAACTACATGTGCCAAAATATTTCTAGCAGTTCTTTTTGTGGTGGCAAAGAACTGGAAACTGAGGGGATGCCCCTCCATTGGGGAATGGCTGAACAAGTTCTGGCATATGATTGTGATGGAATGCTACTGTGCTATAAGAAAGGATGAGCAGTATGATTTCAGAAAAATCTGCAAAGATTTACATGAACGGAGGCAGAGTGAAGCAACATTGTACCGTGATCAGCTATGAAGGACTTGGCTATTCTCAGCAACATAATGATCCAAGACAATTCCAAAGGTCTCACAAGGAAAATTGCTATTCTCATCCAGAGAAAGAACTGATGAACTCAAGACAAATCAAAGCATGCTTTTTTCACTTTATTTTTTTCATGCTTTTTTCGTTTGGTCTGTTTCTTCTTTCACACCATGACTAATATGAAAATATGTTTTACATGATTGCACATGTATAACCTATATCAAGTTGCTTACTGTCTTAGGGAGGAGGGAGGTGAGGGAGGGAGGAAGGGAGAAAATTTGGAATTTTTTTCAAATGAAATTTGAAATTTTCAAATGAATGTTAAAATTTGTCTTTTCATGAAATTAGGAAAAATAAAAATAGTATTAAAAAGAAAAGGTGGCAGAAGAAAGCAGATGTGGCAAAAGCAGTAGCCAGGCCTTTCCCCAGGCCCTTATCTCCCAATACTAACATAGCAAATAATTTGATTGGAATGAGTCATACCCTATAGAACCAAACCACACGCTATTTAGATTAGATAGCCAGAGATAGCTGGCAGAAGCACCTGGGCTCACAGCAGCTATCCCAGGGCTGAACAAGCGAAGTCAGAGAGAAGAGTCAGGAATCAAATTCCCTTCCCCACCCCAGCCCACCCCCTTCCCGGCAGCCCCCACTGCCGCTGGGAACATGTCAACACCTACTTAATCTGTTTTGGCACAATCAGTGATGATAAAATTGGCTCTTTCTTCCCCCAGGTTGGATTGTTTTCCACTAGGCCTGGTATTCCTTCCATTTACAATAACATGTTTTTAGCTGAATAATTAAAAGTTGATTAAATTTCCACTGTTTGGGGGAAAGAGCTTGGCACTTCCTGAGGACCTACCATTTTCCTGACCCTGTGGATGGTGCAGAGTAAATGCCCTCCAGTCCCTCCTCCTGATGTCCAAGTGAAGTTGGGATGCAGGGAAGGGAAATGGACTTTTCACTTTTGTATCTCCAGAACCAAACACAGACCTGTCCCACAGAAGGGATTTTAAAATGAACCAGACAGGAAAACAAAGTCTCCTTCTCTAAAACAGTGTTCTCCAAATGATTTTGATCAGAACACGGGTCAGCACTTTTTTTTCCTGATGCTTCAGAGCAGCAGGAATTTTGCCAACAGTATCCGCAAAGCAACTATGAGGATGTCTAGGTTAGGGTAAGGATGTAGAAAGGGGAAAGCTTGGGGGTGGGCAGAAAGGGAGAGGGGAGCAGGAGGCTGCAACGAGCTAGACAGAGACTCATGACTGGTGATCCAGGGACCTCCACTCAGTGATCCCACATCCCTTGGGGTCACTGTTCAAGAGCATAGTACTGAGATGTTCTGAGATTTCTGATCAGTCACATTCGTGACCTGTTACAAACCTACATCACCCTGGGCAAGTCACTAAGCCTCAGTTTTCCTTTCTGTAAAATGGAAATAATGACACTTTTAGCACTTTCCTCACTGAACTGTTTCGAAGCTTGAAGGCTTATGTCTGAGTGGGTGGAGGAGTATGGAGAGAGAGAGAGAGAGAGAGAGAGAGAGAGAGAGAGAGAGAGAGAGAGAGAGAGAGAAAGTAAATATACATATATAGATATTTATACAGATATACATATCTATCTACATCTATCTTGAGATATGACCTCAAGCCTTCTTGAGTTCTCAGCCCAAGATATAGATAGCTCTATCTATCTATGTCTATTTATAAATATGTGTATATATATATATATATATATATATATATATATATATATATATATATATATATATATATATATGAGGGAGAGTGTTGTACATCTTAAATCAATGTAGAATGTCAGTTCTTATCACTCCCATCTGCCAGCTTCAGATGCAGGATACCAGCTGTCTTGCTTTGGAAAACCTTCTCCTTCCATGGGGATTCGAGCTCCCCTCCCCCTCGTCTCTTGCCCATTCCCAGGTTCCATTCATTCCAATTCTCCTATCCCTGCCCAGCCCCCGACACCTTGTTCAGATCCTACTGTGGTCACTGTGTCAACTGTGTGAACCCATCTGCCTGACTGAGCCTCCTTTACACACACACAGCTGGTCAAGAGGATCTGCCACTGGGAGCCCCCTCTCCAGCCAAGTTTGAAACCCCAGAGTCATCTCTCGGTGCTTCTTCTCTCTCCTGCACTCCCCACACTCCCAGCCCCATCTAGTCACAGATCCAGGCTTCAGTAGAGATCAGAGACGGGGGCTCCTCAGAGGTCCTGGAGCCCAATACCTATATTTTAGGGAAGAAGAAATCAAGGCTAGAAGTAAGACGAAGCCTTGTAGATGTCTCTGCTCATGGGGTTCTATAGTTAACACACAAACCTAAGGCTGTGTGATGGAGCCTGACTTGGGAGCTGGTTGTTAAATTTTTGGTATGAATAGTCAAACCTCAGAAATGGGCACATGTTACAAGTCAGGGCTTGATTTACTGTTTTGTGGATTGCCTAGACTTAGAAAAATGATTGAGATTAGACCTAGAAGAGTGTCCTGAGTACATTTCTCCCTCCCTCCCCAGAAAGCTGCTTGTTAAACACTGACTACATGGCTTGTGAGCCCTCCTGCCCCCCACATCTGCTCCCTGCCGCTCCTTTATTTTCCTCTCCTCAGCCCCTGATTCTGCCTCTTGCCTCTCACCAGGGCAAGGCTATTTCTCCAATTGGTGCTGGACCCTCAAGCAGTTTCTGAACCAGCAGAGAAGCTCAGCATTGCTTCTGCCTCTGCATTCACACATCCTTCTTAAGTTCTCAGCTCTGGGAAAGTCACCTTGTCCCCCTACTCCCTCTTTTTCCTTTTGCCAGCAAGATAATTCATGCTCCTCTTACCAGCCTTCCAGGGCCCCCAATCCCTGCCAGCCTAAGCCCAAACCAAATGAACCATTTTCTCCACCACCCTCCTTGTGTCCTCTTACACCATGCTTTTTGCCTGCACTGTTCTCTAGGGTTAAATATCCTCCCTCTCATCCTTTTGTGGCTCTCATAAAAAGTCCACAAGGTAAAGTCCAACTCAATTAGCATAGACTTCGAGTTGGACCTTAGAGGTCATTGAGTACAACCTTTCATTTTACAGATGGGGAAACTGAGGCTTGGGGCAGCTACACAAATTCCCAAAGGCCACATGATAGTTCTTATGACCAAAGTCCTCAGCCCTGCACAAGGATTCAACATCAGAAATGGATCCACTTCCATCAGTAGAAATGACCTTTGAGGATCTGCTGCTACTCCCTAAGGACTGTGGGACCTTTCCATCTGATCCAAGCTTAAACCTTCCAAGTGTTGTTATCCATTAGTGTGGGGGCTCCTTGGGGGAGGGACTCTCTTACTGTCCCAGGGCTTGGCACTTGGGGAGTAAAACTAATAAATGCTTTATTCACTCACTCATTCATTCAAGCATCAGAAGTAGTATTTGCACCTGATGCCTGACTCCAAATCTGAAGTTCTTATACTACGTGCTATTTGGTTGCATTGGGTTTTTCCAGTAGACATTTGCTACCTAATGCTTTTCCTGTGAACTTTTGGACTCCAGTTATGGGCCAAGGATGAATAAGAAATTTTTTAAAATCCCCAGGAGCCATTTCCAACAAGCGATGTATGGATTTTTTCCATGCGCTCTGCCTGTGTGATTGCATCTACCTCTGTCCGAATCTGCATGGCTGGCAGGGATGGAAGCTTCCTCTACTGGGGGCCACCATGAAGCAAACCACCGGCAGCCTGCCCCTGCTGCCAAGACTCCCTGCCTGCCAGGACCATGGCCATGGCCAGGCTGGGAACAAGCCCAATCTGTCGCTAACAAGCTTTCCTCAACTGGTTTCTAGACACATTTCCCAACCTGCTCCTGCATTCTCAGGGCAAATACCCATGGCCTCCTGAAGCTGAGGAATGTTGGCTCTACATGGAAAACTGAAAACAATAGGGAAGGCCCTTTCAGAACAAAGTGGCCCTTCACACCAGGGGGTGGTCCGCCCTCCTTCAGCTCAGGGCAGCAAAAGCCCATCAGCCACACCCCCTCCTTTTAGTTTGAAAAAGCTGAGGAAAGTGCTCTGATGAACCCGAACAGTCAGTCTTGGTCTTGAGAAATAGACAAAGAAACACCCCTCCCTCTTCTTGCGAAAAGAGGTCCACAGATGCAGAATGCTACATATAAAGTCAAACCCTCGGGTCCTCCGTGGGTTCTACTTCACTCATTTTCTCTGTTACAAGGGAGAGTTCAAGGGGTACGGAGGAGCAATGATCTGTCAGGAAATAAATTCAATGTACAATACAAGACATCCAGCAGACTTTAAAACCAAAAATGAACAGCAGCATCAAGGCAGTGGTCAGGACCTGGTCCCCAAGGGAGAGGGCAAGCCTGGCATCTTTCACAGACCTGTAGAGTCAGGAGCTCGTAGGTCACCTAGACTCCCAGTCAAGGTGCAACCATCATACCCTTCTACTACAAAATGTCAGCCAGCCAGAGAGAAGGAATCACAGCCTTGCAGACCTGGGCTCCAGGGCCTAGCTCAGCTTTTATCTGGGACCCCGGGAAGGTTCACTGGCCTTCAGTTTCGTCATCTGTAAAATTGAGTACTGGGTGGGCCCTGAGGTCCTGACTGGCTGAAAATGTCCAGTCCAGTCATCCAAGAGTCACGATTTGAGAGTATGAAGCAGGGCACAAGGCTGAGCAGCCAGAGGCCTGGCCTTGGCATCAGGAATCCCAGTTGATAATTCTTAACGGGGTGACCCCAGGCAAATCACTTCTGCTTTCTGGGCTGTGGTGTCCTGGACTCTAAAATGTGGACAATGAGCCTTCCACTCCCTCTCTCAGGGACATATGGGGAGGGACCACGCAGAAAGTCCTTTGTAACTAAACACCCAATACTTAGATACCGTCATAACAAGTGCTAGACTTCCCTAGACAGTGTGGTTTTCACTTCGGACAAAGGACCTAAGCTTTGAGATCCTCTGAGATCCCCTGAGGTCCCTTCTCCATCCCAAAGGTAGGAGGCAGACAAAAGGCTCTGGGAACCCACTGATAATCAGAGCTATACTATGTGATGTAAAGTATGCATTTCCTTCATTAAACTAGCCCTGTGAACTAAAGAGAGTAACCTTCCTCATCTTACAGATGAGCAAACTGAGAGTTAGAGAGGAAGGGGAGTTACCCAAGGTCACTCTGCTAGTATGGGGTTGGGGGATGGGGGGGTTCAGATTTCTCTGACTCAAGGCACAAATGACACTTTGATAGAAGTCACTGACCAGAAGGTAGACTTGGGAGCTATCTTCAATTCCATATTGAAAAACCCCTCAGGCCTTCATTAGACACTATCAGATTGGTGTCGTGGGAACACAGACCTTTGGATGTGAAATCAAAGGATCAAGAAATCGAAGGGGACCCCAAGCCATCTGGTTAGATGTCCACCCAAAACATTGCCAACAAAAGCAATGTCCTCTCCACTCAAGATTTCTGTGTGAGAGGGGACTCACCCTGGCAGAAAATCCAGAGTCTAGGTCTGAGTGTCACTAGCCCCATGACTCTGGTTCTGACTTATCTCATCTGTAAAATGGGAAGAAGCACTGAATTGCCAACAGCTCCCAAAGTGGGGTCCAGAGACCTCAGGAAGCCTCTGAGACCCTTTCAGCGAGGCGTGCAAGTCAAATCTACTTTCATAATAATGCTGTTACAATTTCTAGTATGTATCAATAGATATAATCCACATAACTTTGGGGAGTCCTCGATCATTTTCAAGAGTGTAAAGGTGTCCTGAGGCCAATCAATAAGTTTGGGAACCTTGGAGGCCTCTGGGAGGGGCCTCCCCATTGGTCACGTGATTGTGCTCAGTCCTAGGACTGTCCTCGATCCTGGCCTGGCCAAGCCCACCTCCAGGGACTGCCTTCCCAGCCTGCAGCATGAGGCCTGCGAGTGAGTCACGAAATCCTCCAGTTACTATATAAAGAAGGCCAGCCAGAGGTGTAAACAAACTAAACAGAACAAGGAAGGTGCTAATTAGCACAATTAATTCTCTGCTTCCTGGCGGATGGACTTTGTCCTTGGAGATAGACATAAAGGAGAGCAGAATTCCCTCTGGGCCAGTCTGGGCATCAGAGCTGAGCCTCAGTTTCCTCCTCTGTAAAATCAAAGCCTTTTAAGCTCTAACACCCTGTTATACTTCTCTTTCTCAAAAGTCGACTTATTATGGCCAATACAGACGCTGCATGACTACATCTCTGTAGTGGGTTTGGGCTTTCTTGCCTTCTCAGGGTGTGGCAGAGAATTTAGAACTAAAAATAAAAGTAAACTTAATTTAAAAATAAAGTTGACCTATTTCACCAAACCATCATCACCTCACATTTCTGTTCTAGTGACCCTGATTCTGTTTTGACATCCCTTCCCAATTCTGACATCCCCTGTTCTAAGCTCCCTCCGAGCTCTGACATCCCCTGTTTGTTCTAAACTCCCTTCCAGCTCTGACATCCCCGTGTTTGTTCTAAACTCCCTCCCAACTCTGACATCCAGTCTTGTATGTTCTAAGCTTCCCAGATCTGCCATTCTGTGTTCTCCATCTCAGCTGGGTTTCAGCTGCTTCTGGCCTCAGTGACAGCCAGCTGAGGTCACACTCCTTGGGACCTGAAGGGTCTAGCACCACCCTGCTTCACTTTTCCTGCCTGATCTTCCCTGGGGCCCTCCAGGGACTACTGGAGGCTCCCTAGGCTCTGTCTGCTGGAACTAAGGGGTTAGAGATGAACTAACATGAATCCAATTCTTCATTTTACCCAACTGGAAACCAAGTGAGTCTTGGAAAGTGGAGCAAAGTCTGGCCCACAGCCACCGTCAATACGTAGCAAAGGGAGGATCTGATCTCAGCTCCACACTCTACACCCTTTCCCTTTCTAGGCCCTCCAGGGTTCTCCCAGCTGATCCTCTCAAGCACTGGCAATCACCAGGGGTTTTCCTTCTCCCTCAGAATGCACTGATGCTAGGGAAAGGTGAAACCTAGCCTGGAAGACTGAGGAACTGGGTTCTAGTCCTACCCAAACATTCATTAGCTAGAGGACCCATAGGAAGTTATTTTACCACTCTAAGTCTCAATTTCCCCATCTGCAGAAAGGGAATAATGATATTCTTTGCCCTAACTCATCAAATAAGATAATTAATGGCTGAGAAATGTTCTGTGTGTGGTATCCTTGACCAAGTTCTTCCAATGATAATCATTCCCATTCACACCCAGATTCACTCTTTCCGTAAGAGCTGCCTCCCACCACCCAGCACTATCTTCCCATTGTACAGATGGGAAAACTGAGGCTCAGAGAAGGCCACACAGTTACAAGGGAGATAGTAAGTTCCTCAGAGGTCAGTACTGCTGGGTTTTGTCTTTGCATCTGCAGGGGCTAGCACAGTGTCTGACAAACATCAGGTGCTTAATAAATGCCTGCTGATGGACGATGGATTGGGAGTCAGTGTGGAGCTGGGCAGCTCACTCCAAATTAGACTTGAGAGAGACGAGCCCCACACTCACCCCTCCCTTCCACGACACCAGTTGGCACCTGACTGTAGAAAGGAGACCTGTGATCAATGAGGACACACCTGGCCATGTGCCTCCCAACCAAGGATCTCCAAACACAAGGCAGGAAGTGAACCTTGGGTTCTGATCCTGACTCCTGATACCCCATCAAGCCTCAGTTTCTTTATCTAAAAGTGAGAATCATCACCAGCTTTGCACAGCACCTGTCATGGAGGGGGAGGGGGGTCAATGGACTCAAATTCTAAAGAAATCCAAGTTATGCTTTTTAAAAACCATCATGATGTTGACCAATTTTGGCTTTGAAGTATTTATAATTAACTAAGGGTTGGTTTATCGATGCCAAAAGGGAGCTCCCAAGTCCAGCCTCCCCTGAAGATCAGATGACTCGGTCAAGGTCACACACATACTTCAGCTGAGCTGAGTGACAGTGAATGCCCACCCTTCAGTATTTCTCATTAGCAAGAGCAGCTCACACTAGGATCCTCTGACCCAGAATGCCCAAAGGTTCAGACGACTGGCCCAGGCTGACAGAACTGGTAATAGTGGGGGCTGGGAGACCCAGTGGAGTCTGCAGCCTCCAGAGTCAGGACCATCTCCCCACACTCTAGGCTGGCCCTAACTCCCTTCGAAGACTGGCAGCAGCTGGTGTCACCACAGCCTCCATCCCAGGGAACACTCAGTAGAGCCTGAAGCGGCTGACCCAGGCCTCAGCAGCTATCATCGAAACAGACCTGGCAGGTCACTGCTCATCTTCACAGGCAGGAGCCCTGCCTCTGCCTCCCACCCCCGGTTGGCCCCAATTCTTACCTGACACAGACACCTCCATGAGCGCCTCCAGGGGTCGGTTGTTGTCCAAATCTCGGCTGAGCTGCAGCTCCCCGGTGTCTGAATTGAGCAGGAGAAGGTTCAGCTCGTTGCCTTGCAGGAAGGTGTAGTTGAGGCTGTCGGAGAAGTCAGGATCATGGGCCGGGATGCGGCCAATCACTCCCGTGGGAAAGCTGTTGGACTTGTTGGTCACATAGTTGTTGAAGAGCACCTGGAAGTCCGGGAGCACCGGGGGATTGTCGTTTTGGTCCACCAGGCGGATGTACACGGTAGCTCTACTGACCAGCGGGGCCGAGGTGGCCTGTACCACCAGCATGTACTCCCGCCGGCGCTCGAAGTCCAGCTCCACCAGGGCCCGCAGGTCCCCACTCAGCAGGTCCAGCTGGAACACCTCAGGCACATTGCCCTCCACGATCTGGTACATGATTTGGGCATTAGAGCCCTCGTCGGGGTCGGTGGCCCGGATCCTCGCCACCACTGAACCCACCGGGCTGTTCTCCTCCACAAACAGCTCCAACTCATCCTGATCAAACACTGGTGGGTTGTCATTAATGTCCAGAACGGTCACCTGGATCTCCACGGAGGCGCTGAGAGGGGCCGGGCTGCCCCTGTCCACAGCCAGGGCCCGCAGATTGTACACAGCCACATTCTCTCGGTCAAGCCGGCGCTGGGTGCGTATCACCCCAGAGGTGGGCTCAATGTAGAAGTCGCCATCACCATCCTCGCCTCCCTGGAAGGTATACAGAAGGCGGCCGTTGGGACCCGAGTCTCTGTCTGTGGCGGACACCTGAAGGACGCTGGTAGAGGGAGGGGCGTCTTCAAAGACAGAGCCCTGGTAGAGGTCTCTTAGGAAGTGAGGCGCATTGTCGTTGGCGTCCAGAATAAGGATCTCCAGGGAGGTCGTGTCCGATTTCTGGGGGATGCCATTGTCTCTGGCAGTGATGGCCAAGGTGTAGGCTGCCTGGTCCTCATAGTCCAGTTCCATCAGGGTGATGATGGTGCCAGTGTCTGGATGAATGCGGAACTGGGGCACTGGGTCCTCCAGGATGTAGGTGATGCGGGCGTTCTCTCCTGTGTCCTCATCTGTGGCACTGATGGTGGCGATGGATGTGCCCACAGGCTTGTCCTCGCGGACGCTCACCGTGTAGTGGGAGCTCTGAAACACAGGCCGATGGGTGTTGGCATCGGTGACATTGATGAAGACTTGAGCCGTGTGGGAGCGAGTGCCGTCAGAGGCTGTGACTCCCAGGACGTACTGTCTCTCCTGTTTATAATCCAATGGCAGGGCCAGGGTGATGAGCCCCCCACCACTCTGACTGCTCAGGGCAAAGCGGTTCCTAGTGTTGCCACTGGTCAGCTGGTAGGTGATGACGCTGTTGGCATCCCGGTCCCGGGCCCTCAGGGTCAGGACGCTACTGCCCACGGCTGCATCCTCGTTCAGGCGCAGCTCGTAGATTGGCTGGGTAAACACGGGGTCGTTGTCATTCACGTCCAGGACCGTGATGGCCACACTGGCTGAGGAGCTCATAACGGGGTAGCCGTGGTCCACAGCCTCCACCCCAAAGCGGTAATGCTCCACCTCCTCGCGGTCCAGCTCTGCACACACCGTGATCCAACCAGAGCTGTTGTGGATCTGAAAGGGGAAGTCATTCCAAGCCGAAGGGTCATCATCGACTATGGTGCCTGCCCCAGTGGCCACATCTACCAGGCGATAGTGCAGGCGGGCATTCTCCCCAGAGTCCGCATCCACAGCCTGGATGTGCAAAACAGAGTGGCCGAGAGGCACGTTCTCCAGCACCGCGGCCTGAAAGGGGCTGCTCACGAAGATGGGAGCGTTATCATTGACATCCAGCACCTGGACGTTCACCAGGCCCGAGGAATTGATGAGGGGCGGCCGACCCCCGTCCTGGGCCTTGATGCGCAGGGTGTACTCCCGGATGGCCTCGTAGTCCAGCGGGTTGATGACATCCAAGCCCCCGCTTAGGGCATGCAGGTAGAACTGGCCCTTCAGGTTGCCGCTGACTATGCTGTAGTGTAAGGCTGCATTCTGGCCCTGGTCCTGGTCGGTGGCCTGGACTCGAAGGATAGCGGTGTTGACAGCCACATCTTCTGGCACCTGGACCACATAGCGCTTCTCACTGAATTGTGGGTAGTTGTCGTTCTCATCCTCCACTAGGATGCGAACAGTGGCGGTGGCACTCCGGGGACCAGGATTGCGACCCTGGTCATTGGCCTCCACCAAAAGGTGGTACTCGGCCACCTCCTCTCGGTCTACCACAGAGCGAGTCCTGACCACCCCAGAGCGGGGATCGATCTCAAAGGCCCCATCGGCACCCTCCAGTAGTCTGTAACGCATGTTGGCGTTGGATGGGGCATCACCATCTGTGGCCCGGATGGTCAACACCTCATAACCTACCTCCAGGTTCTCCCGGACAGTCTCCCTGTACTCGACCTGCTCAAAGACAGGACTATGATCATTGGTGTCACTCACAGTCACTGTGAGGTAGGTGGCCCCTGAACGCTGCGGAGATCCATGATCCACTGCTGTCACTTTCAAGACGTGCGTGTCTTTGGTCTCCCGGTCCAGGGGCCGGCTGGTGGTAACTGCCCCAGTGTCTGGCTCTATGTGAAAGTACCCATTGGAGCGCTCGTCAAACAGTGCCTCCATCTGGTAGGTCAGATGGCCGGCCTCGCCCTCGTCTGGGTCCTGGGCCCGCAGTTCGATCACGGGAGTGCCGGCTGGCTCGTTCTCAGGCACAGACACCTGGTAGCTGGGAAGCTGGAACTGAGGGCTAGTGCCTCTGGTCGCTCCTCTCCTGGCCCTCCTGACCCCCGCAGGAAGTGTCCCGGACGCCTCCAGAGTCAGCTCCAGCAGGAGCTCGGGGTCCCTTCGAAGGAACAGGCGCCGCCATGGGCCTGAGCCTGGGCCTGACCTGGGAGCACACACCAGGCGCAGGCGGGCCATGACCCCGGGCTCCAGGCAGATGGGCTGGCGGGGGAAGTCAGGGCAGCTGCTACAGCCTCCGCGGCTGCCATCCTCCCCGTCTGTGCTGAAGTTTTGGACGCACCTGCAGTCGGGGAAGCTGGTCAGGGCCTCCAGGGCTGCCCGCAACTCCGCGGAGCCTCGCTCTCCTCCCTCAGGGTCCGGGAAGCACAGAGGAGTAGACGAGGGAAAAGCGGAGCCCGGGCTGGCTGCCAAGACTGTGCGGGCCACCAGATCCGGGATGCGCTCGGGTTCCCCTGTGGCTGTGGCGACGGAGCCATTCAGACGCTGACCGCGAGAGCAGCCCCAGCCCCGCACAACCACTGCCAGGGCCACAGCCAGCACCGTCGGGGAGCGGCGGGAAGCGAGGTCCACGTGCAGGGGCAGCTCACAGGCCCGGGCTGGCCACCTCTGACCTGACAACCACAGCCTTCGCCCGCCCTGGCCCAGCCGCAGCCGACCATCGGAGGTCAGTCTCAGCAGCTGCCGCAGCCCCGGAGCCGTGCGCTCCCAGTTCAGCGCGTATCTCCAGGCGGGGCCCAGAGCCGCGTCCCTCAGCCAGGGGCCACGGGTGGCGGCTGCGGTGGGGTGCACGGGCAGCTCCCCGGAGGCGGAGGCCTCGGGTAGCAGGACCAGGACGAGCAAGGCGCTGCCTCCGAGCAGAAGGAGGGAGCGCAGCGGCATCTCGGGCCCCGGCGGCTGAGGCCGCGGCGCCATGGCCGCGAGCCGCAATCCATGCACCCGCCGCGGCCGCCCGCCAGGCTCCTCATGCAGCCGGCCCCGGCGGCGCGGGGAGGCGGGGACGCCGGGCTCCGCTCCCAGCCCGCCGGGGCCCAGGCGCGGGCAGCAGTCTCTTCTCGGCCCCGCTGCTCCTGCCACGCCAACCAAAACTTGCCTCCAAGTTGCTTCCAAGATGGCTTCTGGGTGCCTCCCCCGGGAAGGCGAAACAGCGGCGGCCGGGGCCCCGAAGTGGGCGCCCGATCCTGGTCCAGGCCGGGGGAGGGGGGAGAAGAGAAGGTGCCGGAGCTGCCCGGCCAGGGAGGGCAGGGGACAGCGCCGCTACAAGGGAGGCAGCGGGTGACCGGGAGGCCAGGGGGAGCCGGGGAGCGGCCGCACCGAGCTTTCGGATTCTCGGTGTCTCTGGGCCCAGTGCTCCCTCTTGGGCTCCGGCTCTCAGGCTCACATGGCCCAGCCCCGGCGAGCAAGCAGCCAAGCGATCAAGCCAGCTAGCGTGGGAAGCCCGGTAGACCAAGCCCTCGGGGCCCGGAGTGGAGCGGGGCGGGGTAGGACGGGGCGGGGCGGGGCGAGGCGGGCCCAGGCCGGCAGGCCGGACCTCCCCCGGCCCCACTCAGCCAGCCCGGACTCAGCCCAGGCCTTCTGTGGCACTGCCTGGGACCCCGGCGTTCTTCTCTCCGGGGACTGAGTGGTGGCTCAGTGACTAGCTCTCCCCGGCCCCGGCGGCTTCCTCGGCCTCTCTGCCATAACCGCCTTCCTCTCCCCTCCCACCCAGTCTGGTACAACCCCCCCCCCCCCCATCTCCACCCCGCCCTCAGTTCCTCCCCGCTCCCTGCCCTCGGCCCCTGAAGTATTGTTCCTAGAGCCGGCCCCGGGGGAGAGTGATTGAGAGGTGCGGGTTGTTCAAATCGCTATGGAAACCTAAGGTCTCTAAAGCGGCCCCAGTCTTGGAGGGAAGGGGCGGAGAGCCTTCCTCCCGCCTTCCCCCACATCCACCCCGTCCCCTGCTGCAGTGCCCCGCAACCTGAAGAGGCAGGGTCCGGGCAGGACCGGCCCGGGTGGGACGAGATGGGAGAAAGGGACCGGTCAGCCGCTGGGGGGACTAGGCGGACAAGCTCTCTGTGGTCAGGGCAGAGGGCCCCTGATAGACTGGGCAGCAGCGAAACAGGGAGCGAGGGACGAGCTGGGGCCTCACAGGAAGAATATTTACTGATGGCTGGAGCCAGAACCCCGGTCCAGGGTCTCTGAGCTCCAGAGACACTCAGCTAAACGGAAAATTCAAGGGAGACGGGAAGGGGTTCGGTTTCCCTGATAGATTCGACGCAATCCCACGGTCTGGAAGAAAGAGGCCAGAGTGTCGGACAGAGCGCGCACATCTGGCAGAAGCCTTAGAACAGAATTACAAGTGGGAAGGACCTAAGAAGCCACAATGTTACAAGTGGAAGGGCCTGACAACAACCAGTGTTACCATGAGAAGAAACTTTGGAAAAGCAAGTTAGACCTAGAAGCGCAGCTGGCACCCAAAGTCTGCACCACACTGCCCCAGTGTGGAAGAGCCGAGTAATGGACTGGGGGAGCCTTATGCAGGGGAGCAAGACAGGCTCTGCGCTCCAGCCCGAAGCGAAATCCTTGGCGCCCTGGCAACTTGTGGGGCGGATCTGGGGGCCAGAGGTTAGCTGAGCCGGCGGCCCTTCTCTACTTCCACAGAAGCGAAGCCGCCGAGCTGGAAGTGGGTGCCTCATGCAACCTGCCGACCTCCTTTCTCCCTTCTCTGGAGTCGAAGACAAAGGTGCGGAGGAACTCATTGAGGAGCCGAGGCCAGGGGAGGCCAGGGCACGTTAGGGTAGAACTGCGGGGTCTGCCGCGTAGCTCCGCTGTCCATCCCCCGGGGCCGCCCTTTGCAGTTCTGGGGATCCGGAGACCTTGGACCCTCTGTCACTTTTGGAGGCAGAGATGGGTAAGTCAGGCCTTCTCTTCTCTCCTCTTCTCCCAGTCCTCTTCCTCCACTTTCCCCTTCCTCCTTCCCTTTCTCTTTTCTCCCCTTCACTTTCTCCTCTCTACTTTCTCTCCTTCCACTTTCTTTACTGCTTTCCCACCTCCATCTGCTTCTCCTTCTTTCCCCTTCCTTTCTCCTTCTCTTTCTCTTTTTCCTCCTCACCCCTTTCTTTTTACTCCCCCTTTCCCCTCTCCCATCTCCCTCCTCCTTCCTGATGAGGCTGACAAAGTTGTATTCCCACCTAATGGCCAGTGTTCTGCCCCACCTCAATGGTCCCTGGGATCAAAGGGACCCTTGATGGAATCTGTTAAACATTTATCTCCCTGAGAAGTCTCCTCTCCAAGATGAATTGTTTTTTGCCAGATGGAAGAAAAAACAAACCTGCCTAAACTTTGAATACAGGGAGTCAATGGCTGGGCGCTTTGCCCACTCAATGGCTCACAGACTCAGTTAATAATCAGTTATCAAGGGCCTTCTGTGTGCCAGGCTTTGTGTTGAGTGCTGGGGATGCCAAGAAAGGTAAAAGACAATCCTTGCCCTCAGGGACATCACAGCCTAGAGAGCAAGACAACATGCAGATGATTGTGTGCAAACAAGATATAAACCACAGATCAGAGATGCTTGACCAAGGGAAGGAATTGGGATTGGGAGTTTGGAAAAGGCTTCCCGGGGACCTGACAGGAGCTGGACTACCAGGAGGCAGAGTTGGAAGATGAACAAGGACAGGCCTGGGGTGGAGGAAGGGGTAGAGAGGGCTTCAAGAATTGCACCTCATCTTCCCTAGGAAACCATGATTGGTTGGAAAGCTTGGGAGCCTCCCTGAGTGGAGAGGGGAGCTTGGGATGTGCTGAGGGGGCGTGAGAGCCTCCTAGCCTGGGGATTTCACTTCATGTTCAGCAAGAACCAAAGCCAACTCTCAGCTGTAAGATATGCTTGATGCTTTTCTTTTCTTTTCCAAGAAAATGACATTTGAAAAGCTCTTCCTTTCATTCTTCCTAAGTGCCGGCTGCTGTGGGGCTTAAAGCTGGAGGGAGCTGAAACTCAGACATGGCCAGACCTCCTCGGGATCTTCTAGGCCATTAGGAAAACTAAGGCCCAGAAAGGGGACCAGAATCAGCCTGAAAGCAGCCCTCTTTTCATGGAAAAAGCTGAAGCTGTCTTTCCAGAATCTCAGAGCTAGAAAGTACCAGGGAGATTAACAAATCCACCCCTCTCCCCTTTTATAGAGAAGAGAGACAGGGAAACCGAAGCAACAGACCAGAGATCTCTCATACAGTAAATAATAGAGCTTGATATCAGTCCATGGCCTCGGAGAGGAAGCCAGAAGTATTTTAGAGATACTGGGTGTGAGGCTAAGTCCAGCTCTTCTATTTGCAAGCATCCTCCCTCTGGACCTTGGTTTCCTCATCTGTGAAATGAGGGCCATAGTCCCCACAGTGTTTACTGCACAGCATTGTTGTTAAGGACTAAAGCACTTGGCAGTCTTAGAGTGCTATATCAAAGTCAGTCATTACCATCACTTTCTTCATTACCACCATCACAATCATAAGGGAGGACATTTGGAGAAGACAGCTCCCAGATCATTTCTGGCTCTGAATCTGAGGGTCCTGGGACTGCAAATACAGCACTCCTCCCACTCTCACCAGGCTGTGGACAAAGCCCTCCTTCCTTCTCTGGAAATGGAATGAGGTTTCCAGTCTTTTCTGTCTTTTTGTTTTCTTCAGGTGGACACAATATAATGTGTGTTGGTTTGCAGTCTGTATAATTAAAGCTTTCTGTTGAATCTTACTTGGACTGTTTCTTCTCAAGGATTCCAAGCCAGCAGGATGGAGACTCTGAAAGAACAGGTTGCTAGGAAGTGTCTGCCCACACTGCCCAAACTTACCCATGCTAGGCAACTGGGCATTGGGCTCTGAGAATCAAATGGATTAAGAGAACCTTGGACTGTATTATGGGACCAGGATCTGAATCCTAACTCGGACACTATATTCTCTCTGTCTGTGATTATTATCCTTTTTGAAAAACAGATGACCCCCTCTGGCCTTCTCTGTCCTCTCTATATTCTCTCCATCTCCATTGTGTGTGTGTGTGTGTGTGTGTGTGTGTATTGTGTGAGGTCACCCAGGCAAGGGGTAGAACACCGCAGAGGGGAAGGCAGATGTTTTAGAGAAGTCACTGCTCTCAGCCCAATAGAAAGACAATGACTCCTTAACATATAGTTAGCGTCTTATTGGGTCCTCAAAATGACCCTGGCAATCAGGTCATACTAGGAGTATTAATGAATTGTGTTTTACAGAGGCTCAGAGAAGCAGTGACTTACCCAAGGTGACTGCTCTCCAGGGTAAGTATCTCTTTGGCCCCCAGTCCAGTGCTCTCTCCACAACAGCGTGCATTTGGATTGTAAAACAAGTCACCTTTCTGGTGGGGCAACATGGGGTGTGACTGCTCTCCAGGGTAAGTATCTCTTTGGCCCCCAGTCCAGTGCTCTCTCCACAACAGCATGCATTTGGATTGTAAAACAAGTCACCTTTCTGGTGGGGCAACATGGGGTAGGAGAACATAGTTCTGAGTGTAAGGAGACTCTGGATTCAAGTCTTGCCTTTTATATTCCTTGGTTGCATGTCCACCAGTGAATTTTCCCCATCTTGGTGCCTTTGGCAACTTCCTGGGAAGGAAAGACATCTGGGGGCTGGGAACCCAGAGCCTCTGCTCAGGAAATTGAGATTTTCTCACAGAAAAGTGACTGTTACCACCATAGAGGTAGATTTGTGCCTGTCTACGTGCAGCATTGACTTGGATGGTTCTTTGTACACTGGCTCTGGTGCTCAGCGCTGGCTAGGTGTCAGCTGCCCATGGCTTGTGCATTCATGACTCTGGAGAACACTGAGAAAGAGTCTTTGCCAAGCCCTCCCCTTCCTTCACCCCCATGTTTGCCTTTTATGCTACGAACTGAGTCCCACCTGCTGCTTGATGTTGCCTCTTCCCAGGTTCAGGGCAGATTCCTGAGCTCCCAGGTCATGGGATAAGAGATTTGGAGCAGAGGAAGGAAGCCTAGAGGCCAGCTGGCGTAACCCCCTCGTTTTACAGAGGAGGAGACTGAGGCCCAGAGAGGGGAAGGGACTCACAGAGATTAAGCAGAGCCCTTGGATGAGAACCCACACCCTGTCTCTTGAGAATAGGCATGCACCTCCTGTAACTTCACACTGCCTCCTCCCAACTCAGCAGATCCAGCCACAACAGAGAACCCCTTCCTCTCTGGCTGTTGGATCGCTTCAAGCTTCTCAAGGCAGCAGCTGGACTGCCTGGCTGCTGTCCAGCTCCAGGGCTAGCCCATGTCCTTCTCCCATGAAACCACCTCAGGAGGCAGCAATACAAAGAACTGACCCACAACCAGGAGGTGTAGGGGCCTGAGGGCAGGAAGGCAAGGGGCTGGGAGAATAAGAAAGAAGGAAGGAGCAATCACTTCTGGCAGAAGTGGGTGACATCTGATTAGGATTTTCTTTCCAGGTTGAAACGAAGGCAAATGTTCTCTGGACCGATATGCACAATCCTCCAGGGAGACCCTGACCTCTTTTGTCCCTAGGTGTCCAATGCCAAGCAAGAGCATGAGGCCCAGCACACAGCAGGTGCTTAATAATGCCTCCCAATGGATCCAATCATCTCTTATGAATGGGGGTACTGTGAGCTAGTCATAAGACTTCCCCCTCAAGTATCTGGGAATAAAAGACCTTTTAGTATGCCCTTGACCGATGTCAGGGAAAGGAGAAGAGCAGAAAAGCACAAAGTGAGGATGGAGAGATGGAGGAGGACGAGGAGAAGGAGAAAGACAAAAGCCATGAGGATTTCCCAACGTTAGTGCATTTTTAAGGTCGCTGGGGCCAATCATCTCCCCAAAGTGGAAACAAATGACTGAGGGAGCAAGAAGAGGCCAACTCCGACTGCCCCCTGAGATGGGCAATGAGGGTGCCCAGACCTCTGCCATCAGAAGGCACCTTCCCTGGCAGAGACCTCCCATCTCCTACTCCATTCTCTCCTTCTGGGGTACTGTGGGACAGGTTCACAGAAGCCTCAAGTCTCAGACAAGGGAGCCCAGGGGTTTTAACCCAACTCAAACTAGAGCAAGAATTCCCTCCTTTTGAGGCAAGAAATCCTTCCATGTGTTAGTTCTGCTTTGAAGGACCTTAGGAATCATCTTAGCCCAATGCCCTTATTTTACAAATGAGGAAACTAAGGCAGTTACTTCACCACAGTCACACAGATAGTACATAGCAGCAGCAGAGCCTAATCATGCACACCCCAAGCCTTGCCAGGAAGCCCAGACCTCTGTTTCCCCCTCCCTCAGGCCCTTGAGACCCAGGCCCTGAAAACCTTCACCTTGGGTGGGAGGTCAGTGGCCTGCTCCTGACTAACAGACATTCCTGCTAGGTAAGGAGAGTAGGATCAGGTGACTTCTTGCTTCAGAGAACCAGGGAGGTGGAGCTAGGGATAGCCCCAGGCCACCCTGTCTCTGCTTGTTGGCAGGTCCAGAGGCCTCAGAAAGAGGGGGGTACTATCTCCCCAGTCCTCAGGAGCTTAGTGACTCACTCTCAGGAATCTCTCCTGGATGGTCCACTTCCACCAGCCCTGATCAGAGCCAGACCAGAGCTGGGAGCAAGGATGAGAGTTGGAGCCCAGGATGTCTTTGTGACTTTCTCATCTCTGCTCCAGGGCAGGAGTCCCTGAGTCACCAGGAACAGGAATTTGGAAAGTGTGCAGAGATCCCCAGATAGCCTGATGAGTCTGGGCCCTTCCTCCAGAGCTTAGAAGTGATAGATGGGAGCATTCCAGGCAAGAGCCCAAAACTATCCTGGGCTTCACATGTTGCTGGAGGTTTGCTTTTCTGTGTGGTACCAAAAACCCACTGGGTGCGGCATCTGAAGACTGGGATCTGCCACTTACTGCTGGATTGACCTTGTAATTACCTTCCTTACTTGTTTCAATTTCCCCATCTGTAAAATGGGACTATTGGACTTCCTAACCTCTAGCTATGATCTATGAGCCTCTGACTGAAATTGAGCTCTATCTCCAGGTACCCTTTGCAGGCAAAGACACTAGAGGGGTCTGCCATTTCCTTCTCCAGTTCATTTCACAGATAAGGAAATGAAACAGAGTTAAGTGACTTGCCCACACTCACATAGCTAATAAGCACCTGAGGCTAGAATGGAAAGAACCTTCTGCCAAGGGGTTCAGGGGAAACTGAGTCGAGGCTAGACTCTGACCTTGGTTCCCCTCTCTGAGCCTCAGCCTTCTCCCAAATGAAATGAGTTTAATAGTAATAATTAGCAATGATATAGTCTTTTAAGGTTTGAGAATTGATTTATCAATTTACTCATTTTATCCTCACAATTTTCCTTGGAGGCAAATTTATTATTTCATCCTATTTTACAGTTGAGGAAACTGAGGCAAAGAAAGTTTGAGTGATTTGTCTTTGGTCACAAAAATTAGGTGTCTGAGGCAGGATTTGAACTCAGTTCTTCCTGACTCTGGGACCAGTGATCTACAGAAATCCCCCCAACCTGTCCCCTGCCCCAGCTGCCCCATCAAAATACTGACACCATTTACCTCATTTGATTATTTGGCACAGAGTTTTTCACCCTTTACTGTACTATAGACCCCTTTATCAACCTGGTAAAGCCTCCAGATCCTACACTAGGACCATGTTTCATAGTTTGTAACTGAAGAAAATGCTCACTTTCAGCTGGAGGCCAGTGAAAATTGAGGGCTTTTTTCCTCATCTAAGTTCATAGAACACCTGGAATCTACCACCACCACTGCCACTGATCTGGAGCAAAGGGAGTTGGGAGGCTTCAGGGGATTTTTTAAAATGGGATTTGTGGGTATGATTATTCTCCACATCAATTGACCCCAGTCTTAGGAGAAAAGCCTAGATTTGGCCACTTTGTTTTGTTTTGCTATTATTTTAAATGCTTCATGCCTGGTCTTTCTGTACCTACTGTACTCAGTGTGTGAGGAGGGTGAGCAAGGCCTTGGCTAAGGGTTAGGAAATTTCAAGGACCCTGATTCTCCTTTTGCTTCAGCAGCAGGTGGAGATGCCAGAGATTAGCCCCGATTTAGCAAGAATGGCAACTTTAAAAGCAATGTTTTAGCCAACTGCTGCCAGGCGGAGGATTGGAGGATTACTTTCATGACACTTGCTCCTAGATCATTTTGTGGAGATTGCCCTGGGCACCAAAAGAGCTCACTATGGTGTTAGGTGTGGTAGAAAGAGCTGGAACTGGGAGTCAGGGGACCACCTCTGATGCTAACATGGTGACTTTGATCAGCATCATGGGCTTGGCAGTGCCAGTCCTTCCTGGGCATGGAGGAAGCCTGCAGCTTGCTGAGAAGAGGGGTCTCCCAGAAGATGACTAAGGAGGAGCTTGCTTGGATGACTCATAAGAAGAGACATTCCAGAAATGGCTTCTTAGGCTAGGCTCTGTTCCGAGAGGATACCCTCACTAGTGCCAATGTCCTGGCAGTGGGGTGGCTGGCCTTCTCCTCTCCATAAATCGAAGTGGAGAAAGTTCAGCCATCTGAACTGTGGGATTTTCAATCTTCCTACAGTGAGCTCTCACTATCAAAGCTTTCCCAAGGAGAATGAGCTATTTGGAGAGGTGGTGAGCTCCTTGTTTCAGTAGATCTTTAAGCAGACATATAGCTGTTTGGTGACTTATTGGGAATGTAGAAGAAGGGAGTCTTCCTCAGGTTGGACGAGGGACCCTGTGCATTCCCCACCAGCTCTGAGAGCCCTGAGAATACAAAAGGCTACCTCACATCAGGCCAGGAGCTGCCTCACAGAATCTTGTCAGGTACTCAGAGATTGTCATTGTCATCCAAAGCACACCTGAGCAGGAATTGCCTGAACAGGATTGCCTTTAGGTGGTTATCCAGTATAAGACCAAACAACTTCAGTGATGGGGAATGGATGAACCAACCCACTGAAACACAGGGAAGTGACCTGCCCTTCCAGTAGCAAGTGCCAGAGGTAGAATTCAAACCCAGATGATGGTACCCAAGATGCAGGGCAGCCTTGAGTCTGCAGTGACACCACCTGATGTTTCACAGGGTTCCTAAGGTTGCAACCTAGGCACAGAGGTCAGTGTAGAAGTCCATAAGTCTAGGCTAGGTATTAGAAAGGATGTTTATAAGGCTGGCATCCCAGGCAGACAGCCCAGGTTCAGATCTCAACTCTGTCAACAACTACCTGGGTGACCTTGGGTCTCACTGAGCCTCAGTTTCCCCATCTGTAAAATGCACACATTGGATGGGACAACCTCTGAAGTCATTTCTAGTTCCAAAGCTATGAGCCTATAGTGCTGGGATTTCATTCCAGGGTCAGAAAGGAATCATCCAGTTGAAAGTTGGGAAAGGCCTCAGAGACCATTTAGTCTGAACTCTTTATTTTGTGAATGAAGGAAGTGTTCATCTGCTTTGGTGTAAGGAATTTTCTTACCCTACACTTCTGGTGGAGTCATTTGGGGATCAAGGTTGGCCCAAGAGAGAGGGAAGTTGCATTTTCTCTACTTTTCTAAGGAAATAAAATCAGATGTATTGATTCTCACAAAAGCGAGACTGGAGTCCCCAGGGAAGAGGGTCAGTGGGTGATAGGATTCTGGATCTAGAGCCATTGAGTCCAATGTTCTCATTTTATAGATGGAGAAACTGAGGCTCAGGAAGGTGAAATGACCTACCCAGGGTGACACAGGTGGGAAGTGGCAGGGTTCAAAGACTGTAGTGCCAATGCACTCTCTCTTCTAATTCTCTACCTGGGCTTGGAGTATCTGGGAAAGGGAGGGATGGAGAAAGTATCACTGGGAATATGGTCTAGACCAGCAGGCACCAGTCATGGGAAGGGAGTCCCATCTGGGACTGGGGCCTGGTGTTTCTGCCTCTGCTGGCCCTTTAGGTGCTCATCTTTTCTCTAGTTGCCTCATTTTTTCCTTCTGCCAAGGAAGGCTTTGGTCATGTACTGTTGGGTGTCTCCCAGTTGGCCATCTGAAGCCTAGAGAGATGATAAACTTGGCCAAGACTCCACAGCTGGGTGGTGACCAGAACCAGACCAAACCCCCTGCACCATTCTAGAAGCAAATGAGTGCGCAGGTATCTAAAGGCAATAGGTTGACAAGGACAAAGCCAAAGAAAAGTTAGCTCAATGGGCACCAGGGTGCATTGAAGGGAGCTCCAAATCTCTATAATGCATATGATCCCATCCATCAGGCTTAATGAGGCTGCTCCCCCCACCTCCATCCCCTTTCCCCGTAGGAAGGATCAGGGCTGTCCATGGTGCTGATTGGACCCTTCTCAGTTTGGGGGCAAGAGAGTGGTCAGCTGAAAAACTCCTGCCCAGCTCAGAATCAAATTATTGTGACAACTAAAGAGCACAAAAGCAGATGGACACTTCCTTTGTAAGGTAGCCTTACAGGGTTTCCTGAGTCAATGAGAGATTGAGGGGTGCAGCCAGAATGGGACTAAGCTGGTGCTTGAGCTCATGTCTGCTAGGTACCAAAGCAAGGTCTACATTCACTAGGATGTTGCCTCACTTTCTCATTTCCTGTTATTGTTTTTTTTCTGAGTGACCCTGCATAGCATGTGGTTGAGGGGATTTTTGTTCATGTTTCACTGGACTAGAGGTCCCTGAAGCCCCTTCCCTGGGAGTTCTGGGGTTGGCATCAGAGGTCCTGGGTTTGCACTCTGATTCTGCCTGTGTGGTCATTGCAAGGTATCCCCTTTGTCTGGGTCTGCTTCCTCCCTTGTAAAATAAGGATGTTAGACTAATTGGCCTCTGAGGCCCCTTCCACAGCAGAGACTCTGAGCAGACAGACCAACTTTTAGGTCATTTAGATCATTAAGAAACTATGGCCTTTAGATGATTAAGAAGTAAGTGGCACTGGGCCTAGGGCCAGGAAGACCTGAATCCAAATTCAAATCTGTCCTGAGACACTTCCTAGGTGTGTGACATTGGGCAAGTCACTTAAGTTCCGTTTTCCTCAGTTTCCTCCAGTGTCCAGGGGAGACCTCTCAGGGTTATTGTGAAGATCCAATGAAACCATGTTTGTAAAGGGCTTATCATAGTGCCTGGCACATTCTATATACTTTATATGTTTATTCTAAATGTTAGCTGTTACTATGACAACGATGACTACTCCTATGGTTTAATCCAGTGCCTGATGCGTGGTAAGCATGTAATAAATGTTTCTAGATTAATTGATTGAGAGCTAGTCTACCTGCATTTCCCTCATCCAAGTGACTGCTGGGGGTCTTGTGGAGGGAATGCCAGCTCATGGCTGGGTTTGCTAGAGAGTCTCTGCCTCCGATTGCCCTCCCAGCTCTGGAGTTCTGGGACTTTGTGCAGCCACTGCTCATCCTCAGGGTCAAAGCCAGGAATTCCAACGAGTCCCAAAAGATGGTCTCAGAAACAGGTGAGATTTGACCTGTTCAGCACCAGGCAATTCATAGAGGGTCAAGTCAGACAGAGGAGGGACTCAACCAGCTGCATTGGGCTCACCTGTGTCCACAGACATGGACCTTCTGGAGAACTCCAGGACTCCAAACATCTCTTCAGCTGAGGCCCCATCCTTGTTATTCTCACTGTGCTCCAGACCAGGCCTTGATTGCTTCAGACACCAGAAGCTGTGTTAGGGACAGTGGTGGCCAGGACATGGAAAGCCCCCATGCTGACTGAAGGAAGGGACTGTTGTTCTTTTTGTATTTCTGTCTTTGTCTCCAGTGCTTAGCAGTGTGTCCAGATACACAGTAGGTGCTTAATAAATGCCCGTTGCTTTAGACTGGATCAGACTGAACAGCTTAAGACTGCATCGGTGCCTTCCCACAGATCAAGCCTTCCTTGTGGTGGGGTAGGGATATAGTTATAACAACTAGTATGGCTAACCCGCCCCACCCCCACCCCTTCAGCCCTATTCCTGCCTTGGGAGCTTCTCCTTACGACCCAGTAGAGCCCGCCTTTATTTTAAGCAATGTTTAATTCCACCTTGTTCCCTGGTAGAACCATGGGGACTGGGAAAGTTGGTTAGCATTTGTGGTCAAGGGATTTGACAGGCAGAAATCCATCGAGATTTCTCCTCCCACTTAGCACAAGAGACAGGATTGTTCGGGCGATGGAGGAGTGGGCTGGGAGCCAGGAGGCCTGGGCTCCCCTAATGACTGAGCCATGTAATGCAGGTCACTCCTCCTCTGAGCCTGGTTGCTCCTCAAGTATACCCATGCCTGTCCAAGACCGGAAAGGACTCACACACAAATAGAGCACGGAATCAGGTTAATCCCAAGTTTTCTTGTCTGTATATTGTTAGTACAGAGTGGTTTACACATTGTCTCCCCCACTGGGGTTTGCTTTATTTTATTTTTACCTTCCTTTGAATTTCCAATGCTTAGCATAATAACTAGCACATAGTAAGTATTTCACAAATGGTAGGTGATGCAGTGGATAGAGTGCAGGATTTGGAGTCAGGATAACTCATCTGGTCTCTGGCACTTCCTAGCTGGGTGACCCTGGGCAAGTCACTTTTCCCTGTTTGCCTCAGTTTCCTCATCTGTAAAATGAACTGGAGAAGGAAACAGCAAACCATCCAGTATCTTTGCCCAAAAAAAAAACACAAATGGGATGATGAAGAGTCAGATACAACTGGAATGACTGAACCACAGCAAGTAGACTGGTTGAGGAAGGACCATGGTTTCCTGTCCCCTCTGACGTCCCTTCTCTCTGAACTATTTTCTTTCCATATCAGGCACCTTCCTATGACACAAGCAGCTAGCACCACAAGCACACATTCTCATGGGAAATGGAATCTTGGAAACTGATGCTGATGAGTGGTTATTCTCCTGGCCTCAGCATTCCAAAGAAAGAAATTGGTCCTGTTGTACACCTTGGCCAGACCTGCTCGAAGAAAAAGTCCCATTTCTTCAGCACTTGCAGGTTTACAATGTACTCCCCAACAACATCGGAGAGTCTAAGAAAGTGACACCCGTTTCACAGATGAAGAAATTGGGGTGAAAGAGGGGAACCAAGATGCTGGGTGTGAATTTGGAGGGTTTTGCCACCTTAGCTGTGCTTTGTTTTTAAAGAATATGTAAAATGAAAGGAAACCATTGTTTTTGTTTTTAATGGCCAAGACTTCGATCAATCCTAACTTCTCACACCTGAAGTCTAGCTGGGAAATGATCCTGGTGGGGTTGTAGACATTGGTGGGGCAGGCTGATTATTTCCAGCCTCACAGAGGTCCTCCTGAGTCACTCTCCGTTGTCCCACCCGGTGAGGCCTTTGTTCAGCCTTCCCAGCCTTGCTGGGTGGGTTAACCCACATCCCCAATGCTGTGACTTCCTCTGGTGAGTAGTGTCTGAAGCAAAGGGCCTTGCTTGCAGTGTGGTCTGAGGGCATCTCCCTTGGCAAGGGGAGCCATTCACTGGCCCACAAGAGGGGACCAGGGAGAGTGTCCTGAAAAGAGACTTTTGTTGGGAGACTTGGGTTTTGGGTGTGCGTGTGTGCAACTTTGCTGGATGAGCCACCCCCAATTAAGCTAATTTTAAACCTGATTATTAGCCCATTCAATAGATTCCACTGTTATTGAATTAACTCAGTCCTACTTATAATTTGGTGGCAGTAAGAGAGGAATGGGAAGGCTGGAATTCAGAGGCGTGGGAATTGCAAAATTCAACCTTTGTTTCCTCTTACTATATCTTGGAATCTTAAAGCTGGAAGGCAATCTTGGGGCCGTCTGGTCCAACCCCTCCTTCCACCTCACCAACAAGTAACTGTCCAGTCTCCACTTGAAGACCTCCAAGGAGGGAACACTCACCTCTGCCAAGGTAGCCCAAGTCCTTTAAGATGCTTACATATAAGACGAGAGGGAGGGTGTACACAGTTTGTCTGAAAAAGATTTGAGAGTCTTAGTGGCTCACAAGCTCATTATAAATCAACAGTGTGACCTGGTAGCCAAACACACTAACATGATCTTAGGCTCAATATCCAACACAAGGGAAATGATGGCCATTATGGAGTCTGCCCTGGCCAGGGGAGGTTCCTTCTGGAGAGTTGATCTAGGCCAGGACACATTTTGGGAAAGACAGTGAGAATGTAGAGAATGCATAGAAGAATGTGCAGAAGCCAGTGACCTGGATTGGGGGTGGGGGGGGAGCCGGCCAGGCTAGGCTGGAGGCTATGATGTGAGGGACTAAGGAAGGAAAACAGGCTGTTTAACCTGGAGAACAGAAGAGTCGGTGTAAGACTGGGCTGTCTTCAAAAGTAGGTCTTATCATGTCTTAGCTGTCTTATCATCAGGAATAGGAATGTGCTCATTCTGTTTGACCCCAGGGAGCAGAGCCAGAAGCTGCAGGCAGAGAGATTTAGTCTCAAGTGAGAGCAGTCCCAAAGTGGAATGGGATGTTTGGACTGGTAGTGAGTTCTCTGTCAGTGCAGGTCTCAGGGACATTGGATGGCCACTAGTTGTGGGGCTGCCAAGGGAAGTCTGTGAACCACAGATTGGACTGAGATTCCCAGGATCCCACCAAGTCTGGAAGGACTGTGGTTCTATTTTAAGAGGCAATCCTGCGAGTCTTTTTAACACAAAGAGGAGCTGCTGAGGGTCTGGAGAGACAGATGGTCTGAGGGCCACCAGAGCATCCCCACAGAACTACAGGCCATCCAGAATTGCTTCCTTACCTTCCTGGGAGCTGGGGCCTCGAAGGCCAACAAGTTATAACACCCCAAGCTGCAGAGGTGGGCAGGTGGGTGGAGGCTCCAGGTGGCTGCCAATGAGTCACTGCCTTTCTGCAGAGGCCCAAGAGAACGCATCTGTTAAGACAGAACCTAATGGAGCAAGTACCCCATCCATTATCTCAGACAAGCGAGGAAGGCCCTGGAGGGACCTGGGCGTGGGCTGCCTCCCTGCTTCTCTCACTCGTTCCCTCTCCTGCTCTCCTCTCCCACACCCTCTCCTAGATATTTGTCCTGGACAGAAAACAAATTTCTTTGTATTAGCACAGTGCCTGGCACCCAGTAGGTCCTTAATAAACAGTTGCTGATTGATTGATTGATTTCAACTTTCAGAAATCTCCCTCTAGGTTACATCTGAAGCAATGAAGTAGACTCTTAAAAGGAGAGGGCGAAACTTCGGGACAGTCACTCTGTTCAAAATGCAGTCGGGGCTGGAGTCGCACAAAAATTAAGGTAGTGAGTTTCCCATCAGGTCTTCAAGAGGAGGCTGGGTTCTTGTTGGCCATACAAAGACACAGGGTGATTTTGGTAAGGGGGGTGGGGTGGGAGGGGAGCATTGGCAATTTGGAGAAAGGGATTAGGGGAAGTTCAGGTAGAAGGAGGGGCTCCAAGGGAACTCCAGATTCTGAGAGATGGGGGAGGGGCAGTTGGGCGTTCCAGGCCAGAAGTGGGGGCAGCAAGCACAAAGGCACGAAGACCATTTGGGTTGATCAACACCACGTTTCAGGAAATTGCTGCCCAGCGAGGCCACATGGGGCAAGGACATCCCAGCCTGGGGATTCTGGAAAGAGCCTCGTCATCACAGGCTTGGGAAGGCTTGTCCCTGCCCCAGGACATGAGATCTGAGCTAGGAAAGGGATTGGAGGACATGTAGACACAAGCTTTCTCCTGGCTGCTGATCAGCTCCAGGAAAGAGTACAATCCTGGCAACATCTGGGACGCTGCTCAGGAGGATCCTCTCCAGTGGACCCGGGTCTGATTCTGGCTCTTGGAAGTAACCCAGACTAGCCCAAGGCACCAAAGTAGCCAGTCTAATTATTCGCCTGAAACCAGTGACCTGCCTCCTCCCCAAAAGGAAGAACAAAGGACTATGTAGGGAGGTGGGTGTGGGGAGAGTAGTCCCAAAGTGGGAGGGGTAGTGAGCTTCCCATCCTTGGGGGTCTTCATACATGGTTTGAGGGGAGATTTTGTCAGGGATGCCTCTGGAGGAGGCTTCAGCTTTGGGATTCTGGGGTTCTGTGGGGTATTCCAGTCCCACTCCTGTCTCCACCCAGCACACAATGCCTCCGGACCCATCCAACCTGCCCCTCCCCACCCCACAACGTGGATTACAGAGCTAACCCTCCAGCCAGTCAGTTTCCAGAGGTCACTTCCAACCTTCCTCTCTGCCAGCAAGTCTGGCCATCTGCTTAATTCTGGACCCCAGTAATAGATCCATGACCTAGGTAGTCACTTCAACTCAATGTGCTTGTTTCCTTATCTGTAAAATGGAAATGATAGCCTAGGACTCTCCCCTGAAGAAATAAGACTATCTCCTCCAAGTTCCCCTCTGGATCTGAACCCCAGACTTCGGTGGGCTTCTGACCAAACAGAACTGGTCTGTCCCACCCTGCCCAGCTGGCTTCCTGCCCTGACAGCAGGCTTTCCTCCAAGAACTTTCACGATAAATGCTCAAAGGATCCCACAGGTTCCCCTACCCCCACCCCCTAAAGGTCGCCCATCAGAGCTTTGGATCATACAACGCTGGGACGCAGAAACCTGGAGACCTTCAAGTTTCTGGGCTGATGGCTGAAGATTGCCTTTTTCTGAAGCCTCATCTTCCTCAGTGCAAATCTGGCCTCAGACGACACTTACTAGCTGCATGACCTTAGGCAAGTCTCTCCCTCTCTCTGGGCTGCCTCTGTAAAGTAAGGGACGTAAAATGGGATAATAACATTTACACCACCTACCTCACTGAATTATTAGGATGAAAGGATGTTGCAAACTTAACAGTGTCCTACAAATGCAATTGTGGAAAACGAGCAAACCGCAGCAGGATGGGCTCTGAATATCTTGCTCCTTTGTGAACAAAGACTGTTCCCAGCTGCCAGAAATGCCTCATCTCAACTTCCCCAGCGCTTAGGGCAGGGCCTTGATCAACAAAGGTTTCCTGCCTGAGTGTGGGACTTTGATTCCAGGGCTGGGGGTAGAAGGCACACAATTCACCTTTTAGAGGGAAGTATCCTCCCTGCTGGGGGTGATCACAACTCCAGGGGGAAGACACAATAGAGAAAGAGCAATGGGGTGTTTGAGGCTGTTGGCAGCTCAAGGCATCTCTTCTGCCAGGAATGCTGTGTGGCAGGGCACACCCAGATGACCACAAAGGTGAGCGACCCAGGAGTAGTGGAACCATCAACAGCTGGCACAGGTCAGCCAGTGACTGCAGGACGTCACCCCCATGACCTGCAAGCAAGAAGCAGTCTGAAAGATGGCACAAGGGATGTGAGCCCCCCGAAAGAGAGAGAACCGGTCATGTAGCAAGAGGGAGAGGCCACAGTTGGACAGCAGGAGAGGCAGCCTGCTCCTCCTGCAAGGTCAAAAGACCTCTGATGTTGAGACAGAGAGAGGAATTCTCCATGGATCAAAATGGTCCAGGAGAAGGCTCCAGGGAGGGGAGAACACCCAGGGACAATACCACAGACCTAGCAGAATAATGAAGTAGAAGTCCCATCCTCAGTCCCATCCCCACCATCATTATTTTTTTAGTAGGTCCCATGGCAGGGTCAGAAAGATGACCCTCCTTGGCAAATGTCAATTTCCATGTACATCCATAAGACCTAGGGATTCATCAGTCCATCACCAGCCCAGTGGGGCAGTTAGGTGGTGCAGTGGATAGAGCACCAGTGCAGGAGTCAGGAGGACCTGAGTTCAAATTTCACCTCAGACACTTGACACTCACTAGCTGTGTGACCTTGGGCAAGTCACTTAACCCCAATTGCCTCATCCTGGGTCATCTCCAGTCATCCTGATGAATATCTGGTCACTGGATTCAGATGGCTCTGGAGGAGAAGTGAGGCTGGTGACCTGCACAGCCCTGACTCACTCAAAAACAAAGTCAAGGGCAAGTCATGTCATTATTTCTCTGCTGACATGGTCTTCTTTGGCAATGAAGGACAAATGCACACACACCAGCCCAGTGTCCAATACCTGGCCATCTAATCTAATGGAAAACACAAGTACCAACCCCAGAGTCCCTAATGAGTGGTCAGCAGACCTCAGCTTGAAGACTTCCTGGGAAAGGGAAAGGGATCTCTCTACCCCCTGGGCAGTCCTAACTCTGCTCCTTCCTCTGTGTGACCCTGACTGAATCATGCCCCCATCCTGTCTCAGGTGCTTCATCTTCCTAGTGAGGGGATTGGACACTACAGTCCCTCTCAGCTCTCCATGAGTCTTCCATATTTCAGATGAGGAAATGGGAGATCAGATGACTTGGACGATAGCTCGGGGTCAGCAGGACAAGGAGTATAGCCCAGACATTCCTATTCCCGATATAGTGTCCTCTCTAGGACACCGTGATACTTCATTTGAGAACTGGACTCAGTCACCTCTTTAAAAATGAATACTGAAGCGTAATCATTCTTTACCCCAAGAGCAGACACCAAGCATTTGTGAGATGAGCCCAGCTGTCTCTCCTGGCTTCTTTCTCAGAGAGGCTTTTGGGATGTCAGCTCTGGGCTGGACCTTGGAAGGCATATCCTTCAACCACCTCATCTTACAGAAGAGGACTCCGAGGAATCAAAGAGGAAGGGACCAGTGCCAAACCACCCAGCCACTTAGGAGACCAGGAAAGAAAAAACTGTGTCTGCAGTGATCAGCAGTGTCTGAGTCCTATGGTGCTCAGCCCTTCTGTTCAGTTACTCCCAGACCCTCAGGATAAAGGAGGGGTTCAGTCACTCTGACTTGGGTTGGGTGGGGCTTCCCTCAGAGAAATGCTCACCCTTGTGTAGTAGAGACACTCCCAGAGGTCCTGAGAATGTTCCCGAGATCGGCAATGGCAGGCAGCAGGCGCAGATGGGGCCTGTGGTAGAGGGAGGCAGGAAGGACCCTCACCCTCATCATTATCTTCCTCAGCATCCTTTGTCATGAGTGGAGGGCTCAGCTCCAGGAGGTCCTGGGGACTGCTGTTGCCTGAATCAAGTAAGCAGGCCACTCAGCACTCTCTCCTGTGCATTGTGGCCCGAAGTGGGAAGTTGGTGGTGGTTCTGCCCATCCTTGGTGCCAGACAGTGACATCATCCCCAGCTTTCAGCCAGCACCTGCTCATTCTGACTATGGGACCATAGACAAATCCCTCTGTGAGAAAGGCAATGAGGAGAAGTAGAAAAAGCCCAGAGCTTGCAGACAGACCCAGCTTCAAATCCTAGCTTGTGGACTGTGCCACCTTAGACAAATCACTTCCCCTCTATAGACCTCAATTTGCTCATCTGTGAAATGGGGGTAATAATTCTTGTACCATATACACAAGTGAACACAGATAAATATTGGAAGGGATCTCTGAAGCCATGTAGTCCACCTTCTACATTTTATATCTGGAGAAACTGAGGCCCAGGAAGGTTAAGTGCCCAAGAAAGTATCTTGAATATCTTAAACTGCAGTAGAAATGGAAATTATTATTAGTATGCTATTATCAATAACAATGGCTAACAATTATATGGCTACTTAAAGTTGACATGAGGGTTACAAGACTTCCCATAGTAATTGTGGGAGATCAGAGTTACAACCAACCCCATTTTACGGATGAGGAAAGTGAGATGGAGAGGGAGTAAGAGGCTTCTAGTTGTGTCTCCTGCCTCCTGGCCTTTTCATCAACCATGCCTCAGGGGCTCCCTACTGGCATCCCAGGCTTTAGAACTCAGCTTACACTCTCCCTTCTCCAAGGGGTCTTTCCTGGCTTTCCCTCTGAGCTTGCCTCTATAAGAAGTTCTTCACTTCTCCTCTCCAGCATTGGACTATGGGCTCCTTGGGAGCAAGCCTTTTGACTTTCTTTGTATCCAGTGCCTTTGTAGGCAGTGCAGCCCAATGCCTAGTATGCAGTAGACACATAATCAATGCTTGCTGACTGACTGACTTGTCCAGGGCCACAGGTAGTAAGCACCTAAGTCAGGATTTGTACCCAGGTCTTGTGGACTCCAGGTCCACCCATTAGGCAACCTCGCTACATGTAAAGGTAGTCTAGAGGCATGTAGGGACCTGGTAAAAACAATCCACAATCACACTATCAATCAGGGAGTTAGTTGGACTCCTTCAGGAACAAGTTGAGACTGAGGAAAGCTCATCTCCTTCCACTCTAAGTGAATGTGTGCCTGCCATCCACCCATGCAGAGCTTGTTTGACCCCAGAGTGAAAAGGACTATGTACTCGACACCAATCGTCAGCTCCCACAGTGGGAAAGGACAGAGCCCAGAAGGTTCAGCTTTCCTGACCCAGACTTCCCTAGGAAGCCTGGGAGAGCCGAGGGCTGTTGCCTTAGCCAGCAGAGACCTCTCCAAGGTTAGGTTTAGGAAGCAGGATGATGGCTTTCATGAGAATAGGGAGCAGTCCCTTGCCAGACTCTAGGATGGGGCAGAGAGGTCAGCAGGGCTCAGGAGAGGGAATGAGTCAGGGCCAGCCGACCAGTGACTGGATGACCCGAAGCTGTGCTGTGGGAGCCTTGGAAAGCAACTCTACACACAAGCCTGTGCTCGCTCTCACACGTGCTCCTACATGATAACACGTTTATCAATGCACATGATAGCTGCTGTGCCCTACGTCCCAGGTCAGGGTGGCTTTTCTCTCATTTTACAATTATTTCCTTTGTATTCATATTATGCACATTTTGTACACTGTTAACAATCTTTGTTTTGCTGTTAGCTATGTGCATAAATCTGTCCACTGTGATGGCCTCCCAAGGTCATTAGTGTTTTGGTTTTATTTGCTTTCAAATGGATGGATTATAGATATAGATATGCGTGTCCTGCTGAGACATATTCTTGTCACATGTCCTACATGAGTTTAGACCTATAGTCCCTGAGACAGCCTACTCAGAGATGCTCCACAATGTGTTAGGTCTACTTCATGTATTATTGATAGAAATATTTGCTAAGAGGTGCCTGAAGGTGATTGCCTTAGTGTGCTAGATTAACTATCCCTCTTGGGTCAGATGATGGTACCATACAATTCCAGGTACCAATTGTACCACAGCCGATTTTTCAGGCATCTTCAACATTACCGGCTCAGGGAGGAATATAACAGAACTTTGAGAACCGATTGCTGTCCTGGGATCTATCAAGCATTCCCTTTCAGCCCTGAGGATGATTTGGAACCTTGATGATCTTTGAAGCTGGATGTGGACTCCCTAAAAGAGTCACCATCTTCCAGAGACAAAGTCTCCTTGGAATATTGAAAAACCAACTGTGGCACAACTGGTACCTGGAATGTATGGTACAGCATCAGATGGTACCAGCATCTGACACAAGAGTGACAACTGAGAGGAGGCTTAAGACACATCAGAAAAGGGAGAGATCAGGGTGGGGCACTGGACTTGTAAGCATATCAGAACAAAACTTGGCCAAAGCTACCAGTGGCACTCACCTCTTTAAGGAAGTTTCCCCAAAAAGATCACCTCTCCCCCTAGTTTTGCTTCCTTGTCTCTGTCCAGTAACAGATGCTGTAATATAGTCTCACTTTTTTTTAATCTAAAAATGGCCCTTTTCCTGATTTTTGCCTCAAACATAAAGAGGTGAGGTGTTAGCTAGAGGTATGCAAAAATCAAAATCAGAACAGAGACCCCAAATGTTAGGAATGTTCCTAAGTGGGGGCTCTGAGCTATTATGATTGTACTGATATTTTTGGGGGGTCTGATATAAAATTCCATTAAATAGATAAACTATAAGGACATCATGATATTTCCTCTACAGCTAAAAGAATTCCAATTAAATATTTAACGAGGAGGCAGACAGGGGAGAGTATCCATTTTGAGTTTACCTTGATACACGATGTGAGAAGCTGATCTACAACTCGTTTCAGCCAGACTCCCTTTCAGTTGACCCAGCAGTTTTTGTCAGATAGTGCGTTCTTGCTCCGACAGCTGGGATTTTGGGGGTTCTGCATATGGCACTCATAATCTGTTCCGATGCTCTCTGATGTTTACTCGGTAACAAACTGCTTGGATAATTGCTGCTCTATTTTATAACAAGATCAAGGCAGGTGATCAGATCTGGTCTTTGTCAGTTTCTCCATCTGCAAAATGGGCTCCTTATCTGTTTTGCCCCAGGGTTGTTTTAGGGAGCTCCAGGGCTGAGAGTTGTCTTCCTTCAGGATGGGCAGTCAGTCCACAAAGCTTGACGAGAAGCCGACCCCTCCCTTTCCATGTCATCTGTGGCTGGGCTCTGGTTCCTATCAAGTAGATACATGCCTACCTGGGTCCATAGGCAGGGAGGCTCCAGGGCATGGCGCTGTAGGGCCAGGCTCTCTGGGAAGAGAGACCAAGGGGCCAGGGAAGGTGTGGGGCTCCAGAGAAACCTTTGTCCAGGAGGCGTAGACAGAGGGGACGGACAAGTGCCCGATGCTGAGCACCTACCTCCAGACCACTGCAGGATTACAAAGCACTTTCCTAAGGGCACCGAGGTAGAGACTGTGAGCATGCTGCACAGGATCCTGAGTCAGAGCGGCATTGACTTTAGGAATCACTTAGTCCATTCCCCTCATTTTCCAGAGGGGAAACTGAGGCCTCAGGAGGAAAGGGAAACATCAAAATTCAATTTTCAGGTCTAACAACTTGCTGCTGACTGCACTTCCTTACCCTTACCGGAGGACCACAGACAAGTTATTTTACCTCCATGGACCTTGGTTTATCAATCAGCTGATAAATATTTATGAAGCACCTTCCAGGCCCTGTGCTAATCTCTAGGGATACAAAAAGAGGCAAAAGACGGCCCCTGTCCTCAAGGAGCTCATAATCTAATGGAAGAGACAAGAATCAAACAAATCCGTCTAGACAGGGACGAGAAGGAAAGAAGGAAACAAGTGGCAGGTGCTGGAATGAAGAGGGCATGAGGAAGACTTCCTGGAGGAGTTGGGGTTTTGGATGGGACTTCAGGGAAGTCAGGAGCAGGAGGGGAAGGCAGGGACACAGCCAGGAAAACTGGCCAGAGCTGAGAGATGAACTTAGGTAAATCTTGACCCTAACTGAGGAGCTCATTGACAGTGTAGGGCTGGCCTGGTAAGCCAGGTCAGAGGACAAGACCTTGGACATGGTAGGTAGGGACTTGTTAAACATTTGTTGTCTTGAGCCTTCTCACTCCTAGAAGGCTACAAGATTCAGGCCTCCTTTGCTCCTGGGGGCTCCTTTGGTTCATTTTGGAGAAACAAAGCTGCCTGCCTACTTGAAGAAGGTTCCTGGCTCCCTGAGTAGGCAAGGGCCGGGTTCTTAGTGGCCTAGAGCTGTTGGGTGGCTGGGGTTTATGCTGAGGAGGGGTAAGGAGGTGGAACCTATTCCAAATACCCCACTCTGGGTAAGGGCATTTCCATCCATCTTCCTGGGTAGGTGAGGAAGGCCTGGCCCAGCCCTTGGCAGAGTGCCTTTGGGGGCAGTTGCCTCCAAACTGGGTTTCTCTGCAGGGCCTCCCAGAGGCAGGGGGGGACTGGTCTAACCTGCTCAAACCAGTGGCTTTGATTGTTCCAGACCAATGACTTCATGGTCATAGAGAACCCCCAGTGGGGGAAGGCCTCTACCCATGTAGCCTCATACCTGCTTTGTAACTCAGGAGTCTCAGAGCAAGTTAAAGTGACCCAGCCAGGGTCACAGACAGAAGGGAGAAGAGCTGGGCTGGAATGGAGGTGTTTCTTACTCTGAGGCCTCTCAACCAGTCCCCCTACACCACCGCAGGCCAGAAAAGAGGACCCAGGAGGAAGAGGGATGTAGAGTGTTATGGAAACCATTCTGGTGAAGAAATTGGGGCACACAGAGAGGAGGAAGAGACCCACAGCTTTGACCTGCCATCTTGGGCTGCATGTAGGCAGGCACCCCTCCTGACCTCCAGTGTCAGGGGCAGGTGCAGTGGATAGAATGCTGGATGTGGAGTAAGGAAACTCTAGGTTAATCCTGCCTCAGGCACTATCTGGGTGCTACTAGTCAAGTCATTTGATTTTCCTGGGCTTCATCTATAAAATGAGGTGGGGGGCAGCTAGAATCAAGGTCATTGCTATTCTGTAGATGAGACCATCTGTCTTCTTTGCATTGGCTATGCCTCCCTCCGGGCGTGCCGGCCCCACCCCACTTTAGCTCCATACCTTCCTGGGCTTCCTTCAGCCCAAAGCCCACTTTGCAGGAGATTTGTTCCAGCTGCCCCCTGCTCCCCAGGAGCTGATGCCTTCCCTCGGATACTGCTTTTCCTCCACCCTGTGTTTAGCCTATAAATACAGAAGTGTTTGCACACTGTCTCCCCATTAGACTGTTAGCTCCCTGAGCACAAGGACTGCTTGGTCTTTCTTTAATCTACAGAGCTTCATCCAGGGCCTGGCATATAGAAGGTGCTTAATAAATCCTTGCTGACTGAGGGATCAGCCATGCAGAAGAATAGCTGACCTTGTCCTGCAGAATGAGAACCAGGTGCTATGGGCCAGATCTCCACGTGGGGATCCCCAAGAGGAGTGGACCATGCTCCGTACCAGAGGCAAAGCTGTGTGCGTGAGTGTGCATGAGTGTGTGTGTATGGAAATCTGTGTACATGTATGTGTGTGAGTGTGTGTGTGCTTGTATTTGTGTGTGAGTGTGTGTATGTGTGCTTGTATGTGTATGAGCATGTGTGAGCATGTGTGATAGGTGTGTGTGTGTGTTATGTTTGTGAGTGTGTATGTGTGTGTGTGCATGACTGTGTGTGAGTCTGTGTATACGTGTATGAGCATGTGTATGTGTGTGTGTTTGTGAGTGTGTGTATGTGTGTGAGTGTGTGTGTGTGTGGTCTTTTCTTCCTCCTCCCTCTTCTCTTCCTTCCTTCATTCATCTGGGCTGGCAGGTAGTGAGCGTCCTGTCCCCGCATGATCGTCTTCCTCTGTTTCATGGTGAGGATTCAGCCTTGGGTCATTTGAGATTCCATCACCTTCTTTGCCTCCATGATCTTCCCCTGACCAACAGAGCTTGGCCCTCCCGGCCCTCCTAGGTCCCCAGGAGCCTTGGCTGTTTTCTCTCGTCTCCTTTTCCGGCTCAGCTTCCCCTTGGGGATGTGGGTCTCCCTGTGGTGGCCACCAGGTGGGGCTGCTCCTTAAGTTACAGAGGCGGTGTTGTGCAGGGAGATAGACGGGTGGGAGCGCGGGATGACCCTGACCATTACAGCTGGTGTCAGACTGGTGCCAGGCTGGTTGGGTAGCACCCTCCGGGCTTGGGGAGGGGGGAGCGTGAGAGGGGGTGAACAAGTTTGGCTCCATCCTCAGGAGCCAAGGAGAAGCCTCTCAATGGAAAAAGTGAGGCAGAGAGGTTGCTACCACACTAGGAGTCAGAACCCCTGGACTCTGAGCCAGCTCTCCCTGCCCGCCACTCCTGAGTGACCTGACCCATGAGCTCGCTTGTCTCCTAAGACTGTGTATGGGGGATGGGTGCTGTGCTGGGTGTAGGGAAGACAGAGATGAGAACAATCCCTGCCCTCCAGGACTTCAATTCAATTGAGACTGGGAGTGTAACAGCTACATCAGGAGACTGAGAGAAGGCTTCCCAGGGAAGATGGCCCCTGTCCTGAGCTTGAAAGTCAGAGGGGGAACAGCCTGTACAAAGGCATTAGGGAATGGGAAGTGAAGGTTGGAGAACTGCAAGAAAGTCCACTTGGCTAGAGAGAGTAATGTCCAATCAGCTTGGAAAGGTCAGCCAGGACCATACCAGGACAGCTTTGTATGTTGAACAGGGGAAAACCTTGTATTTGGTCTAGAGGCAGTGATGAGCCATGGAAGGGTTTTGAGTGGGGGAGTAACATAGACTTGAGACAGTAAGAGAATCCTCTAAAAACCAGAATGTTTTTTGCTGATGTGAGGGAGGGATCACTGGCTAGTATTAATGATGGTGATTCATCATGAAGCCAGACTCATTCCCTTAGGAGATCTACCAGGGGCAGCCTCAAGCGGCCAGGGAGTCCATCTCCAGCATGGTGCTGTATTTGTGGCATGGTAGAGTAGGAAGGCTGCCAGTTCGTCCCCACCACTGAGACTCCTGGCCAAGTAGCCTTGGGGAAGTCATGTCCCTTCAAGGGCCTCAGTTTTTTCAGTTTAAAGTGAAGATAATTCAATTCAATAAACATTTATTGAGTGTGTACTCTGTGCCAGGCACTGTGCTGTGCTGGAAATGCAAATACAAGTAAAAACAAAGAGTTCCTGACCCCAGGGAACTTGTAATCTAACAGGGAAGACAATATACAAAAAGAAGAAAAACCGGGGAAGATATAGGTACAAGGGAGCGGGGAGGGGTGCTTGACAGAGAAGTCCTGAAGCCTGCTGCGATATATGGAGAAAAACCAGACTGAGCCCCTCCTTAAATAGAGCTCCCCCCCAGTCTATGTCCCTCCAGTCAGAAGGCCCAGTCAGAGGGGCAGAGGGGACTGATGAGGCCTTGGAGGATTCCATCTTGCAGCATGATGAGATTTCCCAATAATGAATTTCCTGGGGAAGGAGGAGGGGGCCAGAAGGTATGGTGGCCAAGAGCAGGGAGCTCACTTGGTGGGATGGGGAGATCCTGGTCCCTGTCCTGGGACCTGGTGCGAGGAGGGCCCCAATCTGGCAGGGATGACTGCTCGGCTTTCTCTCTGTGGTGCTCACAAAAGACACTGGCATTTCTTCACTTCGCTCCAGCTTTGGATGGAGCCAGCCCTTTTAGAGAGAAATGTGCTGAGCCCTCTGTCCTTCCTCCACTGGATAAGCAGGGATTGTGCTAAGGACTGGCAATGCAGAAAACGGCAAAAACCTCACTCCCTGCCCTCAGGGAGCTTGAAGTCTGAGGGGAAGATCTATGCATGATAAATGAGAGGCTATCTCAGAAGAAAGGGGAGGGGGGACAAGTGAGGAAGGTCTTGTGAGAGCCAGCCAGGAGGCTGCTGTCACTGGATAGCTGAGGATGTTGGAAGGAGTGAAATGTAAAAAAGCTGGAGGGCTGGAAGGGGGCTTTGTCTGTGGAACAGAGGCTTTTGTATTTCCTCCTGGCAACAGGGAGCCCCTGGAATTTACTGTGTGAGGAGGGGGAATGATGTGGTCAGCTCTGAGCTTTAGGAAGATACCTTTGGTGGCTGAATGGAAGATGGCCTGGAGGAGGCAGATATCTGAGGTAGGCAGACCCTCAGTGAGGAGTGGTTCTCCCAGCAGCTAGCAGATGCTCCCCAGCTAATGGACCCTACAGCAGCTGTTGGGCTCTGGCTATGGGTCCAGGCTGAGGGGATGAGGGTCTGACCAAGGGCTGGCATTATCAGAGGAGAAAAGGGGGCATATTGGGGAGATGCTGCCAAGGCAAGATGGATAGACCCTGGCATGGGGGGGACGAGGAGTGAGGGGTGAGGAGTAGGTGGGGTGAGGAGTGTGGGGGGTGAGGAGTTGGGGCTCACTCCTAGGCTGTGAGGCCGAGGAGTGGGAGGAGGGTACAACCTTCAACAGTGAAAGGGAAGGTGGGAAAAGAGATGAGTTCAGTGTTGGACCTGTTGTTTCTACAGGGCTCATGGTTTGAGGGGTCTGTGCTCTTGGACATGTGAGCCTGGAGGCCAGTGAGGAGAATTGCTCTCCCCACTTCCCCACCCCAACAATTCCCATCAGGTGCTTGGCTAGAGTTCCTCTCCCACTAGAATGGCCCTCGCTGGAATGTCAGATTCCAGACTGGCTACACATGTGCATTAGTCACAGTCTCAGAGGTGATGATGCAGGGGTCTGATGCTGTCAGCCAGCTCCAAGTCTTTGTGTCATCATCTGCCTGGATGCTCTGCACCAGTCACTTTATTCTCTCAGATTGAGGGAGGGCTAAGTCTCAACACTCTACACTTTCCATTGATTGATTTGGTCCATCTGCCTGAATCTTTCGTTGTTGTTAAACAGTTGGTGTGGTCAGTTATCCAGTCAGAGGGTTTTTGGCAAGGTCCCCTCTCCCACAGCCTGCAGAGCTCTCTGGTGAGGCTGGAGATGTTCAGACATTGGCCTTTTCCAGTGCCTTGTACTAGAGTAACAGGAATTCCTTTGTGCTTGCAAAGACCTGGTCAAACAAGTTAATAGACAGCATCATACAAGATTCTCATAGATAATCGGGGCCCCCAACCTAAAGATAATTACAAAAAGAATGAAGGAAAGAAAAGCGAGCCTCTCCCCACCATGGAGAGAAGGCATGGTCCTCTCTCTATGGGACTTGGGGACCTGAATGGGCTAGTAGTCACCCCCTCCCTCTCAGGTGAAGAGCCAAGGTATTCTGAGTGAAAATTCCCCCATGATTCCCTTCAGCATAAAGGGCTGTTCAGCTGGATATCTGGGCAAAGCATTTCTACTGAGGGCTCACCTAAAGTCTTTGCCACAAAGGCAGCTGGGGCCACAGTGGATAGAATACTGGCCCAGGAGTCAGGAAAACCTGAGTTCTCAAATCTAGCCTCCTATATTTACTATCTGTGTGATCCTGGGCAAGTCATTTAACTGCTTTCTAAAACTGTAAAAGAAAACAACTGTAAAATAGGTATTAGAGCAACACCTACATCCCAGGGTTGTTGTGAGAATCCAATGAGATAGTAGGTGCTGTTTAACTGCATATTCCCACATAAAGGCACACCTCCCCCTTCTTCCCACCCACCCCCACCCCACCCCAAGAGAACCAGGCAAAATTTCTCTGGCATTTGAATTCTCCCCAAACAATCCCTATCAATGCACAGAGGAAGTCCAACAAAGTTTGAAACTCATCCCGCACCGGGACAAGCAAGTCAACTTTAAAAAACAAATTCAGAAAAGCCCCAAAGAGGGAGAAGACTCCCTAAAAGGCAATAGGAATGAAGCTGCTAATGAAGGGTTTCTGGGCCAGCAGACTAATCTTATCTGGTGAACTCGTCCCTGAGACCTCAGACAAGCCATCCAAGCTCAGGGGACTAAGAAGACCTGGCTTAGGGCAAAGAAGGAAAACAACCACTTATGAGCTACTTGCCATTAAATAGGTAGGTGAGCAATTGTTTCACTGTGGGCAAAAACAAAACATTATCAGTGTTAAGCACTCAGATCGGCAAAGCAGATCTCCAAAAAACTAGTCTGAATGAAGGAAGCATACCAGAAGACACATTCCCTCATTATAGCTAAAAATAAAAGAAAAAAATGCTATTATTTTTCACTGAAAATATAATTTCCTGGATTCCTGAAAATTAAGACATCCAATAAGGAGAGAAGAGGAGGTGATGAATGCAAGAGAGATGAAGAATTTCTCCAGTGGGTCCTTGTACATGTCGAGGGCCCCAGATTGCCCGAGAGGAAGCCCCTCTTCCCTCCATGGTGTGTGTGTGTGCCATGAAAACTCCATATATCTGATATCTGGGTCAAAAGGAATCCTCTTCTTAGGAAAAGACAGCTCTAGCTGGCCCAAGATGGGGGCAGCATGGTACCTGAGCTCCAACCACCTTGTGCCAATTAGATGGGTACTCTTTAGTAGTGACCAGTGAAGAGCCTGTCTGCACTGACCTTTCCTCCTTGGGAGGTGGCAGCAGGGACCTAAGTGCTGAGTTGGCAGTAGTTGACCTCTTCTCCAAATGCCCACAGACCCAGCTGGCCTGAAGTCAGAAGGCAACTCAAATGGCAGGAGAGGGATTCTTGGGCTCTGGACTTGACATGGATCTTGATAAGATCCATTTGGATCCTGGCTGGAGGAAAGAGCTTCCACTCATTCCCCTCCTGCATCTCTGCCAAACATCTTTGTTTCCTTTGGGTGCCTGGTTGTGAGTAGATACCATTCTGGACTTCTTCCTGTGGATAAGTGTAAGGAAAGTTGTAGCAGAAAACTTGGTATCTCAGCAAAATTCGAATATCCCAGAAATATAGGTAAGGAGGAAAAGTAACCCCTCTCACTGGTCCAAGTGCAGCTGGCCAGTCAAGAGTCCCTTTCCTCTGCAGCCCAAGTCTCTCTGGAAAGGAGTGAGTGATGAGTCTTCCCCTGGACCCCTCCCACCAAGGTGAATTTTTAAAATTTGTAGAGAGAAAATGTTTCTTTGAACTACCTATGTATTTGCAGGAAGGTCTGGGGCTCAGGACCTCTGTCCTGGTTTCTAGCTCACAGGATTCACAGTAGGGCTGGGGATTGGAGCATCTCTCTCTTCTCCCCCACTCATTAGCATAGTTCTCCATCTTTAGGGCATGTGAGAATTCCAAAGGGCAGGGGGACACAAAGAGGACAGCATCCTCAAGATGGGTGATAACCTTGCAAAGGCATAGTGGCAGGAGATCAGACACACGAAGAGGAGTCAGTAGGGCAGAGCTGCGATCTCTCCAGCTGCTTCCCAGATGAGCTCACCATCCAGACCGGAGTGCATCTGCCTCCCTCTGAGCATACAGTGGAGTTGAGGCCAATGAGTTCCTCTGTCTAACTAACGCATCAATATTTAGCTTTCCCTTCCATTATGCTATAAGCAAACCTCCTCCTCACATAATTCTGACTTAAGTAGCAAGATGCCTCATCAAGCAGCTGGCTGGGACTAAGGCAGCCCTAAAGGATGGAGGCACCATTGAAATCTGAGGCCTCTCTAAGTTCGCTGTTCCTCAACAATGAGTCCAGAGTTTAAAAATACACCAAAACCTAGCATCCTCAGGCCAGAGATAGCCTTTGACTCCCCAGCATGCTCTTGTGGTTTAGGGGGCTCAGGGTTTCTGTTAGGGCCTCCCTGCATATAATCTTACCCACCAGGCTCCTTTGTATCAATCAAATAGTCAACAAAGGTGTTTTTGGGTGCTTAGGTCCTGCATCATGGGCAAGACAAGAACCCAGAGAATGTCGAGACTGAGATGAGTTTTAGAACATGAAATGTCAGAGCTGGGAAGGATCCTAGATGGGAGTTTAGATTGTTGGAGCTGGGAAGGGGCCTTTGAACAGGAAATGTCTGAGCTGAATGGACCTTAGAACATAGAACTGTCCTTCTGTCTTGGTCCCTCTGTCTCTCTCCTTCTCCCTCCTTCTCTCTCTACCTCCTTCTCTCTCTCCCTCTTCCTCTCCCTCCCTCTCTCTCTGTCTCTCTCCCTCTCTCTCTCCACCTTCTTTCTGTTTTTTTCTCTCTGTGTCTCTCTGTTTCTCTCTTCTCTCTCTGTCTCTCTCTCCACCCTCTTTCTGTTTTTTTCTCTCTGTCTCTGTTTCTCTCTCCTCTCTCTGTTTCTCTCTCTCTCTCTCTCCCCCCCTTCCCTCCCTCTCTCTCTCTCCCTCCCTCTCTCTCTTTCTCTCTCTCCCTCTCTCTCTCTCCCTCTCTCTGTCTCTCTCCCTCCCTTCCTCCCCCTCTCTCTCCCCTTGTATTGCTTTGTGTCTACTTTAATCAGTCAATCCTCAACATTTGCAAATTTGACTTTTCCACCTTCAAGCATTGGTGTGATTTTTTAGTAACCTCATTTTCACTTTCACAGTGACATTTGTGTGCATTCCTGGCTATGCACAGTGGAGAAAAAGATGACAGGCATGATGCCCAAGTTTGTGGAGTGGCTGGTGTCCTACTGTGCACTTCCCTGGTCGTGTTCACCCTACTTTCATGGAGTAAAGTGTTCCCCAGGTATTTGTTGCATATTCTCATTGTTTGCCTTTAAAACAAGTTTTGTGTGGTGATTATTCCCCCCAAACCTAGTGCAAGCCCTTTGGGTTCTAAGCACAGGCTCACAAAGTCAGTGATGGGCTAAGTGAGAAAATCAAGGGGTGAGATCAACTTTGGGCCGGCAGCCACTGTCAGCCTAATAGACCAGCTGGCTAGACATGGAGGCTGCCAACCCATCACAGAAGCCTTAATTTGCCCCTACTATGCTCCCATACTCCAAGACCCTTAAGGATGAAGCAGATGTCGCTAGTGGATTATTTCAAACTGGTATGTCCTTCACAGCTTCCAATGCTACTCATCAGCTGTAGAGGACAGCACTGGAGGTGATGCTGAGACCTTAGCAGTCTCAGCATCTTCCAACACTCGTAAGTAAGTCCTAGAAATTCCCCTTGGTTTTCAGAGTGGCCAAAGTAGAGAGGTTTACACCAGTATGGTATACAGTACAATTCCCTCATACCATCATCTGACAAAGTAGAGGCTAAGATTCATTTGTGACAGCCCACTCACATCCAACAGGGTCCCTCAAATTGTCCTCCAGAGTGTGCCTGACTTTAATTCTTTGGAAACTGTACAGGCAAAAGAAATGAAAAAGGCCAATTTGTGGACCGGGAAGAAGATTGCCCAAGTATCATGAATACTTTCTTCAAGAAAAGAATGGAGGTCCTAGGCATGACAAGCACTAGATAACAGAATTGTAAAGCTGGATGAGCATGGGACTTAGAATCTGAAAGCATGGAGTTCAAAATCTGTCTCAGACACTTACTAGCTGTGTGACCTTGGGTAAGTCACTTCCTTTCACCAAGGCTCATGCTTCATCTTTAGGCACTAAACTTGATGACCTTTCTAGGTCTAAACTTATGGTCCTATGGACATCATAAAAATAAAATGAACATGATTACATTTTGAAGAACAGAATTCAAGTGGTTCTGATGAAGAAGTCATATCTGAATCAGTTCTAGAGATCAATATCAAGACCAAAATAAAAGAAAGAATGAAAATGAGAAGCTTGGGAGGCAAATAAGACAACTCTAAACTGACCTATTCAAACATACTTCTGATTTTGGAAAAGGAGCAGACATTGACACAGACTGTCCTCATTTCCTAAGGAAGTTTAAACCATGTAAACTGATCACCACAATGAGGAGACCCAAAGAGCCTCGAAATCACCTCAGCTGACACCTCAACTTTGAATGCTCTCCCAAGTTGGTGATGTCAAACTCAAAAAGAAACACAGCCATTAAACCATGCATAAGAATCTATATGAGCCACATATTGACTCAGTTTCAAAACATAGTAGTATCTGTGTTTTATTGTATTTTTATCTATTTTGTTCAACATTTCCAAGTTACATTTTAATCTGGTTCTGATGGCACTCAGGTGACCGGAGGACCACAGGCATGTTTGATACCTTTGTCCTAAGTCACTGTACTTCTCTTTCCTCAATTTCTTCTCTTTTCAGTATAGAAGAATGAACAGAAATGAACTTAGCCAAACAATCACATATCCATAGTCATTCCACTTTAAAAAAATAGTAGCAACTGAGACTTGTATAGCATGTTTTGGTTTACAAATCATTCCCTATAAAAGACCACACTGGATCCTGACAACTGCCCTGTGAAGGAAGAAGAGCCCAGATTACTAAACTGACTTGCTCAAAGTCATAGAGCTAGCTGGTGACCTAGCCAGGACATGGACTCACGATCTCCTGCAGGGACTGGGAATGTTGACCCCGAAGAAGAGAAGACCCAGGGGGGTCTGTAATTGCTATGTATAAGTATTATATATGATATGCTACCTATTACATATTGACCTGCTATCTATACATTATATATCTATCCGTACATTATATAATGATATGGTATATAGCTATATGCTACCTACACATTATATACCTATATGCTGCCTATACATTGTATATCTATATGTTATATATCAATATGCTATCTATTAAGTGTCTATAAGGATCAGCCATGTTCAGCTTGGCCCCAACAGCAGAAATAGGCTGCATGCAAGTTACAGGATAGCAGATTTTGGTTTGATGTGGAAAGATGTGAGTTCCCATTTCAGGGGGTCTTCAAGTCAAGGTAATGACCATTGGTCCAGTTGTTGTAGAGGGGATTTCTGCCCATGTAGGTGTGGATGTACATGGTCTTCCAACTCTGAGACTCTGGTTTTTGACCCCAAAGAGCATTCTTTGTCCACAATGCATCTGCAATGACTTGAAGATGAATGTAAGGGACGTTAAGGAATTTCTCACAGAGACGGAACTAAGGTAGGATAAACTGGACTTTGTCCCAGGCCTTCATCTTAGAGACAATGCAGAGCTGGCAAGATTAATGATGAAAATAGGAAGCAGGTCCCCTGTGACCCTCCCTCTCCACTCTGGGCACACCCCAGGTGAGTTTCCTCCCTGCTCTCAGTCTTCTGGGTGCAAACATAGCCATTTAGGACTCTGATCCCATCTTGTCCCCTCCTTTTATAGAAAATTAAACTGAGGTTAAGGGGTGTTCAATAACTTGGCCCAAGGCCACTTTGTTGTAGAGCCAGGGTTCAAGGCCATGGCCTCTGACCCCAGACCCAAGAAAGATCTTTCTGCAACATCCTGCTGTCCCTCTATGATTGTTTTTTGTGTTGACAATCCTGTGGAAAATGGATCCCTCAGTGGCCAAGTCATTACCTCTGAGGCTTAGTTTTTCCTTTGGAAGATTTTCAGAATACTGTCCAGTTCACCTTCTCTGGGAGGTAGCAAAGTTAGGGCGGGGGGGGCATGCCAGGCCGACAGGCAGTCCATGGATAGCCCAGGACTGTAGTTCCTATGAAACAGAGGAAGCAGCTGGGCAGAGTGAAGGCCAAGCCTGGGAGAAGAGGTGACCAAGGTCCAAGGTTTCAGCTAAAAATAGCCAAGAAACCCAAGCCTGAAGGGAGTGACTTGGCCTCCTGGGGCCCTTGGGAAAGAGGGCTCAGTCACTCTTTGGGGGGACTAAGGATGCTGAAGGATCCCTCAGACCCAGATTTGTCCCCCTAGTTCAGCTCCATGAGTCCTGTTAAAGATTCACTAGCTTCTCACTCAGAACCAGGGAAGGCAGAGAGAGAACTCACAATTCCACTGAAAAGAGAAGATATTCACTCATTAAATCATCAGAGAACAAGAAAGGACAGGAGGGAACAAGAGGAGCCAGGGTCTTCTTCAGGGCCAGTTTGGTGCAGCCAGTGAGCTCTGAGGGAGGCCAGGAGAGAAGATATTATTTGGTTCCTTTTCATTCAATCAAATACCATAAGCATTTGTTAAACACCTCCTGTTTACTCTATGTTCTCCAGCAACTCAGTGGCGGGCACTGGGGGAGAGGCAGGGAAGACCCCATGAGCCCTGTCTTTATGAAGTTCACCCTCTAAAAAGGGGCCAGGACACCTAGTTGTCTAACCTCAACCTCAGCTGCCTCCTGTGGAAAATGGAGGGGGAGGAGCCCCAGAGGTCTCTTCTCTGTCTCTCCCCTCCCTTCCTCTCCCCAGCTCTCTCCTCCCCTATTCCCTCTCTGAGAGATTCTGGGGTCTTGGCTTATGTTGGAATGTCTCCTGGAGACCTGTTCAGCAAAACACATGGCCGCTTGTCCCCAGAAGGCTGACTACCACATGGTGAGTTTTTTAGCCACAGGAGCCCCTGAAGGACTAGCTCCCAAGGTATGGAGGGGCTTTTCCACAGGGCCTTTCACTTGCAAAGCACTTTTCTCCCAACCTCTTCAGGCTTGCTGGTTCCTATTGTACAGAAGAGGAAACTCACAGAAAGCAAGTAGCCCAACCAAGGTCACACAGAAACCATCTGGTCCCCTCCTCAACTTGCTCCCAGGCAAGCAGAGGAGATAAGGCACCGGATGAGGAGACTACTCCAAGACTGGCCTTGGTAAGTGTTATCTATGTTAGAAACACAGGGGAGATTAGTGTAGGCACCAGGGACACGTTGATGCTGTCAGACTGGGCCTTGCAAAGGAGGGAGCTGGGATGGGGTGGAGGTGGGGAGGAGTCCAGGCAAAGGAAGCAGAAGAGGTGGGCCAGCCAAGGGAGAATCCACTAGAGCCAATCTGTGGATGGAGTGTGGGAAGTCAGGAAAGGTCAGTGGAGGTCAGGAAGCAGAGGGCTTGATCAAGGCAGGGACATCATCAGAATTGCCCTTGTGGAAGATTAGAGGCTAAGACAGAGTCCCAAATATTACAGCTGGATGAACTATTTAGGAGAATCCATGGTGGTCTCTAGTGGGGTGCCCCAGGGATCTGTACTGGGCTCCGAACTGATGAGTGTTTGCCTTGATGAGTTGGATGAAGGTATAGACAGCATGCCGTTCACGTTTGTGGATAACACCCCCCCTCAAAGGATAATAAACCTATTGGATGATGGAGCCAGGACTCAGAAAGATCTTAACAGGTGAGAAGACTGAACTATCCCTTAAGACTATTAGCAGGAACGAATGTAAGATTCCACTTTTGAGTTAAAAGAATTGATTGTGTGAGGACCGAATGAGGGAAACCGAGGGGGCAGCAATTCACATAAAGGAGATCTAGGGGTTCCACAGACTTCTTCAGGTGGATATGAGTCAGCAGTATGCCAGGGCTGCCCCCAAATTAACAGCATTTCTGCACTCCATGTGTCCAGAAGGAAGCAGAGCTGATCTGCTGGAGATGAGGAGATTGGAAGGGAGCGGAAGAAGAGCCAGGAGAACGGCCTACAAGCCTTTGAGATGCAATGATCCCACTTCCTGCTCTGCTTGACCCCAGAGGGTGCAACCAGAAATAGTGGAGAGATTTGGGCTCAGTGGGGGCAGGTGGGGAGCCTTTGGGGAAGGTTTCTCTGAGGTCTGACTAGCTTGGAGATGCTGAGTTCGAAGCTGGAGAGGCCCAGAACAGAGAGGCTGGTCAGAAAGTCACTGCCAAAGGGAAGAGGGGCTCACAAGGAGGCTCTGGTGGCAAGGGAAACCCAGAGGAGGGAGAGTTGAGGTTCCAGGGGCTGTGAAGGAAGAGCCCAAACCATGGTCTGGGGGCTGATGGGGGTGGGGAAGGGGGGAAATGAGGGGCAAAGATGAGGCTGGGCTTTTGGGCAGGGTTCTTGGTACCATCAATGGAAATAGGGATAGGCTTGACTGGGCTGGTCCCCAGGGTTCTAGGATTCGAGGTAGGAGGAGAACCTAAGCAAGTTTGGTCTTCTCTCTGAAACCCCCAACCAAGCTTCTGGTAGCCACCGGCCCTTAGGGGTGTCTGGGGGGCTCCCCAAGCTTAGCCCTGTCTGAGACTACCTACATCCTTGGCCACTTATTAGCTGCGGAAGGATTGGGCAAACTCGTTCCCTGGAGCCCCCATCTCATCCTCCTATCTTTGGCTCCGGATCCCCCAAGGGGAAAGGAGCCGGTCTTTCCCCTGAGGGGGCACCTTGGAGAGCTCCCCCGCTTCCTAGACCCGGCAAGAGGAGAAACAAAGCTTAGGTCTGGGGGAGCAGTGGGAGAAGGTATCAGGGAGCCTGGGTGATGGGGGACGGTGGGGGTGTCAGGGAGGCTGGGTGTTGGAAGGCGGTGGGGGTGTCAGGGGGCGGTGGGGATGTCAGGGAGGCTGGGTGTTGGGGGGCAGTGGGGGTGTCAGGGGGCGGTGGGGATGTCAGGGAGGCTGGGTGTCAGGGGGCGGTGGGGGTGTCAGGGGGCGGTGGGGATGTCAGGGGGCGGTGGGAATGTCAGGGAGGCTGGGTGTCAGGGGGCGGTGGGGGTGTCAGGGGGCGGTGGGGGTGTCAGGGAGGCTGGGTGTTGGAGGGCGGTGGGAGTGTCAGGGGGCGGTGGGGGTGTCAGGGAGGCTGGGTGTCAGGGGGCGGTGGGGATGTCAGGGAGGCTGGGTGTTGGGGGGCGGTGGGGGTGTCAGGGGGCGGTGGGGGTGTCAGGGAGGCTGGGTGTTGGGGGGCGGTGGGGGTGTCAGGGGGCGGTGGGGGTGTCAGGGAGGCTGGGTGTTGGGGGGCGGTGGGGGTGTCAGGGGGCGGTGGGGGTGTCAGGGAGGCTGGGTGTTGGGGGTGTCGGGGACCCTAGGTGTCGGGAGGTAGTGGAGGTGCAGGGGGGCCTGGGTCTTGCGGGGGCGGTGGGGGTGCTGGGAAGCCTGCGTGTTGGGGGGCGGTGGGGGTGTCAGGGAGGCTGGGTGTTGGGGGTGTCGGGGACCCTAGGTGTTGGAGGGCGGTGGGGATGTGAGGGAGACTGCGTGTTGGGGGGCGGTGGGGGTGTCAGGGAGGCTGGGTGTCAGGGGGCGGTGGGGGTGTCAGGGGGCGGTGGGGATGTCAGGGAGGCTGGGTGTTGGAGGGCGGTGGGAGTGTCAGGGGGCGGTGGGGGTGTCAGGGAGGCTGGGTGTCAGGGGGCGGTGGGGATGTCAGGGAGGCTGGGTGTTGGGGGGCGGTGGGGGTGTCAGGGGGCGGTGGGGGTGTCAGGGAGGCTGGGTGTTGGGGGGCGGTGGGGGTGTCAGGGGGCGGTGGGGGTGTCAGGGAGGCTGGGTGTTGGGGGGCGGTGGGGGTGTCAGGGGGCGGTGGGGGTGTCAGGGAGGCTGGGTGTTGGGGGTGTCGGGGACCCTAGGTGTCGGGAGGTAGTGGAGGTGCAGGGGGGCCTGGGTCTTGCGGGGGCGGTGGGGGTGCTGGGAAGCCTGCGTGTTGGGGGGCGGTGGGGGTGTCAGGGAGGCTGGGTGTTGGGGGTGTCGGGGACCCTAGGTGTTGGAGGGCGGTGGGGATGTGAGGGAGACTGCGTGTTGGGGGGCGGTGGGGGTGTCAGGGAGGCTGGGTGTCAGGGGGCGGTGGGGGTGTCAGGGGGCGGTGGGGATGTCAGGGAGGCTGGGTGTTGGAGGGCGGTGGGAGTGTCAGGGGGCGGTGGGGGTGTCAGGGAGGCTGGGTGTCAGGGGGCGGTGGGGATGTCAGGGAGGCTGGGTGTTGGGGGGCGGTGGGGGTGTCAGGGGGCGGTGGGGGTGTCAGGGAGGCTGGGTGTTGGGGGGCGGTGGGGGTGTCAGGGGGCGGTGGGGGTGTCAGGGAGGCTGGGTGTTGGGGGGCGGTGGGGGTGTCAGGGGGCGGTGGGGGTGTCAGGGAGGCTGGGTGTTGGGGGTGTCGGGGACCCTAGGTGTCGGGAGGTAGTGGAGGTGCAGGGGGGCCTGGGTCTTGCGGGGGCGGTGGGGGTGCTGGGAAGCCTGCGTGTTGGGGGGCGGTGGGGGTGTCAGGGAGGCTGGGTGTTGGGGGTGTCGGGGACCCTAGGTGTTGGAGGGCGGTGGGGATGTGAGGGAGACTGCGTGTTGGGGGGCGGTGGGGGTGTCAGGGAGGCTGGGTGTCAGGGGGCGGTGGGGGTGTCAGGGGGCGGTGGGGATGTCAGGGAGGCTGGGTGTTGGAGGGCGGTGGGAGTGTCAGGGGGCGGTGGGGGTGTCAGGGAGGCTGGGTGTCAGGGGGCGGTGGGGATGTCAGGGAGGCTGGGTGTTGGGGGGCGGTGGGGGTGTCAGGGGGCGGTGGGGGTGTCAGGGAGGCTGGGTGTTGGGGGGCGGTGGGGGTGTCAGGGGGCGGTGGGGGTGTCAGGGAGGCTGGGTGTTGGGGGGCGGTGGGGGTGTCAGGGGGCGGTGGGGGTGTCAGGGAGGCTGGGTGTTGGGGGTGTCGGGGACCCTAGGTGTCGGGAGGTAGTGGAGGTGCAGGGGGGCCTGGGTCTTGCGGGGGCGGTGGGGGTGTCAGGGGGCGGTGGGGATGTCAGGGAGGCTGGGTGTTGGGGGTGTCGGGGACCCTAGGTGTTGGAGGGCGGTGGGGATGTGAGGGAGACTGCGTGTTGGGGGGCGGTGGGGGTGTCAGGGAGGCTGGGTGTTGGGGGGCGGTGGGGATGTCAGGGAGGCTGGGTGTTGGGGGTGTCGGGGACCCTAGGTGTCGGGAGGTAGTGGAGGTGCAGGGGGACCTGGGTCTTGCGGGGGCGGTGGGGGTGTCAGGGGGCGGTGGGGGTGTCAGGGAGGCTGGGTGTTGGGGGTGTCGGGGGGTAGTGGAGGTGCAGGGGGGCCTGGGTCTTGCGGGGGCGGCGGGGGTGCTGGGAAGCCTGCGTGTTGGGGGGCAGTCCTGCCCGGCCGGGGCGTGCCCATCAGCGTCCCCGCTTGGGTGGGTCGCTCCCGCCGTGGGGGCCAGGCCTGCGAGGGTAGGGCCCTCCCATGGCCTGGAGGGGGGAGCGCGGGCTCCCTTCGGGCCTCCTCCGCGGACACTTGGGTCGCCTTTGCCCGGGTTCCCTAGGGCCCAGGGAGAGGGGTGAGCTAGCGTGCCCGTGCTCGCCCGAGCCCTGCGAGAAGCGGAAGACTGATGGGAGACCTGAGCGTACGGAGGGGGCGGGGCGCGCCCTTGGCCCCAACGCGCCTGCGCCGCCCCGCCCACAAGTCACGGGGTCGGGCTCGGGAGGCCGGGCCCGAAGCGGGGCGGTTCCGGGGAGGAAAGGGACGTCCCCTCCACGCGGCCCCTTTAAGGAGAGGCGGCGGGGGCGGGCCGGGGGGCGGGGCGGCGGCTGCGCGGCGCGGGCCGGGCCGGGGCCGGGCAGCTGGAGGCCGCGGGGCGCGGGGCTGGCGGACGGGCTGGGCGCAGCGAAGAGCCCGCGCAGACCCTGCTGGCACGCGGGGCCGGGCCCGGCCTGGGCAAGAGCGCGGAGGGCGGCGCGCGGGCGCGGCTGCTGCCTCGGCAGCTGCGGCTGTTGCTGCTGCGGGGCGGCGGCGGCGGCGGGCGCGGGGCCGTGCGGGGAGCGGGGGCGCCGGGGCCGCGGGCTTGGCTCTGCTCGGCTTCGGGGGGGCCCCCGCCCCCCGGCCCGCCCTGTCCCCACAGCCCCCCCGCCGCCGCCGCCGCGCGTGAATGAAAGTCGGCTCCGATCTCTGCGCAGGGTAAGTCCGCGCCGCCCCCCGCCAGGCCCTCCGTCTCCGCCTCCTCCCCCTCCCCCCCCACGCGCAGGGGGGTCCGGCCGCTCCCCTGCGGGCACGCACATGGGCACCCGCACGGACGTGGAGCCCGCGCTGACGGAGGGGGTGGGGGGCGCACTCCCTCCACCGCTCCGCAGTCTCTGCGCCAGTCACCTGTTCCCCCGGGCGCGGGGTGGGGGGGAGGCGGGCAGATCCCCCCGCCGCGGGCACCTCTCACCCCTGGCCGGGCTGCGGGGTCCGGCCATCCTGGGGGGCCGCTCCCTCCGCTCCGCTCCCCCGTACCTTTGTGCACCCGAACTCGGGGCCCCGGGGCGGGGATCTGGGCTGGGCAGGCAGCGACTCCACCGCGGGGAGGGCGGGCTGGGACCCCCTACCGGACACCCTTCCCTAGGGGCCAGGGAGCCCCTTTCCCTACCAGGACAACCCCGCCCGCGCCGGCCAGGACCCCCCTCCCACCCCCGCCGGGCCCAGAAGGGGCGGCCCTGAGCGTGGCCTGGGAGCCCCGGGGCTCCTTAGGGAGAACTAAGGCTAAGGCTGACCCGGAGGCAGCAGCCTGCCAGTCAGCAGTGAGAGTGAGGAGCAAAGAGTAGGCGCCTGCTGTTTGCCAGACTCTGGAAGGGCGGAAGGGGCTGGACAGCGCCCTCTTCCCCTGGGTCGCTGCTTTGCCCCCAGGAGACCTGGGTGAAGTGGGCACCTTTTGGAAAATTCAGACGTCCTGCCATCCTCTGAAGCTGGCGGGGGAGTGGCACAGATGCTGTGCGGGACAAGTGGGGCTGCGTCCTAAGCCGCGGTGTCTTTGGGGTAGGGGGACCCCCAGACTTCGCCGCCGACACACTCAACTCACTCTGAGCCACAGAATCCTGGAGAGGGTTAATCCCTGAGTGGTCAGTAAGCATTTATTAAGCACCAGCTGTGTGCCAGGCAGGAGTTTAGAGAGGAGGAGCAGTGGCTTGCCCATGCCAGTCAGAGGCAGCTCTTGAACTCAGGCTGGTTCTCTGCGATGCTAGGTACGGAGATAGGCCTTTGGTTTCCCTCCTCCCTGGGTGAGCAGAGAGGGGAAGGTCTTTCAGACAAAGGAGTCTGGCCAGGCTTGCTGAAGGAGGTAGCCCTTGGGCGGGCCTTCAGTGGGAGGGGCATGTTCCAGGCCCAGGGCAGCCAGGGCACCGTGGGCACAGGAGGAGAGGTGCAGATGGGGCCCCTGATGATGTGTATCCTCTGTGTCTTACTTCAAGGCACCTTCTAAGTCATTTAGAGGAGTCACAACTGCTTTAGGTGGCAGGGTGAAGACTGGCACAGAGGCCCAGATACAGGGCCCTGGGGCAGAGGTGACAGACAGCCTGGGGAATCTTAGCAGCCAGAGGTGACCATGACCCCAACTGCCATCCACACGCTAGAGCGCTCCATATGCGTCCTCTGGGGTGAGCCTGACCACAGAGCTGGGAGGGGGAAGCTGAGGCCAGAATTCCCAAGGGGGGGAAGGGAGGGCAGAGATTTTTACATCCTGTCCTGGACCCTGGCTCCCCGGAGAGAGGAGCCAGATGAAGTGGGGGAAAGATGCTAGGGTAGCCTCAACAAAGCTCTGGCCCTAACGGCCTTGCAGGGACCAGTGGAAACAAATTTGATTTGATGGAGATCGGAAAGGACCTTCAAGGTCATCTGGTCCGATGCCCTTAGTTACAGATGAGAAACTGAGGCCAGGAGAGGTCTTGGGACTTGCCCAAGGTCATATAATGGGAAAGGGCTTGAATGGAGATGGTTCTCAGGGCCTCCAACTCTGACTCATTCAGTCAGTCCCTGTTTCTGAAGAGCTCTCAGACTCACTGAGGACTTTTCACATGGGGACTTTGCCCCGGAAGGTGGAGGGGGAGAGGAGACCCTTATATGAGGATGAAAGCCCCTGGGCACAGAGAGGTTCCTCTGAGAGCCTTATTTCCAAAGCAGTGCTGGCCGGGCTGCTGGACAGCTCTCATTGTTACAGAGTAATTGTCCAGCCTTCCTTTTGACTTTGATGCATACACAATTTCCTGAATGTGGGCACCTGCTGCCTCGGTGTGCCCTCCTCTTCACCCTGGGAAATTTGATCAGTGCTTTCCTGTGCCTTCGCCCTCGGCCTTCATGCCACCAGGCCATCTGCCATGAGATGTCACCCACTCTCTATACAGAACTTCTCCAACTCCTTCTCCAGGCATAAAGAGCTTTGATAAAGTCATTTCTTAAGTACTCTTTTCAATGAACAAATATTTGTTCAATGAATAAATTCTCTCCCTTCCATTCCTCACCCTTGAAAAAAAAGAAAAAGAAAATCCTTGTAATAAATATGCACAGTCAGACCGAATCAGTTCTTACATTGTCCATATCTCCAAACATCTATTCGTCAGCCCTCCCTCAGGAGGTAGGAGCATGGCTCCTCAATAAGGAGGTTGGTCCAAGTGTCAGCAAGTGACTGAGAATCATTTGTTGTTGGATTATAAATGATTTGCCTGGTTCTGTTCGTGTCCCTTGACAGTTCATACGAATCTTCATTCTGTTTCTCTGAAACTGTCCCTTCCGCAACCTTCTATGGCTCCCTTGCCCCCAGGAGAAAATGCAATTCCCTCTGCCTGCTCCAACCTTGCTCCCACCTTCCCTGCCTTAGCTCACCTTCCTCATCCCTGCCTTAGCTCACCTTCCTCATCCTCTTGTGTAGCAAAATTGGGCCACTGACTGTACTCTGAACACTCCTTGGCACTCCCTCTTCCGTGATGGAATAGTTGTGCCAGGCCCCTCCTCAGCCCAGAGGCTGCTGGGAAACCTCAGATTCTTTTCCTCCTTCCTCAGGTTTTCCAGCATGTGGTTTGTCTGCAGGACCCATTCCCCATGGAGGAAGCCTTGACAGGCTCTCCATGTAATGTAGTTTGGGCTCTGTGTTTCTCATCCCTTTTGTTTATCTAATGTGGATGGCAAGACACATTTCTTTCCCAGTGCTATGAGTTTCACTGAGGAATGTCCTGGGAATTGGTGCAGAGTCTGGGGGCATCTGGAGCTTATGGGGGAGGGGCTCTCCTGTGACAGCAACCTCCCCCATCTCTCCATGACATTAGTGTCAGTGGTGCCTCCATTACAGCTTCTCATTAGATTAGAGAGACATCAAAGTCTGTCATGCTGTTGTGTTGGAAGCTTGCTTTCTCTTTCCAGGTTTTGGCTGTCTGGGGTCTGGAGAGAATGGGTTACTTGGTGAGGGAATGTAAAAGTGAATTTTTGGCATCTGCGAGGATGAGGGGTGTGGGGTGGGGGAGCCTCTGACCAATCCTGGCTCAGTGACCTGGACCACTCACACACCTCTTCAGGTCTTGAGGGGGGAGAGGTGCTGAGCCCTCTGAGCCATGCCCCACCCCCTACCCCCCATTGCCTCCAGCCACCTTGTCTGTATCTGGCTTGGCCATAGCACTTAGTATGTCTTGTGGCCTTTATCAGCCTGGGAGCTCCTGGAAGGCAAGGCCTGGTTTGACTCTTCTCAGTATCCCCAGGGCTTAGCCCAGTGCCTGGCACACCAGAGGTAGCCCCAGTCCTGGCCCCAACCCCAGTCTTCCTCTCAGGATGGCAGAGAGGGCATTCTTTTTTATTTCCACCCTTCTCCGATAATCTCTTTATCTGGTAAAGGGGGGTAGGAATGCTTTTGTGGCCTACTTCTCAGGATTGTTGTGAGAAGCAGTGTGGTCCAGTGGGTAGGGTACTGGCCATGGAGCCAGGAGACTCCCAGTTTTGAATCCTGCTTCTGACAGTGACTGGCTCGGTGGCTATGAGGTAGCTGCTTACTCTCTCTGACTTGGTTTCTTCATCTTGAAAGGGAAGGTAAATAACGCTTTAGTGCCTTCCTCACTGAGTAGTAAGGATCCGTTGAGGTCATGGGCAGAATTGGGGGAAACAGCAGCCTTAGAAGCCCAAGGTCCTGGGTACAAATCCTGCCTGCTGCTCACCCCCTGTGTGATGGAGTCTTAGGTGCCTCCTCGGTAGCCCCTAAGCTCTCAGTCTGTACCCTGGTGGTCCTGGGCACCTAAAAGCCTCGGAAAGGCTCCAGGCCCCTTCCCTCATCCTCATCTTCACTGTTAGAGCAGCCCCTGGGGCCAGCCAAGGGGAGCCCTCTGGGCAGGGCAGCCTCAGGAAGTACTCAGGGGCTTGGCATAGCACTCCCATCAGACACAGGCCGCCAGTGTGAGCGAAAGCACCGTTTTTCCAATGAGAAGAAAACAAAAAGCTCCCCCTCTTGCCCCCCTCCTCCCCAGCCTGCTCTGGGTCTGGGAGGGGCTGGTGAAGCTTTTCATTGACGACTAATCCCTGGCACCTCCTCAGCGCCATTGTTCAGCTGCCCCTGGTGGCGGACATAATGGTACTACCCCAGGATGAAGATAGCCTTGGAGCTCAGGGATAAAAAACTTCCTGCCTGGGAGAGCCCGGGTCCAAGGAGCAGACAGTTGGGGTGTGTGCATTTAGCATGTCCTACAGGGGAATCCCTGGATCCCAGCATGAAATCAGGGTCCTAGGGGTCCTTGGGGCCTATTTGGGCTAGCCCCCTCCTTTTCACAAATGAAGAAACTAAGGCCCAGGGTCAAAGTAAGTGATAGAGGCAGGATTGGAATCTGGATCCTCTGACTTCAGAGCTTGGGCTCATTCCACTGAACCACTTACCCTCCTGAATGTGGGGCAGTTTCATGAGATCACAGACCCAAAAAGGCCACCTTGCCCAGTTTTTTTATTCTACATTGGAGGAAACTGAGGCCCAAAGACATGACATGACTGACTCCCCTAAGGTCACAAAGTAGCAAGCTTCACAGACAGGATTTGAACCCAGATCTTTGAAAGGACCCTGAGAACCCCATGATCTTGGGTAATCCAAGCGTGGAGACAGCATCCCATGTCCTGTTTTGGACCCTGCTATTAACACTGAGCAGGTGGGCCAGCGCTGTTTGAAGCTCATGTCATTGCTTCTTCATTATCACCGGTGACTGTCTCCTAGCTTACACACGCAGAGCTTTCAACATACACTCTCTCAAACCTTATGAGTGGCATCCTTGAGGGCCAGAGACATGCAGTGACTCGGCTGCTTCTCTGCCCATTCCTCCATATGCCCCCCGGCTCTTAAAAGACCCTCAGTCTTGGGAAAAAAGGTAGCTTGAAGACAAAACACCTAAGAGATGACTCTGGAGAAGGTGCTGGGGACAGGGTGTGAGCACTGAGTCCCCCGAGTCCCACCCTGCTCGTGGGAAGGCCTGGCCTTCATCCCACACTACAGATGGGTCCAGGGGTATGGTAGGCATGACCCCCCAAGCAGTGGCTGGCTCAGCAGGAAGAAGGGCAGAGTGGACATCCCATCTGACCCTATGCCTTCCTCCCTTTCCTCATGCCTCAGTCCCATGTGGTCCAGGCCCAGGGCTGGTGCTGGGCAGATACACAGAGAAGCCCCAGCTTACAGCCTGGCAAGGGTCACAAAGGGAAAGGGAGAGATCACTTTCAGCTGTTCCCCCCCTTCACCCCCCCTTACCTCAAGCAAGGGTCCTGGGGAGGCTTCATGGGGCAAGAGAGTTAGAGCCAGAAGGCCCTGAGGTGTCCTCTGAGCCCAAGCCCCTCATCTGCCAGAGGAGGAAACTGATGCCCAGAGACATTTGACAGGCTGACCCCCCAGAAAGGTCAGAGAAGGCCAGGCCAAGCTGGCTTCTCCATGCCAGGGAATTCTCTTCATGGCCACCATGGGAAGCCAAAGTGTCCCCAGGCCCATTTTTTAGAAGCAACCTGAACCACTGCCAATGACAGTAGGGACCAAAGGGGCCCAGAAAGGACTCTAGAATGGTGAATATCAGAGCTAGAGGGCCCTCAGATCAAGAAATGTCAGTGCTGGAGGGGCCTGAGCAGGGGATGTCAGGTCTGGGAGGGGCCTGAGAACAGGGGATATCCGGGCTGGAGGGGCTGTAGAACAGGGGATGGCAGGGGCTGGGAGGGGCCTGAGAACAGAGGATGGCAGGTCTAGGAGGGACCTGAGAATAGGGGATGGCAGGCCTGGAGGAACCCTAGAACAGGGGATGGCAGGGCTGGAGGAGCCTCAGAACAGGGCATGGCAGGGCTGGAAGGGGCCTTCAAGACCCTTCTCTTCCATCCAGAAAGACCCAGAGTGGCAGTGGTCAGACCACACAGCGGGGCAGCAGGCCTGGGAGTCTCAGTCTTCTTTGCCGACTGAGACAAGCTTTGAGTGAAGAAAGCTGAACCTCTACCCATCTTTCTGACTGTAAAATGAGGGCTGTTTCCCCCTTTCAGAGAGAGCTGAAGCAGAGGAGAATCGAGTGGTTGCTGTTCCTTCATCTGGGCTCTGGGCCTGGGGGCAGGGCTGGGGATCTCCATGCCCCAGGATAAAGGCTTCTCCAAGCACTGGAGCAGGGATGGTTGGGAGGCTGGGGACTGGCAGGGGAGTAATGGGCTTAGGGAGCTCCCCCTGAGTACTACCAGGGAGAGGGGACAGAGTGGGTGCAGGCTGTGGTCCCCCTGGACCAGAGCTGTGACTGCAGGTTCACTCTCCAAAGTGCCCCTGATGCCGCTCAGCCTGAGGCCTGGCAGAGCTGAGTCCATAGTCCTGAGGGATGGCTGAATGGGCTTCTTCCCAGCCAGGAATTCATGGAGGGTACCGGCTAGATTATAGGAAAGGAGGATCCTAGGACCGAGACCCTGGCTTTCCTGGGCTGTAACTACTGACCAAGTTCTGTTTTGAATGAGAACATCATACAGACACTTGAAGTGGCCCAAGGGAGGCTGGGAGCCTTACAGAACAAATTAAAATCAGCAGCTCACAAAGGGGATGGAAGTGAGAGGGAGGAAGATTTTCATCTCAGCTCGAGATCCATGGGCCTATCTGAGGATGGACCAGGCTTATTTTAGGATACAAGATTAAGAGCCAGCCAGACCTTGGAGGTTCTCCTTGTTTTACAGTCAGTCAGAAATCAAGAGCAGGGCTGCCTCAGGCTACCAGACTGTAAAGTGAACATTTGTCATGATGGGGGCACAGAAAACTATAAATAGTGCAGACACAGGAACTCCAAAAGCGCAGAAACCTTCAGCACCAGTGACCATCAGGGTCTGAGGGCTTCCTTCTGGCTAGCAGGTGCTGTAGAGAGTGCCCACTTTGTTACTAGCCAGCAGAATAACTGATGATGCTTGTGGTCACTGACATTGGAGTTAGCAGGCCAATTAGACCTGGGCTGTCTGAACTTCTCAGAAGGCAGAGAAGTCTGTCAATGGAACAGTAGTAACAGCCGTCATCATTAAAGAGGTGGGAGGCTTGGGTCTGAGGGCCTCCTCTGTGTGTTCAGCTCCTCCTGGCTGTGGGATCCCCCTCTGGGCCGCAGGTAACTTTAAACTCTAAGGGGGAAGGGGCCAAGCTGTCTTGGGAGCTGGGGTTCACTTTCTCAGTGGAATCAGAGGCCTGGCCCAAATACCCATCCCATGCCAAACTTCCTATGCCTCGGAGGCACAACAGCTTCTAGGGGGAAGGTTGGGCCAGGCTTTATAAATCCCCATTTAATGGATGAGACAGGTGAGACCCAGAGAGCTCTTACCCAAGGTCAAATAGCTAGTCTAAGGGGCAGAACTAAATTTCAAGCCCTTCTCTGATTAATTAGGATTTATATAGAGAGGAGGCACCTTAGAGATTGTCTCGTCTATTCCTCCCACTTTACAGATGAGGACACTGTGGCACAAAGAGACTAAGTGGTTGATAGATCCATAGCTTTTGAGCTGGCAGGGACCTTAGAGATTATCTAGACTTTTCCTTCATTTTGCAGATAGGAAATTGAGGAACAGAGTGATAAATCCAGCCTTCTTTCTATTATGCTGAGCTGCTACATTAAAAAAAAAAACAAAAAAAAACCCCCAACTTTTCCTGCTTCCTAGTTGAAGTGGGTTACTCAGTGATCCTGGACAATTCATCCCCATGGGATCTAGAGAATTGGGCATCCTGGGATATAGACCTGGGGTTAGAAACTATCCAGTCTGACCCCTTCATTTTACAGAAGAGGAAACTGAGGTCAAAAGAGGCAGAAAGGGCTTGTGGAAGGTTCAGCAATGCATTCCCTTTCAATCGTTTTGGAAATTAGACTCCTCATCTTGTGCTATTTTTTGCTCACAGAGTTTTCTGTTGGGTTGTTAAGACTCGTTTCACGGAATCTCTCTCCTAATTAGACATTAAGCCTGAGAGCCCTGAGGCAGCTCAGTCCTGGCATATGGGAAGCCTACTTGCAGGACTTTAAGTGGATGAAAGAGAGGGCCTCATCAATTTTAATCCATGCATTATATTTACACGGTGGAGAAACACCGGTTTCCAGCAGGTCCCTGGAGGGCCAGAGCCAAGGGCGAGTTTTCATACTGATATCAATATAGCATCTATTTCAGACATGGGGGGAGGGCTGGTGCCCCAATCTCATCAGCTTTTCTGAGGCTTTTAAAACTCAGCCCAGTTGAGCTCTACATCATAGCTTTAAAGTCTACAATGCCCTTCCCTCCCCACAACTCAGGGATGTCTGGAGGTCCAGTGTTGCTATCCTCATGTTATGGATGGGCTGAAGTCTCACTGAAAAGAGTCAGAGGAAGGACTCCTCAGCTCCCAGGGAGAAAGCTGGAGGATACTGCCTTAGAAGTGGTCCAACCCTGTCATCTTACAGATGAGGAAACTGAGACCCAGGGTCCTAAATGACATGCCCAAGGGCTTCTGAATCCTTCTGGGCTCTTTCCACTAAACCTTCACTGACTGCTCAAACTGGGGATGTGGGAAGATTTGCCATAATTCCATCCAGCTGCCATTTGTTAAGGACCTGTCTTGCTCTGAAGCTTCCTGGTGGATTTCTATTGCCATCTTGTTTTTACTCTGTCTACACTTCCCTGATTCAGCTCCCATGCCCTTTCATTATGGTACATCATTTTTTAAGAGGGAGAAGAGAAAAAAAATTCAGTAAAACCAATCAACACATTAAAATCATCTGGCTTTATATGCAAGTTCCATTCCTCTGGGCCTCTACTTCTTTAGGCATGGGGTGTGTTTGTGTGATGTCCTCTTGTATCTCTTGGTCAATATATTTTCACAACATTAAGTTTGGGTTGTTTACGGTGGTGGTGATTACTTCTCCATGCTCCTCCCCTATTTGTATTATTGTAGTTACTTCATAGAGTGTTTTCCTGGCTCTGCTGACTTCACTTTGCATCAGTTCACGACAGTCTTTTTGTGCTTCTCTATGTTCATCTTGCTGATCATTTCTTACAGCCCAGGAATATTCCATTACATTCATGGACCACAGTTTGTTAGCCATTCTTCAGTCAAGGAGCAACTATTTTGTTTCCAATTCATTGCTGTGACAGAAAGTGCTGCTATCAATATTTTTGGTGTCTAGGAAGCCTTTCTTTTTGTCCTGGCACACCTCCTTGGGGTACATGCCTAGCCTAGCTGGAGGATCTTGGGTTGAAGGGCATGTAAATTTTCATTACTTGATTTGCATTTTCCCAGAATGGTTTTTACTGAGCCAGGATTTCACCAGCAGCACAATGGTGTGCCTAGCCTCCCCCAGTCACACCAACATTGACCATTCCTGTCTTTTGTCACTGGCGTCAGTTTTCTGGTGTGAAGCAAAACTTGAGGGTTGCTTTGTGGTGCCTTTCTTCTCTTTATGACTTGGCACATTCTGTCCTAAGGTTGGCATTCATTGAAGAACTACTTTTTGTATCTGTTTGGTCTCATGTATTTCTCTTAGCTGGTTATAGATCTGGAAGACCAGACCTTGATCAGAGATATTTGATACAGAGCTGTTTCCCGCCAAGGTGATTGCTTCCCTTCTTATACCAGATGTGTTCATGTTGTTTGTAGTTACAATTGCATGAAATCAAAATGATCTTTTTAATCTTTTGTAATTACTTTTATCCCTTGTTTGGTTAGGAATTCATCCTCTACCCAGAGCTATGAGGAGTGCACAGAATTGGATCTCTGTGTGACCCTGGGCAAATCACTTGACCTTCCTGGCCCTCAGTTTCCTTCTCTGTAATAAGAGACCCTTGGATTCAGCTATCTATGAGGTCTCCTCCAGCCCTAAATTCTTTGTTTCTGTAAAACACCAGGTGTCAGAGAGAGCTATTCTCTGTATCTTGGATGGAACCTGCTGGTCCTTGCTGAGAGCCGCAGGTGCAGAGGGGAGATCAGCTGCCTGGCCTGTGGAGTTAGGGCTCGACTTTCTCTGCCAGGCCCAGGCTTTGATCGTTGACAGCCTGGTTTGTTTGGGCTGCCTACCCCAGCCCAGTGACTTTCACACAAACTTGCCCCACTGACAGCATGCTAGTATTCTCCTGTTTCCTAGGAGCCTGCAGACAAGGAGGCTGGCAGTGGATACCTGGCACACCTCCCAGGCTGTGCCCCCAGACCTTGTGGAAACACCTCCTGCCTCAGGAGGCATCCAAGGCCAAAAGGTGTTGCCAGGTGAGACCTTTCTCCTGTGACTCAGCGGGCTCCTTACTGGAGACCAGACCAGTGTCCTGGCCTGCCCTAGGCCTGCTGGGCTAGGACACAGAAACCAGCAGATCCTATTCCAAGAGCAGCCAAGGCCGAGGACAGTCACTGGATCTGCCTGCTTATCTCTTGCCCAGAGACCCAGCAGCAGATGAGAAAAACAGGGCTGGAAGGAGTGGGGGTAGGTGGGAGAACTGGGCTCCAATGGGCCCAGAGTTCACCAGACCAGGCCTTGCTTCCGCTGTCCTTTCAGCAGCCTCCCATTCCCCAGGGCCTAATCTGCACATTTCTTGCGTAAAGCTGTTCTCTCTCTCTGATAGAGGATAAGGGTCACAGTAGGTGCTTAGTAAACACTTGTGGATGCACTGGACATGTACTTCAGACTCTCACTCCAAGAATATGCCTAGGGAGGCTTAGCCACAGGCTGTCTCCTGGGCTACTTTGGTGTCTAGGGAGGTCACTGAGCTCAGAGCTGGGGGCCTGCCACTCTCCCTGGAGTCACAAAGACCCAAGTTCAAGGCTTGCCTCTTGGCATTTGCTAGCTGTGCGAGCTTGGGTAGGTGGCCTGAGCTTTAGGAATTGCAGGGAACAAATTTCCAAGTTGTCTAAGTTTTAGAATATGTTTTATGTTTAGGGTATGTTTTAGAGAGGACTTCAGTTCAGATGTGGGTTGGACTGGGTACTTCTGAGGTCCCATGAAGCTCATATTTGGGGATACCAGGTTTTAGAAGCTGATCTTATATCCAAAGAAACATATATGGGGAGGAGAAGGGAGAGAGAGAGACAGAGAGAGAGACAGAGACAGTGAGAGACAAAGACAGAGAGAGACAGAGAGAGAGGAGCAACAGAGGAGAGAGAAGCGGGGGGAGGGAAGGGGGATAAAAGAAAAGAGAAAGGGGGGAGGGGGTGAGAGAGGAGGGGAAACAACAAGAGGCAGAGGATCTAAAAGCTTCCGGTTTGAATGCAGAAGGTGTGGGGTGAGCCTGATTTTGCTATTTCCTATCTGTGTAACCTTAGGCAACTCAATTTCCCAACTTTGCTTGCCTCCTCTGGAAGAGGAGGGACTTGGACCAAATGATGTCTGAGGTTCTGTTCAATGCCAGAACTCCCCTGGGCTCTTCTGAGTGCGCTGTGGTGGTGTGTTAAGAGAAGCTTAGAATGTTTCATCTAGAGGGGATGTCAGAGCTAAGAGGGCATTTGGAAGCATCCCATCCTATCCTGTCTCTGTCATCTCCCCTCTATCTCTTATTTTGAATCTCTCCCTCTCTCCTGGCTCATTCCCTCCTGCCTGCAAAGATCAATAATAAATGAACACTGAAGTGCTGTTATGTGCCAGACACAATCCTAGGATGTGCCCGTATCTCTGCCATCTTCAAAAAACCCTCCCTTGACCCTTTCATCCCCACTATTGTCCTGTATCTTTTCTACGTTTTGTAGCTCAACTCCAATCAGCGCCTCCACTTCCTCTCCTCTCATTCCCTTCTTATCCCCTTACAGTCTGGTTCCCAGCCTTATCATTCCTCCAAAACTATGCTCTCCAAAGTGACCAGTGATCTCTTAGTTGCCAAATTCAATGGTCTTTTCTTAATCCTCATTCTTCTTGATGTCTCTTGTAGCCTTCAATGCTATTTGATCACTGTCTTCTCCTTCTTACTTTCTTCTCTGTAGATTTTCAGGACACCCTTCTCCTGGTTCTTCTCCTGCCTCTCTGATGGCTCCTTCTCCTTTGCTGGAATCTCTTTCAGGTCACACCCTCTAACCAGAGGTGTCCCCCAGGGGTCTATCTGGACACTCTGCTCTTCTCCCCCTAGTCTCCTTCACTTGGTGATCTAATTAGCTCCTGGGTAGCTAGGTGGTACAGTGGATAGAGCAGCAGTGCAGGAGTCAGGAGGACCTGAGTTCAAATCTCACCTCAGACACTTGGCATTCACTAGCTGTGTGACCTTGGGCAAGTCACTTAACCCCAACTGCCTCATCCTGGGTCATCTCCACTCATCCTGATGAATATCTGGTCACTGAATTCAGATGGCTCTGAAGGAGAAGTGAGGCCGGTGACCTGCCCAGCCCTCCCTCACTCAAAACAAAGTCAAGTGCAAGTCATGTCATCATTTCTCTGATGGCATGGTCTTCTTTGACTATGAAGGACAAACACACAATGTAATTAGCTCCCCTGGATTTAATTATCATCTCTATGCTGACAGTTCTCAAATCTGCTGACCTCCAATCTTGCCTTTCCAACTGCTTCTCAGACATCTTGAACCAACCATATGTCCAGTTCTTGTCAATAAGTCATGTCCAACTCTCTGTGACCCCATTTGGGGTTTTCTTGGCAGAGATGTTGGAGTGGTTTGTCATTTCCTTCTCCAGCTCATTTTACAGATGAGGAAATTGAGGCAAACAGAGTGAAGTGACTTGTCTAGAGTCATGCAGCTAGTAAGTATCTGAGGGAGGATTTGAATTCAGGTCCTTCTCAGTCTATCCACTTCACCACCTAGCTGCTGGGATGTCCAGTAGACATCTTAAACTTAACATGTCCCAGACTGAACTCATTATCTTCCCCCTAAACCTTTCTACCTTCTCTGTAATTGTAGAGGATGTTGCCATCCTCCCAGTCCCCCAGGCTGTCACCTTAGGCATCCTCCTGGACTCCTCACTATCTCTCACCCCCCACATCCAAGCTGTTGCCTAGGCTTGTCGATTTCACTTCTGTAGCATCTCTTGCCGGTTTCCCCTCTGCAGCATCTCTTGTCAGTTTCACCTCTGCAACATCTCTTGTCAGTTTCCCCTCTGCAGCACCTCTTGTCAGTTTCCCCTCTGCAGCACCTCTTGTCAGTTTCCCCTCTGCAGCACCTCTTGTCAGTTTCCCCTCTGCAGCACCTCTTGTCAGTTTCCCCTCTGCAGCACCTCTTGTCAGTTTCCCCTCTGCAGCACCTCTTGTCAGTTTCACCTCTGCAACATCTCTTGTCAGTTTCCCCTCTGCAGCACCTCTTGTCAGTTTCCCCTCTGCAGCACCTCTTGTCAGTTTCCCCTCTGCAGCATCTTCCCTATATCCCTATATGTCTTTCCTCTGACCCCACCCTTATTACCTCACCATTACCATCACCTCACCATCATCTGGACTACTTCAGTAGCTGCTGTGGGAGGGGGTTGTGGTTTGCCTTCCTCAAGTCTGTCCCCACTCCAGTCCACCCTCCATTCAGTCACCAGTGATTTCCCTAAATCATAGATCTGTTCATGTTACACACACCCCTCAATAAACTTCAGTGGCTCCCTATCACTTCCAGGATCAAATGTTGGGCGTTCAAAGCCATTTTTAATCTGCCCCCTCCTGCCTTCCTCATCTTCTTACACCTCACATTCTGTCACCTACACTTCAATCCCATGACCAGCCTCCTGACTTCCACCAGCAAGACGCTCCATCTATCAGCTCTGGACATTTTCCCTGGCCACCTCCCTGTCCGGAGCGCTCTCCCTCCTCATCCTGCCTCCTTTCTTCTTTGGCTTCCTTCAAGTCCCAACTAAAATGCCATCCTCTACACTACAGGAAGCCTTTCCCAACCCCTCTTAATTCTAGTGCCATCCCTCAGTTATTTCCCATTTATCCTGCTTGTTTGTACATTTTTCATTTTCTTGTTACCTTTCCTATTAGATAGTGAGCTTCTTGAGGGCTCCCTAGTGCTTAGCACAGTGCCTAGCACTTAATAAATGTTTATTGATAGACTGAACAGGGAATGTCAAAGCTGAGGGGAGGGGGGTATCTTACACCCTAGAAGAACCTAGAACAGGGACTGTCAGAGCTGGGAAGGGACCTAGAACAGGGACTGTCAGAGCTAGGAAGGAACCTAGAACAGATAGAACAGATACTGTCAGAACTGAGAAGGAACACTTCTATATGACCCCAGGCTAACCTCTGCTATAGTTAGGTTGTTTGTCAACTTTTTACAAGCAGATAATTGTCTTGGGATCTACCGGTGATACAGTTGACTCCTGGACACCCAAGTAAAGGGTGTAGTGGACAGAACACTGATTTTAGAATCAAGAGTTCTGGCTCTGTTTCTTCCCACCTGAGTGAGCTTGGGCCAATCACAACTTCTCTGAGTCTCAGTTTTCTCATCTGTACATTCTGTGCCGGGTCCGTCCTTCCTTCTCTCTCAGAGTGACAAGCATCTAGTGAGAGACTCAGCGCATGGGCAGCTTACAGTTCCTCTTGAAACCCTCTCTGTGCATTGGCCATTGGTGATCCAACGCATGGCATGGCCGGTGGTAAGGAAACGCCTGTGATCTTAAGCAGCAGCAGGCCAGATTTTGAATTTGTGCCAAGTTTGCCCCAGAGGTTGGTGCTGAAGAAGGGTAGATTTTTAAACTTTTCGGTAACTTCTCTGATGGCGTGTGTTGGTTGGGGCCTGGAAGGCCCTGCCAGCATCTGCCCTGGAGTTGTGTTTGGATCAAGAAAGAAGGATGGTTTTCTGTGAGAAAGCGCTTGGTAGTAAAAAGACTAACCTAATAGAATCGACTGACCAGGCCTGGTCTCCCTCCTTACTCTGTGCTCCACACAGCTGCCTGATGGTCATTCGAATCAAAGCGCATCTTGAACCTCGCTGCCTCAGATGCCTCTGGCTCCTTAAGGCCGCTGAACTCACCCTCAAATGCCCTCCCTTCATAGGCTGGTGACAGCTTACTCTTACAGCCATGCTGTGCTAATTACCCTCCTTCACACAATACCTGACAGAGCTGATGCCTCATCTCCCACTTCCATGTCTTTGCCCAAGTTCCCCCCTGCCCAGAATGTCCTCCCTTCTCACCTCAAGCATCATCTTGGCACAGTTACCTCACCTGGACTTTGTATGGTTCCGAGTCTTGGATGGAATTGTACATTAATATAGAAATTCAAATTGTTCTGATTTAGTGGGGTTTTTTTCTTAATTTAAAACATAACATGATGTAACAATAGCAACAACAAAACCCCATTGATTTTTTTCTTCATTGAATCCAAAGTGCCTGGAAAACAGCTTGTTGCCTGAAATTGGGAGCCCTTATTAAGAGACTGTTTACACGATTCCTTTGTTCAGTTTACTGGGGCGGGGAGTGCAGAAGTCACCTGTGGCAGGGCTCCAGTCCCTCAGCACATCCCATACTGACTTTCCTTATCACCTTCTGTGGTCCGTGCCTGGCCCCTCCCCCCAACCCCTCCCTTGCCCCATGCTTGGCTCCCGCTTCCAGTCACCGTTTCCACCTTCCTTCAGTCCTTTGACTCTCACCTCTCATATCTAATGAGGTCTCACCTGTCATATCTAATGAGTCACCGAGTTCTGTCATCGCACCTTTGCAATATTTTTCCAGTCTGTCCTCTCCTCACTCTTCGTGCAGCCACCGCCCTCCTACCAGCCCTCTGCCACCCACCTAGCATAGGCCAGCAGACTCCTCGCAGGTGTGGCTTCCAGTTCGCCCTTCATATTGTTGCCAAACTAAGCTTTCTTGTGCATATATTTAGTCATAAATCAACAGGCATTTTTGAGGGGCCCTACTATGTGCCTAAGGCTGGAGGTACCCCAGCCCTGCCCCCAAGGGGCTTCTCTTCTGTCAGAGGAGAGAGCAGGCACACATATAAGAAAACAGAAAGCATACAAAGTAATATCTGTGCAGGTGGCGAGATGTGTCAGTCTGATGACAACCGAACTCTGGGGGCACTGTCCAGAACCATCCTTGACCTGGATCCCTTTGGCTCTTCCCCTTTCCCCTCCCCCACCCCTAGTGCCTCCTTGCCCTGCTCAGACTCTCGGCTTAGTGTTTTATAAATGTATGTTGAATGAACTCAGAGATGCTCACTGGTTAGCTCTTCTCCCCATCTTCCTTCAAATTTCTTTGTAGTGACTTCCTTGTATCTGGGTCTTGCCCTCCCAGCAGAATGACAGGTGCCTTTACATATTTGTCTGTGGTGTCCTCAACTCCTGGCATGACTGGAACAGATGCAGTAGGCACTTAGTACATGCCTGGATCCTCTTGAATCTCATCTGGTTGTTTCATATTTAACAAGATTCCTATCTGAGTGAGAAGAGCACCGCCCCCCCCTTGGAGGTCACAGACAGAGGTTTGCTAGCTGTGTCTCCCTTCTCCAGCCTCAGTTTCCTCCTTTGTTAAGGAGGCTCATAGACACTGCCAGCCTTCCAGAATTGTTGAGAAGACAGAGTTCTGTGAGCCTTCACAAGTGCTAGAAGAGTGGGGAGGGCTATCACCCACGGGTTACGGTTATAGCCTGCTAGCACAATGCCAGGCACCCCACCTTTGCTTTCTCCATGTGTCACTGAATTAAAAGTGTCACAAGAGGAATAATTCACTCAATAAGCCTTTACCAAATGCCTAATAAGTACCTGGGCAGGCTGCTCGGTCAATGTAGGGGACTGGCACACAAAAATGAAAATCAATCCAGCCCCTGCCCCAAGGCAGTCTAATAGCAAGACCATGGTGTGGGCATTAATGGAAGGCCCAGGATGATGCTAGACCAAATGCTCTAGAACTGGTGAGGTAAATGAGGGAAAGTCTCCCCTAGGTGGGGTCACTCTCAATGGAAGGATTTCCATAACTGGAGATAAGAGAGGAAGACAGTCCAGGAGGGCACTACCTAGATCAGAGGGTGGCTTAGAACAAGACTGTGGCAGACCTTCAGTCCCACACTGAAGAAGCCTGTCTCTCATCCTACAAGTAGTAGACAGCTGGGAAACTGTTGTGAGCAGAGAAGACATGTGGGCACATCTGTGCCTTCGGAAAGCAATTTGGGCAGCTGTGTGGAGAATGGGCTGGAGAGGGAGGAAAGACTGAGGAACCTGTTAAAAAAGCCCAGGAAAAAGAGAGTGAAGGGCTAAAGCAGGGCAGCAGCCTGTGAGTGGGAAGGGAGATGTGAAGGGGAGGGGCGCAAAACAGTGGGGGGAGGAGAAATGATTTTTGGCCCAACTTGCTGGAATTTCCGTTTCCATTAGGTCTTTGGAGGCTCTGTTGCTCATCTACAGAGATTCCTGTAGCCTCCTGGTCAGCCAGGAAGCTCCCTCTTCCTTAACCAAATTCTGGTTGCCAAAATAAGGCCCAGCATTCATGTGGAAAGAGACTAAGGAGCCACCCTTCCCTTTGCCCACCAACCTGTTAGTCTGGTTGAGCCAGGTAGGCCAGTAGGTGGCCCTGGCCTGTTCTTTGACTCTGTTTGGGCCTGCTGAGAGCACTTTTGATGTGGGAGATCTGGGCCCCAGCAGGCTGAACCCACCTGCTGCTCGGACTGGCCTTTGTCCCTCTGAGCAGCTATTATTTAATCAGCTTCTGGTGACTGGTTCCCAGGTATGGCTGTTTCCAACCAGTTTGCCTTAGTTTAATATTTAAAAGACTGGGTTGTCACTGGGAGCTGAAGACGAACGAAGCTGATGTGGACAGAAAGGATGTGGTGAGTGTAATTTTGTGTATACCAGCAGGAAAGGCCGTGTTGAAGGGATTCTTTCTGAGGCTTTTTAAAAATGTTTAAGTATTCAGGATCTAGAAAGCGCAGGTGGACTCTAGGGGAAGCACTATCTAACCGATGACTCAGGGAAGAGGTAGATGACCTATTTCTCAAATGCTTTGTTGGTGTGACTGAAGGGGAAGTTCATCCCTTGCTGAAAATACTTGGAAAGGCTTGAGCTTGTTTTCTTTCTGTAGTAAATACATATAGTCTGATGGACTCTTGATTCTGGAGACAGCATAGGTGGCTTGTAATTCCCTGGTAATCAGGAGGTCTGGGCTGCAATCCCAGCTTTAACTCTGACTTACTGCATCACTTCGAATAAGTCACTGATCCTCTCTGAGTCTCAATTCCTCACCTGTAAAGTGGGAATGATGATAATATGGCTCTCTCTGGGCCAATATAAGAAAATTGCCTTTTTCCTCCTTCAAACGTGATCTCAGTGGAAGGTGTTTGCTGGTCTTTATTTTTCTCAGGTCATCAAGCGAGTCTCAGGTTTCATTATTCAGAATTTTGTCATTGAAGTTGTGGACAATCAGTCTTCTAGGCAGGATGGTGCAGTGGGAAGGATGCTGGATTTGGGGCCAAGGGACCTGGGTTCAATGACAGCCCTGCTCCTAGGGGGCTGAAGTAGGCTTGTCTCTAAGGTCCGGAGAGCACAGGACCCAGCCCTGGAAGTGTCTTGTCCAGCACTGACAATGAAACAGAGATGATCGAGGAGGCTTGCCCGTGGCCCGTGTCAGAGCAGGGATGTAAACTGACTTTAAATCAAGATCAAACTGCTGCCCAGGTGCAGACCTTCAGGCGCAGGTGTGGTGGGAGGCTTCTCTCTGCTTCTAGGATGGCTGCCTCTACAAGGAGTGACGATCAAGGCAGGCCAGAGAGAGGGAGGAGAGAAAAAGGAAGGAGAGACAGAGAGACACAGAGAGAAAGGGAGAGGGGGAGAGAGAGCCTAACAGATTAAGGATGAGCTCTGCTCCCAGTCCTGTGAAAGAAGCTTAAACCCAGGGTTCCCATCCTATCCTGTCCAGCAGAGGCTCTGTGTGTGTGTGTGTGTGTGTGTGTACCTGCGTAATACAGTCCCTGCTGAAATCCAGGCCTTCAGATAGTGCGTAGGGGAGGGCCAGAAGGGAGGGCAGAATCTGGAGTAGAGAAGCACTCTGATTCAATTTTCTCACATGCTAAATCTTGGAGTGGAATGAAACATGGAGACAGCTCAGGGGAATTGGAGAATGTGAGTGGAAGAGGGGCACACCAGAGACTCAACAGAGCGCTCACCTGGGTCCAGCACAGACCCCTGCCTGCTAGGTGGCCGAAGGCAGGGTAGGGAGGCCCAGCTGGCCCCCAACACGAGCCTGGGTGCCCCTGTCCGCCCAGGAGCAGGGGCTATGAAGCGAGAGGAAGGGGTGTCTCCAGGAGAGAAAAGAGACAGCGCAAACCTTGCGGGAGAGGCTGTCAGAGGCTAGAGGAGGTCAAGCTTAAGGACCTTGGAGAGCTCCACTGCTGAGAGCAAGGGCCTTCCCCCCAGGTCCAGGGAAGAAATCAGTCAGGAATTCTGCAGAAGGCTTTCTAGTTCTGCCATCAAATGAGATTCGTAATTACAAAGTCCTCAGCACAGTTCCTGGCACATGGTGCTGACTAGATAAATGTCAGCTACTTTTGTTTTCTAATTAGGGCTGTTTTCATTGTTTCTGGGTCAGCAGTAAGAGGGTAAGCAGGGCTTGGGGTTTCTGGGCTCCTGACACGGGAAAGGCAACTTGGAGGGCACTGAATCCATCCCTGCCGGGCAGGAGGAGAAAGACCTTAGAACAGAGAACACAGAATGTCAGTACTGGGAGGAACCTTAGAACATGAAATGGCAGGGAAGAAATACCTTAGATCAGGGAAGGTCAGAGCTGAGAGGGGCCTGAGAACAAGGGACATCAGAGCTGGGAGGGGCCTCAGAACAGGGGATGTCAGAGCTGAGAAAGGTCTGAGAACAGGGGAGGTCAGAGCTGGAGGGGCCTCTCCTTCCCTGTGCTGCCTGTTGTCTCCTCTCATTCATGGGCAGGGACTGTTCCTTTATTTCTGTGACTGAGTAGATGTCACTGGATTGCGTTGGATCTTAGTAAACCTGCTTTAATGAACAGATAAAAATAATAAGTAACAATTCCTTCCCTTCCAACCTGACTCAGATAGCACATGTGTGGTGCTTGCTAGAGGAGTCCAAAGACTTGGGTGCAAATCCTGGCTGTGCCCTGGATCAGCTGTGTGACCCTGGGCCTCAGCCTCCTCCTAGATAGTCACCAAGGTCCGCTCCTGCCTTTCGATCCTGTGCCCACCATCTTCTGTCCATAAAGTTAGGGAGACAAAACCATGGATGTTCAAACAGACATTCCCTAATGGTGCCTAGTGTGGGACCGCTCAGGTGAGCCACTGAGGGGCCAGGGTGGCTGTTGGGGCATCAGAGGAGCGAGTGCAGGGATGGGCATCTTGGACACTCGCTCCTTCTGTTTCCTTAATCTTCTGGGCCTCAATTTCCCTATCAAGACAGGATGGAGTCCTGCCACCTACCCCCCCCCCCCCCAATAAGGTCATCTGAGTAAAGTTAAGAGTGTTTCACAGGTCAGAGACCCAAATCTAAGTCTGCTCTCTGGCACCTCCTAGCTGTGTGATCTTTGGCACCAGAGTTCCCCTCTGCCTGCCTCAGTTTTCTTGTTTGTAAAAAGGGGATGATAATAATAGCTTCTACCTCCCACGACCTGTGCAGATCAAATGAGAACTTATTTGTAGGCTTGCCATCAATGCCCTCTATCACTTTATTATCAGTTATTATGTCATTTGCCACTGAGGTCATAGGAAGGGTATCACTGGGTGTGACCTGATTGTTTAATGTACTTTCCATGCCCTCCCAGACTTCGATCCCCCAGGGAGGGACTGTATCTAACCTAAACACAGGGCTCCATGCACATTTGGTGTGCAATAAATGTCTACTGCGTGAATAAATGAGCCCCTATTTTACAGAAGAGGAAAGGAAGTCGGAGGAGGGGTACTTTTGGTGAAGAGAGGCCAGTGGAGCTGAGAAGTGCAGGCAGCCGTGGTATTTGGTGTGGCATTGTTGTGCTGTGTGTCTCTGTATTGATATTGCTCTGACCGGCTCTGTACTCCCTCCTTCCTCCCCACCCCACCTTCATCCCTGCCCCACTTCCTGCCAGAGAAGTAGGGAAGGAAATATCAATTGTACATGTGAAATCACACAAAATATATTTCCTCATTAGCCATGTTGTAAAAAAAATAAAGAAAAGTAAAGTGAAAAAATTATTCCTTTTTAACATAAATTTATTTATTTAACTTTTTACATTCATTTTCACAAAATTTTGGGTTCCAAATTTTCTCTCCATTTATCTCCTCCCCCCACCTCAATACGCCGAGCATTCTAATTTCCCTATCACCAATCTGTCCTCTCTTCTATCCTCCTTCCCTTCTCTTGTCCCCATCTTCTCTTTTGTCCTGTAGGGCCAGATGACTTTCTATTCCCCATTAACTGTATTTCTTATTTCCTAGTAGCAACAACAATACTAAACAGTTGTTCCTAAAACTTTGAGTTCCAAATTCTCCCCATCCCTCCCTCTCCACCCGTTCCCTTTGGGAAGGCAGGCAATTCAATATAGGCCATATCTGTGTAGTTTTGCAAATGACTTCGATAATAGTCGTGTTGTGTAAGACTCCATCCTATCCTGCCCCCCATTGTTTCTATTCTGTCTTTTGATCCTGTCCCTCCCCAGGTGTTGACTTCAGATTGCTCCCTCCTCCCATTGCCCTCCCTTCCATCATCCCCCCCCACCCTGCTTATCTCCTTCTCCCCCACTTTCCTGTATTGTAAGATAGGTTTTCATACCCAAATGAGTGTGCATTTTATTCCTTCCTTTAGTCGAATGTGCTGAGGGTAAACTTCATGCTTTTTTCTCAACTCTCCTCTTTTTCCCTCCACTAAAAAGTCTCCTGCTTGCCTCTTGAATGAGAGATAATTTACCCCATTCCATTTCACCCTCTCTCCTCCCACTACATTTCTCTCTCACCATTTACCTTAATTTCTTTTAAGATATGGTCCCATCCTATTCAATTCACTCTGTGCTCTCTGTCTCTGTATTTGCATGCATGTGTGTATGTGTGTGTGCGTGCACATGTGTGTATATGTATGTGTGTGTGTATGTGTGTGTGTGGTCCCACCAACTACCCAGATACTGAAAAAGTTTTGAGTTACAAATATTGTCTTTCCATGTAGGAATGTAAACAGTTCACCTTTGGTAAGTCCCTTATGACTTCTCTTTGCTGTTTACTTTCTCATGCTTCTTCTCATTCTTGTGTTTGAAAGTCAAATTTTCTTTTCAGCTCTGGTGTTTTCATCAAGAATGCTTGAAAGTCCTCTGTTTCATTGAAAGACCATATTTTCCCCTGAAGTATTATACTCAGTTTTGCTGAGTAGGTGATTCTTGGCTTTAGTCCTAGTTCCTTTGACTTCTGGAATATCCTATTCCACGCCCTTTGATCCCTTAATGTAGAAACTGCTAGATCTTGTGTTATCCTGATTGTATTTCCACAATACTGGAATTGTTTCTTTCTAGCTGCTTGCAATATTTTCTCCTTGATCTGGGAATTCTGGAATTTGGCCACAATGTTCGTAGGAGTTTCTCTTTTTGGATCTCTTTCAGGAGGTGATCAATGGATTCCTAAATACTTATTTTGCCCTCTGGTTGTAGAATCTCAGGGCAGTTTTCCTTGATAATTTCATGGAAGATGATATCTAGGCTCTTTTTTTGATCATGGCTTTCAGGTAGTCCCATAATTTTTAAATTGTCTCTCCTGGATCTATTTTCCAGGTCAGTTGTTTTTCCCATGAGATATTTCACATTCTCTTCCATTTTTTCATTCTTTTGGTTTTGTTTTGTGATTTCTTGGTTTCTCATAAAGTCATTAGCCTCCATCTGTTCCATTCTAATTTTGAGAGAACTTCAGTGAGCTTTTGAACCTCTTTTTCCATTTGGCTCATTCTGCTTTTGAAAGCATTCTTCTCCTCATTGGCTTTTTGAACCTCTTTTGCCAATTGAGTGAGCCTATTTTTCAAGGTGTTATTTTCTTCAGCATTTTTTTGGGTCTCCTTTAGCAGGGTATTGACCCATTTTTCATGCTTTTCTTGCATCTCTCTCATTTCTCTTTCCAGTTTTTCCTCCACCTGTCTAACTTGATTTTCAAAATCCTTTTTGAGCTCTTCCATGGCCTGAGCCCATTGGATATCTATTTAGGATGTTTGGGATACAGAAGCCTTGACTTCTATGGCTTTCCCTGATGGTAAGCATTGTTCCTTCTCATCAGAAATGAAAGGAGGAAATATCTGTACCCCAAGAAAGTAGCCTTCTATCGTCTTATTTTTCTTCCCTTTTCTGGGTATTTTCCCAGCCAGTTACTTGACTTCTAAGATTCCTCTGCACCCCTGCCTAGATCTGCCCAGCTAGTGTTTGGGGTCTGAGATTCAAATGCTGCTTAGCAGCCTCAGGGCTTTCAGCAGCAGGTGGGGCTGCTGTTCAGGGTAAGATTAAATTCAGGTTCTCAGGTCGGGGCAGGGCTGCCTCCCAGGCTCAGTTCCCTCAGGGGGTTTATGCTGAGACCTTCAGTAATGGAGTGGAGTTCCTGCCTGCTTGGGGAGCCCGGGTCTGCTGCTGTCCCTGTCTCTGCTACTGCCTCCCGAGGGGTCCTGAGTTCCGCTGCTGCCTCCTGAGGGGTCCTGAGTTCCGCTGCTGCCTCCTGAGGGGTCCTGAGTTATGGAGACATCCCGCTCCCCTCTCAGCCAGCCCAGAAGTCTCTCTCACTGACCTGTAGTGCCTGTGGGTGGAGGGACCTTCTCAGCTGCCAGAGGTTCCATCCCTGAGGCCTGCTCAGATCTGCTCCTCTCCGGGCCGCACGAGCAGGACTGGGCTCTGCTGTCCAGTGAGTGATGGACCTCAGGGGTCAGTTTTTCAGGGCTCTCTGGAATGGAAATCTCCTCCACTCCATTGCTGCACGACTTGCACTGCTCCAGAATTTGTGGGGAGTTCTTTTTACAGAAAATTTATGGGCTTTGGGTTCAGAGCTAGCATATGTGAGTCTTTCTACTCCACCATCTTGGCTCCTCCCCCAAAAAATTATTCTTTAATCTGCACTCAGACTCCATCACTTCTCTCTCTGGAGGCAGCTAGCATTTTTCATCATAAGTACTTTGGAATTGTCTTGGATCATTGTATTGCTGAGAAAAGCTAAGTCATTCTCAGTTGTTCATCTTACAATGCTACTGTTACTGTGTATAATATCCTTCTGGTTCTGCTCACTTCACTTTGCATCAGTTCATGTAAGTCTTTCTAGAGGTTTTTCTGAAATCATCCTGCTTGTCATTTCTTACAGCACAATTATATTCTATCACAATCATATACTACAACTTCTTCAGCCATTCTCCGATTGATGGACATCTCTTCAATTTCTAATTTTTTGCCTCCACAAAAAAGTTGCTATAAATTTTTTTGTACATAGAAGCCTTTTTCCTTTTTCTTTGTTTTCTTTGGGATACAGACCTTGTGGTATTGCTGGGTCAAAGAGTATGCACAGTTTTATAGCATTTGGGACTTCATTCCAAATTGCTCTCCAGAATGGTTGGCCAGTTCACAACTCCACCAACAGTTCGTTAGTGTCCCAATTTTCACGTCCCCTCCAAAATTTGTCGTTTTCCTTTTTTGCCATATTAGCCAGTCTGATAGATGTGAGGTAGTACTTCAGAATAATTTTAATTTGCATTTCTCTAATCGGTAATGATTTAGAGCATTTTTCCATATGGCTATAGATAACTTTGGTTTCTTCTTCCGAAAATTGGTTGCGACTACTTTTTCATATTCTTTGAATACTTATCAATTGGGGAATGACTCATATTCTTATACATTTGCTGTAGTTCTGTATATATTTGAGAAATGAGGCCTTTATCAGAGATGTTTGCTGTAAAAATTCCCAGCTTTCTACTTTCCTTCTGATCTTGGCTACATTGCTTGTTTTTAATTTAATTAAAATTATCCATTTTAATTCCCATGATCCTATCTCTTGTTTAGTTAAAAATTTTTCTCTTATCTGACAAGTAAAATTTCCCATGCTCCTATAATTTGCTTATGATATCACCCTTCATGTCTAAATTACATACCTATTTTGACCACATCTTGGTATGTGGTGTGAGATGTTGTTCTATACTCGTTTCTTCCAAACTGCTTTCCAGTTTTCTCAGCAGTTTTTATCACATGTTGAGAGCTTGTTCCAAAAGCATGGATCTTTTGATTTATCAAACACTAGATTGCTATGGTCATATATTGCTTTATGTTGTGTACCTTATCTATTCCACTGATCAGCCTTTCTGTTTCTTAGCCAGTACCAATTTATTTTTGATGATAGCCACTCTGTAAAAAAGTTTGATATCTGGTACTACTAGACCAGCTTCCTTCATTTTTTTTTCATTAATTCCCTTGATATTCTTGACCTTTTGTTCTTCTAGGTCAATTTTGTTATTTTTTCCCAGCTCTATAAAATATTTTTTAGTATTTTGATTGCTGTAGCACTGAATGAGTAAATTAATTTTGGTAATATTGTCATTTCTATTATATTGGCTTGGCCTAACTATGAGCAATGAACATTTCTCTTTATTTTTATGAGAAATGTTTTGTAATTGTGTTCATATAGTTCCTAGATTTGTCTTGGCAGGTAGACTCTCAAGTATTTTGAATTGTCTGCAGTTATTTTAAATGGAACTTCTCTATCTCTTCGTGCTGGACTTTGTTTCTGATTTTTTTGCATTTGTTTATGAGTTTTTTATGTCCTAATATATTTTCAATTTTTGTGATGGTACAATGTACAGATGAGAAAAAGATAAGCTCCTTTCTATTGCCATCAGTTTTCACCAGAGGTCTATCATATCTAACTTTTCTAAAATTCTACTTTTCTCTTTAACTTCTTTCTTATTTGTTTTATGGTTACAGTTATCTAGTTCTGAAAGGGGAAAGTTGAAGTCCCCCACTAATATAGGTTTACCATTTCCTCCTTTAACTTTTCCTTTAAGAGTTTGGATGCTATGCCATTTGGTGCACCTATGTTTAGTATTGATATTACTTCATTGTCTATGTTATCTTTTCAGAAAACATACTTTCCTTGTTTATATCTTTAAATTAGGTCTATTTGTGTTTTTGCTTTGATACTCTCCATTCAAATATGTTTCTTTTAAACAACATATTGTTGGATTCTGCTGTCTAATCCATCCTTTTATCTGCTTCTGTTTTATGGGTGAATTCAACCCATTCACATTCACAGTTCTGATTAATAATTGTGTATTTCCCTCCATCCAGTTTTTTTCCTGTTTATCTTTTTATTTCTCTTTTTACCCTGTCCCTCCTCAAAAGTCTGTCTTGCTTTTGACCACTGCCTCCTTTAATCTTCCCTCCCTTCTATCAACCCCCTTCTTCTCTTATCCTGTTCCCCTCTTACTTCCCTGTTGGGTAAGATAGATTCCTACACCCAATTGAGTATGTATGTTATTTTCTCTTTGAATAACCTCTGATGAGCCCTCCACTATAAAAGCTCCTCCTTCTATATCTTTTTTATGTGAGAAAATTACCCCCTTTACCTCTCCCTTCCCTTTATCTCTCAGGGAATCTTTTTTTAACCCCTTAATTTTTTTTTAGATTATCTCATCATAGTCAGCTCACACCCATGTCCTTTGTCTGTATATATACCTTCTGACTGCCCTTGTAATCATAAAGTTCCTAGGAGTTCTCATATAGGAATATAAACAGTTTAACCATATTAAGTCCCTTGTGATTTCTCTTTCATATTTACCTTTTTATGCTTCTCTAGAGTCTTATGTTTGAAGGTCAAATTTTCTTTTCTACTTTGTTCTTTTCATCATAGTTCTCTGTTTTATTAAATATCCACTTTTTGCCCTCCAGGATTATACTTAGTTTTGCTGCGTAATTTGTTGTAGGTCGTAATCCTAGCTCCTTTGCATTCTGGAACGTCATATTCCAAGCCCTGAAATATGGATCTAAATATTCCTGGGCACTTGCATATTGAAATCTCTTTTAGAAAGTGGATTTTTCAATTTCTATTTTACCCTCAGGGCAGCTTTCCTTGGTAAAAAAAAAAAAAGGCTCTTTTTTTTTTATCATGGCTTTCAGGTGGTCTAATAATTGTTAAATAATCTCTCCTTGACCTTTTTTTCCAGATCATTCCCCTCCCCCCAACAATATCTCACATTTTCTTCTTTTTTCTCTTCTTTTGACTTTTTTTTATTGTTTCTTGATGTTTCGTGGAGCCAATTAACTTCTACTTCCTCAATTTTAATTCCAATTCCATGAGCTTCATACATATTTTTCCTTTGGCCAAGTCTGTTTAGTAAGTGAATTTTTTGTGCCTCTTTTAGTAATTTTCTTGCATCACTCATTTATTTTCCCAATTATTCCTCAACTTTTTTTCTTTAATTTTAAAAATCCTCTTAAACTTTTTCAGGAACTCTTGTTGGACATGTGTCCAGTTCACATTTATCTTTGAGGTTTTGTAGTTCTTTTGACAGCAATATCTTCTGAGTTTATGTCTTGATCTTTCCTGTCACTTAGAAAAGCTTTTCATGACCACCTTCTTTTTGGCTGTATGCCCGTTTTTTTCAGCCTATTTCTTGACTCTTAACTTTATGCTAAAGTTGGGCTCTGCTGGGATGGAGGGCTTCAGGTTTCTGATGTTGTCAGAGCTAGTTCTCAAGGCCCCTGTCCGAGTGATGCAAGGTAAGGAGAGTTGTGGCCTCTGCTCTCCTAGTCGCCTTGGGTCTTTACCTCCCCTGCAGCCACAAGTGCTAGTGCTCCTCTTGACCCTGAAACACAACATAGGCCACAAAACAGGGTCCTGCACCTCATGCCAGCAAAGCATCCCCTGGAATCTCTTTCTGACCAGTTGTCTGACCCGTTTACCGTCTCTGGGCAAGGAGCTCCCGATTCTGCCGCTTCTGCTGTCACAACCACCTCAAAGGCCTGCTGCAGAGACCTGGAAAAGTGAAGTGATTTGCCCAAGGTCACTCTTAGCCTGGACCCCTTTATTCCAGAGTTGCTGGCCTTGACAGTGCTATTTCCATCTTGGCCAAAGCTGAGTCTTTGTAGAGGACCCACGATGGTCATGAGATGGATTCCCCACTGTGGGGGGGCCTGGCACCAGGTGTCTGCCTGCCCTCTTTTGTCCTCCTCAGCCTGGAGTGGATGAGAAAGAGGAGGGGGTGCTTTACCCTGAAAGATGAGGCAAAGCCAAGCCTTTCCAGCTGCCCTCCAACCAGGAATGAGCTGGTATCTCTTTCAGACACGTTCTTTTCTCCTCATCCCCCAAAAGCTCCCTGACTCCATCCCTATCACCTTGTCATTCAGCTGGATCCTGGAGGCAGCCCCCCTAGGTACCTGCTCGAGATCCCATGTAGGCAGCAGGATCAGGAGAACCTTGGCAGGCAGGGGCAGCCCAAGCGTGCATCCTGCTGGGATTCTGCTTCTCTGGGCAGTTGCTTACCTGACTCCTAGCCAGGGCAGCACACCAAAGAAACTTGTCCTTGACTCCAGCTGAGCAGGAAGTGCCCAGCTCCCCCTGGGTGTAGGTGGGGCTGTTCACTGGGGGTGCAGGTGTCCCACCTTCCTTGCTTGCCTCTGATGAAATGTTTTACTTGTGTTTTTATATTAGTGGGGCAGTTATAAAGCGCTTTCAGAGTCAACAAAGTTTCCTTTTGGCCCCTGGACATCATAGGGAGCCACAGAGTATTGGGAGGGTGGGGTGACATGGCCTTTCAAAGCCCCCTCAGATGTTGAGTCTTCCAGGGGCAGCAGCGGATCTTCTAGGCTTTGGCTCAGCCTGGAGGGGGCCTGAGTCTGAATCTTCTTGTCAACCTGAAAGTTTGATTAAAAGAGAAACCAGCTAGCTGGTATATAAATTCATTTTGTTTACTTCCTTAAAGCTAGCTAATACATGTCTATATGGAGCCAGAACTTTAATTCTACCTGAGTGATAAAAAGAAGTCTTTAGGGTTTAGAGCAATCCCAGCTCAGATTCACGATCTCCCTGTGTGTTTAACCAGATCGTGAGAAAGGGATTTTCCTATCTGAATAGGTTGTAAATACAGTAAGACAGAGAGCTGACAAAGTGTCAATTGAATTTCAACCCCAGCTCACTGTGTTTTCTTTACCATTAACATTACGTAGCATAGTGTATGTTCATAAAATAGCAGATAAGAAAAGGTCCATTATTCAGGATAGTGTCTTGGCTTAAATGGTCACAAGTAGAGGAATGCTCATGATCAGCTCCATCTGGCCTTGTAGTGATGAGATAGGAAGGGGCCTTCCCCGGGTTTACTCAGACAACAAGAAGGCCATGTCTGTTAATCCAGTCTTCTGGTTGATTAGTGCAGGCTTCGGCCCTTACTGGAGTTCAAATGATGTGAAATGATTATCATTCACTAGCCCAGGACAGGGAGGCAGCATGCTCTGAGGTCCCAGGATGTGGGTTCAAGGCCTGCCTCTGATGCTTACTGCCCTGTGGCTTGGACAAGTCATTGAAATTCCTGGGTTGGACTCAGGGTCTGAGGGGTCTCCCAGCTCCAGCACCCTGTGATCCTCTAGAAAGATTGCCTTCCACTGAATGTACATGCTTGAAGGGACCTTAGAGACCACCGAGTCTGACCTCATGTTGTTGGGATGGAAACTGAGGCCCAGAGAGGGGTCTGAGCTAGGCACTCTGATTCCAGTGCCAAATAGGGGCCAGCTGTCCCTCTTGGAGTTGGGGGGAAGCATGTGCCCAAGACAGTTTTTTGGGGGTGGGCCTTTACCTTGGGGAGGCAGACAGGAGAGGTCATATGAGATTTAGGAGCTTGATTTCTTTGGGGAGCCAAGGAGGTGAAAAGGGAGAACATTTAACAGCCTGGGCAAAGTGGAGGACAGTGATGCTTCAGAGCTGGATTGAGTGGGGCTGTGAATGCCAAGCGGAGGAGCTAACAGTCTGGTCCCAGAAGCTTGGGGCCCTCAGAGCTTGCAGAGCAGGGTGGAGACACGGACAGTTCTCACTCTGGCAGTTGTTAGCTCCTGACCAGGAGGGTGTCTGATCTGGGGTGCTGGCAGGGCTTACAGGATTCCTCTTCTGACTGAGTCAGTCTGGGGTCTCCTGAACATAATGCTTTCCTAAACTTGTACCCGGCACTGTGCTGAGTACAGTCATTATCTCATTGATTCTCACAACACTGGGTGATAGGTCCTTTTGTTTTCCCCATTAGACAGAAGGGGAAACTGAGGCAAACACAGATTTGTGTGTGTGTGTGTGTGTGTGTGTGTGTGACTTGGCCAGGATCACACAGCTAATAAATGTCTGAGACCCTATTTGAACTCAGGCCTTCCTGACTTCAGGTTCAGCACTCTGTCTACCGTACCACCTAGCTGTCCCTATTTATATAAAATGAAGCGGGGTAGATTCTAGGGTCCTTATGTGATCTAAATCCGAGGATCCCATGAGCCTCTCTGGGCCTTAGGTTCCCCATGTGTAAAACTAGGACTTTGCTGTCCCCCATGGTCCTGGCCTGCTCTAAGCTTTATGAATTTCTCTGGGCCTCAATTTCCCCATAGGAAAGGAGAAACTAGGCTCAATGACATCTAAGTCCCTGAGCACTCCTGGAATTCTTTCTGGGCACCACTTAGTCATAGTCATAAAATAGGAGGTTTGGTTTGGGGGATCTCTGAAGCCCTCCACCTGCTCCAAAGCCTTTGATTCCACAATCTCAGTTCCCAAGGTGCAGAGTGAGAGGTGAGCACAAGGGCCTGTCCCTGCCTGCCCTTAGTCCCCTGCCCCCAGGGTGCACTTCAGGGTTCTTTGCACTGGTCCTGGTCACCATCCATCATATATGAGTGGAAACAGAGGGCCTGCTCACTGAACCGATGCGCCAGCTTTGATGAGGCATGACTGAGATCTGTGCTGTCAGCTTGGTGGGGTGAGTGGGGTAGGGAAAGACTGTGGTCAGAGGATGAGCTAAACACTGCAGGAAGGCCTGCTTGGGGGTGGCTCACCGGAGTCCTGTGAGCAGGTCAGGGTGGAGCTTGGGGAAGAGGGGCCCAGGGCCAGGGCAGCCCCAAAGCCCTCCCTCAGACAAGAGGTGCAGCCATTGAGCCAACCATGGGATCTTGGGGACGTTCCTGAGATGGTCAGAGCCCAGGACTCAAACTGAGAGGGCTGGACCTTACTTAAGAGGTTTTCAGAAGGGGAAATTGGGGCCTACTCAGGGAAGCCAACGTTGGCATTTAATAAATGTTTGGTGATCATGGCAATGACTAGAGAATGAGGGAAAGCCATAGCCAGTGCTGAACATCTTCTCTGCCTCGTTCAGAGGAGCTGGTTGAGGGTGGGGGCTAGGAGTGGGCCAGGCTGGCAGGAAGCTGCTGCCATCTTCACCTCCACTCGCCTGCTGCTGTGGTTTTAGAGCGGAAGCCTCTTTCCCTGTTTCCTGGCCAGGCTTTCCTCCCAGGGGCCCATCTGGTGCCTCCCCACGGCAGACCACGTTCCTGGCTGCAGAATGTTGGCGGCCCTGCCGTGGAATGCCAGGACAGGCAAGCTTGACAGCCGGCAGCGACTTCCCCAGGGTCTCTGTTCTCACCCACTCAGCATCTGGACTCTGACTTTCTGGGATCGAGTTAGAGAGGCTGCTATCCCCATGAGAGCAGGAGAGGGCTGGGCCTTCCTTAAGGGCCTCAGAATGTTTCCCATCTCCTCCCACAATGCCCTGCCCCATCATCTGGGGTCCCACCATGAGTGCAGGCGATTCCTCCAGAATGCCCCAGGGATGGTAGCTCCATTGGTAAAGCCACCCACTGAAGTGGCAGCAAGTTAAGGAGAAGCTTGGCCCATGTCTCCTGACCCATCACATCACGATGTGTCATGGAAAAACCCCAGGGGAAGAGTCAGAGATTGCAAACTGGGAAGGACCCGACAGTTATGGAGTCCATCCCCCCATTCCCTTTACAAATGAGGAAACTGAGGCCCCGTGAGGTGAGATCACAGGGCTCCTACGGGGCAGAAGAGCTTGGATCCAGAGCCTTCATGTCTCTCTGAATCTCAGTTTCCTTATCTATAAAATGGGAGTCATAAGAAGTCTCCACTTCCATCAGAAAGCACCATGGGGAGTATAGATTCTCGCAGATCACCTTGCTGAATTGGGGGATCTGGAAGACTTTGGGCAAATCACTGCTCTCTGGACTTCAGTTTGCTCACCTGTAAAGTGGACTGGGGAGGGCTTTGATGGCCTCTGAGGTCCCTTCCTGTTGGAGATCTAGAACCCTGGGCCCCCAGGGTCCTCAAGCCCTAGAAGACCGTGCTTGCCTGTATTTTGGGAGCCACGCTGGTGGTCTGCTATCAAACCAGCCAGAAAAGGGGCTGGGCCCATGTCCTGATGGGTCCCACAGCCAATCTGAGCCCAGAGCCCTTTCCTGATACTCTCTGGTGTCCGTGGTTGTCCTGCTGTGGTCAAGGAGGCTCGTGGTGGACCGAGCAGTCCAAGAGATGGCTGAGGGGATAGAAGAGCCTTGAGGGGCCTCAGTGGAGGGCTGTTGGGCCAGTCCTCTATTTTACAGAGGGAAACTGAGCCTTAGAGAGTGCAACTGACCTGCCCTGGGCTCTCACAAGTAGGAGGTGTCTGGAGGGGTATTATTAACATGGGCCTCCTGACTCCAAGGCCAGTGTCTGACCACCACCAGCTTCCTGCCTTGGGAATCTCCTAGGAGAAAGTGATTGGAGAGCAGAAAAACTGGGCGCTGGCTAATCCTGGCATGAGGAGGAAGAGAAAAGAGGAAGAGAAGGGGGAGGGGGCATGCCCTGCTGTCACTCGGGAGGGAGGCAGAGTCAAAGCATAGATAGAGCTTTGGGTGGCCCAGTCACCCCAGTCACCCCAGTCAAGGATTCTTGAGAGGTGGCTTGCGACTATGTGGGCCAGTGGGGGGAGGGGTAGAAGGGGGGGCACTTCATTTAGCCCCTCTCGCCCTCCCTCCTCCTTTGCTCTCCCCCTCCCTCTTCTATTTTCTCTCTCTGCCTCCCACTCTTTCTCCCACTCTATCTCTATCCCCCTCTTCCTCTCTGTCCCCCCTCTTCCTCTCTGTCCTCTCCCTTTTCCTCTGTTTTTGTCTTTGTCTCCCCCTCTCTTCCTTCCTCTCCTTCTCTCCCTCTTTCTCTGTCTCCATCTTTTTCTCTCTCCTTTCTTCTCTCTCTCTGTCTCTCTGTTACTGTCTCTGTCTCTGTCGCACACACACACACACACACACACACACACACACACACACACACACACACACACACACACGTCTTTCTTGTCCTGCACCCCATCTCAGTTAGGCACCAGGCTCTGGACCAGGCTGTAGGTATGGTAGATGAGATTGATTTCAGGGGGGAAAACAACAGGTAAAGCAATGCCAGTGTTTTGGGAGGCTGCCCCACCCGAGCCCTGAGGGGCGTACCCACACTGGGCAGGCAGGGCAGAGCCCAGCGTCCACATCATCTGAGAATCAGCTGGAGGAAGAGAAGGCTTGAGGTTGTGCCAGGTGTTGGCTGTGCCACCCCTGGCAGCCTCACAGGGCAGAACCACGGGCATACTGAGGCTGGATGCCAGGATGCCCAGCCTGACATGAGAAGGCTGCCTGAGGTGGCGGGGCTGGGCAGAGCCTTTCCCACCCCACTCAGGTGAGGGGGCTGACAGGAAAGAGGGCAGATAGTAAAATGATTTTTAAAATTCAGTGAAATAAAAGAAAAGCTGATGAAGAAACAAAGAGGACCTGGTGGTCTTCTTTTTAAAACTTCACTCAATGTGTGCCTATCCCTGGCTGGTCCTGGGAATATGAAGATAAAAGGTAGACTCTCCCTGCCCCCGCCCCCAGATGACATGGTCTGACAAATAGCAGACCTAGAATAAATAAAATGTCATTTCAGGATGCTCTGGCCACTCTGGACAAAGTATATACAGGGTGATTGATTGGGGTGGGGCACCAGTAACTGGGACATGGGTTCTTGAAGGAGATGTTCTTAGAATTGAGACTCAAAGGAAGGAGAGGTGAGCAGGGATGAATTTCTAGGCAGGAGGCACAGCCTGTGCAAAGGCATGGAGGGCATATGGGCAGGAGGAATTTTTGGCTCAGACTCAGAGCAGTCATGTGTAATCAGCCTGGAATGGTAGCTGGAGTCAGTTTGAGATGTCTACTTAAACAGTTTAGGAACGTTTACAGACTTCCAGGCCTGGAGGGTAACGGTCAGACATGACAGTGACCAGCTGTGCTTCTTTATTCCATCTGGGTTGTGGCCAGGCAGGCCTCAGGGACTCTCTGGGAGCCTCCAATTTCCCCATCTGTAAATTGGGCACAATGCTACGGTGCCCCTCCCAAGGATGGGAAGAGAGACCACACAGCACACCAGAAATAGTCAGAGGGTAGGGGCGGGGCTGCAGGATGTGACCAAGGTCCTCATCTCATCCTCCAGAAGCCCCTCCCTGCACCACCTTCAGCTGTTTTCCAAATGCTTGCCAGTCAGTTTATAGAGACTTCAGTGAGCACTGATTAAGTGCCACTGGCATGCCCAGTGGACCCTGTGCAGGCACTGCTGGGAGGGAGCCGAGCTGGGGAGCTGGAGTGCCCCTGAAGGCCGCCTGGTGGCCAGGCCTTGCCGCCCCAAGCAGCCTATTCAGGCTCTCCTCTCCTTTATCTCTTGTCTGGGGAAGGGTCAGGCAGGCCAGCTGTGAGGTGGGGGATCAGTGTGAGGGGCCAGGCCAGGGAAGGCCTGGGAGGATCACAAGGCAGCTTTCTTGTCTGTGTGTCACAGAGCTCAAGAACTCAGCCTCGGAGTCAGAGAGGGCAGCCCAGTGAGCTCAAGTGGTTTAGTTTGAAAGGGCAGGAAGTTGTAGGTGCACAATGGGGACCCTGGTCTCCTTCCTCCCAGCTCAGCCTCCTCTTCCTCCTTCCCCCCCCCCCGTCTTTTTGGAGGCAATTGAAGTGAAGTGACTTGTGCAGGGTCACGCATCTAAAGAGTGTCTGAGGCTGGCATTCTATCTGCGTATCAGCTGAGTCCCTCATCCAACATCCTACGCAGTTGGTCACATAACCTCTGCTTGAATATATCTGGGGATGGGGAGCTCACTACTTGCCACATCAGCCCATTCCCACCCTGACATTGTTAGGAAGGCTTTCCTGACACCCAGCCTTGACAAGCCTCCCTCCTGCTTCTCCCCTCTGCTCTGAATTCTGCCTATCAGCATCAACTGGAGCAAAGCGAATCCCTCTCCCCTAAGACAATTCCTCTGCAGATACTTGAAGACACCTTCTGTGTGCCGGTCCCTGTGCTAGGGCCTGGAGAAGATAAATGGTCCAGTCTCCTCATCCCCCACACCCCCTTCCCTAGGTCTTCCCACCTCCATACTGAAGCCCTAGCCTCTCCCAGTGGGTGCCCCTCCAAAGCCCTATGAGGTAGGAGGCTGCTGAGCAGGGCTAGTGTTTCTGCCTCATTGCCTATTCCATTACACCATCCATCCTTCCTAGCCCACAGCACTGCCCACAGACAGCAATCTGTGTCTGTGACGCCAACTTTCCCTGGGAGGTGCCTGGTCACCGGAGCAGCAGGAGGAGGAAGGGAGGAAGTCCCCAGACTGCAGAGGAACAGCTGGCAGGGCAGGGCCCCACCACCCCTGTGGGTGGCTCCTGCAGCCTCCGCCAAGGGGCAGAGGGTAGAGGATGTGACCAATGGCTTCCTCCCAGGACCCTGGGAGGTCCAGCATTGGAAATGTTTCCATGAGGCTTAAGGTGTTTGTAGTGAGGAAAGTGAGGCAGGGGGGAGTGCCAAGGGACAGACCCACAGCCACCTAATTAGAGAGGCGAGAGGTGGGGCTGAAGCCTAGCTCCTTCTAAAACAAAGGAGAGGTTAGCCCAAGAGGTGGCCAGAGGGTCGTCTTTGGCACGGCACTGGGTGGCATTCAGAGGTGGTCAGGGCAGATGTTAATTAGCCCACCTCTTTGGCAGGTGAGGAAAAGACCGCCCCCCCCCCCCACATATAACACCCCCACCCAGGTCTTCAGGCTTCAGATCTGGTGTCTTTCCCTGCCAGCTATGGCTAATCCTTTCTGACCAGTCAGTGGCACAAGGTGTCACAGGCATGGACAAGGAAGGGCTTGGGATAGGTGAGTATAAAGCTGCTTCTGGGCAGCAAGGAGGGGCCTTGGTGGCCATCTGGGCCATCTCCCCAGTTCTCCAAGAAGGGGGCACACACTTCCTTCTGAAACGGGACATGCCTCTCGGATGGGACATTTGCCTCCCTGCTGCTTTTCTTTCTGACCTCCAGGCTAAGCAGATCAGAGCTCACCCCATTATCTCACGATGGCCCCTAGAATACCAGACAATGATAGTCTGTTCCTCCCCTAGTTCCCTGGATAACCCTGTCTCCAATCTTCTCTACATCTCGGGCCACATTTTTTGGACATGAGTGTCCTCCCAACATGTGACTTCTGGAAGTGAGCTCCATGTGGTCTGAAAAGTGCAGAGGACAGAGGCACAGGCCTCTCCCTAGACCTGGACATGGTGCCCAGTGGAAAGAGCACTGGCTCAGATCCTGCCCTTGAGGCTCATTGCCTACGTGACCTCCAATTCCCTGGGCCTCAGTTTCCTTGATTATAAAATAAGGTGATTGGACTGGATGGCCCCTTCCAAATATAAGTATATTGTCTCTCTCCTAATGCAAGCTAGATCTCATGAAGGATTTTTGACTCTGGTATTACCCCGAGTCTTGTCCCCACTATGACCCCCAGATCATTTTTCATGTATGCTCTGGTCTAGCCTTGCCACCCACTCTATATTCAGGCAGTTGGTTTGGGTTTTGGGGCCTGATCTTGCCGTTGGCTGGCACAGAAGCTTTGGCCTGCTCTTTCCAGCCTGGGCTGGTTTTCCCCTCCTTGGGCACCCTGGAGCCCCCTACTCTTGAAAGCTGCCATCTTAGTTTAGAACTTAGTGTGGCCGCCTCATCAGGCTGGCCCTGCTGCAGCTCAGAACTCCTGGGTTCAAGCAATCTAGTACTCAGAGAAGTGCCTTGACATATAGGTGCTTAATAAGCATTGATTGATTGTGGCACCAGCCTCAGCTCTCCAGGAGCTGGGACCATTGGCCTGTAACTGGTTGTTTGGTCTGTCAGCATTTTTAACCACGTGGTAGTTTTCACATTTACACAGGAGATGAAGAGATTCTTATTGAGAGATGCTGCTCTTGGGCTGGGATGGTGGTAGTAACCTCTGTCTTTCCCATTCCTTCCTTCCCAGGGATTCTGACCATCATGTTAAGGTGAAGCATCGAAGTTCTGTGCTGAACATGCTCAAAAGGTTTGACAGAATCAGGTTCAGAGGTCACAAGAGAGACGAGTTCCTCGATTTAGCCGAGTCACCCAACGCGTCCGATACGGAGTGTGGCGATGAGATCCCTGTGAAGATCCCTCGGACGTCAACCCGAGACGGCGAGGAGCTACGGGACCCTGTGAGTTGTCTGAGAGGATTTCTTGTAAACTCGATAGGGAGGGAGTAGTGTTGCTGCAGACAAAGCTTGCTTGTTAAAGCCAGCACAGCTTTCCAGGTCCTCTCTCAGTGTCTCTGGGACAGTCCACTTTGCTCAAACTCATTCACTTCTCCATCTAGACAGTCAGAGCTGGTTATTCTTCTGATTTCCTTTGCATTATCTCAGAAAGCTCCCTCCAGATTTCCTGGTGTTCCTCACACGTGGTGGTCTGGAGTCCAACCCATTTATACTTTCCCCAGTTGAAGGCCATGGAGGATGCTCCCAATTCTTCCTGACTGCAATAGTGCTGCTCTGAACATCTTTGACAGGGAATTCTCTTGTGTTTAGAACACTGCTTTCAGGCATTTTGCTCACAGTGGAACAAAGGGTGCGGTCCTTTTGGTGACTTTGACTGTGTCCTGCCAGATTGCTCCGCAGAGAGATGCTTGAAGGGAGCAGTTCCGCCAGCAGGGAGTCAATGTGCCTTGGGGTCCCTTCATCCCCACCAGCGGAGGACTTGGGTGCTTTTTGATATTTTTTGCCAGTTTGATGAGTATGAGGTGTTTATCAGAACTGCTTCTCATGTGTTACCACTCATGTAGTGACAGCTAATCTTTCGTTTTTCCTTTTTTTAGTGAGTTCTTTTAACTCGGCTCGTGCTTGTGAATGTTGTCAAACTGTGGTTCTTACCCTTTCATGTGCCAAGGCCTCCTGGGCAATTTGGGAAAGCCTGTGAACTTCTCAGAATTATGGTTTTAAATGCATAAATCAGAATACATAAAATTACAAAAGAAATCAACTATATAAAATATCTTTTTCAAAATATTTGTGTAAAAGTTCATGGACTGCCAGTCAAGATATGCTTTGGAGGAGTGCTAGGACAATTCAGATCACCTTTCAAAGTGCTTTCCAGAGATAGAGACCCTGCTTAGCTGATAGGAAAACTGAGGCCCAGAGAAGCTAAGACTCACCTGGGGTAACAACGTCATTTTCAGATCTGGGAGTGCAATCAGAGCCTGATTCCGGAATGAACCTCATCACCAAAGGAGTCAGACCTAGACAACAGATGAACAAATCACAATAGCTCATGTCTCTAGAGAACTCCCATATCTACAAAGCTCTTTTCTGAGCCGGAACCCTAAATGGGCACTGAGGAGGCACAGGGAATTTTGCCGTCAGGGAGCGCTGGTCCCCTATCCACTCTGCAGTGTGAGGGGAGGAAGGATTTCTTCCTCAGGAGTCTCACTCTGTCTGCACATAATGGGCCAAACATGACGGGAAGGCAGGCCCAGCTCTGGGGCTCACATGCTCTATGTCTTGCATTGGCCAGCGGCTGGCAGGCTCTGCCTTATCCAGTGAGGAACTGGGCTGGGCCCTTGCTAAGTAATTAAGGCCCCTTACCTATAATCTCATGCTTGGGGACTGGGCTCTGCCAGATCTAGCACCGTGGACACCATTTGATACAACAAATGGCCCTCTTCCATGTGCTTTGTTTCCTAAAGTTCAGGAGGCAGATAGATAGAAAAACAAGGCCCCAGGCCACCTCTCCAACCTGACTTCTACCAAAGTGTCCAAGGGAGAGGCTAGGTCCACCCACAACTGGAAACCTTCCTTCGTAGGCAGTAAATCAGTTTAAGCAAAACAAATCAATATATTAGCTATGTCTGATGTGTATGCCTTGTTGTGCAATACAGTGTTACCAAGAGAAGCAGGGTGTGTCTACCCTCTGTTTACCCAGGGCATACTGGTGTAGATAACCTGGGATCCTGAAGCCTGAGGCTCCCCAGTCCCATGCCACAGACATTATTGGGGTTCTCCATCACCAGCTGAGTGGGCTGACCCCTGAGGGAGCTCTCTCATCGTCCTGTCCCCCATCTTCTCTCCCAGCTCTGCTCAGAGAAGGCCCGAGGCCTGGCCTGGATTCCCAGCCAGTCCATAAGCTGTGCTCTGTGTCATGGTCAGAGGCCAGGAAGCCTCATCCGCCCCACCCAGGCACTTGCTCATCAGTCCTCCGAGACAGGTGTGTTCCAAGCAGGCTCTACATGGCAGGCATTGGTAATTTTCTGGGAGCATTTTTTAGGTAATATTAATCTTTTATAATAGGACAGTGTCTGCACTTTTGCTTCTGGTTGTAATTAATAATTTACTTGGGATTTTTAGTAAAAGGTAGACATCATCTCAATTTGTTGGCTTTTGTCCACCAATCCCATTAATCTGGGGAGGGAGAGAGCTGGGGCGGTGGGGGGGCAGGGAGGTGGAGAGCAGCACTGCTTCTGGCCCCTGGGGCGGCCCACAGACCCAGGGATTCTGGGATGGTGTATGTGTGCAGACTAGGGTCTTGAAGGAGAGGGGAAATCTGTGAGGCAGAAGGGAGGAGGGAGTGCATTCTAGGCATAAGGGCATGACCAGGGCAAAAGCATGGAGAAGGGAGAGGAACAGAGAGAAGTCCAGTTTGACTGGATCAAAGAATGCCCAAGTGAGTCTTGAAAGCTAGACTGAGCTGTCTCCCTTCTGGGGCCCAGACACATCAGGGCTCCAGCTGCGGGGAGCCAAGGTCCAAGAGGAGAAGGTCCAGGCCAAGGCAGGGAATGTCCTTATGAGAGCAGAGATGGTGACTCTGAGCCCAGGCCTGGGGGCCGTCTCCACCTGGTCCATGTGCTTTCTTTGTGGTGCCCTCCATATGTGGGATTGTTTTTTCTTGGTGATGCCGCCTCTGCTCCCATGTGTGGCCGTCTCTCAAAGTTCTCTCCTCCTCTCTCTCTCCCCCAAAGTCTCTCTGTGGTTCCCATTTCCACTTCTCTGATTCCCAAGTTGATCTATGTCTCAGCTCCTGTCCTGCCTGCTAGACATCGCCATCTGCCAAACCACAAAGTCCACAAAGCCAAGACTGAACTCATCGCCTTCCCCAACAAACCTAGCCTACTTCCCGGTTTCCCTGGTACCACCAGCCTTCCAGCCTTCTGACCTTGAAAACTCCCCTCCAGTGGTGTGGATGTGTCCAGTGATATTTAGTCACCTCAGCCAGTGGCATCCTCCAGTGTCTTTCCTGCACAAAAGTGGCCACCCCCCTGCTGCAGGCCCTCATCCCAGTTTCTTGGGTTATTGTAGTGGCTTCCAAATCTCCATCTTCCCCAGCCCCCCACCCCCACCCCCACATACTAACACCTTCAGTCTCTCTCCCCTCCAGTTTGCCTTTCCCTCACTTGCCAAAATGAGCTTTCTAATGCACAGGTCCAACCAGGATAGAGCATCAGAAGGAATATTGGGCTGAAAAGGCAGGATACTAGGTTCTAAACTCTGCCTCAAGTCCTGAGATGATCATGGACAAGGCCCTTAGTGACTCAAAGTATCCATTTCCTCATCTGTAACATGAAATAATACTCTGACAGAGTTGGCAAGGAAGGTATATTGTAAACATGCGCCCGGCACACAGGAGGTACCTAACAAGTACCCATCCCCTTCGGTCCCCTGCCTGACCTGCCATGTGGCGCTTCTTCCCCAACCAACTCCAAACTGCATGACATAGGGGCTCCCCTACTGTGCCTTCCCCAGGTAATACATGTGGGTGTGGATGTGTAAGCACAGAGCATGTCCCAAGGACCAGACCTGTAATTTGTTGCTGTGAGGAGCTGCAGGTGTGCAGACCTCCCTCCCTGGGCCTCCAGGCACAAACCTACTAAGTTATTTCAAGAGGGAGGGAGTGTTGACCCTTTGGGGGACTCAGGAAGGCAGCCCCTGAACTGGGCGCCAACAGAGGGCATCCCAGGCTGCTAGGCCATGGACTTTGCTCGGTCCCTTTGCTTTGTTTGCATTTTGGTAGCTGTGGTGACGTCATGTCCGTGTGACTGACCTGGTGAAGTCTCCTCCTCCTGCTATTGCTCCTGGTTCTGCCCCTGCAGCCCATGAAACCAGGGCAAGCCCCTCCTTCAGGACAGCCTTTCCAGTACCTGAAGACGGACTGTTGTTTCTTAGTCTTCTTTACTCCATCCTGAACAACTCATTCTCCTAAGACATGGATTTGAGACGCTTCACCATCTCAGACTGTGATGCTCTGACTGAGGTTTGCCAAGGGCAAACACAGTGTGACCATAAGCTCTTGGTTCCTGGAAGTTTTGCCGCTGTTAATGAAACCCAAGATGGAATTAGTGTTTCTGGCTGCCCCATCCTACTGTTGCATCACTGGGCTTGTGGGCCACAAAGCCTTCCAGATCTTTATCAGAACAACCATTCTCCAGCTATCTCTCCCCAACCTTCTGGAAGATAACTTTTATGAACTTCACACAAATCCCTAATATATTCTTCTTCAGGTCTGGCCCACTCCTCAAGCCTTCTGAACCCTAACTTTTTAGTTCTTCCTCCCCGGGTGCTTTGTGTCCTCTGTAGAGCTGATAAGCATACCACATGCACCCTTATCTGAATTCTGGATGAAAATGATCACTAGTGCAGGGCCAAGCGCAGATCCCTGGGGCCCCGCCATCGTGGCATCGAATCATTGACAGGGCAGTTCTGAGTCCTACCAGCCAGCCTCTTCTGAATCCATTGGACTGAATTCGCTCCGATCCTTGTTTTCTGCAAGACTTGCAGGGATATTTAGGTAAAGTCTCTCTGGAGCAACCCCTCATCTGCTAATTCAGTAGTCTTCTCAACAAAGAAAGTGAAGTTCTTCTGGCAGGACCTATGCTTGAGGTGACCGGGCTGGCTTTTTCCAGGCATGCCAACTGTCTCTCCAGGAATCAAAGGCAGGCTCCCTGGACTTGACTTTTTAAGCACCTTTCTCTTCCCTTTATAAAAAACAGGACGTTTGCCTTTCTCCAGGCTCACGGTCCTTCTCCTGTTTTCCATGACCTTTCACATAATCTGAGGCTGGCTCTCTGCACCATATCACAGTGCCTGTCCCTACTGATATGACTTTGTACATATAATAGTTTTGTACCCTGAAATGACTTTGACTTCATACAATTAATATTTGGTTTTCCCTTTGGTCAAATGTAAACCCTCTGAGAGCAGGGACAGTTTCGTTTTGTCCCTGGTATTCTCAGAACCTAGCTCCATGGCCAGCATGTACCAGGCACCGGTAAATGCCAGTTAAATAGAGCACCATCTGTCCAAAGGCAGAGAGAAGGGAGGGGGGTGGAGGAGATGGGGGGAGAGAGAGAGAGAGAGAGAGAGAGAGAGAGAGAGAGAGAGAGAGAGTGCATGAGAAACAGGTACCAGGCCAGTACATCTGCAATGCAAAGGAGGGGAAAGGTGGTCCCCAGAGATATAGCTGGAAAGGGAGGTGAGCGGAAGCAGATTGTGGCAAGCTCTAATGCCAGGCTGAGGATTGGGTATTTGCTCCTGGAGCAAATATAAACCATTGAAAGTTTTAGAGGTTGGGTGGTGGTGACATGCTCAGACAGTTTGAGCACTGTGTGGAGGATGAGAGGAGACCATGTGCCAAGCACTGTGGAGAGTGTGAGCAGTCTGAGAAAGCAGTCATCTGAGAAAGAACAAATGTAGCTTCAGGCCCCCTGGGAGTCTGGCCGCCAATTAAGAACAAGTCACAATCACCTCCTTGGCCCTAAGACCCCGTCTCCTCCTCCTGCTGGCTAGCTGTGCATGCCCCCTCCCTCCCAGTATAAGCCCAATGAGGACAGGGCCTCCCCCTTCTTCCACCTCACCCCAGGTCTGGCAGCCAGGGGCCATGGGTTTTGTTCTCTCCAGGCCCAAGCCCTTGTCACTCATGTTGTTGCCTGACTTCTCACTTACGCACAATATGCAGAAATGCCTGGGATGTGCTAAAAGGCACCTTTCCCCTTGCCCAACCCTCAGAAAGTAGGGCAGCCCCCACCTGTCAGGTGGTAGCCTTTATCATTGCTCCTGCTGGAAACACCAGCCTGTCCCTTCCCCTGCCCTGATAGCAGGTGATATTTTTAAGTGGCCATCTGCAGGCCTTGGTCTCCTGGGATCATAGTGCCCTGTTCCTCCCAGGCTGTGCCAGGTTCTCCCATGGGTTATCATCTGTTTCCTCAGGGGGCTTTCTCTGGGGACCCCTGGCAACCTTCCCCATGGGGCTTCCCCAGAGGGGCACACGTGATCTGCCCGAGGTCAGAGGCACCCACAAGGTGGGTTTGTTAGGTTGGCCCAGCTCCTCCACCCTTCTATGGCTCAGGGTAGTTCGCTGAGCTCTGCCTGCCCATCAGCATCTGGGAGTGGGCCACTTCCCACCAGAGAGGACGGGAGGGCTTAGCAGGCTGGCTATAGCTGGTTCTTCCCTTCCCTAGCCTGGCCTCTAGGACTTCAAGCCCAGTGGGTTGTGGCAGAGCCATTGGGAGGAGCCTGGACCAGGGGCAGGTTCTGCTTGCCGGTTTCTGGCAGCCCAGTACCCATGAGCTGGTTTTCTGTGGCGACCCGGCTTGGGACAGGAGCCTGTCAAGGGGAGACAGCCCTCCTCAAACTCTGCACTGTCTTTGTTCCTCCAGGCTGGGCCGGGCACCCTCATCATGGCTGCTGGAGTCCAGGATTATAACCGGACAGAATTTGATCGACTAAATGAAATCAAAGGGCACTTGGAAATTGCCTTACTGGAAAAGCACTTCTTACGTAAGTTCCAGAAAAGGACCTGGGATGGGTGGGGTTGGGGGCTTGAAGCTGGAGCTGTGAGCTGGAGTGGACCCATCAGTGGTGACAGGGAATCTTCCACAGCTGGGAGAGTGCAGGGGGCTTCAAGGACACCCACCAAGGTCTCCAGAGCTGCAGCCCAGAGGAGCAGCTGAAAGAAAAGGCTTCTGGTCCCACTCAAGACAGACAGGTGGGGGAGGTTAGCAGGTGTCTGCTCAAATCTGTGCCTTGTCCTCAAGAAGCTAGCCTTGGGTGAGGCTGTGGTGGGATCCCACAGCTGAGCCAGAGCAATTTTAGAACCTTGGAGAGTGGCATTCTTTAGGGAGCCTCTCCCTTCAGGGTCTAGGACCCTGGGATTCTGGGATTGTGACCTCCCCTACCCAAGGGGCTGAGGTCTAGCCTGAGTCTATTCTGAGTCTATGTGGCCTCTGCAGGCTAACCTGTCCCCACTGAACCAGGCCGGCCAGAGAGGGCCTGCCAGGCCTCAGGTCTCCCTGAGTGGCTGAGCCCGGCACTTGGCCTGTCCAGATGTCCCATAAATACCAGTACCTGGATCAAATCCTTCCAGAAATAAGAATCCTTTTCATAAGATCCCTGCTCTCTGCTTTCATATAGGATGGGGAGCTCACTACCTCATATGGCAGAACTATCCAACAGATAGCAGAGTTGGGACAGACTTTGGAGACTGCAGTGAATGAAATTTAACAAAAGGGTAAACTGAGACCCTTCTCTGCACAAAATCACTTATTAACAGGAGCATGTTACAGAATAATAAAGGATGGGTGTCATGATAGAAATTCTGAGAAACAGAGATCTGAGGGCAGTGAATGTATGAGTTAGGCTGGAAAGAGTTTGGGTGATTGGTCTGCCTCAGTGACCTGGAGTGAGACCTGACATCTGTCTTCCTTCTGTCTGGCCTGACAGTACATCACCGGCAATGAGACAATCCCCGCCAGCCCTCAGGGGCCCCCCCACTTTGGTTTCCCCGCTTCAGACCTTTGATTAGGAGGCAAGGACGGGAGCCTGGTCCCCTGCAGGGGCCCAGCCTAAGCTGATTCTGTGTCTGTGGTGTAGACAGAAGTGTGAGCAGAAGGGAGGGGGACCCACAGTGATCATAGTACTTAATGCCCTGCCCATCAGAAGTGGGGTCTGAGGCAGTGAAGAGGAACAGAGGGTCACGAGCAACATTGGTTTGTGAGAAGTGCCCATCATATCCTCCTTCCTGGGACTGCCTCAATGGCCCTCTCTGTGACTTATAGTCCTACCCTGAGACCAGATGGAGCTAACCTGACCTCCTCCCCCCAGGGTGGGTGGCCTAGCCCCCAAATGTCCCCACAGATGTCCCAGGGCCTCTGGCATTCCTCAAAGGGCCTGGTCTCTAGGCAGAGCATAAGCACCTCTTTGTTTTGTCTCTGTCTAAGCAGCACCTAGAACAGGGCCAGGCACACAGTAGGATCGCAGGTTCTCTATCTGGGGCTGGGAAGAAACTTAGAGACCTTGGGTATGAGCCCCTCATTTTACACATGAGGAGACTGACTTGGCCCATCACCCAGGTGGTGAATGACAGAGAAGAATCCAAATCCCAACCCTCTGACTACATCTGCAGGGGACCAGGCAGGACATCCTGTCCTTGCCTTCCAAAGGTCTGAAGGAGGGAGACCAAAGAGGAGGGGGAAGCTGATGGAGGTGGCGTGACCATCCTTCCTGAGGGCCGGTGATGTGCCGTCTGGCCACTCAGAAGGAAGACACATGGGGCAGCCCTCACTCTGGGTCCTGGAGAGAGTTGTCTTCCAGTACTTGTCTCCATTATGAAGGAAAGGCAAGAGAAAAGAGGGCTGAGTGAGGATGGTGTCGTGAAGGGGGCAACTCATACATGGTCAGCGTGGCTCCAGGAGGCAGGGAGGCCACTTTGGGCTTTGCTGAGTCAATGTGACATGTCTTAAAGTGGAATGAGATACCCTATAATGTAATGAGCTCCCCATTCCCAGAGGCATCCCAGCACAGTCTGGGGGACCCATCTGCTGTCCCATCTTGGTGGCTGACTAACAGGAACCTGGGAGGGCTGTATTTCTCAATAAGTGGACCTGGCTGCTCCTGAGGGGGAACCCAGGGAGCAGGCGTAGTGGCAGACAAGACACTCCCTGTCTGGGCCCACTTTGTCCTTAGTCTCTGCAGGGCTGCCCTGAGGGCTCCCCAGCCCTCGCCTCTCATTGGCACTCTGGGAGAGAACATCTGAGGATCTGGGGATCCTCATTCTTAATATAAGGTTTGGGAGGGCGGGGCCTTTTCTGTCTTTAGGACGGAGAACTGACCTAAAGTCTAAGCCTGATGTCTAGTGGAGGGAAGGCAGATTGATGTAGGCTTTGGAGGCTGAGGAAGTGAGTTTGAATCCTGATGGTAGGAGTATGCCTAGTCTGAAGAGCAGCGAATGGTCTTATTTGGTTGGAACACAGACATGAAGCAGAGATGTGGGGAATGCATCCCTACGAGCAGGTGGGAGTCAAATGGGAGGGTGCTGAATGACAGGCTGAGGCATTTTATTTCACCCCAGAGGCAGGAGGGAGCAGCTGATCCTTCCAGGACAGAGGGGCTTGGTGGGCCAGGGCGGAGTGCCCAGCCGGGAAGTTCCTATCTACCATGGTCCATTCTATGCTCCTAGGGCTTAGGACCCAAGTGCATGTTTGACCACCGGCAAGCAGCAGGTGGAGGTGGGTGCCGTCACAGCTCTTGGCTCAGGGTTTCTGTCTTCCTCTTTGATGGGCCCAGGTTGAAGGTCCTGAGGGCATCATCCACAGGGGAATGAGTTCACAGTTCACTCCTTCCTCAGTCCTGGTGGGTGGTGTGATGCCCATGTGGGGCTCTAATAAGGAGGATGTGAGAGCAGTACCTGGGGAGAAGAGCCGAGTACAGACATTTCAGGATGCACAACTCAGTTTCTCCTTGGGCTGAGTGGACCCTGTTCATTTGCCTGGGAGCAGGAGCTGTGTAGACAGGAGCCTCAGGATTAATGCCTGGCTTAATAAAACCCATCCCCCAGGGGGCCTTGGGGCTCAGCAGCAGGCTCTTGGGGGGCCTCTTGTACCCCTGACCTTCCCTGTTCTCAGGTCCCTCAGCACTCTGAGGTTCTACTTCATCATCTCCCCTGCCCCTCCTTCAGGAAGTCCATTAGCTCACCATCTTTCAGGGAGAAGAGATAATAGCCTACAGACCAAGATGCTTTTTCTTCACTTATTAAGTATTAAAGAGTACAAATGGTTGCCTAAGCAGGTGATGGGGCTCAGGAACATTCTGGTGAAGTCATCAGACCCATAGCTCCCTCCCAGGGCTGGGAGGCCATCCCCCTGTCCTGGCTGCAAGCACCGCATTTATCTTGAGACCCCTGTTCCCTTGGCCTAGGATGGCAGTGGGAGGGGGGCTTCTTACACCGTCCAGCACAGCTTGAATGGGGTTCTTCCCCCAGCTCAACTTTGGCTGGGCTCCTCAAGAAAGGACCGAGTCACAGCCCACCCCACTTGCACTGGTTTGGCATCATCTGCCAGAGCATGGACTCTGACAACCTCAGAGTCTCCCTTCAATCCATCTTCCCAATGTCTGTCAAGTGGCCATTCCTAAAGCCCAGGGCTGACCACATCCCTCCCCTGCCCAGGAAACACCACTGGCACTGTCTGCTTCACCAGAGTGTTGGGAGAATCAGGTGGCCTTGGGAAGGACCCTCCGCACCTCAAAGCCCTATTGGGATGGCGGTTTCCACAACTACTGTCATGCGTGTGTCTCAGTGCCAAGGACCTGAGCTCCTGGCTGGGCTCAAGAGGGTTTTTCTGAGAAGCAGCTGGGTTCCCTGGGGCCAGCCCCCTGAGGGGACTCCTCCTCCTGGGCCAGCCTGCTCCCGCCTTTTTCCATCATGAGCTTTGAACAGCAGCCTTGAGGTAGGGCTTAGAGCTGACCTGACATCCGGAAGAGTAACTAGCCTCTTAACAGCTGATGTTCTTAGAGCATTTTATGTACCCATGCAGCCTCACAACCTGGGAAGCACGGGCTGTGATTATCCCCATTTTACAGATGAAGAAACTGAGGCAAAGGGCAGTGAAGTGACTTTCAGGGTCTAGCCACTCTACCCACTGTGCCATCTAGCCACCTCCTGCCCCTGCCCCTGATTCATCCGGTGAGCTCAGGGACTCGGGTTAGTCCATTTATTTATCACATAACAACCCAGAAACTCCATTCAGTGAAACAAGGACATCATGAGGACAGTCGGGTGGGGGAGAAACAAAATGAGCTTAGAACCTCACTGGACCTGAAACCAGTCAATAATGTGCTAGACAAGGCTAGAGGCATGTGTGTGAGTGGGCATGAGGTTGGGTTGGAGGACAGGGTGAGCAACAGGATAGAGCCACAGAAGAGGGTGGTAAGGAGCTTGAAGTAGGGAGTGGGAGGGACTTCAGAACAGGGAATGTCAGAGCTGGGAAGGGCCTTAGAACAGGGGATGTCAAAGCTGGGAAGGGCCTTAGAACAGGGGGTGTCAGAGCTGGGAAGGGCCTTAGAACAGGGGGTGTCAGAGCTGGGAAGGGCCTTAGAACAGGGGATGTCAAAGCTGGGAAGGGCCTTAGAACAGGGAATGTCAGGGCTGGGAAGGGCCTTAGAACAGGGGGTGTCAGAGCTGGGAAGGGCCTTAGAACAGGGGGTGTCAGAGCTGGGAAGGAGCCTGAGAACAGGGGGTGTCAGAGCTGGGAAGGGCCTTAGAACAGGGGGTGTCAGAGCTGGGAAGGGCCTTAGAACAGGGGATGTCAAAGCTGGGAAGGGCCTTAGAACAGGGGGTGTCAGAGCTGGGAAGGGCCTTAGAACAGGGGATGTCAGGGCTGGAAGGAGCCTGAGAACAGGGAATGTCAGGGCTGGGAAGGGCCCTAGAACAGGGGGTGTCAAAGCTGGGAAGGGCCTTAGAACAGGGGGTGTCAGAGCTGGGAAGGGCCTTAGAACAGGGGGTGTCAGAGCTGGGAAGGGCCTTAGAACAGGGGGTGTCAAAGCTGGGAAGGGCCTTAGAACAGGGGGTGTCAGAGCTGGGAAGGGCCTTAGAACAGGGGGTGTCAGAGCTGGGAAGGGCCTTAGAACAGGGGGTGTCAGGGCTGGGAAGGGCCTTAGAACAGGGGGTGTCAGAGCTGGGAAGGGCCTTAGAACAGGGGATGTCAGGGCTGGAAGGAGCCTGAGAACAGGGAATGTCAGGGCTGGGAAGGGCCCTAGAACAGGGGGTGTCAAAGCTGGGAAGGGCCTTAGAACAGGGGATGTCAAAGCTGGGAAGGGCCTTAGAACAGGGGGTGTCAGAGCTGGGAAGGGCCTTAGAACAGGGGGTGTCAAAGCTGGGAAGGGCCTTAGAACAGGGGGTGTCAGAGCTGGGAAGGGCCTTAGAACAGGGGATGTCATTCAGCATCTCACCCTTCTTTGTATCTGATGGGCAAGCAGGCCATCTCTCCCCTAGCTCGAGCAGACAGGAGGCCAGGCATGCAGTGGCTGTTATCTGCACGCCATTTTTCTCTGGTTGGGGACAGTATGTGCTGGAGGTCAGGAATGTTGAGATCATCAGGCTGTCCCCTTTTGAATTGCCTCCATATTTGGTGCATGGTCCTCCCAGTATCTAAAGCAGGGCGAATTCTTAGCGGGTTCAAGTACATCAGGAAAAGGTAGCCAGGACTGTTGGATTTTAAAACACCTAAAAGTGATGGGAGGGGTGGGTCTCCACCAGGCCCTCTTCCCCCCTTCCCCCCCCCACTTGGCTGCAGAGGGCAGAATGCACAGCATTCAACAGAACTTGCCACCACATGGTTGCAGATCTGAGTCAGGAGCAGCTTGGTAAGGAAAACCATCCCTCAGTGGCACAGGCTTGCAGGGGCCCTTGTGGGCCCAAGCTCCCAAAGCCATTTTCCTCCTGGGTTTGGAGCCAGAAGGGACCTTGGAGATGATGAATCCCATCCTCCATTTTGTAGATAAGGAGACTGAGGCCAGAGAGACCCAGCTGTGGTTACACAGATAAGAAATAGCAGTGCTGAGATCTAAAACCAGGTCCTGGAATTCAAAACCCACTGGTTTTTTTTTATTTAAGTTTTCTCAATTACTTGTAAATTTACAATTTGACATTCATTTTTTAAAATTTTGAGTCCAAATTCTTGCCCTCCTCTTCTTTAAAAAGGCCATTTGATATAGGTTATTGAATTGATACCAAGCAAAACCATTTTCCATATTAGCCATGTTGTAAAACAAAACACAGACCAAAAAACCCAAGAAAAATAAAGCCAAGAACGTCTTCATTCAGACTCTGGAGGAGGAGAGCACTTTTCCTCATGGATCCTCAGAAGATGTGTTAGAGCATTATCTCGCTCACAGCTGATCACTGTACAGGGTGGCTGTTACTGTGTACATGGTTCTCCTGGTTCTGCTCATGTCACTTTTCATCATTTCATGCAGGTCTTCCCAGAAAACACACATCCATGGCTTATGAAGGTCAAAGGCTAAAGACAGGGATTTATATTTGGTGCCTGTGGGAGAAAATGTGGGGACAGAACTCAGTGGGTGAGAAAGAGCAGGTCGGCCCATGGGCTGGAAGGTTGTGTCCGTGGAGGGTCATGGTCTGTAGTGGGTCTGGAGCAGCCACCTGGAGCTCTGCAGTGTGTGTGCCAGATCGAGAATTTGGTCACTGGAGGAGGGGGAGGACAGGGAAGAGCTGAATAGGGAATGGGTTGGAGGGGGCTGGTAGGCCCCCTCTCACAGGCATGCAGTGATCCAGGGGTGAGGTGCTGAGGGCCAGCACCAGGGCAGGGCAGAATCACAGACCCAAGGGGGCTTTTACAAAGGTAGCATTTGCATGACTTTGGGACAGACTTGCTTAGGAGGGGGTAGACATCAAGGCCCCAAGGCTGAGGACCCTCCACAGGGTATAGGACAGTTGGGAATGGGGGAGAGTTTTAGAGGAACAATGATAAATGTGTTTTGGACATGTTGAGATTCCAGCATAGGGATGTCCAGTGAGTCTTCGGGAGGTGGACCAGACAGAGGTTGGATGTGTCAACCTAGGATGTGGAGGAGAGGAAGAAGGGAGTGTAGACATGGTTGATAGTCCAGAAGGAACAGGCTGAGAACTAAGAAGAGAGGGGTCTCCTCCAAATTCAGGAGGCTCAGGGTCCTTTGAGGACAACAGGTACTTGAGAATAAAATGTCTCAACATTCCGTGTGAAGCCTCGGGGCTCTGGAGGACTCATCCTAGCAGCTCAGGAACGTCTGTGATGGGCCTTTATAAGAACATGGGAACCCACATGGCATCAAATTGGGATTCATGCATTCATTTCTCTTAGGGGAGAAAAGAAGCTAAGCGTCCTGATGCAGTGGTCCTCCAGAGAATATCAGGCAGACTAGCCCTGGGCTGCTGGGCCTGCTGGGGTGGGGTCACCGGCCTGTGTTAATAAACCTGCTGACACTTGTCATTGGGGTCGCTCAGTGCCAGGAGCTGGGCAAGCTGCCCACCACCGGGCTCCAGACACAACCTGCCCCAGGCTACTGGTGTTTGATGGGTGCAGGGAGAGCTGGAAATTTGGGTTCCCCTGCCTTTAGGGTGCTCATTGAATCAAATGACCTGAGTGGGCAAGGTGATTCCCTACTCAGCTTCCAGACCTATAATCTGGGGGATCAGATGGGGAAGGTTGTCCAGATGGATTCTGAGGTCCCTCTCAACCCTGACATCTCTTGTTCTAAAGCCCCTCCCAGTGAAATGATTTATCCCCAGTCACAGTTGGTGAATAATGAGGCTAAGCTTGGAACCCTGGGCTCCTGCCTGTCCAGGATTGTAGTCCTTTCCCAAGGGTCTGTCTTCCTCCCTTCCTGCTGGGTATAACACTGTGCTAATATAAGGAGCCCCCAAGAGGCTCCTGTTCAAAAGGAAGCTGAGAAGGCCCAGGACGTGGAGGAAGGTGCCCTGGGAGCGGGGCATAGCATGGACTCCAGGCTGTCAGAGGCACAGCCAGGAGGGGAATTAGCTTAGCCTCTAACTGAGGCCCCAGCACCGACTCTCCAGTGGGGAAAGGGGCCCAAGTTAGCGAGATGGCAGCATGAGGAGCCCTGGGGTGTGAGCCCTAGCCCAGGGAAGATGCTTGCCCCAGGTCGCAACAGAGGTGAGCCAGGTTCTCTGCGCCCTGGCTAACGCCCTTCCTGCTGCCCTGACCTGCCTGCTCAGCCATAGACTGTGACTGTTACAGTGGAATTTACCCCAAAATCTGGGGGCCAAGAAAGGATGTATTATGGGGAGAGCTCCCCCTCATTCATTCAGCACTCCTGTGTGAAGCCTGGCCTTAGCCCAGGGCACAGTCCTAGGTACTCAGGGGCTCACAGTTTAAGAGGGGAGGAGGCTTAGACTCAGATAACTAACACAGAGACTGTGCAAGGTGCATGGAGTGGGAAGGGGCAGAGTGGCAGCTGTGACCCCTTGGTCCAGGGGCTTCTGACCTTGCTTGAGTCCAGGACCTCTTAGGAAGCCTGATGAAGACTGCGGCCACCTCAACAGCATGTTTGAAATGCATGAACACATAGGATGATCCCCAAAATCCATTCTGTTGAGATGCAGTTATCAGAATATTCCAGAAAGCATGTTCACCTCTCCCCATGCTGAGATTCTTTGACCTATGGAGAAGGTAGTTAGTGGTGGTAAATCAGAGGAAGTATTGGGGGTGACTTCAGCTGAAGGAGGAGAGGGTGGGCAGGCATGCCAGGTGTGCCAGGCATGGAGTAGGCTGGTGTGCCAGGTGTGAGGTGTGCATAGGGGAAGAGAGGTGTCCCGTTTGGCCAAAGCTTCTCCAGCTGGGAAGGCTGGGTCAGAAGCCTTGACTCTTCCCATGCGGGTAGGCTGAGCTGTCAGTGGTAACCTTCTCAGTTGTGATGCTCTGGCTTGCTCCACAAGTGCTTTGGCAGAATGCAGTGGGTGCTTCTTTCCCCAGCCTCCTAGAGTTTCCATCCTTTCTCTTGTGGAAGACAGCAGGGACTGGGCATGGCAGGAAACCAGCCTTCTTCTCCCTAGAATCAACAGAGAATTTAGATGTGGTGTTGGCAGGAGGCACCCAGGCTGGGCTTTGGGGCCATGGTTCAGGAAGATAGAAGAGGCATCTGGCCAGAGCTGCCCTCACCTGCTCCCCTACTAGCCTGAAAGAAAGGCATTTTCTTTTGGAATTATCACTTGACTTTTATTTTTGGCTGGAGCTGGGCATGTTGAGTCCTGAGCCAAGAGGATTCCTTTGGGAGAGTCTGCCTTTAAACAGCTTTAAAAATAGCTGGTGCTCTATCTTCATTCACTCCCACTTACTCTCTTATCAAGGCAGCATTGTTTTGTGGGGGTGGGCAAGGGGGAAGGAGGCCCTCACATACCCCATAGCCTTCCCAGCCCAAGGCCAGTTTGGAGAGGGGGTGGGTTCTAGAGATGGAGCTGACTGAAGGCAGCTGGCCTGAGTTCAAATCCTCATATGACCTGTAGGACCCAGGGCAGATCCATTCTCCTCCCCAGCCCTCAGTCTTGGCTTCTGAGCTCCAGGACCCCAGGATCCTCTTATCCCTGTCCTCAAGGGAGGACCTTGTCACCAATACAGATCATGCACACTACTGTACAACCTTGTGCCCCCAAGCATCAGTCAGCCACTGTAAGGTCTGAGGCTTCTGGCTCCCCATCCAAGGAAGGCTCCCAGCCCTCAAGCTGAGCTTCCCCCAGAAGGAGGCGGAGAGCTGAAAGGCATCTGCTTTGTACTCAGAAGGCAGTTAGTGGTCTGAGAGAGGGCTGGGGCTGCCGGGGAGGGAGGCGTGGTCAGAAGTTTGCTGAAATTGGAGCCAGAGAGAAAAGAATCTTCCTGCAAGGATCTCTGCTCAGCTGACATCCAAGCTATGTGAGCAACTAGCAGAAAGGCAGGAGGCCCAGACCAGTAGGAAAAGCTGAGGAGGTAAGTTCATCAAAGTGTTCACTAAAGAATTTCAAACAGGAATGCTCCCAGCACTAAGAATAGGAGAGAAATGCACATCCAAACAAGCCTGAGAAGTGAGCAGTGATGACAGAAGACAGGTAGTAGTCACTGCTGGACAAGTTGTGGAAAGAGGTACACTGATGCATTGTTGGCGGAGCTGCGAGTTGGTACCAGAATATTGGGAAATAATCTAGAGTTAGGTAAATCAAATGACAAAAACGTCCATGTCCCTCTGCCGGGAGCTCCCTGTTGACCTGAAAGTCTGATTAAAAGAGGAGGTGATTATAAATTCATATTGTTTATTCCCTGAAAGCTAGCAGATACACGCTGCATGGAAACAAAACCAGACATAAATAGGTTTTAGAACAATCCCAACTCACAATTTCTATGTCACTCAAATTTTTGATCTCTATATATGTTTAACCATAGTATGAGAGAAGAATTTTCTTAATTGAATAGGTGGTAAATACAATAAGATAAGAGAGCTGACAAAGCATCCATTGAAATGATGACCCAGGATATCTGTGTTTTCTTTACCATTGACCTGCCATAACATAGTTTATGTCCATAAAATATTAAGAAAATGTGCCATTATTCAAGATAGTATCTCGGGTTAAGGGCCTCATCCTCAATGGCTGTAAACAGGAAAACGCTCTTGAGTCAGCCCCAGGGGGCCTTGTTGACATAGGAAAAAGCTGTCAGGTCCAGGCTCCTCTGGTTGGTTAATTCAGGCTCTGGCCTTTACTTGGGTTATTAATGGAGGCCAAACAGAAAATACTTTCACAGCTCTGCTCCACCAAATAGTGAGAGCAGCCCTTTTTCTGGTAGCAAAGAACTGAAGTTCTGTGTGTTACCTGACTGCTCTGGCTTATCTCAGGATCCCATGATACTCTCTAAAATTATTAAGGAGCTCTTATTTCTGGGAGTTCTGTCTGCTATTTACCAGATCAGAAATTAAACCATCTTTATATTGTTCTGAAAATTGTCTTGACCTCAAGGGTCACCTGAAAGGGACCCCGGACCACCCTCTGGGAGTTGCTATCAACTTATTAGCAAGCTAAGAGAAATTAATTCAGAGAAGCCGAGGGCAGTTTCCCGAAGTCTGAATACAGCTTGTTCTAAGGAGGGAAACAAGGTGAAAACAGCCAGGTCAAAGCCAGAGAGGAGCTTAAGGGACAAAGTCGGAATGTCTCGTTAGTAGTGGCCAGTTCAGGGGCAGACGTCCTGCTTCGGGGCTGACGCATGCAGCTGGGAGGGCAGTGTTGGCAGAGCAACCTGGAAGGGGAGGAGGAGGCACCACCTCGGGGCAAGCTCAGGTTTGGAGTGGTATTAGAGGCAGGACAGACACTGCCGAGAATCAGGAGACCAGCCTGGCAGGAGGTACTGTTTCCCAGCTGATGTGTTGGGTATGCTGATCACCATCCCCTAGCTGAAGCTGGGGCCTAGGAGAAATGAGGTTTCCATTGGAAACACCCACTTCTTTTCTCTCCAATTGTCTGAAAATTGGCCACCCCGTGATGGGAGAGAGGAAAGTTGATGACTAGGGACTTTGGCTGCCTTTGTCCTGTGCAAAGCAGGGGACTGTTTGGTGCTGTCATTGACCTCAATCTGTCACTGGGGGGGGAGGAGAGAAGCTGCTAATGGCCGATCTCAGCAGGGATGGGAGGGGGGGTGTAATCATCCCTCCAGGCAGAGTCGTGGAGCCAGGCCAGCCTCCAGGGAGCCCCATCTGCTCTGGGGCTGGGGCTGGAGAGGAGGAGGGGGCTTGGAGGGGCCCAGTGCCCAGCCTCTGCACCAGCCAGAGCTGGGGGGATGGCGAGCCATGTGAGGGACACTTAGAAATGTGGGGGATCCAATACAAGAGGGTGGAGTGTGGAGAACGGGCTTGGAGGGACTCAGTTCTTGGCCTCTGCACCAGCCAGAGCTGGGGGTGGGGCAAGCCATGAGGGGGACACTTAGCAATGTGTGTGTGTGTGTGTGTGTCCTGCGTAGGGGGACAGGAATGGGGAGGAGGGGGCTTGTGACTGGGGCTGAACATGTGCATTGTGCTAGGGAGGGGGCAGGGGGAGCAGATCTGTACTGCTTGGTCGAAGACTGACACCAGAACAGTGGGTGGGAGGGAGAGTGGCGATGATCTCCCGTTCAATTTAAGGGGAAACTTCCCTAGCTAGGGCTGAAGTAGTGAGATCCCTGTAATGAAAAGTGTTCAAGCAGGGGGCCAGATTAGCCTGACTTTAACAGGATTCTTTCAGTGGGTGAGAAATTTCATGGAGGTTCCTCCCTTCATTCATTGGGTATTTATTAAGCACCTGCTATATGTCGGGACCTGGGCTAGCGTGGGAGTCCAAGGAAAGATTAAAACAGGCCTGCCTTCAAGGAGCTGATGTTCTCCTGGGTAAGGAGACAAGTGGGTGAGCTTAGAGGCCCCCCAGTGTGCCCAGGACTGGGACGCTCCCATTCCTCCTAAAGCTACTTGGACAGAGGATGGGAGGGAGGAGGGTGAGCCTGGAGCTTGGTTCTGGATAGGAGCACACCACTGTGGGTGACCCAGTGAGGTGGGGGCTGGAAGTTGATTATAGACTGAGGGAGGGACCCAACCCAAGGCCCAGCTAGGGCAGGGGTGTGGCTAATGATCCTGGATTTGATTCTGTCCTGAGTAGGGAGCCACATTGTTTCCTTCCCATTCCTGCACATCTGCCCTATACCCCAGCCTCTTAGGCCAAGCACTGGCATACAGAGGGATAGGATCAGATTCAAAACAGGATCCCAGAATCTCCATCCTGGTTCCCAGATCTGTTCCTCTATTATATTCCAGGTCAATGCCAAGTCTAGCTCCAGGCTGATTGGACAGTTTCTAGTGCCCTCCCCCCACCCATTTCCCTCAGCTCCCACCATGGTCCCTAACCCCCACACACATACACACAAGTCTCCCTGTCTCAGGTGGGGCTCCCTTCCCCAGCTCCCAAGCCAAACTCTGCCAGGCACGGGCAGGTCCTTGCCCTCCTGAAGCTGCCAGTGTGGTCGGAGACCAGACCAAGCCTAGAGAATGACTGAGACCCAGCATTGCCTGATAGGCTCTTCAGAGGGGACAGGGGGGAGGACACATAAAGGAAGGCTTCCTGGTAGAGGAAGCCTTGGGAAGGTCTCTTCCCTTTTATAATTCTCCTAAAGGGGGAGGGGCCGGTCCTACAGAGTGAAAGGTGGGTGACAGAGACATCAGAGATGTCAATCAAAACCCTGGTTTAAAACCAGCCCTGGCTTCCGGAGGGGCTGGCCCTTGATAGGTGGAACCTGGAACTGTCCTGAAAGCCTGGGGTGCTGAATTTGGGCACCAAGCCCTCTTTCACTGCGAGTGGGAAGGGAAGACCCTCTGGGACTCGGGGCACAAAACATCCACTGAGGGGGCAGAGGGGCCATGCCTTCACATCCCCATGAGTGTGAGGGACCCAGGCACAGGGGGAGGAGACATGGATGGAGGGGGCTGGGGAAGGGGGGTCAGGCAGAGGGACGAAGAACAGACCTTTCAGTGTGGCCCAGGAATGTGAAATGATGAGGAGATGGGATTCTAGGAGCAGCCCAGGAATGAGGGCTCTGCAGAAGGAGGATTTGGGGGTGGCACTGGAGTCAAGTAAGGATCTCTGCCAACTCTTCTTATATAGGTGACCCAGCCTGGGCCTCAGTTTCCTCCACTGTCAGAGGGGCTTGACCTCTGAGGCCCCTTCCCATTCTAACCTCTTTGCCTACAATCATGTTAGAGAACATTGTTCCCCAAGCTCCTGTCTCCTGGAAGCCAATGGGGTTTATTTTCCTAGGCAGGGCCTTCCTGGATGCTGATGTGGAAATCTGGCCCACTGCCCTGACCCCTGGGTACCCAGGGGTCTGGAGCTCCCTGGAAATGCTGCTGGCCATCCTAACATGAAGTCCAAAGGCTTATGGGCTGGATTCCTCGGTTCAGTGGTGTGGATCCTGGAAGGCCTGAGTAACTGGAGCAGTTGGCATTTACTCACTGGGGGATGGGAGGGAAGACTGTTTACTCTGAAAAATAATTTCAATTTCCCAGCTACTTACTCAGGAGATTGTGGCATTCCCAATGACTGACTCATCGCAGGAAGCCTAGATGTGAGTGAGCAAACCATGAGAAGGAAGGATAACGAAAGCCTGGGACAACCCCTTCCCCACTATTGGGCTGGGTCCCTCTTCCTCACCTGGAACTTTACAGTTGGGGTAACTGAGACATGGGTGGGAAGTACCATGCACAGGGTCACCAGAGCATTCTGGATGAGGATTTCAGAGCTACACATGAGATAGACAGTTGTGAGGCCTGCCTGCCAACCTCGGCCTGTTTTTTTTCTCAAACCTCCTTCCTCACCACAGCCTTTTGACAGAGAGATCCTCAGGTCATCCTAGGACCCTGGCCTCCTCCCCTTTCCAACTCAGCCTCGACCTGACTGCATCCCCACACTGACTTGGCTTCACCCAAGTACTTGCTGGGGATTTGGTTTTGAGTTCTTGTCATCTGGAGAGCCAATGGTTATTGGGCCAGGGACCAGGAAGGGCCTCCTGTCCTTAGTGTCGCCTCTAAGAGAAGGTTCCATTTCCTCTTGGGCACTAGCCCGTGGCACCCGGAGCTGGGCCCACCCAGCTTGGCCACAAGACAAACAAGGGGAGAAACACTCTATGTCCCACTCCCTTGCTGGGATTCTGCATGAGCACCCAGGAATGCACATTTCCTTATAGGTCCCTGGTCAGGGGAAAGAGGACAAAGCCTGACTGTGCAGGCAGAGAGACAGCAGTCCCTGGGATCCTAGTGGGCTGACCACCCTCACCAGGCTGTACTGCCATGTCTCACTCATTCTCTTCGTACTTGGTCCAGAGCAGATGCTTTGACCACAAACTCTGGGAGGGAATTAGAGACCATTGAACCCAACAGAGGGGGAATGAGGTGTGAGGAGGGAAGGAAGGTCACTTCTGGGGTGAGCCTAGAACCCAAGCCCTCTGGTTCCCAATGCTTTCTGTTGCTGTGCCCTTTTGCACTTGTCTAATGACCGTGGCCACTGGATGAAAACCCTGGGGTCCTCTTGGTGGACACAAAGCTTCCACCCCCAGAAATACTTGCCTGGACCACTGGCCTCTGGGACTGGCCCCTTAGCAAGTGTGTGTGCACAGGACTCGATGACCACTGAATCTCTGGGCCTTCCGCCATGTATAAGGAACTCACTGTGGGTGTGAGCAGTGGGGCTTAGATGGTATGTTCAGTGTCTGTAACTCTGGCAGGTCTCAGCCCCTGTGGTGTTGTTCCACATCGGGCCTAGGAAGCCTGACACCCTGGAGTCAGGAAGGCACAGGACTGAGTTGGACAAGGGAGGGGGTCTTTGGTGATGCCATGGTTAGGTGGCAACGGGGCCATATCCTTGGAGCTTTGATCTACCCAACTGAGTGAGTGGATACACTCTGAGGTCCCCAGAGTGGTGAGCTGTGTGAAATACCTGGGTTCCCAGATCACAATGTCTAGGGGTCTTGTATTGTTGGCACTGTGTTGGTCCTGGGACAGCAGGGAGCTCACTCTCTCCCTGTCCCCACAGAAGAGGAGCTCCGGAAGCTGAGAGAGGAGACCAATGCTGAGATGCTGAAGCAGGAGCTGGAGAAGGAACGGCAGCGGCGTCTCGAGCTGGAGCAGAAATTTCAGGAGATCTTGAAGACCAGGCAAGGCCCAGCAGGGAGCTGACGGAGGGCCAGGAGGGTGTCGGGGATGGGTTCCCAGCCTCTGGGAAATGCCAAGGGTGGCCCCGTGGACATCCAGACCTCACCTGGGCAGGAGCCACTCCCCCTCTCCAGGAGCACCTGGGCCCTTCTCTGGTGGTGAGGACCACCCTTCTTCCTCCTCCATGGGTAGAATGCTGGCCTGCAGCCAGGAAGACCTGACTGTATGACCCTGGCCAAGTCACTCAACTTTAAAAAGGAGATACCAGCGCCTACCTGGCTCAGCACAGAGCCTGGAACACAGTAGGGGCTTTAGAAAAGCAAAGCCCAGTCCTTTCCTTTCATTCCCCAGCCCAACCCCAGCTATCCTGCATGGCAACCCAAGGCTCAGTGGCTGCCACCTGGTGCTGTCCCTGGCTCTGGTGCTGACTCAGCTCACCATCCCCCAGCTTCCCAGCCTGGGCGAGTACCTGGACCTAGCACTCCTCAGGAAGCTGACTCAAAGCTGAGTGCCCCTGGTCGGTGGCTAAACCCTGGGTGCTGGGCCTCGGTGATCCCTCTTACCGCCCAGGACACAGGACAGGACTCTGGCTTTGGAGTCAGAGACTCTGGGGCAGAGCTAGCCCAGGCACCTGCCTGGTCCTGAGTGTACTAGAGAGCCTCCAGGAATGCCTGTAGAGTGGGAATCAGGCAGGAAGCCCCTTCCATTTGGGCCTGTGCTTGAGCAAGAGAAACCACTCAGGGGCGCAACTGAAACCAGAGCTCTGGGGGGCAGGCAGCTGCCCCAATGGTGCCATCTGAGTCCCCAGGGACACTGGGCAAGGCTGCTTCCACAAGATTAATTGAGTCCCAATCAATTTTTCTTTCCATTCATTAAGACTTCATTTTTATTTGTAAAAAAATGCTTTCTGTGCCAACACCTGAAAGAAAAAGAAAAGAAACAGTCCCAGTTGGGCCCCTGCAGCCCGTCTATGCGTCCCCACATGTAGACACTGGGACTGATGACCTTGTTTATGGGCTGAGCGTATCCCAGAGGAGTGAGAGGGCGTGGACAGGGCCTCCTCAGTCCAGGTATGCTCCTGCCTCGATGCAGGGACACATCATAATACCACCTGCTATGGGCCAAGTGCTTCCCCAATGTTCTCTCCTTGGATCTTCCAAACAACCCTAGGAGGTGGGGGCTGTTGTTGCCCTGACTTCACAAAGGAGGAAACTGAGGCAAACAGAGGGGTCATAAGCCACAAGTGACTTGCCCAAGATCATGGAGGTAGGAAGTGCCTGAGGCTGGATTTGAACTTGCCACACCACTAGGCCACCCCAAATGAGACAGTTTGAAGGACTTTGCTTGGTTGGGCAGATTTTTTACAAGAGTTTTTCTTTTTTTGCAGTGAGGGAAGAAAGGTAAGAAGGAGGAAAACATTTCATTCCACTTTGATTTTTACACTTCCCCTTTTCTGAGTCCTGGCCCCCTTTGGCTGGCAACCTGATGGGTCTGGGGACCACTGCCCATATTCTGAAGGAAAACAGCTATTGTGAAAGACACTGTTAGACTGGAATCCCCCTGAAGACAAGGGGAAATGTTTAGTAAAGGCTTGCTTTGTTCACGGATCATATGGCCCAACCCCCTGGTTTTACAGGAGAGGAAACTGAGGTCCAGGCAGGGAAGGCCAGAGGCTCTGCCCCAAGCCCAGCACTCTGCACTGCCCAGTTGGAGTGCCCAGTGCTCTGCCTTCTACACTGAGCTGCTCTCTGAGCCTGTGGGGTGGCCCTGGGATGGGAGTCACATGTGGGATCTCCCTTATAGTGCCCCCCCCCCATCCCCGATGCTGGGACATGGCCCTAAATACCCGAGTAGTGGCAGAGGAAACAAACCCAGTGATTATATTTTTTACAGAATCTGTTCTGCGTAAGGAGAAAATCTCCTGGAGAGATGCCAGGCCTCGCTGAAGGCACTGCTCATGTTTTATGTATGTGGAGCTGGTACTTGTCAACAGGGTCAGGCTTTCAGGGTGCCCTCTCCGCAGCGTACTCCCTGCCCAGCAGCCCTGAAACAGGCTCAGCTTTGTTTGTCCCAGTCTGGTGGGTGGGGCCCGAGATGAGCATTCAAAGGGTTCTGGGCACCAGTCCAGGACTGAGGAGGGGCCCTTTGGTGTTCCCCACAGCCATTTCAGGCTGGGAGTCGGGAACTTAGAAAACAGGGGAGCCCGAGGGTCTACCTTGTTTAGGCTCCAAGAGGCCGAGGATGATGCTGGGCCTCAGCCTGGGCCACCAAGTTATGCGGGGGCCGCTATCTGGGCTGGTACCAGGAGCCCCCAGAACAGATCTTAACAAATTGAATTTCTACCTTCTCCCCTGGCCTGGTGGGCAGTTTGGGTGAGGGGTGAGGAAGGGAGCTAAAGGTCCTGGCCTAAGGAAGCAGCAGCCTTGCCTGAGTCAGAGCCAGCCAGCTCCAAAGAGCTGGATTTGAATCCTGTCCTTGCTCCTTTCCTACCCTCTGTGAGCATGGGAAAGTTCCATTCCTCTGCGCAGCTGCTAGTGCTCTGAGGTGACCTGGCATCTAGGCTTGTGGGGTTCAGAACACCTGTGTCCTGTCAGACTGGGTGCTCCTCAAGGGCAGGGTCCAAGGTTTGGCCTTTCTTTGTACCTCCAGCGCTTATCCCAGCCAGCTCACAGTAGGTGCCCAGTGTCTGCTTGGTGCCAGTCTTTGTGTGTTTGCAAAGGCCTGGACAGGCCTGGGCACAGCCCAGAGATTCTGTGCCCAGGAGGGAGGAGGCATTGCCCACTGGCTAGGGTTTGATTCCCTCCCCTGTGACCCCTCTGGACCTCCTCCCCTGTAGACTCCCTCCTGCCCTCCTCCCCCAGAGGGCTCAGAGCCTTGGGGGGTGAGTATGCCTGGGCAGTGGTGCCAGCTGGCAGTGACCCTCCCTCAGTCCTACCACTTCCTTTCCCATGTATTAAACCTTGTTAGTAAGGCAGAAGTGAAAGGCAGGGGAAGTGAGGACCTAGGTGGAGGGGGAGATGAGGGGCAGGGGAGGAGGTCCTTTTCCTTTCTTCCATTTCCTTAGTCCTAGGAGTGAATCCCTTTCCCCTCTGGTGGGATAAGGGAGATCCCCTGCCCTTTGTAAGTGGGTTTTGGGAACTAAGACCCAAGGAGCCTCGCTAGTGACAGATCTTGAAACCAGGACTTTGACTGCAATCCTAGTGATGTGTTCAGTGAGATCATAGTTGTAAAGTGCTTAGCACAATGCCTGGCACCTAGCAGGTACTTGGTAAATGCTTGTGCCCTTTCTCTTTGCCCTCTCTGTCATTGCCTTTTGAGTTCTGACTGAGAGTAGTGCACCACTAGGCACTGCTACCTTTACAGCAAATGTCTCTGTATAACAAAGACTTTGCTCTTCCCACTTGGTCTGGCATTGAGGCCAATAAGGAAACGCTCCCCCAGGGAAGGGACCTTGCCTATGTTCATGGCCTTGCTGCAGCCTCCTACTAAGCACTCCTTCTCCCCTCTACAGGGCCGAGGAGCCACCCCCCCAGCAGCTCCCCAAGGGACAGGCTTCGGCAACAACACAGGCCAACCACGGCTCAGGTGGGTGTTAGCGTGGCCCCTCCCCAAATGGACTAATCCTGTCTGTACCTGCACTCAGCACACAGGGCTGGGAGGGTGGGGTTCAGGCCCCCAAATGGTGCCTCTCCCTCCCCTCTCCCACAGCCAGGGTTGTGACCCAGATAGGCCAAAATACCAGTCTTCCTCCTTAACCCAGTGGTAGAACATCGAAGACTGGAGCCTTGAGGAACTTTAGAACACAGGGTGTCAAAGCTGGGAGAGGGCTGAGAACAGGGGATGTCAGAGTTGGGAGGAACCTGAGAATAGAAGATGTCAGGGCTAAACAGGAGAGATAAGAGAGCTAAGAAGCCCCTCCCTGTCTGGTCCAGCAGCCTGATTTCACGAAGGAAGGAGCTGTGCTGTCTCTGTCTCTGTCTCTGTCTCTGTCTCTCTCTCTCTCTCTGTCTCTCTCTCTCTCTCTCTGTAAATTAATAATTAACCGTTCAGGTTCTAGTCTTGTGAGTCTGATTAACTGGAGGCCCTTAAAATCACCCCCTCCCCCCACTCCCTGTGCCGCCATGGCTGTGGGTTCTGGGGAAGCAGGAGGTGGCCCACAACTGCGGAGGAGGAATCCTGCCTTTCTTCTATGAAGGGATCATAAAGTTTGAACTAGAAAGGACTGTCAAGATCCCCTAGGCCAGTCCCCTCTTTTTATAGATGAGGAGTCACCTTAAAATCACATTCTTGGTGCCCCGGTGGCTATGCCTCTGAAAAGCTGCTCCCCAAGGCTCCTCCAGGGCTTGAAATGCTGGCTTCTTAGCTGCCCACCTTTCTTTCTTCTGCCACATCCCCCCTTCTTGTCTGCACTCTCTGGCTCTCCCCACCTTCCCCTTCTCTCTTTCACGTGCGCGCGCGCACCCCCACATACACACACACACACACACACACACACACACACACGCACACTCTTTCCCTCCCTCCTACCCATCTCTGTCTGTCACATGTACAGTCTGCCTTGCCCCAACACATATTTGGACCCTGATCCCTAGAGAGAGTTGCGGCACCCTGGTTTTGCCCCACATTTAGCCCTCATGATTTTCCCATCTTCCTCCCAGATAAACGCAGCCAGATGATGTGCTCTCGAGTTCAGAAATGGTTCTACGACAGATTTGGTGAATATGTGGAAGATTTCCGGTTTCAACCTGAAGAGAGCACAGTGGAAACCGAGGAACCACTAAGTGCCAGAAGGTACCCCCCACTCCACGTGCCGCCATGGCTATGGGTTCTGGGGAGGCAGGAGGTGGCCCCCAGGAGGAAAAATCCTGTCTTTCTTCTATGAAGAGATCATAGGGTTTGAACTAGAAGGAACTGTCAAGACCCCCTAGGCCAGTCCCCTTTTTTTATAGGTGAGGAAACTGAGGCCCAGAGTGGGTAGGAGCACAGAGGGAGGGCAGTGAGCCAGAGGCTCCCCCAGACATATTCCTCCAGACTTCTCTTCCCCAAAGATGGGGCCCTATTCAAATGAGAACAGCTTCATGACCTTTTAGGAAGGACTTGAAAGGAGCTAGGTTGGGTCAGCCTGGAGCACAGAGAGGTTCCAAAATTTGCCCAGTCACTCAACCAGCACAGGTCAGATGTGGGACTCGAACCCAGGATTTCCTGGCTCCCTCCACTACAGTATGTTGCCTCTACTAGGCATGAACCATTGAGGCTGCTCAGGTCTCCTGGCTATGCTGTGTGTTAGGGGTGTCCCTCCTGCCCCAGCCTTACAACCTCCTTCCCCGCCCATTTGCATCCAGGAATCTGCTCGGCCCTCAAGGGACTGGAAGCCAGCTGAGGGCAGGGCCTGGGTCCCTCAGTCAGGCGTTTCTGGGCACTGAATGGCGTTCTCTCTCTTCTAGGTTAACTGAAAACATGAGGAGGCTGAGTAAGTGGAGGGTTGCTCTCTTCCTGACTGTGACTTCTGAGAATGAGTAGGGTCTCCAGGTCCCACAGCCTCAGGCTGGCTGCTTGCAGCTGGGAACTGTCTGTGCAGACAGGGGGGCCAAGAGAGCCCTGCTCCTGGGATCTCAGCCCACCTGCTCTGACTCAGGCCCTTTGGAGGCTCCCCCACTGCCTGGGGGACACCAAGAAGACCCCATTTCAATGAATCATGCAGGCACACTCCTCCCAGCTTTTCTGAAGGTTGAGATTGCCCTTACAGAAGGGGAAACTGAGGCACAGGGGGTTTTGTTTTTTTTTTTTCATGACTTGCCCAATGCCACTCAGCCCTGGAGGGCTAGGGCCTGGACTAGAACTTAGCACTCTGATGCTCAGTTCCACACTCTGGCCAGTGTACGAAGATGCCACCTTCCTCCTTTGAATATTACTGATTGCTGACTGACGCAGTGAGACCAGGGCTGGGGAGTAGTGGCTGGGGTGGTCTGTGGGGAGTCCCCTGCAGTGCCCTCCCCTCCGTGCACATGAGGAAGGAGAGAGAAAGGGGCAACCCCTAGGCGCTGGACAACAACTTACTTGGTCGGAGCGGAAGGAGGTTCCCAGCCCAGACTGGCTTTCTTTTCCATCCCTGGGCTTGGCTGTGCCTCGGCTCCTAAACCAGGGATCTTTGGCCACATCTTTCATGGGGAGGGACAGCAGGGAGATGCCGAGCCTCATGGAGGAGAGTACTTGTGCTTTCTTCACAGAACGTGGTGCCAAGCCTGTCACCAGCTTTGTGAAGAATCTCTCTGCCTTATCCGACTGGTATTCTGTCTACACCTCTGCCATTGCCTTCATTGTAAGTGGGTTTTTTGGGGGAGGTACCCAAGGGGACTTCACCTCCTTGAAGTATTTGGGGCTTGTGCTACTGATTCTTTTTGGGGTCTTCTGGGGAACTTCCATAGTCCTGGGCCTTCAGGCATGGAGCAAGGGTTCTGTTATTCCTTTGTTGATTTTTTTAATTCCTGCCAATTCACCCATCCATGAGAACTGAGTTATCCATGTCATCCATCCATCCATTCATCTGGTCATCCAGCTAGCCTTTCATTCATTCCTCTGTCCTATTATCTGTTTATTCATCTGTCCACCCATCTGTCTGTCCAATCCTCCAATCATCCATAGATTCATCTGTCCCCTAAGTCATTCTTCTGTCCATCCATCCCTCTTTGGCCAGCGTTTCTTGAATGTGTCTCCAACATTCATCAGACACTATGGGGGCAGCTTGGTTCTTTTGTATTCCCCAATCTAGCTTTTCTTTTGAGGGGTCCAAACCATGGTTTGTAACTTAGAACTGAGCTGGTAGCCAGAATCCCTTAGCTGAGAGGGACCTCAGAGGCTGGTCTGGCCCTCCCCAGCCTCCCCAGAAATGCTTGCGCGGCCTCTGCTCAGCATCCTTCAGGCTCTGAGGCATTCCACAGTGGCGGAAGCTTTTTCTCACTCTGAGCAGAAATTGGCTTCCCTGAAGCTTCCACTGCCCCTGCTCCTTGTTCTGTTTGCAGGAACTCAGCAAGACCCTCTTATGTCTCTTCTGCTGGACAGTGTCCCGAGTCCTTGCAGCCTCCAGATGGGCCATCAGAGGATGCTCTCATGGGTCCTGCCACCATGGTCCCCCTGCCCCTGTCAGCTTCCCCTTCTTTCCTCAGCCATGCAGCCCAGAATGGTGACAGACAGCAGGACAGGCCCCTCCCCAGCCCAGATGCCACGCTCACCTGGCATTGGCTTCCCATCTAGCTCCAGGCTTCTACTTGACTCCTGCAGCAGTGGCCATTTCATCATGACCTGGGCTTCCTTACACCCCCATCCTGGGCTTCTTTTTAACCAAAAATTAGAACTTTCCATGTATTGCTATTCAGATTAATTTACTGGATTCCTGCCCTCTTTCTTGCTGGCTGAGTCTATGGTTCTGGGCTCTCTGCTGGTTTCCTGACTGGCCTCTGATGAGTTGTTTGGCCCTCCCTGCTTTATGATATCCACTGCACAGTTGAAAGTTTGGGTCAGGCCAAGGCAGAGTCGGGGGGCACTCCACCAGAGACCTTTCATGCAGGAAACAGTCCCTCTGTTTTCTCTGATGGGTGATCCACCCCACCCCCAATATTCTTGGTTATCCCCTGATACTTGTGCTCCCTTCCCCAACAGGCCTTCACAAATGGGGGTGCTTGAAAACAAGGGTAGGGTCTCTCTCCAGGCTTCCAGGGGGCCCCCTTGGAGCAGTACAGCAGGAGTATGGGGGCATCTACCTCACACTGATAGCCTCAGTCCAGAGGCTGAGGAGCCCACAGACCCCAAAGGCAGCCAAGGCCTTAGGTGGGCCACTCCCTGGCATTCCTGGTCTGCATTTCAGGGAAATTAGAAACTATATGAGGAACACAAGCATGTAATCTCCTGCTCAAATGGATCATGTTCCTTAATGAGAACATGACCTTAGAGGCTTTGCTGTTTAAAAACTTAATGAGCTAATGACTGTGCAGAGCACAAGGAGCCTCTATTGCTGCGTGCAAGGGGGATGCACCAAGGAGGCCAGAGGCATGTTGGGTGGCAAAGCCCAGGTGGGCATGGCCCCTTGCACATCCTGCAGATGGGCCCACCTGGATCCACACTGTTACTGCTGGGAAATACTTCTTAGGAGGTTCAGGGATGACGACCAAGCAGCACCTTCCCTGGATTTTCTCATACATTCTCTGGCCTCTTGCCTGAGGATCCAGCCAGCTCAGGAATCCCATGTTCTCTCCTCCAGCACTCATGTTCAGTGTTTTGAGGCCCCTCCCAGCGCAAACATCCACTTTTCCAGCTCTGACAGGCCCAGTTCTAGGTTCCCCTCCAGCTCTGACAGACCCAGTTCTAGGTTCCCCTCCAGCTCTGACAGGCCCAGTTCTAGGTTCCCCTCCAGCTCTGACAGGCCCAGTTCTAGGTTCCCCTCCAGCTCTGACAGGCCCAGTTCTAGGTTCCCTCCCAGCTCTGACACAGCTGGCTCTAGGTTCCCCTCCAGCTCTGACAGACCCAGTTCTAGGTTCCCCTCCAGCTCTGACAGGCCCAGTTCTAGGTTCCCCTCCAGCTCTGACAGGCCCAGTTCTAGGTTCCCCTCCAGCTCTGGCATTCTTCATCTTGCTTCCCTGTCAGCTCCTTTAGGACAGGCAGGGTTTTCTTCTTGTGTGTCTTTGGGGTGACACCTTATGCAGGCCTGGGAAGTAGTGGATAGTCTGTCAGTTCTTCTCTGGTTCCTGATTTGTCTAATCCATAGCCAGGGACTCTGGCTTTGCCGGGGCCCTGGTACGGGTCAAGGAGGGCTATGACCATATGTCCCTGTGGGCTCCCTGTCCTCCTCCCCTCCTCCCCTTCTGCCCTGACACTCTGGGTGTGGGTCATGGCTGGGTCCGCATGCTGGCCCCTGTGCTGACTCCCCGCCCCTCCCAGGCAGGCCCATAACTGCCATGTCTCCTGTGCTTTCTCCACAGGTCTACATGAATGCCGTGTGGCATGGCTGGGCCATCCCCATGTTCTTATTCTTAGCCATCCTGAGACTGTCTCTCAATTACCTCATCGCCAGGTACCCCCATCATGGCTCATTGTCACAAGTTTCCCATCCCCAGTGCAGTCCTCTTAAGCCAGTATATTGTATCAGTATTAAGCCATGCAACCGAGCCCCTAGGTCCTGGGCCCCGCAGATGGACCTCCTGGGGACCCTGTCACCAGTGCTTGGGGAAACTGCCCCAGGAGAGCAGCGAGCCCTCCCCCCTCCACAGGGTCCCCAAGACACTCAGCTTTCAGTGACTCTGCTAGGTGGCTTGTGGGGGGATCGTGCACCCTTCTACAGAGGAGGAAATGGAGGCCCAGAGAGATAGTGACAGCCCAGGGCCAGAGGAGGAATTTGAGCTGGGCTCCCCAATTTGACATCCTGTAGTGTAAGACTCTAACACGCACTTGGTTTGTGACTCTGGGCAAGTCCTTTCCCTCTGATCAGAGGCAGAAGAGTCCTGTCCAAGGACTGGACACTGGGTCCTGCCCATCTGCCCCTCTGTCCTCTCCCAGTCACACAGGGTTGTTGTGATGAGGAGAGGGCAGGGGACAGGCCTGGGGGAGGAAGTGGGTGTCCCCAGGCTGGGGGATGAGGCTGCAGGCCATGCCCCTGCTGAGCCGCTGACAATAATGAAGTCAGGAGGTCACCTTTGGGGACCCAGTGGCCTGTGTTCTGGACTCAGACTTCTCCCGGCTCCCCAGGCTCTTTCTGAGCCAGCCCAGGGCTCCTTGACCTTGGAGATGGACAGAAGTGCACTTGGTCCCCACGATGGGGCAGGAGGCAGACAAGCTATTGGGGAATCTGGGATCTTAGAACAGATCTCAGCATTTTCAGGGCTGAGCAGGAGTTTGGGTTTCTAGAATCCAAAGGGGACGCTTTGTCCTTGCCAGGACAACAGGCTTCTTGGATTCCAAGAAGGCTTGAATGTCAGAGTCAGAAAGGGCCTTCAAATAGAGCATATGAGAGATGAGAGACCTTAGAACAGAGATCCTCAGAGCAGGAAGAGGGCTTAGAACGTGGAACTTGAGTGCTGGGAAGGGGCCAGACAAATCACCCAAGACCCACCTCAGAGGTCCATTCTACAGATGAGATTGAGGCCAGACCAGGGGAGAACCTCGCCCATCAGGGCCTCCACAGGGTTTCCTGTCTTCCAGACTAGGGATCAGGCACAGTCAATCTATTGGTTCTGCCCTCAGTGACTCTGGGTGGTGAAGGCTCTGATGTTAACAGGCTTTTCCTCTTCTTTGTATCTTCAAAGGGGCTGGCGGATCCAGTGGAGCATCGTGCCTGAAGTCTCTGAGGTGGTGGTAAGATTTCTGCGGTGATGGGGCCAGTCCTGCCTGAGCCCCTGCTTGGCCAGTTCTCAGTCATGGGCCCAGCCTGGTTCACCTCTGCCTTGGCTCAGCTCATCCCCAGACCTAGACTGGGCTCAGCCCTGCCCAGCCAGTATAGGGGGGGAGGGTCTTCCTGTGTTCCCTCAGATATGGGCACTCTCCTCTGTCCTGGGAAATCACACATTCAGTCCCCCTATACCTGGGTAGGATCATGGAAGATCAGAGCTGGGAGGGGCCTCAGAGCAGAGATGGTCAGAACTCAAGCTCTCAGTGGGCAGTAATGAGCCCCTGAAGGCCTTTGAACAGCAGAATACCCTATCTCCTTTTTCCGAGGGGTAATTCAGAGTAATGAGAACATTGATGACTCAGGGGTGGCCTCTTCGTCCTGGGAAGTCATGGACTCACCAGCCCTGTTGTCTTTCTCTCCCTCCCCCCTCCTCTTCTCCCCCCATCTTGCCTTCAGGACCCTCCAAAGGAAGACTTGACAGTATCAGAAAAGTTTCAGCTGGTGCTGGACGTGGCCCAGAAGGCCCAGGTAGCATTCCCCCTTTCCTTGCTCCCCTCCCCCCAATGAGGGCCTTTCTCATACTCTTGGACCCACATTTCTCTCTCTCATGTATGTATGTGTATGTATGTGTATATATATATATATATGTATATGTTGATGTTTTTATTTTTAGTTTTCAACATTCACTTCCATGTTCTAGATTTTCTTCCTCCCCAAGACAGCATGCATTCTGGTCTAGGCTCCACACAGACATTCCCATTAAACACATTTTCACATTACTCATGTTGTATAGAAGAATTAGAAAGAATGGGAGGAACCATGAGAAAGAAAAAGCAAAGCAAAATAAGAGAAAATAGTGGCTTTGTTCTGCGTCCTTCCCTGGATGTGGACGGCGTTTTGCATCATGAGTCCCTTGGAGTTGTCTTAGGTCCTTGCATGGCTGAGAAGAGCTCAGTCTGTCACAGTCAGTCCTCGCCCTCTGTGGCTGCCCCTATGCACAATGTTCTCCTGGTCCTGCTCACTTCACTCTACATCAGTTCATTCAAGTCTTTCCAGGTTTTCTGAAGCTGGACCCACATTTCTGACCCAGTTATTACAGGCCTCTCTCAGTGGAATTCATACGTTGAATTTTTCCTTCATTTTTGAACCCTTGCAAGGCGCCACCTCGTAGCCAGGTGGCTCCCGAGTATCAGACCAGTTACCATGAGTAATTCTCAATTCACTAGACCATTTCTGGGGGAGAACCTGGGTTATGGGGTATCTTTCCAGGATTGGGGACATCAATAGCTGAGGAGCCCTGGGCACTCATACTGGCACCTCCCAACTTTCTCACTATTTTGGTGGCTGCCCAACCATGACTCCTTCCTGTTCTTGACTTTTAGAATCTGTTTGGGAAGATGGCAGACATCTTGGAGAAGATTAAGAAGTGAGTGAGTGTGAGAGAGGGTGGGAAGGGAGGACTAAGGAAGGAGGAAGGCAGAGGGAGGAAGGCTACCCAGGCACTCTGTGCTCCCTTTCCTCCTTCCTCCAGCCTGTTCATGTGGGTCCAGCCAGAAATCACCCAGAAGCTGTACATCGCGCTGTGGGCAGCATTCCTCGCCTCCTGCTTCTTCCCCTACAGGATTGTAGGGCTCATGATGGGTAAGTGGAGGCTCCCTCTGCCCTGAGGGCTGTTAGAATGGAGACGGGGCCAGGGCGGTGGGGTGAGCTCGTGATCCAGCCGCAGCCTGGAGGTCAGTGCCGATCAAGTTGTCACCAGAGAGGCAGGGAACGGCTGGAGTTCCCAGGCTCTGCCAAGCTTCCTTGTCACTAGCATGACAGCAGCAGGCAGAAAAGCACATGCCACCTTCCCTCCTGCTGTGATGCAGTAGTGACCACTGGCCTCATCTCAAGGATGAGGAAGTTGGCTCTCCCTACCGTGCTTATGGGGTGATGCCAAAAGCTTGTTCTTTTCCTTTTGGGCCAATGAGTCAGTCTATAAAGATTTGTTAAATATCTGCTATGTTCAGGCATCATGCCAAGTTCTGGATTACATGCTCACACACACATACACATACCACACATGTGTAGTGCACATGCACACACATGCACTCACGCATGAAAATATCACACAGCACACTCATACACATGTGCGTGCACACACAAATCAGAACACATGCCTCAAGGCCCCAGCTGGACAGGCCTTGGGAGCTAGCCAACTCCATTCCTCCTGAAGGTGACCACAAGGAGGAGCCCAATAGCCCCAAAGGCTAGATTCTAGCCCAGGCCCACCACTGACCACTACCTCTCTAACTTTTTCAGGTCTCTATGCAGGGATCAAGTTTTTCCTCATTGACTTCATTTTCAAACGCTGCCCCCGGCTCCGAGCCAAGTATGACACCCCCTACATCATCTGGACCAACCTGCCCACGGACCCCCAGCTCAAGGAGCGCTCAGCTGCCACTGTAACCAGGAGGGTGCGTGAATATGGGCGGTCTGGGGGAGCCCTTCCTCCCTTCAGAAGTCAGGTTAGCGGCCTGGAAAGTGACCGGTTCAGGCCCCAGGAATGACTGCCAGCACCCACATTGCTGTCTACACTTACAGCTCATGCAGGCAGCAAGCAGCCTCCCTGGCAAGTGACAGGGTGAGGAGTGTTCTCCCAGTTTTACAGGAATGGAAACTGAGGCCAGGGAACTGAGGCAATTTGATTTGCCCGAGGACACAGAGACAGCCCTTAGAGCAAAGCAGGGACTTGGACCCTTCTTGTCAGTCCAGGGTAGGAGAGAACCTGTGGCCTTGAGACCACATGTGGCTTTCTAGGTCCTCAGGTGTGACCTTTTCACTGAGTCCACGTTTTACAGAACAAACCCTTTTATGACGGGGGAAGTTTGGGTTCAATTCAAGGACTGCACTTAAGGATCCCAAGGGCCACGTGTGGCCTTAAGCCTGCAGGATCCCCCCTGCCCCTGTCCAGGGTAAAGAGCCTCCACATGAATACAGAAAGTCACAAGAGGGCACTAGGGCTTCTCTGCATGCCCCAAGGACCAGGCTCCGGGGTAGTGGTCTCCCCTCTTGGTTCTGGCGAAAGGCCCTCCCAGCTGCAAAGAAGGAGGAGGAGGCCAGGTCCTGGGGCACAGCCTGACTCCCTGGGGTCTTCTGGCCCATTTGTGAGCTAGTGTCTTTAGCATCAGGGGCCACCTCAGAGATCCTGGGCTGTGTAGGCCCATAGCATCCCTTACCTTACTTACTTCACTTATCTGCTCCACAGCAAAGTAGGAGGTACAAGGATTATTACATCCATTGCCTCAGTTTCCTCATTTGTAACATGCAGGGGCCATGTGGGGTCTCTAGGGCCCAGCTCTTTCTCTATATCTGTGATGTGTAAGCTGGACCTAAACCTTGGGACCCCCAGTGCATGCTTGCTTTCTCTAGGGCTTCCTACGTCCCAGAGCCAGAGCCATTGGAGAGCCAGGGACCCACCATCAATGCTCTGGGGGAGCCCTGGAGCAGACCTCCGTTTTGAGAGAATGAAGGTTTGCAGGAGCTCCCAGAGGGGGCAGCCGCTGTTTGCCCAGAGTTTGGGGCTGGCTCAACAGCCACCCCACCCAACCAAGCCGCTTGCCCACAGTGGGCGGTCCTGGGGCCATGAGTTTGGTGTCATCCCTTTCCTTTGTGTTTGTCAATGTCACCATGTGTCTGTTTCTTTCCCGCCAGCTGTCAGGGCATGACAAGGTAGGGACCTGAGTGTGGGCTTCGGCCTTTCTGTCCTCCTGGGCTGACTCTCTCTGCGTCCTCCCCTCCCCTCTCTCTCTAAATGCTGCTCGTGGCTTGTCCGACACCGCACAGCCGGTGCTTGACACTCCAGAGCTGCGTTTGATGCTTCCCTGCCCCTGGGCTGTGTCTGTGCTGGACAAGATGGAGCTGATTCCATGGGCAGGGCCAGGACAGACAGGCCTGGAGATGTCACCAGCCACGTTTGGGGCAGGGAGGATCTTGCCTTATCCTACCCATGTTTTGGCCAAAGGGGACCTTGTGTGATCTCAGGATCTGCGGCCAGCCTCTCGGGGGTTTTGGGCCATGTGGCCACAGGCCTTGGGACTCCAAGGTCCCCTCCAGAAGAGCCTTGGGGGCAGAAGCATGCAGTGGGGAAGAAGCTGTGACTGGAGGAGTGATAGTCTCGTTGATGGAGTGCCCACCTGCCTTCTTTACAGCTCCAGACCACGTCTTCCAGGAGCTATGTGGGTGCCAGCACTCCAGCAGGCATGAGCAGAGATGAAGACACTGGGCGCTTTCATGGTACCAAAAAGGGAAATTTCCATGAAATCTTTAACTTGACAGAAAACGAGCGGCCACTGGCAGGTACTTCCCTCCTTAGTCGTTCACCTTCCAAGTACAGAGTAGTCTGGGCATCAGTGGGTGCAGGCATGGCCAGAAGGGAAAGAGCAAGGCCCATCCAGGCAGGAGGCCAGCTGGGGAGGAGACCCATCTGGGGAGGTGGCCCATATGGGTACTTAGCTTTGTGTCAGAGGCCAAGGGTGCCTGTCCTACACCAACATCGCCCTCCTGTGGGTGGGTACACTGCAGGTACCAGGTTGGCATTCTCATTCTGTGCCCATGAGGGCCTTAGCCCTTAGTAACTGTGCAGCCATGGCCTAATCTCAGGGCTGCACTCCCAAGGCACCCTGGTCGACTGTAGGGGGCAGAGTCCTCAGGTTTTCATTGGGCAGAGCAGGAAACTAAGTCACCGCAACCATGAATTCTGCCCCATTTCAAAGTGGAGTCATAGCTGCTCTTCCTTCTGAGGGCAGGAATCTCCCTGGTGCTGAGTAGGGTGCTTGGCACATAGTAGGTGCCTAGTGAATGGGAATGGGAATGAGCCCCACTCTGTTTTCTGGTCAGTGTGTGAAAATGGCTGGAGGTGCTGCCTGATCAACAGGGACCGGAAGATGCCAACAGACTATATCCGGAACGGAGTCCTGTACGTGACAGAGAAGTGAGTGCCTGGCTTAGCCACCCCCAGGGGTGCCCCTGGACACAGGCATCTCTGGGCCTCCGCAACTTCGGCTGCATAGTAGATGGGTCTGACACATAGGCCTGCTGCGAGAGCCCTGGGCTGAGCACCGGGGAGATGCCAGCCTCGCCCTGCCCAGTCCCTGGTGGTGAGGCCTCCCCAGAGATATGGCCAACACACTGCATAACATGGGCAGGCCATGGGGTGGCAGAGAGGGATTGAGGACGGCTGCCTGGAGAAGAAACCTTGAAGCTGGTCAGTTGGGTGTTCACTGCACAGGAGAGACATGGCGACATGTCATGCCTTAGAGCAGGGGCAGCCAGGGTGCAGCCACAGACAACTGAGGAGGCTTGGGTGCAACACTCACAGCTCGAGGTCCTAATCTGGCCCCTGGGACCTGGGGTGTTTTCTTCTGTTAACTATCCCGCTGAAATGGGTTTCCGTTGTTAGCCTTCTATGCCATGATCCATCTGGAAATGAAGCCTGTGAGCTCTCCCAGCCTACCCAAGGTGCCAGGAAACAGTAGGGATAAGGACTCCTAGTCTGGGATCTTGAATGTCAAGCAGGAGCCTCTAGAGCTGGCGTCTGGCCCCAGGCCCAGGTTGACACTGCCCTGGGTTCCAAGGGGGCCCAGAGATCATTCTGAGCCTGATGGCCTTGTGCCTCTGGCTGCACATCCAGGGTCCATCCCCTGCTGGGCACTGGGCTGCTTCCACCACAGCCACAGGGATCCCCCACCATGCATGGGCATCTGCCTCCCACCCAACCCAGCCTCCCTACCCTGCCAAGTAGGTGGGTTGGGGGGAGCATGGAAGGGGCCTAGGGAGAGGACCATGGAGCCAGGACCAGCCCTGCTGGCGCCACCAGCCTGCACTCAATCTCCCGGGTGGGCCACTGACCAAGCAGCCTGTGGTGTTTCTGAGATGGAGCTCCAAGGGCTGGAGGTTTGAGGCGAGAAAAGGCTTCTTTCTTTGGTCATCTCTGTCACACCAAGCATTGGGGGAGGGACCAAGGAGAGTATGGTCCTAGGCTCTGCACAAGCCCATGAGGTCAGCAGGCCAGGGGTCTGAGTCCCAGAACCCCCAGGCCCCTTTCAGAATCAGGGTTTGCAGAAGTGATGAAGGAAGCCAGGTGTGAGGCAGAGGCAGTAAAACCTCTCAGAGACACTCCCACAGCCCAGGCTAAGCCCAACGCCCAGAGCCAGCATTAGGTCTGTCATTTCATTGTGTAGACTCATAGCCAGAGGCTCAGAGTCCTGGGGAAGGAATAGCAGAGGATATAGCTGTCCTCACAACTACCCTGGGGGCAGGTGCTCTTATGATCCCCTTTTAACGGATGAGGAAATGGAGGCGACAGAGATTAAGCGATTTACCCAGGGTCAAACAGCTAGTGAATGTTTGAGGTGGGCTTTGAATCAGGTCTCCTGACTGCAGAACTGAAGCAGGCATTATTATCTCCATTTCACAGAAGAGAAAACCATCTTTGAGAGAGAAAGATGCAGGTCCAAGGACAAAGAGTCAGGATTTCTAGTCCAGGTTTCCTGCCTTCAGGCTGCTCACATTTTAGAAAGGGAGCTGAATCCTAGAAGGAGAAAACAAAAACGCCCATGGGGCATGGGCAGAGGGATCCGGACTTTTCTAGAATGAGGGAAATCCAAGGGGGCCTCTGGGACTAGGCTTTGGGTTCACAGGGACAAGCAGGCCTTCAGCAGGAGGAGGCCAACATGAGGAAGCCATGCAGACTTGGCCTTGCTCAGAGTGGAGGAGCTTTTACTTCTCATCTTCCAGGGGTCTCCTCCACTTTCCTTCTTCCCTTTCAGTTACTTATGCTTCGAGAGCTCCAAGTCTGGCTCCTCCAAGAGGAACAAGGTCATCAAGCTGATGGACATCACAGATATTCAGAAGGTTCATCCATCTGTCCCTGGGGACTGCAAGGAGGAAGGCAGGGGGGTGGGGGGTTGGTGAGGGCTCCACCCTTACTTGGCTGGGGGGTCATTGTCATTCTCTTCTCCCTTGCCCTGCCTAGCCTCTGGGCACTGGTTCTCCATCCACCCACTCTCTTGAAATGGCTCTTCCAAAAGCTCTCTGAGAAGGTGGAAGCCCTTTGGGGTGAGGGTGACCCCCCCAACCTCTAGTCTTCACCTCTCCCCATCTGGGGCTCTGTCCCCAGGCATTGGTCCGCCCAGGCAGGAGCCCCAGGGGATCTCTGTGTCTGGGCCCAGCCCCCTCATGGGACGCTCTGTATCTTACAGTACAAAGTCCTCTCTGTCCTCCCGGGATCAGGCATGGGGATTGCTGTATCAACGCCATCCACCCAAAAGGTGAGGACTCCACCTGGGCTGCTGCAACCATGGCACCTCCCCCTTCTTAGGTTCTAGATTCCTGGGACTAGAAGGACCCCTTCTAATTGGTATTTCTGTCACAGTGCAGAAGCTTAGGCTCCCATGCCCCAACAGGCTCAGGCTCATGAAAGAGAATTTGATAGGCCCCCCCAAGTCCCTCAGATGCTAGACTCCTAGATCAGCAGGGCTCTGAGGGAACCTAGAACAGGAGATGTGAGAGCTGAGAGGGAGCTTAGAACAGGAGATGTCTGACAGAGCTGGGAGGGGCCTGAGGACAAGGAGATCAGTGACACAAGTCAGAGGAGCTGAGACCCTTCCTAGCTGGGTGACCCTGGGCAGGTCACTTTACCTCTGTCTGCCTCATCTGTGAAATGGAGATAACCATGGCATATAGATATACCCAGTGTTGTGGGGATGCAGTGAGGTCTCATTTAGAAAGTGCTTTGCCCAGTCCTAGGTGATGGGAAAACACTAACCATGACTATTAACAGCCAGGATAGGGAGGACGCCCAGCACCCATCCAGTCCAGACTCTTCCTTTGTATGAAGGACTGCCCAGGCCCAAGTCACTGGGAGAGGCAGGAACCATGCGGGCCTCCTGACTCACAGCCGGGGCCCCAAGGTCTCAGACGGGCTTCCCACAGCTTACAATGGAGGGCTAGCTCCAAGGCCACCAAGGAGTGTTGGCTTGAGAATGGGCCTTGCTCCCTTCTGCCCAGTGAGCTGAGACCAAGGAGGCCTTGGGAATCGTGTTTTCCTCTCCCCCTTCCCCCCCCCCCCCCCCCCCCCCCCCCCCCCCGCTCACTTTCTGACTGTCCCTTTTCTCGACAGCCCCTTGTGTTTGGCGCCATGGTTCATAGGGACGAAGCATTCGAGACTATCTTCAGCCAGTATGTGAAGATCACATCAGCAGCGTCCAGCAGTGACAGCTAGTAGTGCCCCCAGGGAGCGGGACCTTCTCTCTCTTCTAAAGGACTCTGGCAGTGAAAACAATGGGTCATCTTGAGATCTCCTTTGCAATAATGCTCCCAGTCAGGGTTTGGCTCCACATCCTGATCCTCTTTCCTTGGCCTCCATGTTTGTCTGCCACATTTCTTGGAGAGGCCTTGAGGGCACTTTGGCCATATCCCTGGACAGGTTTACTCATGGAATGTGAAACATTGGATGAATGAGGTGTGTTGTTTCAGTTACCACACGTCCCACTTGCACAGAGCAGCTGGAGACCTCATGGCCCAGTTCTTGGTCCTCTTGATCAAGCTAGGGGCTGGTGCCTGTGATGCTGAAAGCCCCCTTCCATTGGTTCCAATAACTTGGTTCTCCTTCACTGAGGTTGGTGGAGGAGAATTGGGTCAGGGCTGAGTCTGAAATGCCACTTCACCGTGGCCAGGAGAGTTCCTCCCACTCCTTGGCTCTGGGGTTACTGGTGCAGAAGCCACAGGAATGTTTCCCCCTGACTAATCTGAGGCTGCTTCCTCCTGCACTTCTGCGATGCCTTGAAGGGGCATCTCGTGACCCTTGAGAAGCACCCCCATCTCTGGCTCCACCTTGCTTCCTCTTCCTCTTCCCCCAGCTCCATGCTGGCCTTCTCTTCAGTGCCTGTGCTGGGATAAGCCCCAGGAAGCCTGACTGGAGGCCAGGCCAATGGAATTTCAAGTCAGAACCGGGCCTCGGTGGTCTCTCTGGAACCATCCTGGCGCCCCAGCCCCCTGTGTCAACACCCCATCAGTAGATGCCAGGGAGGGGCGGCTGGACCTCATGGGGGCTCCTTGGTTCCTATGGCAACACTGAAAGTGCTTGGTACTTAGTATAGGGTAGTTAAAATTAGTCTTGGACAGCTTGATCACCAAGCTGGGCTGGCTGACTGGCTCGAGACAACCTCCAGACTTGCTCGTTGGCGCTCCACCCACGGTTTGAGTGTGGTGGCATAGGTCATGTTTGCAGTGTTTGACCAGTGTGGTGAGGCCCAGTGACCAATGCCCGATGGAGCCGGCGTCCCCGTGATCCCTCCTCCTTGTACACATTTTAGGGGAAATGTGTTGGTCTGAAGGGACAAGAAAGTGGGGGCGGCCAGAAGCTGGGGGGGGGGCCTGAACACACCTTTAGTGGGTGGAGCCGGGGCTGGGTGTGGCCTCGGGAAGCTGTCTTGCCTTGTTGCTAGAACCCAAGGCCAGTGGGAATGCTTTAGCACACAAGCCAGCCCTCGGCTCCAGGTGAAGAAGACACGCCAAGCACCCTGAGGTCGCCTTCTTGCCCTTCGGTGCGGAGGGAGTCGGGGGAAATGATGACCGACCGAGAAACCCCTCTAGTCCAATGCCCTGCCCTCCTCCGACCCAGATCCGCCCGTCTGCTCGTCCCGCGTCCCTGGATGTTTGTGAGAGTTGTTTTTTGAAGAAACAGATTCTATTTTTTACAGAGAGCAAGCTGTTTTTTCTTATTTTTGTATCATTTTAGGATGGAATTTTTACCTTTGCTCTGATCATAATTTGCTGGTTTGGAGACGAAATCGGGAAGCAGCCCTAATTGCCTCCCTTTCCCAGCCCCACCGATCCTCTGTGGCGTTGCCGTCACCTCTGGGGGATGGGAAAGGCAAAAAAAAGCTTTGAGTCTGGCTGGTTTTGCTCCCAAAGCCAGCCCGGGTGTACGGGGCCCTCAAGGCTTGGTTGATTACCGGATTAGGGCAGCCAGAACTCTCCAACAGCACAGGGCTCATTGCTGATCAGCCACCCGATGACGCACCGGACAGAAATGCCCACCATCACTAGTGACCGATGACCCAGACTTCACGCAGTCGGTCAGCGCCAGGGGCTGGATTTCTTAGCGGCCTCACCACGTCAGGCGGTCATGCCTCTCTTCTTGTCAAAGGCCCCCTTGTTCTTGCGGCTAAGAATCCCAGCAGTGCTCGCTGGCCTTATGACCTGCAGCGAATCCCCTTCCTTCTCTCAACGCTCTTCCAGCCTAAATCTCTGAGCCCTGACCCTCATTGCAAGCTTCGTATGATGGGTGGGTCTCGGGGCGAGACACGGGCATGTCACCCCCAGATCTTTTCCCACTGGCTTTGGCAAGGTAGAGTCAGAAAATAGTGGGAGACGCCAGGCCCCTTAAAGGGGTTCCTTTCCCCCCAAAACCAGAGACAGGTGTGATTGGCCACGTTATTTGCTGCTTCTGAATATAAATTGGTGGAGCTGCTGAGATGTTCGCGGCAAAATTAGATTCAAATTCTTTAAGAAAAGTGGGGTGGTTGAGTTGGAATTCCTTCTAAGGAGCAAGGGAGATGAAAACTGACCACGTGGATGCCGAGTGGATTAGCTTTGACGTTCAATGCCCATGAAGTTGCAGCCTCTTCTCTCCTCGTCCTCTGTTTCTGCCCTGCTGGGAGGGAAGCCAGTTGACTCTCCAGGGCGACTGGTCCCCTGGCGGCACCATTAGCCAGCAGCCAAACCTTCTGTCCACGTCTGTGCAGACCACGACCACAAGATGGGCTTGTGGACCCTTCTGTGATCTCGGATCCTCGTTTTGCTGACTTGGGTGACTCGGGGGCAGGCGATTCGTTTCTGTGGCTCATCGCCCAGATTGAGTAGGACGCTCAGTTTTCACGTCTGAAGTCGGAGTCTATTTTGAACTTGTAAATAATCGTTCCTGAAGTCACTTTTGTTCAACAAAGCAATTGTATGGAAAACCGGTGAAAACAAAATTGCCCTGTGACATTTTTTAAGAAAACCTTGTTTGTTTAAAGAAGTCTTGTATAAATTATAATTTTTATTTAAATAAATCTAAAATGCTTTGTGCTAACAAGCCCAGCCCAGTGCTTCCATTGTGCACCCATATGGGGGTGATACCAGGCCCTCTAGTGGACAACGCCGGCAAAGCTAGAGTCGTGGGAATGACTGATTTTCATTTTTATGTACTCAGTCTTCCCCATGAGGAAAGTGGTTCAGGGTCCGAGAAGCACCAATGTCCAGAGCCACCAACCCCCCATCTCTTCCCCTCCACCACAGTAGACCCTTCCACAGGGAGACATCCCCACTCTAAGACCTTGGTACCCACTTCCCAACTCTCCTAGTGAACCCCTTGGGGCTAAACCAACTGACTTTGGAGCCAGAACCTGGGCCCATGTCCCTCCTCTGACACATGGTGTCTGGGTGGCTTTTGACAGAGTCCCTCATCCGTAAACAGAGGGCCTGGTTCTAGAATCTAATCAGAGACTCTCCTCCCTACCCAGAACAGGAATTCCCAGCTCCTCTGACCTGCCCTCATATGGCATGATCTCAAAGTCCTTACCCTCCTAATTATCCTCTTCTGGGCAGTGTCATTGGAGCCCGGTCAGTCAAGAAGCATTTACAAAGCACCTAATAATAACTCCGGGGATTCTGTGTGTGCATGCAACATGTAAACAACTGCGTACAAGCAAGTACTAGGATAAATAGAAAATAATCCAGCGGGGGGAGGCCCTGGCATCCAGAGGTGTCGGGAAGGGCTTCTTGCAGAGGATGGAACTTCAGCAGGAATTTGAAGGGAGCCAAGACATGTGAGATGGAGATGAGGAGGGACAGAATTCCAGGCAAGGACCATTATAGAAGATTGTCAGGAGTGTTGGATGCCAGTAGCAGCCAGGAGACCATCGTCCCTGCTCACAGTTGATGTGGGAAGGAAGAGGTTTGAAGGCTGGGGAGGGAGGTGAAGGGGGCAGCTGCCAAGCTCAGAAGGGCGTTGAGTGCATATACAGGGATCTTGGAGGGGACAGAGCCTCTGTAGTTTCAGCCTAATTGGAAGGGGCATCAGGAAGCCCTTCATCTCAACAATTCAGAAGCAGGCACAGGGAGGCAGTGAGGGGGACCCCTGAATCTGAGGACCTGGACTCAGATCCTTGCTCCCACTTGTGTGACCTTGGCCAAGTCTCAGGACCAGTTTTCTACTCTAGGATGAGAAGGCTGGACTATGTGAGGTCTGGGGGCCTCCTTGACTCTTGGTCCTGGCTCCCAAGGACTCTGCTGAGATCACACTGAAAGTTAGGAGCCACAAGTACTGGGGTCCGGGTCTTCGGTTTCCCAGGCCTGTCCCACTAACCCTGCCCTGGCCTCTTCCTCACGTCTTGCCCCTGGAGAGCTGAGATAAAGACACAGTCCTGGTCTTTGCTTGGCCATGTTAGGAGGAGGCAAGTGCTCATCACTGCCCTCTACTGTCTGCCTCTGCTGGCCCGGGCAGTGCCCCCACCCCAAAGTTTCAGAATGGTATCCCTCCAGGGCACAAACCTTCCCAGAGACCACCCAGCCATGTCCGAGTCTGGACTGACCCCTGTTGTAGCTGCAAACCCCTTAGAGGGTAGAGAAGCTTGTGACCCCCCTGGGAAGGCAGGACTTGGGCTGATGGCCCCCTGCCCTTGGGGAGTCTGCCCTTGGGCAGGTAAGCTACCAGCAGGGATCCAAACAATCCAACAAACATTAAGCACCGACTGTGTCGTCAGTTGCAAAGATGAATCAGTTTCTATTTTTTTTAAAGCTGGTGCCTGACCTCAAAGATCTTTCAGTGTAACAGGGAAGTTGAGAGGGGCACACAGAGATGTCACCAGAGAGGAGCAGGTGAGTCCAAAGGACAAAGCCCCACTAAGCTCTAGGAAGATTGGGGGAGGCCACTTGTGGAGTGGGAGGAGGTACCTGAGTAGAGCAGGGGAAGAGGAGATGCCCAGGGACACACCAAAAATGCTTTGAGATTGAGGGGAAAGGTGGTTTCCAACCAGGGAGATCATGGAGGGTTTCTTGGAAGAGGCAACCTTAGAGACAAAATAATGATAATAGCTAGGACTTATCTAGTGCTCACAACACGCTAGGTGCTTTGCAATGATCTCAACTGATCCTCACAACAATCCTGGGAAGGAGGTGCTTCTATTGTCCCCATTCTACAGATGGGGAAAACTGAGGCAAGCAGAGGTTAGGTGACTTGACCAGGGTTATACAGCTAGCATGTGTTGGGCCAGATTTGAACCCAGGTCTTCCTAACTCTGGGGTTCCTCTATTCCACTGAACCACCTACAACTTGGTCATCTTCCCTGGACCCATGGCTAAGGGTTCTGGAGCCTTGAGGCAAACGATTTACAAAGTTGTTAATGACCTCCAGTTGAGAGGGGCCAGACCTGAGGCTCAGTCAACAAGCATTTAAGGTCATAGGTCCCTGTCCCCTGCCTCCAGACCCTCAACTTCCCCCATTGAGGTGCCCTCCAGGTCTGACTGCCATGTTTGAGGAGGAAGGTGCACTAGTGTTGCACCTGGGGAGGCTGAGGCTGGACAGGAGGCTAACAGGGCTTTGGTACGTCCTCCCCTGCTTTAAATCAGGCCTCTCAGGGGCTGCCAGATAGGGGCTGGCATGTGTTGAAAAGGTGATCACCCAGAGTCAGAAAGTCTGGGTTCTAATACTGCTCTGCCTCCATGTTTCTGTGACTGGGCCAGCCCCTTCAGACAGAGAACTGATTTGTTTAATTCTTGACCTCACATTTTCAGAAAGACTGGTGATAAGACAAAATGCCTGCAGAGGGGGAGGCCCCAGGACAAAGCCAGATAGACAAGCATGTATTAAGCACCTACTGTGTGCCAGACCCTGAGGATACTGAAGAAAACCAGAGAGGCTCTCCTTCCCTGCTCTGGGGGAGCCCCAGGATCCCCTGAAGGAGAAAAGAGTTGGGGGGGCCATGACTACAGACTTACTGGGCTCCCCTTGGCCCAGAGCTCAGGGTAGGCTGGAGGCCCAAAGGTGTGGCCTTGAGGGGGGAAGCTGGGGGGCCACTGGGCTGCCACCCCATGAGGGATTTCAGTCCCAGCCTCAAACCCTGAGTCTTCATTTTCTCCTCTGTAAAATGAGTACCCAGGGCTACAAGACATGGACAGAAGCTGCTATAAACAGAGGGGACTGCAGACCCAATGAGGGAGCTCTCTTCCATCTAGGCAGAGGGTCTGAGGGGCCTTCTTGGCAGCAGCCCTGGATGCTCCGGGGTCTCCCCATCCTGGACCTCCATGTAGGGGCTGCCAAGGGAGCCCAGAATGAGGAGCCCCAGTTGCTCTCAATTTTCAAGTAACAGATGATGTTTGCTGTGGGGACCTCTAATGAGGCAGCACCAGCAGCGCTTCACTCAGATTTCCATCCGTTTTTAGATAATTGCTGTGCTGGAAGCCAGCTGGAGGGTGGAGTGTTTGCTAGGTGCTGGGACCTCGTCCTTGGGGGCTCAAAATCTGCCCTGGAGGCCAGCCCTCTGCAAGGAGTCACTGGAGTCCAGATACCAGACACCCAACCCTTTGCCTGGCTATGGCCCGTCTGTACTGGGGTGTCACAGGAGAGCCCAGGAGTGGTCAGGCTCCTCTGGGTGCCCAGGGAGGGGGCAGGGCAGTTGGTCAGGGAGCTTTCTATTCCTGATTTAGTGATGGAAGGGGAGCCTGAGGAGAGCTGATGGATTAGGGCTCCAGAGCAGGAAAGGGCCCTGGGAGTGTGGCCTCTAAGGTGGAGGGGTCAGCAGCATCCATGAGGTTCCAGATTCTTCAAATAATGGGAACCTAGCACGTTGCCAGGGACAGCCTTTGCAGCCTCATTAAAGCTGGGCTATGCTGAGCTGGAACTGAAATTTAGAGGTGTCAGTTAGCCTGGGGATGATGTTAAAGCTCCCTTCCCTTACCCACTACCCTCTACCCTGTGAACATCCCAGGTGAGTTCAACTACATTGTGCTATTACAAAGCCCAGCCTCCACAGAGGCCTCCAGCCTGCCTTCTCCAGGAAGCCTTCCCTGAGCTTTCCTCTCTGGGTCTTCTAAGGGACCAGGCCCTGAAGGATGGAGTTCCTGATCTAGGGTGGAACTTTGTCCACATCTTTATCCTGCCTTGTGTTGTATAGCTAAAGGGGGAAGGAGAGCCTGGACCCTGGGAGACTTCTGGGATTTGGAGATTTTCCTCTCACCTCCTGAGGCAAGGACATATTGTATGGTTTGAGTCTGGGCTTTTTAGCTCAGGAAAAGGGAGAAGAGACAGATCAGCGTCAGCCACAGCAGGTCCCCCAGTCACCGGCAGAGCCAAACTGGACACTGGAACTGGACAGCTCCTGCCTCAAACCCTGACCGGCCTCCGGGGACTCTGCAGAGAAAGAGGACAGTAGGTGTGAGGCATAGGAGGTGTGGGAGGGCCAATGGTCCCAGGCCCTTCCCTCCTTGGGCAGCACCCAGGCCGGGGCAAAGACTGTGCCAAGGGCCCACATGAATGCACCATGGCTGCTGTCATTACAGCTTTTTTTGGGTCTTGTCTCATCTTCTTTCCTCCCTTCTTTCCTTTTCCTTCCTTCCTTCCTTCCTTCCTTCCTTCCTTCCTTCCTTCCTTCCTTCCTTCCTTCCTTCCTTCCTTCCTTCCTCTCTTTCTGTCTCTGTCTCTGTCTCCGTCTCTCTGTCTCTCTCCTTTTTTTTCATGAAATTTAGGCAGAAATAACCTGAGGACAAGTTGCTCATCTGCTCTTTCTGTTTGACTACCTTTACATTTCATGTGGATTGTTGCACAAATTGGCAACCCAAGGTTGACCATGGAGAGGCAAGAGGGTGACCCCAAGCCAGTGGTGTGGCTCTTCCTCCTCCCCTTTTCTCTCCCCCTCTGTCTCTCCTCTCTTCTATCTCCGTCCCCCACCCCTGTGTCTCTCTCATTGAGAGTACAATCACCAGCCATTCCCAGGTTTCATGACGACCATTCCAAGGGCAAAATTAATACACAGCCAGGCCTGTTTTCACTGCCCCCCCATTCAGATGAGGAATTCAACTGGTGTTTATCTAGGTCACACTGAGAGCAGCTGGGGCCTCAGGACCCGTAATGACAGCTGGTGACACTTGTGGGTCACAGCTTCAGGTAGGGGCCCGCTGAGCACCCGCATCTCCCCTCTACCCCAGCAGGTCTGCCGCCTCTCTCTCCTCCACCCCTGCCTCCATCACCCCACCAGGTCTCCGGACTGGTCTCTCCTGCCATGAGGAGGGCAAGAGGGTCCAAATGGCCCCCCACTTTCTGGACGTCCCCTGACACTTAGTCCTGTCCTGGCTCGGGCCTCATTCACTCCCCAGCAGATGAGCAGCCCGTCTTCTAACAGGTACTGTGACCACAAAAAGAGCCACTGTCGATATTTGTCTTTATGGATCCTTTTCCTCTTCCTTCAATTGCTTTGGAGTCAACCCCTTCATTTTTATGTGGAGAAGTGAGGCTGCCAGGAGGAAATGACCTTCTCAAGGTCACACAACCATCCAGGGCTTCTGGCTCCCATTCCAGGGCATTTTTATGTCCCCCTCCTCTTTCCTGGGACTAGGATAACATATGTGAAAAGGCTCTGAACAATCCCACTGGGAAGCGGTGTCTAACGACCATCACAGAAATCACAGCAATCACATTTTTGCCCCTAGAAGGACGCAGAGCAAATGTTTACCAGGAACAGCAACTCAGTGCAAGGTGGCCATGCAGTCAAAATCTAGGACTAATTAATTCTTCATTTTCCCTTAATTGGCCAGATGTCGGTGCTAATTGCAGCCTGATACATTCCTAATGGTGGGGACAAAGAGGTCACTGTCTTGGTAGATGCATGAATAGGGAGGCAGGTGGGCAGGACTGGTGGGACCTCCCAGGCAGCAGAGAGGGCACAGAGAGCTCCTCTGGCTCCAGCTAGCCTCTTCTTCAGGCTCGGATGCTTGGGGGCTGTACTGGACAGAATGCAGCCTACCTGGGGTTCATTTTTCAGGCTTGTCACTTAAGACTGGGTGACCTTGGGCAAGCTGCTTCCTTCCTCAGAATCTGGAGTCACAATCCTGCCTCTCAGCTTTACTAGCCATATAAGAATCTTGTGTTGTCTGGGCCTCAATTTCCATCTCCTTAAAATTAGGCTATCTGTTTAAGTGACTTCTAAGTCCCCTCCCTGGAAGATCTAGGATTCTCTGTTTTACGAATGTTTATGGCTTATGTATGAATGTGTATTCATTTCAGGTAATACAAAGAAATGAATGAAAAAGTCTTCATTAGGCACTTAACGATTATGCCAAGGGCTGGACCAAACCCCGGGGACACAAAGACAAAAGTGGGACAGTCCTGCCCTCAAAGAGCTTCTAGGCTAGTGTCCTATCCATGTACATGACTTCCTCCTCCTGAATTGGGCCCTGAAGAGCTCAGTGGTTTCCCTCAAGATATCCTTTCTCACACCAGTCATCTAAATAAAGGATGCAGAAAGGCACAGAGGAATCCCCGGGGTCCAGGGAAGAAAGAGACAAAATGATACCATCTGCAGATTAATGTCAACAGAGTTAGAAAGTGATTGCCAACAGGATGGCAAAGTGGGGTGGCTTAAAAGTCCTCCCCCAAATGAATGGAATGTTCTCATTCAGTGAGAACTGATGGAAGGTTGACTGCAGGGAAACCTGGGAGAATGAATATGAACAGATGCAGAGAAAGGCAGCAGAACCAGGAAAGCAACAGGCACTATAACATTTGAACCAGAAAGACAAGCTCGAGAAGTCTGGTCAAATGCAGTGACCAAGCACGAAGCCAAGGGACTCACGATGGAAGGAGTGACCCTCCAGGGACAGAATAAGGCAGACCTTTATGGACATGGCCATGGTGGGCATTTTTCTGCTTGACTATACCTATTTGTTACAAGGGTTTTCTGTTTCCTTTTTTTTCTGTTTGAGAAAGTGAGAAGGAAAAGAGAGCTAAGAATAGGGAGGGATAGGGCGGGAAGGATGGAAGGATGGAAGGAAGGAAAGAAGAGGAAGGGAGGTAGAAAGAAATTAAGAGGAGGAAGGGAAAAATAGTACCACTGAGTCACTTTTTATAAAATTCACAGAACAGAAAGGACAAAAAGAATCAGAGACAAGGTCAACAACTTAGAAAGTTACATGATGAATTTATTATATATCATAAAAGAACAGCAAGCTGTATGTAATGGAGAATTCCCATTTTGTGTATAATCCTCTTTTCTATTCCACTGTGGGTACAGAAATGTTCATTTTACTTGGAATCTGTTCAATTCAGATTTTTCAATTTTAAAAAATTCCTCTCCCCTGTACCCTAATATCTTAATATCCTGATAGTATTAAGTCTGACACCTCAATTTGCCAGTGAAAACAGATCTCCCAAGGAAGCTGGTCCATGACCAAAATCTCCAACTGTAGCCTTTTCTTGTATTGATATCTAAATATTTTTTTAATTGACCTAACATTCAGATAGATACACCAACATTTAATGAGCCCCATGGAGAGCAGGAGAGAGGACTGACTTGCCACCAGAGGGCAAACAAGGGCAACCCTTCAGATGGGGCGGTTGGCAAGAAAGGTTCATCTGGGAGGAGGAAGACTGGGTAGAGGATAGATTCCCCAGGGAGCATTAGCCTAGACGGGAGAGTCGTTTTTTTTAGTAACCTAACTGTGTCACACCTGAAGCTGTCCTATTTGGAACAGAATGGTTGCTAATGACCTCATAAGAAACTCTGAAGTTGAGTCATAAGATGATGATGGGACTGAGAGATGGAAAAGATCTAATCAGACAAGCTTTAGTCCCACACTCTCTCATTTTGCCAATGAAGGAAGGGCAGCCCAGAGAGGTTCTGGGCCTTCCTCTGAGTCACCCCACATTAGGACAGTCAGGAAGGCAGGACGTTGTGGGAGGAGGAGCAAGGCGGGCACCAGCCTCCATCCATTCAAAGGCTACTTGAGGCAGCAGAGAGAAGGCCGGCCTCTGCCTGAGTGTGAAAAAAATATTTCCATATCGGGGCCTGGTGACTTCATTTCCTGATTAGTTGACTTTCCCTCGGGGGCCTGTCTTTAGGTGTGCCCAAGCTCAGGCTTGGGCATTGGGCTGGGCTGTTTGCTCCCAAGGTCTTGGGCACAAAGGGCCTCCTGGACAACCTTATCATAGGCCTTGCCGGGCCATGTCCCTTTCCCAGCATACACTGGCTGGATCATTCCATTTATCTTTATATCTTCTGCGGGGCAAGTCAGCCCATGAGGCAGAGACCGCTCTTCCTGTAATACCTGCAACTTCCATTCTTGGGAGACTGGAGTATGCCAAGGTTCACCACTGCAGAGCCAGCCCCACAAACACCCTACGTTTAACAGGCTTCATGTGGATGAAAGGCCCTAGCACATTACTGTCATCAGTGGATGCAACCTAGGCCCAGCTTTGTTCAGAACCCTCAGGCAGCTTCTCGTTCACTTACCCCATCCTGAAGGATGCTCTGAATAGGAGACAAGGAGGAGGGCAGTGTTTGATCCCTGAGTGTGGATGGTCTCAGGTTCCGGAACACTCTGAGTCCTCAGTTGGTAGCTCAACCATCTCTGAATCACTTCAGACAACCAACAACACCCCTTTCCTCCCATTTTACACATGGAAAATGGGTGCCCAGAGGAAGCAAAGTGACTTGCCCACCTCACACTCATGGTAATGTCAGAATCGGAACCTGGTCCCCTGAGCCCAGTACCCTTTCCAGCACACCACGTTTGTCCTAATTCATAGCGAAGATGAGAGATGGATGGAAAATGTTGGTTTTGTCCCCATTACGCCATGCAGCCGAGGAGTGCGCCAGGACACAGAGCTGGGACAGGCACCGCAGATGGCCCGTCAGCTGGGTCTGGGATTCAACAGGCGGAGGAGAGCCAGCTGGCTCGCCCCAGGAAGGTGCATGGCTCTTAATGATCCCCAAACGCTCCCCAGCAGAGCTCCCCCTCCCCTAAGTCGAACATTTGTTCTGGATACGATTGGGTTCTGTTACACGGCTTGAAACAAAATGGTCTCAGAAGGAAACAAGGTTGCAAGTGACCCCAAAGGTGCTGGTGGGAGATGAGGGAGGGCTGGGAAAGTGGACCAGCGGGGAGGAGGTGAGCAGTCCGTGGATGAAGAGCCGGGCGGCAGATGGACAGCCCAGATCATGCCTAGGGAACAGTGAAATAGGGAAAAGGGTCACGCCCCATTCCTCAGTAGTCAGAGAAAACGAGGCAACAGTTCTCACAAGCAGGTTTGGAAACCATCGAAACAGCTACGGGAAAGAATGCTCCAAATCATGAATTGTGAGAGAAACGCAAAGCCTCCCACCCACGGAGGTGACAGAAATGACAAACAATGCAAAGGGACAGTGTTGGAGGGGGTGTGGGAAGACCAGGGTACTCATACCCTGCTGGTGAAGCTGTGAATGAGTCCAGCCCTGAGGGAAAACGATTTGGAATTAGATGAGAAAAGTCGCTGAATTGTACACACCCTTTGACCTAGGGATGCGGTGAGAGACGAAGGTATGAAGGTCTTCTGCCAGAGATCAGTCAGCAAACATTTATTAAGCGCCTTCTACGCTCCAGGCACTTTACAATTTGATCCTTGGAGAAACCCTCTGTTTTACAGTTGTGGACACTGAGTCAGACAGAGGTGAAGTGACTTGCCTAGGATTACAGCTAGGGAGGCGGCTGCCCCCGGACTCTGAGGGGGTCCAGGACCCCCGCCGGGAGCCTCCTGATGGCTGGCACGAGGACCCCCTTTTACAGCTAGGAAGGCGGCTCTGAGAGGGATCCCCGCTGCTTCTCACGTGTTTGTCCCAAGGACAGAACTTGAGGGGCTCAGCGCACCGTTAGCGAGACTGCGGCGCGTCTTGAATACTATGGTCGCCTTCTGCCCTCGAACGGGAGGTCCACCCCGGGAGGCGTGGTGTGCTAAGGCCGCCCAGGCTGCAGTCTCAGTCATGGTCAGCAGGTGGTGCTCGGCCCCGGCAGCACCACCAAGGCTCTGGCTTAGGCAGAGCTGCGCATCTCTCACCTCATCCCAGGTAGCGCTGAGAGGGAAGAGGCGCAGTGTGCAGCTAACGCCCAGACGCAGCTGACGTCGGAGGCGAGGTTCGAACTGAGGCCTCGGGTCTCCCAGTCCAGTGCTCTCCCACCCTCTCACCTCGGCGTCCCCGTGCCCGCAGGAGGGAGGGACGCTCTGCCCCTGCTTGGGCACTGCCTGGGCCCCCGGCTGCGTCCGGGGCTTAAGACGCACAAGTCATCATGCGGTCCTGCCTGCATCCCTCCCCCTGTGGGCTCGGTCGCCCGCCCCATCAAGACTCTCATGCGCCCGGTGATGCTGCAGCCCCCCACCCTGACCTCCGGAGTGCCCAGCAGGGGCTTTGAGGGCAGGTCCTAAGGCAGGCCCCTTCTTCACTTATTACCCCCATCAGGGAGCAGTCATTGACTGCATTAACAGCCAGGAACTGGGGGGAGAGGGTACAAACCCAAGCTGGGGCTGTTCCTGCCCTAACCAGGGCTGCGTGGTCCCTGGGGGACTGGGGAGGGGCCCCAGGTACCCGGAGGAGTACGCAGAGTGGGCCTGGCCCAGATGGGGTCCTCTGTGCCAACAGTGACCACTAAGGGCTTGTTCCCCTGCACCCTGCAGTTCCTGGGGGCCCAGGCCCAGCTGGGGCTGGGGTGGGGGGAGAAGTGCCTGGGAATACCCTGTTCCTCACCCCTGCACCCCACCCATCAAGGCTGCAGTTCCACTGCTCCCCAGGACCGATGGACGGCAGGAGCCGTGGTCTGACGTGTGCTCAAAAGTAACCCCAAAGCCAATCTCTCTCATCAGCCAGCTGGAGCCCCACTTTGTCTGTTGGTCAGCTGGAGGAGGTGACGACTCCGGCGTCTGTGCTCATCCTAGACAGGTGGCTGGGTGGTGCAGTAGTTAGCGCACTGACCCTGGAGTCAGAAAGACCCGAGTTCGAGTTCAGCCCCACGCACTTATTGTCTCTAGACACCCGTTCCCTGTCTGTAAAATAAGGCTTCTAACAGCAGCCCGGACTCTCCAGGGCCATTGTGAGGACTCCGGCGAGTCATATATAATAAAAAATTACGGGGAAGCTCTTGGACTCTCTCAGAATCGAGCCTTTGATGCACCAAATACATCCCACAGAATTACAAAGACGGTCGAGCTGTGATCGGGCCTTTCCTTTCCTCGGACCCTGAGATTTCCTAATACTCAAGGCAGTGGGTGCCGTGTGGGAGGGATCAGTGAGGGCTCCCTTCTTAAGTGAGGATTTCTTGGGTCCCTCCCAGCCCTGAAATCAGAGAGTCCTGGGATCCGGTCCTGGGTTCCTGACATGAAGGGAGTCCTCCTACCCGTGCTGCAGCAGCTGAGCCCGGATGGAGAAGAAGCCCTGCGGAGGGGGAAAGCGTCCCTGCTCTGGAATCAAG